>CM032230.1:32247500-32965000 GCA_019009955.1 Riptortus pedestris | reverse complement strand
TGTTACCGCTCTAGCGGTCGCAATGTTTGTTTGANCGTTACCAAACTCGATATTTAGTCGTTTTATGTAAAAAGACATATCAAGTTCGTTAACAGCTGAAATCGGACAAGTGGGAGGGGGGGTTTAGAGAGGAGGATTTTCGAAAATTCGAAATATCTCTGTTACTATACGTCATTTCGAAAAATTGTACAGAATCAATCTTATTAAAAATTAAATTTACTATAAATATTGTTATATATATATTTATTCTCTATCTTCAATATTAACCGAGATATTTGCAATTTTATTAAATCTGGGCGGCTAACGGACGAAGTGACTTTCCCGCCAAAAGCTAGTTCGGCCGTTTCATTAACTACTCGGCTCTCGTGAAATTTCTCTATTGTAAAACTTCACGTGGGAAATCTGCTTAGTTTACGCAGCCCCTGCGTGACGGACTTTTTTATTTAAGGCTAAAGCTTCTCTGACATTTTAAGGTTGTCACTCCTTTTTAACGAAATGATCCCTTACAGTTTAACTGTTTGAACATCGTTCGGGCGTTCCGGAAGAGGTAGTCCAAAAGGTTTCAGGGCAATGGGTGATGCCATGGAAGAAAGCAAGCAAGATATGTGGCGGAAAATATGAAAAGAAGAAAATCAAGTCAATGATTGAAATGCCTGCACGGTGAACATATCGGGAAAAGTGGTGATCATTACAATTCGGAAGAGCTCATATTTAAAAAGAATTGTATCACTTTCAAATATTAAAGTGGAATAGTGATATAAAGGAATGACGTAGGAGTGGATATAAATGCAATTCTTGTGGGAGTGACCGGGTTGTTCTATGGTTTGCAGGAAGCACATGGACTTAAAGCCTCTCTTGGAAGAAGCAAGTGTATGTCAACTGGTTATTATTAAGTACAAAAAGACTTGGCTATTTGACCTATGGTAGTTCTGGTTGTAAGTTCAAGGACCTTGTTCAGTGACCTCACCGAATGCTCAATGATGGCTACAGAAGCCAGAGTCATACAAGAAATTAAAGCTAACTAAGAAAGAAGTGAAATGAACTGAAATTAAATGTATTTATTTCCATTAAATGTTAACATAAAATAACAGGATAGGTCACATATTTATGTTTCCTGTAAAAAAAATATTACTAACGTTAAATCAATTAATTTCCTTACATTATTGTTAAATAGCATTTAAACTATTTAATACATTCGTCATAATATTAGCTCAAATTCCATCAATCCATTCTATAAAATCTATCAATTTATTAACTATATATAATAAACTAGCTAAGGTGCCCGGCTTCGCCCGGAAAATCATTTGAGGCTGAATGGTAATTGTATTTTTTTTGGCTTTACTTTGTACAATATTTTTACATTTTCCCGCCTCAATTACACACCCGAGTCAGGCGTGCTGGGGATATGTTAATAATAAAAGTATTTGTTATGTACTTAAATCTACAAAATACACAATATTTTTACATTACCCGTTTCCCGTGCATGAATCTTTTCTTATACATAACATAATCATAGATTATCATATTATTATAGTCAAAAATACGGAGTTCCGTTGACTTCGATTTAGTCTTTCGTGTCCTATAACATTGTTGACTCCTATAGTTTTTCGTGTATACCTCATTTGTACTTCGTTATACAGCAAAAGTGCAAAAGTTACATTGAATAACAAAACAAACAACTTTTGTTATATACACGTTTGTCGAAATATGAATTGATTACGAAATATTGCGATTATATTTTTCAAACCTCCCTTATAACCCCCACTCCTGTTCATACCTCGAAATTTTAAAATAGCTTATAATCAGGGAGGTGTTAATACCAAATCACACACGGAGTTTCGTTTAGTTTGGTTGAGTCTTTTGTGCCATATAAAATTGTTGACTCCCACTATAGTTTTTAGCGTATAACTCATTTATACTTCGGTATACGACAAAAGAGTATATTACAAAAGTTACTCTAAATAACAAAATAAACAACTTTTGTTATGTGCATATTTGCCGAAAAACCAATAAGAGACAAAATATAGCTATTTTTAATTCCAGGCCTCATTTATAAACCCCCACTCCTGTTCGTCTCAGAGAATACTAATACAGCCAGAAACCTAGCCTGAGTTAGTAGTAATATACGTACCAAGTTGAATAAAATTCGGTTCAGCCGTTTACGAGTTTATAAAGGACATACAGACAAACATTCATTTATATATATATATATATATATATATATATATATATATATATATATATATATATACAGATTAATTTCTTTAACAATCAATACCACTCTAAATATAAAAAATGAATTTTTAATTTAATGACTTAAGCTATGTTATAAGTCCTAAATTTATTAATGGATGACATGCTTTATAAATATTGAGAAAATTGCTCCCACATTAATGAAACAATGTACCTGATCATAAATTATTTTTTGACACATGTTTATTACGAATGATTTGTGGTTTTATTTAATAATTGAAAATTTTTGATAGTATTCATCTGGGGTGTAAAGATATCTTTCAGACATGACGTTATTTAATTTATTTTTAAACAAAGGATATTTTTTTAATAGTTTTCACACAACGGGCAGTGCGTTATAGTTTTACTCCTGAAAATGGTATGCTTTTCTCGAAATCTTCATGTATGGGTTTGGAAGTTCGAAGCATATTCTTGTATCTATTGATATTTAATTAGTTTCGTGCGTCGGAGAACAAAGGATAAATGTAAAGTTCAACAACTTCTGAGAGTTAGGGGAACTTTGCAGAATTTAAGGGACAATTTGAGCAAGTCAAAAGACCATTTAGCCTGAGGAAGTCTGAAACTTTAAAAGCCTACTGCTGACGACGCATGGAAGCCAAGATTGCTTAATTAGTACGATGAAATAAGTTTTCATGAAGTTCTCGATTCAACTTGAGATTAGTTTACAACTGCTAAGTTACAGCCGTGAACATGACACTGAAAGGGTTAACTATATTGGTAAGATCAGCTGGAGAATAAACATATCGAATAAATGAGTTGTTTCGTTTCGTCAATGATTTGGTGAGGTGAAGAATTTTCCAAGTTCCTGTTGTGTCGACTACCAAAGTGAGTTTGTGAATGGGAATTGTAGTTTCACTAAGCAAAAAAAATACCAGTTATTTATAACTATTCAGTTTATTTCCGCATACTAGAAGTTTGCTAAAATTATGTAAATTCTGTCGATTATTAGGAAATATTCAACCCAAAAGTCACAGGAAAATATCTATGCTTAAAATATATTAACCCTTAATCATATTTTAATATGAACAGAAAATAAAATTAAAAGTTTAAAAAATCTTGGTAAACACTGTCCCCCCCCCATTGTGTATGAATGTGGTTAATCATTTTCAGTTTAAAATTAATGCTAAGGAAAGGGGAAAAAAGTCCACCACGCAGAAAACGAAGCAGATTTCCCGCGTACTGGCATGACATACATTGATTTCTTCTCGCCATACATTTTCTACTTCCTAATAAAAAGTGCGTCACGCAGAAGGTACGTAAACTAAGCAAATTTTCCCCCTGGTGGTATAACACATTTGTGATCTTATCTCACCACGTATTCCCTATTTATTGATAAAAAAACTCTGTCACGCAGGGGCTGCGTAAACGAAGCAGATTTCCCCTGTGAAGTTTTACAATAGAGAAATCTGCATACTGGTAACACAATACCACCGTGATTAGATAATGAGAAATCTTTCAGTTAATTAAAACAAATACCCAACTGAACGGCTTCTGAATTGTAAGAATAATTTATATTTTAATAACTCAAATTTTAGTAGTCCAAGAACTAAAGAAGGGGGGGGGGCGGATGAACAGAACGTATTTGCATAAATCTCAGAAAGTAAGGAAGGTAAGGTAAGGTTAGAAACGCCAGGTTAGAGGAAGCTTCCGCCTGAGCCGAGAAATGACGAAGATGGCCGACGCAATCAGAACTATACCCGACCACAGACTTCATAAAAATGAAAATATCTCGGTTAATTTTCAAGATAGAGAATAAATGTATATAACAATATTTATAGTAAATTTAAATTGCAATAAGATTGGTTCTATACAGTTTTTCGAGCTGATACATAAGAACGGAGATATTATGAATTTTCGAAAATCCCCCTATAAACCCCCTCTCCTTCTAGTCCCATTTCAGCCATTAACGAACTTGATCACCCTTTCTACATAAAACGGTTAAATATCGAGTTTTGAAACGAACAAACAAAAATTGCGACCGTTAGAGAGTTTACAGACATATATATATATATATATATATATATATATATATATATATATATATTATTTATTTCCTTCCTGAAGTAACCCTACAGGAAGGGAGTTTATTAGCCACACGTCCCGTACAGTAATTAGTACATAACGTGTGCTTGATACATAACATTTTTTTTTTTTTAAACTATAATAACATAAAATATTTATACAATAAAATTATATACAACAAAGAAAAGAAAAAAAGAGAAAAAAAAGAAAACTAAAACAAAATTTGGATTCAATGCTGAATAATTAATTTAACTGTATTTCAGTTTCAAATAGTTCAAGAAGTCATACATTTCTTCAGCAAACTTTTTTAATGGTTTATTATGTTTATAAAATAATAGTTTTTCCTCAACAGGCCAATTTTCTTGTCGGCACTTTAATTGGGATTTAAAGTCTTCTCTTTGGTCCGTTAGTAGTCTGCAGTCATAGAGCAAGTGTCTGTATGTCTGTTCAGTAGTTAAGTCGCAGTAACAGTTTGGTTGATCTGTTAGGCCAAAACGATTAAAGTAAGAATTTGTTGTTCCGTGTCCAGTTAATAATTGTGTCAAGTAAAAGTCTGTTGATATTAATTTTTGTCCTAAGTACTCTTTAATGTCTGGAATAAATATCTTTCCTGGAATATGTTGTCCTTTCATAGTCGTATGCCATTTCTGTTGCCATGTGTTAATTGTGTCAGTAAGTAATTGTGTTTTTAAGTGTGATTTTGTTATTTTGTTGTAGCATTCTGGAATTTTATATATATATATATATATATATATATATATATATATATATATAATTTTTAACGGACCTCATTTTCGTCATCTCCTGGGTTGGATCGATGGACATTTGAAGAAAATTTTCGAAAATCGCGTCATGAGTACGACCTCTATAGCTGATTTCCCTTAAGGGAAATCTGCCAAAACGTTGTGTGATGACCTCACCAATTAAGATTCTTCGTTCTAATCAAGAAAATATTTATTTGATCTACACCATACTCGATATTTTAACACTAAAGATTATATTTGTCTGTTAACACTCTAGCGGTCGCAATTTTTGTTTAATCGTCACCAAACTCGGTATTTAATTATTTTATGTAAAAAGGAGGATCAAGTTCGTTAACGGCTGAATTTGGACTAGTGGCAGGGGGGGGGGGTTTAGAGGGGGGATTTTCAAAAATTTGAAATATCTCCGTTATTATGCATCGGATTGAAAAAGTGCATAGAATCAATCTTTTTGCAAATTAAATGTACTATAAATATTGTTATATACATTTATTCTGTATCTTAAATATTAACCGAGATATTTGCATTTTTATGAAGTCTGTGGTCGGGTATAGTTCGGATTAGGTCGGCCTCTCTCGGCTCAGGTGGGAGGCTACTTCTAACCTTACCTGTCGTTTCTAACCTTACCTTACCTTCGTTACTTTGTGTGATTTATGCAAATACGGTCTGTTCATCCGCCCCCCCCCCCTTCTTTAGTTCTTGTACTACTAAAATTTGAGTTATTAAAATATAAATTATTTTTACAATTCAGAAGCCGTTTCAGTTGGGAATTTATTAAAATTAACTGAATGATTTCTTATTACCGTTTGTATTTACTCATGGTGGGCTTTTATTACCAGTATGCAGATTTCTCTATTGTAAAACTTCACATGGGAAATCTGCTTAGTTTACGCAACCCCTGCGTGACGGACTTTTTGCGTGTGTCTCAATATTTGGTATTTATCCTTGGCACGAAGTGGTTCATAATTTAACAGCTTATTGTTAATATGACTTGAATAGGGGTGGGGGTTTATTGAGAGCCGAAAACTAAAATATGAAAACATCTCGGTTAATATTCAACATTTATAGAACATTAAATTTGCAATAAGATTGTTTCTATATCGACTCTTAAAAACGCAGATGTTACTAATTTTCGAAATTCTCACTCTTTAAGCCCCCCTCCCACTGTCCGAATTTGGCTGTTAACGAACTTGATCTTCATTTTTTCATAAAACTTTTATATATCGATCAGACAAAAATTGCGACAGCTGGAGCATTAACAGAATACTATATTTATGTATAAAATTTTGGACAGACCTAAGTTTCTTTATCTCCTGAGAAGGATCGGTAGACATTTGAAGAAATGTTTCGAAAACCCCATAATGAATGGAACCTGATTAGCTCAATGAATCTTAAATGATGAATTCATTAAGCAACTTATTTGCATGTATCACATCTAGAAATTATTTATTGAAAAGAATATCGCGCATTTTAGCTAGGAATAGGACGTTATTTTCGTTTATTGTCAAAGAACGATGACTGGATATGGGGTTTTACTAAAGACTAAAAATTAAAAATGCAAAAATCTCGGTTAATACTCAAGAAAAAGTATAGAACACCCTTAGTAGAACATTAAATTTGCACCATTGCTTATATGTGATATTTTGAACTTCCCCTCCCTCCGGTCCAATTACAGCAGTCAAAGAATTTGATCTTTAGTTTTACGTATAACATTTATTAAATAGTTTGGTTACGATCACACAAAAATTGACAGCTCTAGAGCAGCAACAGTCACATATATGCATCTATGTTATCCAACGGACCTTATTTTCTTCATCTAGTCGGTAAAATTGAAGGACGTTTGATGATTTTTTTTTAAAAAATCGCGTCATGAATACAACCTCGAAATCTAATTTCACTTAAGTGGAATCTGCTGAATTGAAAACTGAGCTACTCCATATAAAAAAGTCCGTCACGCAGGGGCTGCGTAAACTAAGCAGATTTCCCACGTGAAGTTTTACAATAGAGAAATCTGCCGAATAACAACTGTAGTAGTAAGAAACCTCTAAACCTAAAACATTATTTAGGGCGTAATAACCCAGTAGTTTCTAGCCTCAAAAAACAGTTAACCTAACCTCTAAACCTATTCACGAGGGACGAATAGTTATGGAAACGGCCACCAGAGCTCTCGGCGGAAAGTCCGAACATAGCCTACTGGTGACCACACGCAGATTACAAATGCAAATATCTCGGTTAATATTCAAGATAGAGAATAAATGCATATAACAATATTTATAGTAAATTTAATTTACAATAATATTGGTACTATACAATTTTTCGATCCTAAGTATATTAACGGAGATATTCCGAAATTTTGAAACCCCTCCTCCCACTGGTCCGATTTCAGCCGTTAACGAACTTGACCTTTATGTATACATAAAACGATTAAATACCGAGTTTGGTGACGATTAAACAAAAATTGCGACCGCTAGAGTCTTAACAGACAAATATATATATATATATATATATATATATATATATATATATATATATATATATATATATATATATTTGAGATATATTTGGAGATGACGAAAATGAGGTCCGTTCAAAACTATATATGTCTATATATATATATATATATATATATATATTTCTATATATATATAGTTTTGAACGGACCTCATTTTCGTCATCTCCTGGGTAGGATCGATGGACATTTGAAGAAATTTTTCGAAAATCGCGTCATGAGTACGACCGCAATAGCTGATTTCCCTTAAGGGAAATCTGCTAAAACAGGTGGTAGTTAAATTATAGAATATTTTTATTAAACTTCATTGTGCTTCAATTGGACTGAATCTAATTTAATTCTCTAATAGACTATCTTGACGAGTACCTCATGAAATGATTCTTTCTTACCAGCGCCTACATCAATTGGATATGCTAGCCTGAAATACAGGGATGTTTTACGGTTTACTTTTAAAAGGCGTTTACTCCTAAGTAATATTATTATTATTTATTTGAGATGCCGCTACAGTGGTGATTCATTTATTAACATGTTTGAATATAATTTTACAAAATTAAATAAATATTAACATTTTTTCAAATCTAAATGTTACAAAAGTACAAAATAAATAGGACCATGCCGCTACAATGGCGATTCATATTTTAACATGTTAGAATATAATTTTACAAGTTTAAATAAATATTAAAATTTTTACACAGCGAAAAAAAACGAAATATAAATTGTTAGTATATTTATTTATGAGGAAAAAATATAAAATAAAAACAAAACAACAAAGAAAAAAAAGATAAATAAAAATAAAAGAAAAACTATAAATAGTTAAACTGGAAGGAGACTCCTAAGTAAGGTAGTAAATGTGAACTATGGTTCTACTAAGCACAATACGTGTTAAAAATGATTCAGGTTAGTACAATGATAGAGTTTATTTCTATCTAATATAAGCTTGGTACTGAGGATAATGGAAACTAAATCGGTGCCTTGAATGAAATGTACCAATAAAAGAAATTGTTTCATTTCATTCAATATTTTAAAACCACTATATGTATACAATTTAGTGTACTTATGAATTTAAATTTGCACCATTTGTCCTTCATGACCAAAGAAAGCTTTATATGTAGTGAGTGTTAGATGTAATTGATAATTAAAAACCATAAATGTTTTTTCTTGTTTGTATATATACATGCATGGTGTAATTTTGCCATTTCTTTCTTAAATGAGGACGCATCATCGCTTAAAACACTTATAGTGGACCAGAACCGTTCTAGTGACGTTGATGGTACATTCCAAGACCAAAGTATTATTGTAATTAAGAATAAACCTGAGTAGTGAGAAAATGTTTGCTGTTAACCAAGTAATGTGTAAGTTTTCGTTTTTTATTGTTGTTTTTTTTGGAGAAAGAGAACTGCCGTACCTAAAATAGAAAAGAATCCATTTTTGTAATTTTGTTGTAACGCACACACACACACACACACACACACACACACACACACACACAAATATATATATATATATATATATATATATATATATATATATATATATATATCAAACGACGCTTTCTACCTATTAACCATAGTGCTCATCTCCCGATCCCTTCAGTTTCCTTTTCAGGAAGTGAGGGAGAGGAGTCTTCATCCGGAGAATATATAAATAGAAGTGCAGTGGTACCAACATATGTTCACTAGTCACGTGCTGATGTAGTCCCCCACGAGTGTCACACCTGGTCCCAGTTTCCTAACCCCTCCTCCAGCTGCCTCACAGATAAACCCCACCGCATTTCCGTTTCAACTCCAGACCCTAGGTTATTCGGAGTTAAGGGTAATTATCCACATCCTTCCTCATTAGGCCATGCTTCGTACAAAGTAAGGATTTCATTTATTGCCTCAGAAATAAGAGGTATTAGAATCTGAGACGGCTAAAGTTGAGATTTGTAAGTTTTGGCTAGCAATAAGTGAGAGTATATTAAAAGTATTAGATCAAAATGCTCGTTTAAATATTAAAGAGTTATTTTGAAATACGCTATGTATAAATGTTTAACACGGTAAACCAAGAGTATGAGTGTTAACTGTCATATCAAATATATGTACAATGATCACTCCTACAATAATTGTAACTGATATATATATATATATATATATATATATAGGTTTCACATAACTATCAAGAATTATTTATTTATTTATTATGTGGAGCCCCGCAACTATGGCGACTTGCTCTTAAACTTGGTGGAAAAACAAAACAAAAACAAAAAAACAAGTAAACAAAATAACAAAACATCTAACAGGAAATAACAACAGAACATAGAATAATAACAAATAATAACAAAACATGGAACACAAAATAATATAAAGAACAAAACTAAAGGAACAGAACACAAAAGAAACAAGAAACACGAACATAACATAGAACTAAAAACAGGTGGTAAATAAATAGGTAAGAAGTAAACTTGTTGACTTTGAAACAGAAACTATTCATAAAAACATGCATCATTCAAATTTAAATACGTCACACACACACACACACACACACACACACACTTAAAAAGAAATTAAAATATGTAATTAAATATTCTCAAACTGCCCAATTATTTAAAAATATGTCAGAATTGTGTTAATATGTGGGCTACCCTCAGTCAGTAGTTCGTTCAAGTTATGTGGTATGTTTAAGTAAGCTCGTAATCTGCATTCTGTTAGTAGGTGTTTTATAGTTAGTCCAGTGTTGCAATGAGTACAAGTAGGCTTGTCTTTTCTGTTCATTATGTAAGAATGTGTCAGGTATGTATGTCCAATACGTAGTCTGGTGAGGACGACTTGGTCTCTTCTTGAATCTACGTATTGTCTCTTTGACCATCCAGTAACATTGCGTTTTATTTCCAATAGTTTGTTGTCAGTACGTAACCAGTGTTTTTGCCAGTCTTGGAATATTTTTGTTTGTACAATCTTGTTGAGGTCTGTTGGTGTTAGTGTAGTTATGTCAGTAGTAGTCATTTTTGTTGCTAGTTTTGCATGTTTGTCGATATCAGTCATTTGTTTAATGTCCTTGTGTCCGGGTAACCACAACATTTTAAAATTGCAAGTGTTTAGTGCGTGTATTAGTTCTAGTATTTTTGTAATTAGTGGGTGATTAGAGTAGATGTTTCCCATGGAAAGTAAAGAACTTAAAGAGTCTGTGCATAAAATTACTTGGTGTGATTTGTTTTCTAATTTTGAAAGTGCTAGTATGATGGCCTGTAGTTCTGCAGTATAAGTACTTGATTCGTCGTGTAGTTTAACTTTGTAAGTTTTGTTTTTGATAGTGGCGGCTGAGCCCGTCCCGTGTTCTGTCTTAGATCCGTAAAAAGAATTATTGAAATACGTCTTGAAGTAGAAACCACTGAAAACCTACTATTTTCGCAATATTTACGCTTTTCAACGCGGCTATCTGCTCCATGGCACAGTGGATCAGTATTTACTACTTCAGTATTTATCTACATTGACTAAATATTTGTTTATATTTAATCGGTTCAAGATGTCAGGAAAACTTATTTCTCTTTTTTTTCAAAAGTATTTTTATATAATTATTGGGTTGTAAAATAAGTTTGTAGTGTTTATCAATATTTCAAGTTAATCCTCTCTGTGTTTATTAACTCATGTTTACTTTGTTAATAATGTTTAGATATTCTAAAAAAGGATTATTTAAGATGTTTTTATGCATCGGTTTCAACCTTATCTTTAAGTGATATGCTTGCTAAAAATGGAAGAGAAAAGCAAAGGCGTAGTTTTCCGTCAAGACAACGCCCGTCCTCACGTGTCTGTGCAGACCCGTCAGAAATTATTGGAGTTTGGCTGGGATGTAATCCCCCACCAACCCCATTCACCAGACCTGACTCCAAGTTTTTTACTAATTTCAGGCCCTCTTAATGGGAAACAATTTAATTCACTCGAGGAATGCAAAACGCCCATAGAGGGTATAGCTAACGCAGCCCCTGCGTGACGGTATTTTAGTAACTGGAGGGGAAATGAGGGCTACAACAAATACACAAACGTAACCGGTTGGATATTTCGTGTGACAACAAATAATTGGATTATTTCCTCCAGTTGTAATTCCTTCTTTTGCATGATAATGTAGGTTCTCTCAATTTAAGACGAATTAAGCCTAAGTGGGTTAGAAGTCTCTTCCTAGTTGCTGTGTCCTGTAGAACGCTCCAGGACCATAAGAGGAGAGAGGGGAAGGGGACAACGCGGGTGATTACGGCAATTATATACAGATTAACTGGATACAATTATAATTACCACAACTAACTTTCACCACCCTTTCACTAATAAACTGGCTCAAATGTCGAGGACGACCGCTGCTGATGGCTGGCAAGGGTCGAGGTTGCGCAGCTGGACATTTCGGGAGTCGTGAAGACGGGATTTCCAGTTGGGACCGGAGTGTCACTGTCACTGAGGATGATCTTCGTCCTTCGAATCGAATTACAAAACTTGCCATAGGTGGAAGTGATTGCTTCAACCACCGATTTAGAGCATTATTGCTGACTGGTTCTATTTCGAAATTCAGTATTATCTGAGTTGCACCAAGAAAAACCTTTAATAAAAGAAATACTATCAAGAATTTCCCGAAATATCAAGCTCACTAGAATGAATTAAAGGGAATCATGATTTAAATAAGCTCTGGAACTTTGCTAACCTTGTAAATTAATAGAATATCCTTTTATATCTGTTGTGGAAAGGTCATGTTATAATTGGTTAGATGCTGAGTTAAAGTCGTCGAAACTGTAATCAAGGTATCATCAATATACTATATTGTTGCTGTCAGAAAGCTAACCATCTGTGTCAATATGATCCTGTTGAGACAGTAAAGTACGTAGTCTTGGATTCTTCGACCAATTTGAGCCTACCAGGAATTAGCAGAGCTCTCCACCGAAGAGTGGCCTCAAATCAAAATTTAAGCATGTTACTTCAGAATGTCACAGACGTCACTGTATTCTATTTCTCATTTGAGATACTTCTAGACGTTCTATTTCTTTTCTTTCTTTCTTTATTCCATTTTCCTTTTGTAAATGGCAATTACTGAGTAAATCACCGTCTTCGCGAAGTTTATTTAAATATATAAATAAAAAAAACAAAAAAACTTCATAATGGAGCAGTCTTCAAGGATAAGGAGATTATGGAAAATGCATTCAATAGTTTTTTGTACATTCCAATTAAATGGCGTGAAGAAAAAAATTTCATTTTCGTGTTTTATATTTATAAAATTACATTTAGAATCAGCGGGCTGTACCTGGTAATTGATCCCATGAACAGGAATACCTCGTTTTATTGAAACGAAAAAAGTTGTTACAGGGTCACAAAAACATCCAGTGATTTCCCGTTGCCTTTAGATCAGACCACCTAGCAATAAAGGCATCATGAGAAAAATCCACTCCAATGATGGGTCTTTAGTGGAATGAGAATTAATTTTTATAAACGAACATTTCATTGGATGGGCCGGATAATTAGGACTGACCATGTGTCTGCTTGGGGTGTGAAATAGGTCCTTACAATCATCCCAAGCTGCGATCCGACGTTTGATTCGTTGGGAATTCATGGCGAAAATATGACTTATTTAACTTTACGTAACTAGTCTATGGCTCACTACTCGGCCTCTATCGAACCCAGTATTGAGCAAGATATACGAATTGGAATCCAGAAAACGGGATGTAGTTGTAGGAGCACCACAATCGCTCCAAAGAAGTGCCTAATCGCACTTCGAAGAGACATAAGCACTAAGCTGTAAGAGCTGTTAGAAAGCCATCTCTCCGAAACTTGAAGTCAATCATAAGTCGACCAATGATAAGCATTAGCCAGTACGAAAAGTCAATTTTAATCTACTCTCGAGTCTTGCCACACTGACGTGTTGTAAGTGAGAATTTAGACAAGGAAGTGTTTATAAATACATTTGTAAATTAAAGTTAGGTGGTCTAATAAGACTGTAAGGATGTCGCCAAATGGAGGCACCCCTTTAGACAATTTTCCAAGTCAAGTCAACTTTCTATCCAAGCAACGAGTGATGTCTGGAGTTAAGTTGAGTTTCGTGTCGAGTCAGGTCAAATTTATAGTTGAGTTTAAATTTCAGTCAAGCTTAGAGTCAGGTCTAAAGGAGAGTCTTGCCGGATTAAATTATGTCTGGAGTTGAAATTCAGAAGTTGCTGCAAATTCAGTCTAAAGTCAGACGATTTGAGCTTTGATCCGATTCGAAATGTGTGAACATCACTCACTGGTGAAGTGAGTCTAGATTTCATCATTTCGTTGCGCTTCAATGTTGAGAGTTGTATACCTCGGATTGACTGGCTACTCTGAAATTCATCATTTCAATCAAGAATTCAACAGTTATATTTCCAATTGAACATCACTCTATACTTATCCCCAAAAGAGTAGATGTCCTGTAATTCAATCACGACAATCATTATATGATTCAAGTGAAAAAACTCAAATTGTATAATGATTGACAGCCGAAGCTTGTGAGCATCCAGTATGCCGGATGGTGGATGATAAGTCGATCTGCACTGGAAGTGGCATTTAGACGACTAGTGTTTGCATTGCAGCGAGAATAGCAGCATTCCTGCACGCCTGACCTTGGCCGGGTTGGCTCCCGACATCCGTTCCCGGAACACCGATCCCAGGTTCTCTGTCAACCCCATGGGAACTATGGCGATTAAGGTTCATGCACCAGTCTACTAGCCATGTTACTTATCTATTCTCAAGTTGTAGAAAAAAAATTAAGATTCATACACCAGTGTACAAGTCATGTTACTTACATTTTCTCAAGTAGAAGAAAAAAATAAAAATAAGTATAAAGCACCAGTGTTCTGGCTTTGTCACTTATCTATTCTCATGCACTAAAAAAATAATAAGGTTCATGCACCAGTGTACTACCCATTTCACTTATCTTTGCTGAAGATGGTGGAAAAATAATTAAGGATCATTCACCAATGTGCTAGCCATGTTACTTATCTTTACTGATGTGAAGAAAGAAGATTAAAAATCATCACCTGTGCACTAGCGATGTCACTCATCTTTGCTGAAGTTGTAGAAAAATAATTAAGGATCATGCACCAGTGTACTACCTATTTCACTTATCTTTGCTGATGTGAAGAAAGAAGATTAAAAATCATCACCTGTGCACTAGCTATGTCACTCATCTTTCCTGAAGTTGTAGAAAAATAATTAAGTATCGTGCACCAGTGTACTAGCCATGTCACTTATCTTTGCTGAAGGTGTAGAAAAATTTCATGTGTCATGCACCAGTGTACTAGTCATTTTACTTATCTTTAATGAAGATGATGGAAACAAATTAAGAATCATTTACCAATGTGCTAGCCATGTTACTTATCTTTGGTGAAGATGGTGGAAAAATAATTAAGTAACGTATCATGCACCAGTGTACTAGCCATGTCACTTTTCTTTGCTGAAGTAGAGGGTAAAAATTAAGAATCACCACCTGTGCTATGTCATCTTTAGGAAAATTGGGGGGGGGGGGATTTAGAACCATCTACAAGTGTACTAATATTTTTCTTTATCTTTGCTGAAGTTAAAGAAAAAAAGTATTGATATTTTAGACATATGGGTAGGTTCTTAGATAAGCAACGAATATAATGATATTATTATTGTTGTTTAAAAGATATTTTTTACATACTCGAGTGTTTTAGAAGCATAAATGAAAAGTTGTATCTGCATTTGTTCCGCGTCTATTGCTAGGTTTAGTACTCATTTTGTTTGGCATAATCTTGACCAAGAAAATTGTACTTTATGTCACTAATATGGATCTGAAACAACTATTAAGTTGTTAATAATAATTAATAGTATGGTTATTTAATGAAAAGAAATACACATTTTATATCTTCTTGAAGTAAATTAAGAAAAATAAGTATTATTTTATTATTAATCTTGGATTTCTTAACAAATAAAATAATAATTAAAACAATTAAGATAAATCTCTAATTTAAACGGTACTGGAGGAGAACTCATTTCTAGACAGTATTACCATAATAAATTTCTCTAAAAGATAAAACTAAAATAAGAGATTCATATCAGATATTAGAATTGTTATTAGTCGTTGACGCGTTTAAATAAAAATGATCCCCCTTCGAAATGTTTAGATTGAATTTGCTCAAGCACTAAATAATCACTACCGAATATACCGTATGCCAAAAATTAACAGAGAACCACAATGGATATTTAAGAAGTGCTTATTAATAAATTATAGAATTTTAAAACCGTTCGTGGTTTTAATGAAACTTTTACTGCAAGCGTGCAAACACACACATTCGTATGAAGGTATATGTTAATTGTATAGTTACTCTTGTTTTTAAAATGTCTGGTATAAAGCACTTACGAGGGAGTTTAATCCGTGCCTTAGGGATTTCATTTTTTTGAATTTTCCGAAAACATCAACATTAGCTTCCAATTAAGGCCTAACTAGAACTTAATCCAACTCGTAGATTGCGAAATGAAATATTTGCTAACTTCTTTCTGTAAGGGCTTCTGTTTAATGCTAAGTCAATATTATCATTTCTCCTCAAAATATCGGATAATTGGAACGAATTAACTCATGTTCAGAGGCACTGAATTTCGAGGAATGATATTCATATTTAAAAGCTCTTTATCTTCAGAAGAAAATATAAGAATGTGAGTTAAAAATGCCTGATAATTTAGAATAGGAACACAATATTAAAAAAAAATGGGGTAAATATACTCACTTGATTATTAAAAGCTATTTACGATGTGTAACATATACATATGTATGTAAGCTTTATTTTACTAACAACTATTAGGTTGGTTAACCTCTATGTTGCCAATCCTTTCAAGCCAAGGTGGAGCTAAGGATTTCATTTAGTGAGTTTGTAAATATATTCCTCTTGCCCTGGAGGGAATCAGTAGACGATTCTAGGTCTATCAAGATTATAACGATCGACGCCTTATCGCTCATGTCTACCCAGAGCCCCAAATATAAATTATTGACTGCATTGAATAAATCGTACGTCTATTTTGGCTCAGACTCACAACAACAAATACAAGAATTTAGTCTAATAATAATCACATATACTTTCAATAGAGCACAGCATATGTGTGTGTTCAACAATTTTCTGGTTGCAAAAATTAAAGAAAAAAGTCCGTCACGCAGGGGCTGCGTAAACTAAGCAGATTTCCCACGTGAAGTTTTACAATAGAGAAATTTCACGAGAGCCGAGCAGTTAAGGAAACGGCCAAACTAGCTTTTGGCGGGAAAGTCACTCATCCGTTAGCCGCCCAGATTTAATAAAAATGCAAATATCTCTGTTAATATTCAAGATAGAGAAAAATGTATATAACAATATTTATAGTAAATTTAATTTACAATAAGATTGAATCTGTACAATATTTCGATCCGACGTATAGTTTAAGATAACTACCAATAGTGCCAGTTACCAATAGAACACATTCGCACTAAATAACGGGACCAACAAGAATAACATCAATTCAACGC
Organism: Riptortus pedestris; assembly: GCA_019009955.1. NCBI lineage: Eukaryota > Metazoa > Arthropoda > Insecta > Hemiptera > Alydidae > Riptortus > Riptortus pedestris. The sequence goes on along the minus strand of CM032230.1, from coordinate 32,947,975 downwards.
CAAATAATGAAGGAATTACCGATGTCACATTTTATATTGCAACGTTAGAACTTTTCCCTCAAATAGACTCCCGCCATGAAAAATGAGTCGTTTATTAAAACATATTGAGAGAGAGCTGGTTAGAAGCCTGATAAAGCCATTATACTAAACAATGTGAGGATAGAAAGCTCTATAAACTCTCTAGTGCATTATGACTGTGTCTTTATTGTACCGCAGTGTCCCATAACATATCTCGGTGCGTCCCACGCTATTATATATTGTATAATCCTATGTTGTCTTATATATTATTCTCTGCTATTGGCCTTTATATATTACTGGTAGTACCGAGCTCCTCTTTGTATTATGGAAAACTAGGGATGCGTAAACGAAGTAGATTCATACTGAAATGACATACAAAAGCCGTAATTCTGTTCTACTTTACTCCCTATTTATTTTATTATTTATTCTTACAATAATTGCATTTTACTACTGGGGCGATTTAGTGACGAATCAGTTAAATTCCTATAACCACTTTATTATATTTGCGTAAGTATGCTTATTTCTCCAAATGTTTTCAGTATTGTCCCACATTATAATTTTTTGAAAATGTTATTATGTTTCAAGTAGTGTAATATTCGGTCTATATACGGCTACGGTCATGTAGTAATTCAGTCGAAGTGTATGGTAGGTCTATGTGAGTCCTTAGATAGCAGTCAGTTAGTATATGTTTTATAGTAAGTCTACAGTTACAGTGTTGGCAGTAGGGTTAAAACTACTTCTTCTCTTCTAATTAGCCTTTTTGAGGAAGGTCATTCACGAAGTAAATGTTTCAGTTCTCGAGGTTTGTTATCACTTGTGGCAAGCCAAATTTCTGCCATGAATTGAGTATATATGTTTTGCTTGTGCATGAATATCTTGGTTTGTACAATACGTGTTGTCGTGAGTTCTTTTTTCTTTGAGTAGCTGATTTGGTGAGTTCGTCTACTTGTGTGCTTTGTCTAACGTCTGTATGTCCGGGTAACCAGTACATAGTTATTCTTTTGTTTAATGTCTGGATTTTGTGTAATTTGTACGAGATGAGTGGATGTGAGCTATATATGTGTTTTAATGAATGTAATATGTCCGTAGTTTCAGGTATGTTGTCTATCGCAAGTTTCAGAGGTTCAAGCTCATAAAAAATGAAATGTAAGATTTGTCGTAAGACTAAAGGAGTATAGCAGTTACAATGAAAACTACATGAATAAGATGAGGGTTTAATGGAAGCTGAATACACAAAAAGTCTTTCAAGTAAGGGCTGTATAAAATAAACAAATTCTCCCCGTGCTTATATAATACTAGTGATCTCGTCTCACCATATATTCTCTGTTTCTTAGTAAAAATCCGATGAGTAGAAGTGGTGGATTAATGATGGCTGAAAACAAGAAAATAACTCACTTAATAATGGAGTTAAGAAAAACATATAGGACAACAATTGAAGGATTGCTAGCAAAAACCCAAGTATCCAAAAAATCTTAAAAAAGAGTTTGAGGTGTCATTATCTATTATTACATATATACTGATACAATTGAAATTGTCGTAAACACCTCTCGTCGGACTGCTTCGGGAGGGGACTAGGGACGTTGTACAACTTGCTGACTACCTGGAACATCCTGATTGCCCTAGCTGCAACGATGACAATATTCATGGATGTGAAGATTGATTTTTCCAAAGTTAATTTACACGTTATTCAAAATTTTGCTTCATAAAGTTTCTTTAATTATTCAATTTTCTTGTTACAATTATTAAATCAATTAAACAAGCGACTCAATATTCCGAATACTATTTCTTCTACCTGATCATGTTATCTATATGATTTTTGACTTTTAGGTTTTTGTTGAATTCCACCAAAAACCCCATTAGTCCAGAACATTCTTCTTCCCCCATTGAAAGAGGATATATTTGATCATCTGTAAATTAATATAGATAACATTCCTGATCTCCAAAGAGTTTATTAAAAAAAATATCAAAATTTGACTCCCTCATGGAATGGTGATGAACCTTTTATTTTTATTTACCACAAAAGGGTTTTTTTTACAAGTGGGGTTTTTGCTAACAACCCTTCAATTGTAGACCATCATTAGTTTAATAAGGTTGGTTCTTCTGACATTGCCCGATCCGGTTCATATTAACGGAGATATCTTGAATTTTCCATTTACGTCTATACACCTCCCCACCCCCTCTAGTCCTCCGTTTTCGGCCATTCACTAATATGATATTTAGTCTTGAATGAAACTATTAGATATCGAGTACGGCACAGATCAAATAAACATTCTCGTTGGAGAGTCTGTTAATGTATACACATAAAGTGCTGCTGGAACGTGTTAAAATTACACCAAAACATTCGAAATTAAAAACCCTATTTCAACATTTTCATGTTTGAAAGATGGTCTTATCAAAAGTTGAATACCATCTGATGTCCTTAAAAATGAAATAGACTGAAAATATATTAGTCAAACGAAATAACTAGTAATTGGTCAAGAAATAGTTCTGGATATGTAAGCCTTGCAATATGTCTTGCTTCACAGATTAAAACTTAATATTAACCATAAGCATGTCGATTAAATGAATTTTGAATGTTATAATTTTCTTTACTTGAACATTAAACAATTCATTTATTTTCTAATATATGGTAGAAATAGATTATAAGAAGGTTAATATTTCTCATAAAGTAGTCTATTTACACTTTCAACGTGTAATAAAAATGTATTTCTTTTAATATCATAAACTAGTAATTGGCGGCTTAAGACACTTGTAAAATAAATAAGTTTTATTCTTTAATTACCCGCATCTGTATCAATTTACATTTCTTTTAGCAGATTTCCCTTAAGGGAAATCAGCTATTGAGGTCTTACTCATGACGGAATTTTCGAAATTTTTCTTCAAATGTCCATCGATCCTACCCAGGAGATGACGAAAATGAGGTCCGTTCAAAACTGTATCAATCTATCTATCTATCAATCTATATATATATATATATATATATATATATATATATATATATATATATATATATTTGTCTGTTACCGCTCTAGCGGTCGCAATTTATGCTTATGAAACTCCATATTTAAACGTCTCTTGTAAAAAGAAAGATCAAGTTGGTTAACGGCTGAAATCGGACCAGTGGGAGGGGACGGGGTTAGAGGGGAGGATTTTCGAAAATTCGAAATATCTCCGTTACTATACGTCGGATCGAAAAATTGTACATAACCAATCTTATTGCAAATTAAATTTACTATAAATAATGTTATATACATTTATTCTGTATCTTGAATATTGACCGAGATATTTGCATTTTTATTCTGCGTGTGGCCACCAGCAGGCTATGTTCGGAGTTTCCGCCGAGAGCTCTGGCGGGCGTTTCCATAACTATCGTCCCTCGTAAATAGGTTTAGAGGTTAGGTTAACTGTTTCTTGGGGCTAGAAACTACTGGGTTTATTACGCCCTAAATAATGTTTTAGGTGAAGAGGTTTCTTACTACTACAGTTGTTATTAGGCAGATTTCTCTATTGTAAAACTTCACGTGAGAAATCTGCTTAGTTTACGCAGCCCCTGCGTGACGGACTTTTTTTTTAAGAATAGTAAAAACAATTGAAACTTGCTAAAGGTTAATGACGATTACTCATGTTTATTCAACGGTTTAAAAATGAATTGTAGGCTGATCTTATTTAAGCCCATTCTAAAATAATTATTGCTTTGCAGTATTATTTTGTGTTTATATTCTCATATATAAGTTTTGATATTCGACTATTCTTTATGCCATTTCGTTGAAAATTTTACTTTAGATGAAATAAGATTTATCATCAACTATGCTGCATTTTTAAGAAAGTTTATTCTATCGTTTTATTAAAGAGCTGACAGCTGTGTGTTTGACCCTTAGTTTTGTAAGAACAATTTCTTTTCTTCTTGAGTTGTCATGACGTGAGTTCTAGTTACATAGTCTAGGCTTTATTTCTCTCTGTGAGTTGTCCTTTGTACATGTCAAACTGTCTGGCAACGCTATTAGCATATATACTTCTCTGAAATGTCTTACGTCTTGTACAGTCATAAGTCCTTTGTCAAAAGTTAGTTTCGTAGTTGATAGTTTGTCATGTAAGTCAACTTCAGTATGACACTTTGTTTTATTTAGTATTGCTTGTATTTGTTATAATATTTCATTTTATTTTCTTATTAGATTCTTTATAAATAATGAATAAATAACCCGTAAAATCCTCCTCCGCCTGTTAGAATCTTTGTCGTATTTACTCTTTAAGTATTTCATGGCAAACGAAAAGTTCTAGGGAATTCGATGTGTATACAAAATCATAAGTAATTAATTATCAAAATGAAAATTATGGTCTTCATTTTCAATGAAAGGCCATGGCTTGTCACATGAGTTTCATAGGAAGTCAGGCACTCCTAGTTATATTAGCAGATTTCCCTTAAGGGAAATCAGCTATTGAGGTCGTACCCATAACGCGATTTTTCAAAACAAATTCTTACATCTCCATCGAACCTAGCAGGGTACCTACCAGAGCACAATACTTGTCTGTAACCATATAAGCATTTCATGCGAAACTAAAGGTCAAGTTCGTTAATGGCTGAAATCAGACCAGTGAGGGGGAGGGGGGATTTCAAAATATCTCCACTATTATGCTTCAGATCGAAAAATTGTATAGAAGCAATATTACAGCAAATTAAAATTACTATAAACATCGCTATTTATTCTCTATCTTCAATATTCAGTATACAACAACTCCTATTCATTTCAGAATATCAATACACTCTTATATCATCAACCATTTTATTCTGAGATTAAAAAATACAAAATAATGTTTTCTAGAGACCTTAAATTTTACGTTATTGTTTCAAAAATTTTTATTTTATCTATATCATACTCCACATTTTACCGTTTCAGTCAACACTACACATCAAATTTGTTATTCGTAGAAATCGGGGATAGAGGGGTGGAATTCTGAAATTCAAAATATTTCCGTTAATATGAGCGGGATTGTAAAATATTATAGAACCAATTCTGTTAAATTATTGTAGATCTAAAGTTGTTGTTCATTGCATTTTTTCTTAACTGAACTATTAAGCGAAGTTTTGGAAGAGGGTTTAGAGAGGGAGGGGAATTAGAAAATTCAAAATATCTCAGTTATTATTTATTGGATCATAATATGTTATAGAATAAATCTGTATATAAATGTATATACAGATATATATATATATATATATATATATATATATATATATATATATATATAAACTGTAAATAAATAGGTAAAGCACTACAATTCTTGTACTTTGCATTTTTTCATTACTCAAGTACTGAGCGAGTTATTCTGACTATCTTGTTTCCAGCCTTCAGCAACTTTCCCCTGCCACCCCCCTTCTACTCATCGGTTTTTCTCGTAGAAATAGAGATTAAATGGTGAGATGAGATCACAAGTATTTTATAGCAGCAAGTGGGATATCTGCTTAGTTTAGTGACAGACTTTTGTGGTGGCTGTGCAGAATGAACATATTTAGTCAAGTGATCACTCAGTTTCCTCAAGATTCTAGAGAACTGAGGAATGGAGCCTTTTCTCAAAGCTGTGTGACCTCACCGCTTGGTCAAATTTAAATTGCAATTCTAGGGTTTGAACTTGGCAAATCTTACATAGTGACCAAGTTCTTTACCACTTGACCACCACAGCCACTTGTAATTGATTAATAATGTATATTCAACAAATCATTATACAACAAACAAACAGGCCAGCCTGAATAGATAGATAGGTAGGAAAGACAAACAGTTAATGAATTATATCTGAATATAAAATATTAGTGTCGGGGTGGGGAAGCTTTTTAGTCCCTAGTTTCGGCACCAAAATGTCGGGGCGGGGTAGCTTTTGAGTCCCTAGTTTCGGCATTAAAATGTCGGGGCGGGGTAGCTTTTTAGTCCCTAGTTTCGGCACCAAAATGTCGGGGCGGGGTAGCTTTTGAGTCCCTAGTTTCGGCATTAAAATGTCGGGGCGGGGTAGCTTTTGAGTCCCTAGTTTCGGCATTAAAATGTCGGGGCGGGGTAGCTTTTTAGTCCCTAGTTTCGGCACTAAAATGTCGGGGCGGGGTAGCTTTTTAGGCCCGGGTTTCGGCACCACAATGTCGGGGGGGCGGAAGCTTTTTAGTCCCTAGTTTCGGCACCAAAATGTCGGGGCGGGGAAGCTTTTTAGTCCCTAGTTTCGGCACCAAAATGTCGGGGCGGGGAAGCTTTTTAGTCCCTAGTTTCGGCACCAAAATGTTGGGGTGGGGAAGCTTTTTAGTCCCTAGTTTCGGCACCAAAATGTCGGGGCGGGGAAGCTTTTTAGTCCCGGGTTTCGGCACCAAAATGTCGGGGCGTGCGGTAAGCTTTAGCGGTAATAATAGAAAATGTCGGCACCAAAATGTAATGGCGGAAATCTTGTGTTAAAGGTAAGAAAGAGTTGGGAGAGAATTTAGACTGAACCATTTGTTAGCTCTCATGGAGAGATGAGGGAAAAAGATAAATAAAGAAAACAAAACAACTATGTGAGTTCTCTTAAGAATTAGGTATATTGAGTAGTTAAGAATATCTCTATAACAAATTCTTAGAATGGAATAGTTAAGTATATATAGAATTGAATAGTTAAGTATATATAGAATTGAATATTAAGTACAACAAATTCTTAGAATTGAATAATTAAGTATATCTCTATAACAAAAAATGAAATTTACGCAGTAAACAAACTTTATGAACTAATATGGCGGCCATAACTATACATACAAAATTAGCGGTGGATCTTATAATATATATGAGTACTCATGCGATACTTGCGAACATAATGCTAGCATTATTAGGTGGTTAATAGCGGGAATCATGCACTTCCTAGAGATGATGAAGTCTTGTTGCGGTGATAAATCTGGATGGGCACGTGGCAGAGAAGAAGAGAGGCGGGAGCAGAATGAACCTGTTGACTCTAGTAGAGGTGAACATAGACTATCACGGGTGACTTCCAACTGCGGTTGTCGATGAAGCGGTTCTCTATGAAGCGGTTATCTGTGAAGCGGTTATCTATGAAGCGAAGCGGTGATCTGTAGGGGAGGGAGGCCCCTCTGGCCGTATGAACGACCCCAACGTCTGAGAGCAACTGACCCCAGTGAGCGTCTAAAACCAACTAACTCTATCCTTGTTACTGGCCGATGCCTTCTTGAACTGCATGTGTTTTTCCGCTGTAGCCACGGCCTTGGCGATATGCACGTGTGTGTGGCGGGTCTATGAACCCCGCGAGCGCGGGACATTTAAAATTCAAACTGACGACTGAACAATTAGTTTTATTGAAAACAATTTACTTAAGCTAGTGCTGTAATTTGTAATAAATCAGAATCAGTTTTATCTCAATCACTCAAATTTTAGTAATCTAAGAACAAAAGAAGGCGGGAGTCAACATAACGTATTTGCATATATCTCATAAAGTAAAAGTTCAATGAAAACAATATTTGGTATTTTCATTACACCTTGTAATGAAAAGGTTCATGAAATAACAGCTTATTGTTCATATGACATAAGTAGAAGTGGAGGTTTGCTGAAAGCTTAAAACCGAAAAAGGCAAATATATCGGTTAATATTTAGGATAGGGAATAAATGTATATAACGATAAAACGTATAGTAATTAAATCCGGAGGCCATTTACTAGGAATACATCCCATTTGCTATCCCCAATCCTTTTACAAAAGAAAATAAAAGTGGTAAGCATTCCATAATTTTTATATTTTCAGCCTTCAGTAACCCTCATTTTTAATTGTATGATTTTTACTTTACGCAATTGAGTCACTAAAAATCTTTTGTCGAGTATAAATTTCAATTTCTGCATACATAGGCTTCTTACAACGGTATAGTTACTCAGGCTAGCCATGTGAGTTAAAGCGTTGACTTTTATCTCACATGATAAACCTCGAGCGACGAGTTTGATTCCCGCCTGAGAAATAGGAGATTTTAGAGACGGAATTCATTAAATAAAATTCTTAGTCCCAACCTGGCTTGAAAATGATGTTAACCTGTAGATAACCCGCCCCAGTTAGTCTCAGTCCCAAAAAGTGGATGTTAATAAATAAAGTACAACGGTAGAAATAGAGAATAGATAAAATGGACAGTATACCAATTCAGTACGTGAGAAATATGCATAGTTTAAGCAGTTTATGCGTAATGGACTTATATTATTTAACTGATTAATCTGCATATTTTATATCATTCAGTGAAAGATTATGAATTCGATTTCAGCGTTGAACATAAAACCTTGAGAGCACTTAGCGCTTTTACATTGAAGCACCGGGTATTTATTGAAACGCGGAAGCGTAGGGAATAAAAAAAAAAACAGTGTTAAGTCAAATTTGTCACTGTCACCGACTTAGTTGTTCGCACATTAACAGTGTCCTAGTGTGTTGCTGGTTGGTGTTTATGTGGTAAGGGTATTACAGTGTGCAAAACAGCTGGGTTTGGTTTTCATTTTGTTGTTCAGTTTATGTATGATGCTAGAGATGTGGGACTGATTTATTTTAGATATCTCAGTCTAAATAGGGTGCGAAACAGATTGATTTTTATTTGGGATGACCGAAAGTGAGAACATTTTCAAAGTTTACATCTGGATCTCACAAAAGGACACACTGACATTCAGCAGTTGGCCAACTGCCCTGATTGTCTGTGCCTAAACATGCGCGGTCTATCTTCTGAGGTACCATTTCTGGAGTAGTTTCGTCAGTCAACGGGAGCTTCTTGGTGGCTCAATTAGCCCGAACTAGCATGACATAACGACTAGAGGGGGTGGCATTGGGAAACCAACGGATAGACAAATGGAGGGGTAGGCTATTTATGCTCTCTCTCTCTCATTATGTCTATGTGTCTGTGTGTTTTGTGTTTTTGATTGGTGACGTAAGCTGTAGAAAGCTGGCTCTCAGTCAGGTGGAATCTGGAGCGAGTGGGACGGCCTGCATCATCAGCTCATAGCCCATTGAGTGTCACTCCGGAATCCCTTATCTTCATCCGGTGGGTATTGTTCGTCCTCGTAACAATGGCTTGGAAATTCGCTAATAAAATGATCCATTAAGAGCCACTTTCATCGTCTTAATTCTATTCCCAGTTAACTTATAAGGCTCCGAGTACATTCCATATTTTTTTTTGGCTTACTGCTTAGCTCCTTTTTGAGATGTTGGTCACCACATTACTTTTTTGGAATTAAATAAAATTTTAAAAAAATATAGCTGCACTAAATTTATGAGTCATGTTCGATATCTGCGTTCCAACACATCCTGTACCAACCCTTTCTTCATTCCCTATTTCGATCTACACGAAGGGTGCAAAACTAGACGTTACAACAGTCATAAATATGAGTTTCAACATTCTAATCCTTTTTTTGAGTTTTGAGAGGAACGTATTACCTACATCTGACATACCGAAGCTAGACAGAATTGGTTCGGGGTGCGTCCAAATGGCTAACTCTGTGGTATTATGCAAGTCGAAATTTTCTCGCGATTACACCTCGAAGAAAGAAACTCATTTAAGTATGATAGAATAGAGAAGAAAGATAAAAACGTAAATAAGAAAGAAGAAGTGTCTACGCTTAGAAATTATGGAGACGGGTGTTCGTATATCTTCTTTTAGTAGATTTCCCTTAGGGGTAATTAGCTATTGCGGTTATATGATGGGGGGGATTTAGAGGGGGAGAGTTTTGAAATTTCGAATTATCTCCGTTGTTATGCGCCTGATCGCAAAATTGTATAGAATCAATATTATTGCAAATGTAATTTTTTATAAATTTTAATTTATACATATTTTCTATATATTGAATATTTCCATATTTTAGTTTTTCGTTCTTTACTCAAAAATGTTTATTTGATTATTTGATCTATATTATACTCGATATTTAACAGTTTTAGTCAAAACTAAACATACTATTTCTCATTGGCTGAAGTCGGACCTAGATTAATGGTAGTTTAGAGGGGGAGGGGTTTGAAAATTCAAAATGTCTTCGATATTATGAGTCGGATCATAAAATATTATAGAACCAATCTTGTTAAAATTTTAATTTTCTTAAATTATTGTTCTATGCATTTTCTTGTAACTCGAGTATTAAGCGAGTTGTACGGATAACTGGTTTTCTACATTCAGTAACCCCAACCTCTCCCCTTCTGATCTTCGGGTTTTTACGTAAAAATAGGGAATACGTGGTGATATGAGATTACATATGTCATACCAGCACTTGGGTAACCTGCTTAGTTTACGCTGTTCCTGTGTGACTGACTTATTCGCTTTCTTACTGTTTTAATTTTATCATCTGGCATCTTTGAAATAGCTCATTCCATAATAGTCATTTGTTGATGACATGGCCATTTAATTGATCCTGATAAATTGGCACCTATATTATCCTGCACATTTTTGTAAAGATTTCGATCATTCATTCAAGAAGCATTTTTATGGTAAATTTCGAGAATGACCATAAATTGTAAATTACATTCGGACGGACGTACTAACAACTTCAGGGTCGTCGGAGCCTCTACAAATCATGAATGAAACGTTTCTCTATATATATATACGTTATATTTATATATATATATGTACTTTACAGACCTTGACGATCTTTAGCCGCCATGACAAGTCTCCTCCACCTCTGATGACGATTGGCGATGACTTTACAGTCCACTGTGGAATGGCTTTCCTTTACTCTGTCAGCCCATCTAATCTTCGATCTTACTCATAGCCGGGTACCAACAACTGTCGCATTCATTGTCTTCAAAGGCAGCCGGTAGGGTCCTTCCTTGCAACATGTCCCGACATTTGTAAACTCTTAGCTTACACATCACATGAAAAGCGATATATATGAAACCATACATAATAGATTAATCAGCTGAAGTACGGAAGTGGAGGATGACGTTTTAATAAGTATGACCTCTTTCTCCTCTCTTTCCCTCTCACCGATTAAAAATACTATAGCTTTATATTAGTTTACAAATATATTAATATGATGGAATAGCATTGCAGAACCACTTTTTCTCTCATGACGTTCTACCTTTGCTATCTATCAAAACCCTTATTACTACTCTTATCGTGAAAAACTGAAATAACAGTGTTCCTCGGACATCTCTCAGCACACGTAACGACTTACTCCAAGTTCATTAGAGTAACGAACTTTTGGCCGAAAGATCGGGGGGACTTGCAAAACGCCTCGAGATAGTATCGCGATCAAGACTTTACCCTCATATCGGCCTGATCAATCACCTGACTTTCTAAAGGAAAATTAATGGTTCTATCGTGCCGAGATATGATGGAAGCCCAAGAACACGCCATTGTTTGTACTGTGCAACGAGAAATTGTCCTTATATAATCCAAAGAGGATTATCTGATCGAATATCTAGTTTCTGAGGGTGGGGTATTCGTTGTGGTATGCAGGCAACTCATGGCTGTGACCTGGTCGGCAATTTTAGATGTATATTGATGACCTTATTATTATTTCGTAAATAGTGTAGCCAATAACACCTTAGATACTATTTTGGAACCAAAGTCACGATTCATTTTGTAATATATTAGTTTTGAAATAATTGTTGCTCTAGTTTAAGAAACGAGTTGAGTGTTTTAGTGAGGCTTATCAAGGTACTTACATCTTTGAAAAGAATTCCATTCCAATCCATTCATTGTTAAAGTAATCCTATTAGAAATGAAGTGATATCTGTGGATAGCTTATGAATGAGCTTCCAGAAACTTAATTAGTCTGGAGTTCATGGCCGCCATGAAAATATCAACCACTCCAGTAACAGAAACTAGAAAGAAACCAAGTGTAGAACAAGATGGGTCAAGAATGTTTGGCCACATGGCATTGAATGTTACTCAGAGGGTCTTTTGACCCGTCCGTTCCACCAGATTTTAATAAATCCGTTGAAAGTTGTACGATGAACTCTGATAAAATACGAATAATCCTTAAGATAAGATAAGGAATATTTGGATATATTCATATGACCAAATATCATTAAGTCATTGAATTATGAAATTGTTGTTGTTCTACTAATTTTGATTTTACATGAATTAAGTTTAAGGCCAGTAGGTTTGATTTTCAGACCACATTTCGGGTATTTATCGTTTTCATATCATTATGCGTCCCGTTATGAAACTGAAGAAACAATGATGTCTTAATAAAGTCTTATATGAATATTCTTTAAGAAATTGTCATTGCTTCCTAGTATTTAATTGGTTTTAACAATTGATTTAGATATCACACTACTAAAATTTAATATCCAGACTGACATTTACAATCAAACAAGTGTTTCGGACTTTGAGTCCACATATCTCAGATTAAGCAATTTCGGAAAGTCTGGGGAGAATGCTGTCACCCCAATTTTATTAAATATTTAAAGGCATAAAAGCCAGGTTATAGCTTCCTCATAAAGCGTGGTCTGATGATGGTGAAATGTATATCTTTACGAATAGAAATAAGATGTCTGGGTATAAATAGGGGAAGTAAGGTGAGTGAGACACCTATGTAAAATTTTAGTAATTTACTTCTAGGATGATGAAGAATAGAGGCAATTCTTGACGGGGTAGTTAGGAAAACCTGGTAGACATTAGTAATGCATTCTTCTATGGGCTGGATTGTTTTAGAAATGGTGATTTTGGGCTTGTTAAAAATAACAGATATGTATCATCACGAAAATTAAGGGTGGTAACCTGTAGATAACCCGTCCCGATTAGCCTAAGTTGCAAAAAGTGGACGTTAATAAATAATAATAATAATAATAATCACGAAAATTTGTTAGAATTTGGACTCAAAATATTAGCCATTTACGCAATGCAAGTATAAAATTCCTTCTTACTGCATTATTCGGGGGGGGGGGCAATTTTCTTCCCCAAGGAACTTCTCAGACTTTTCCGACTAACTGCGAAATACTCAAAAAGATTGCTCTAGATTTTAGAAAAAAAAATGTTCCTGCACTTTGAGGACAGCTTGAGACAGACCTACCTTTCCGAAACTAGATAGCTTCAAAAAGTTTGATATAATAACCATTACCAACGACGACTTCTCTGATGAACCATCATCATTATGATCTAAAGGCTACTGCTCTTTTCATATTACTGTAGACACCGGAATCCATAAGATGCTTAATATCTTCAAAATAGGATTTTCTAGGCCTTCCTCTTTCCCTATACCCAAGAACCATACCTTCAAATATATATATATATATATGAAGGTGTTGTGTCTTATGATATGCCCAAGAAGGTTCACTCTTATTTTTTCCGTGGCTTTGATAAGACTTTTGTTCTCATTTAGAATTTCTATGTTGGTTTTCTTTTTTTTGGTTCAATTTGTTTTAGTGATTCTCCGCCAGACCGAAATCTTCAATGAAGGGACAATTGGTAATGGAGGCCCAACTTGAGGCGATCTGCCAAGAAAACAGAGACTGCGGGGTTCCATACAGTAGACTATTTACTGAGTGATCACTCAGGAAAGACTCGCGTAGAAAAGGGTGGAATTGACGGTTAGAAATGTACAAGATCCAAGCAAAAAATTCGACATATAACGAATATTTTGAAAAGAACGCGTGAGACCTCGCAAGGTGGTAAGTCCTAAGCTACAATCATTATACATTAAATTCGCCTACTAAGGATTTTATGTCCTTGTAATGATTAATTATTATCCTTTTTATTATAGTTAATTATTATTAGAATTCGAGTGAAATTTTCTTATATCCGTCTTGTAGAATAGCTCTCAGCTAACATCCTGGCTTGGCTACCGGGGAATCATGCTGGCGCCCTGACTAGATCGTGCCCGATCCGTCCTTGGCCTTCGAGAGTATTTACTACTAGATTAGTCTAGCTACTATCAGCCATCTTGCTTACTGTGAACTTATGGATTATGTCTAAGAAATATCAACGGAAACTGTCTGCAAGAGTGTCTTCTATATTTCAACAAAGAAGTTTATTTTAAAATTTCCATTAGCAAATTTTGAACATCTTGATTTTGGAAGGACTATCCTTCCCCTGACTTGTAAAGGCGGTTATTATCATTCACATGGTTCATTAAATGAAATCTTGTCTCTAAAAAGAAAGAAACCATCTTCTGTGAATGAATTTAAGAGGATAGCCTTTTTACGCTTCTCGTATGCATTATTACACAAAAAAATACGGGCGTAATTGCATTTTAAAAATAGTCCAATCAGTTTTTAATCAACATTCTTTTATATGGCCAATACAATTTTGGCTACTCACATTTTTTCTTTCTTCTACCACAACTGTACCATTTATTCCCCAAATTCTTTCTTACCGTCCTCCTATTATTTTTTAATCCTCGTCGCCAATGTAATATTTCAAATACACCACATTATTTTCATAGTCATACAATACAATAATCCATTTTTTTGTTTTACATATGTTAAATACAATGTATTGGGGCTCAGGTTAGCCATGTGAGTTAAAGCGTTGACCTTAATCTCACATGATAAACCTAGATTGGCGAGTTCGATTCTTGCCTGGGCAAAGGAAATTATTTAGTGACGAAATTCATTAAATAACATCCTTAGTCCCACCCTGGCTAGAAAAGGGTGGTGACCTGTAGATAACCCGTCCCAATTAGCCTGAGTTGCAAAAAGTGGACGTTAATAAATAATAATAATAATACAATGTATTAATATACTACAATAAAGTTCACATTTCTACTGAAGTAAGCATTCAATTAGTTTAAACTCAGGGACAAAATTATTTTTTTTTTAATTAGACCGAAATATTAACCTGAAGTATTATATTAGTCTTGGAAGTGAGCCTATAGATTATCAGTTTTGAAATTGTTGGTTTCATTTTTATTTTTTACCGAAAATTTGAGCATAGTCTTTCACCAAGAATATAAAAAAAATAAAAAAAATCGTATTTTGTGCTCTTACTATAGGTTCAGTGTTGGTGACTGCTGCCATGTTAAAATGAATCAAAAACCATGGTGTGGCATTTTATTATTTTTCTTTTTGTGTTTAATAACTTATTTTTTACCAGGTTGAAAATTATTTTATGGTCTTGGGGAACAGCAACCCGAACTGCTTCCTCCCGACTGTACTACACTCAAATGCATGTTCATGTTGTCAATTATATTTTACGGGCTTGCTTTTTATATTTTGTGTTTTAGCGTTCTGAGACTTAAAATCTGAGGGAATTTTCCCGTTACGACTCTTGTAAAATTGAATCGGATGTAAGTTATCGATGAATATCTTTGAAATAACTATGCTGCAACAGGCTGAGATGTAGTTTAACCGTCAATTTATGTTAAGCGATTTCCGGTTGATTGCAGGGAGAACATGAAGTTCTTATCGACTTATCAAACGTCTCCTTACAACAGGTGGTTTCGGAGGAGAGAAATATTTTAAAGGAAATAACTAATATTAAAATACATGAATACAGAAAGCTCTATACTCAATAAAACGCCGCTTCTTAATGCAAGCGTTTGGAATGCCTTTAGAATCAATTTCATCCTCCTTCTTATACAATTTTTACGTTTCTTAAAACACGTGTTTATTAGGTGAATTTCTTACCGCCTAAGGAATATCAATAACAGGTCTGAAATACAACCACCTTGTTCTAACTTGCGAACCGAGGCGAACCATCAATAAAGACATCAATGCCTACTTATTGAAAATTCCTATAAAAGGACGAAGCTGTGCCATTTTCATTCCTGAACAAATCTCTTTCTTGCTATTTAGATCTAATAAATCGGGCTAGCTACTGGAAGCACTGAAGAGAATTGTTTTAATGTATTTCGTTTATTTTTTATATTAAAGAAACTCAGGGTATCATTTGTGAGCCTATAAGTCGCAGGGTATTTAAGTCCTGTTCTGCCTTCAAGATTTCTCATGTTGCACAAAGTGGGCAAAATTTTATATTTAATTTTTACCGTTTGATGGCTCCGAAAATAACTGATATGAGAAGAGCTTTTTTCAAACGTCAACGTGCTAAAAATAATTATGCAATTATATCTGATAGGAAATATATATATTTTTTGTAGCTTTCTCTATTTCTAAGTACTCTCTGAACTTTACTTAATAGTCAAATATATATATGTATATATATATATATATATATATATATATATATATATATATGTAGGATACATTGATAGATAGATAAATGTCTCTATTGACGCTATAGCGGTTACAATATTTCCGTTCAAAAAATTGTTATGTAACCAGTATTTTTGACAATGTAATTTTCTATAATTGTTGTTTTAAACGTTTTCTTTGTCTTGGGTAACAAGCGAGATATGTGAATATTATAGTTTTAGGCCTCTGTAAACCACCTTTACTGTTCATGTCGCATTACGATAAGGTGCAAGAACGGCTTCATTCCAAAGTTACATATCATTGTCTTCAATGAACTTCTACTTCGAGTGATTCATGCAAATAAGTTAGTTGAAGACGTCAACAATTGACATCTTGCTTTCTCTTCTCTAAAACCTTTATTTGATTTATACCATGGTCGACCATAATCTAACCATTTAATTCAGCACTAAGTTCATATCTGTTAATTGGTACAATTTGACAAGGGTTGGGAAAATTCGAAAATGCAAATTATGTTCGTTTATTTGAGTTGTATTGAAAAATGTTCCTGAACCACCATTGTTATGCTATTGATGCTCTTCAATACTTTTTGTTGTTGATTAAACATTAAGCGAATTATTCGTATATCTTGTTTTCAACCTTTAGTAAATCCCCTCTTCTAATTATCGGATTTTAATTTAGAGATAGGAAATGTAGTGGGAAACGAGATGCACAGTGAGTCATGCTAGCACGTGGGAAATCTGCTTAGTTTACGCAGCCTCTTCATGACGGACGTTTATATTAAATACCGTATGAATTACCGAAAGACCGTATACAGTACTCTCGTTTCACCTTTTGGCCTACGGATGTACTAGCACGCCCTTATGAAATCGAATCATCCGAATGTATCAGCCCGAACTGATTGGAAATAGTGTGAGGGGCAGACCAACCTTGTGGAACCAGTCAGGATGTATAGCACGAGATCATTTTGTGTTTGATCACGATCTTGTCACGGTCCACCGAGCCCATTATAAGCTGGAAGTAGATAGGTACAAAGGTACAACGCCGAATCGGTGTTGTCGTGTGTGTACCCGAGGTTACAATCAACTCACTGTTATCATTGTCATATGAGTTATCACTGGACGCACAGAGTGTTTGCTCGAGCCCGCATGATGCCATTTGAATGGTTTCGCATCTCTTTAGAATGCCGCAAATCATGGCTGCTTTTGTCAACGGCTGGGATGGTCGACCTCCTCTCACAGGTAGGCACATTTCCAAACGTGTATTGTTTCAAAGCTTTGGAATGTTTACGAAAGGAAATATTAATCACATTATTTCTTTGTAAAAGAGCTTTTGAATTTAAAGAATTTGAAAGAAAGAAAGAAAATTTATTTTGGAACAATACATTGATATTATACTCAAATTGTTACAAAATTATTATATTTTTATAAAACCTTGGACGAAGTCGTTCTTGTGTAGTTGTACCTAAATTATAAAGGTGGATCTACTTGACATGGGAAGGGAGGCATGATATTTTCTTATAAGTTGTTGAAGATGAACTCGAATAGAAGCAACCTCCAATTCACTGTGGATTTGGCTTTTCCTAACTAACCAGGGAGCATTTGCCGGTATCCGAAGTACTTTGCTCTGGAACGTCTGGAGTCTCTTTCGGTATGTGTTGATGCCCAGCCGGTATTGTTGCGCAAGTCAGTTTCAGTGGTGTATTTTTTGTTTATTGAAGTGTCATGTGCGTGCTTGTTACAATTTAATGTGGATATGATGGCACCATGTAAGTCACGTGTCAAAATGTACTCCGAGATAGCGGATGCTCTGGTCCTTCGGAGTCCAAGGAATTGAGTGAGGGCCGATTATCAGTTCAGAAAAGTCAACGTCCGTGAAATATTCTCCTACGTTTTTCAGGTTTAACGAGAGGTTCCACTTCTTGAAATATCTTGAAGCCTGGTCGGCTGCTGTTTGAAAATGGAGGTGTTTGGAGTTTCGTCTTGAGTGAGGAGGAGTGTGTCGTCTGCGAACGTAGCTAACACAGAATGTTTCACCTGCGGGATGTCACTACAGAAGAGGATGTAGAGCAATGGACTAAGCCAGCTCTGATATTCCGGTTCGTTAAAGAATTTAATAATATGTTTATTAAGTAATATGATTTGTAGTATTGTTTAACACACACACACATTCATTTTATGAAAAAAACAAATGCAGTCTTTGAAAATGGCAATACATTTTGCGAAATGTCGGCAAGCTGATGATTCATTTAAAATATATCTGACCGACAACCACATAAGACAAGGATAGACAAGCATGAGTTTTTCTAGAAGTTTCTGAAAGCTATATTTTTTTTTCTCAAACTATAAAAAAACCTTAAGCATTATTCATTGTACATTAAATGCAGTAGTAAATCCTACTATGACCAGCCTTGGATCAGCCAAAATGTAATTGACACTGATGATAGAGCTCTCGTTCAAAAAATAATTCTTTGTCGAAGAAAGGCCTGTTTAAAACTTTGCCATAATATCTATTACAACAAAGTGTTCAGCTTTGACATAAATATTATGTATATTACTAGTGAGTTGTTCGGTGATTTGTGTCCTTAAACAGTCTCAGTTCGACTTCTACCGATTCTACTCCACCATCCATCTGTACCACTTGTATTTTTAGACACATTTTCCTTTTTCTTTGAGATTAAACTGTACTGCTCTGGTGTATCCTTGACACATGGAATTCTGGCTTTAGGTCGAGAGTGGCTCCACGGTTTGTAGTTTAAACTTATTCGTATCCTTCCATCTCCACATTTAGTCATAACTAAGACCTACATATCTAATTGGTTATTTGAAGCTTTCTCTTGTCCTGTTCTAACCCAGTCATTCTTAAGCTTGCTGGCGTACCGCAAGGAAGAATCCTTAGCCCTCTTCTATTTCTACTCCTCATATTCCATTCCTCCCTGATCTTTCCTGTACTGCTATTCCTACTTCAATCTATAACTTGATAAGTTGTCTACAGCTTCCTTCAAGGACACCTGTCCCTCTTGGAACATTTTAAGAACATGGAAAATTAATGAAAACCTAAAAAGGAAGTACGTCAACTGACTAGGTAACTACCTAGCTCCTCAGTAACACAGCTAAAGGCATTCCGATCCCCCCGAAATCTAAAATTTGGTATCTTAAACTGATACTTGTCTTGGAAACCGCTTACAACTTTTACCCGAAACCTTTGATTTATTCCTGATAACACTACACAAACCCCAAACCCGACCTGCAATTGAAACCAAGGGACCATCTTGACACACAACCAGAGAAACATAAAAAACACAATTATAAAATAATGTTAATACCTGATTTAGTGGGGGACGTAAATGTACGTTTTGCTACCTCACAATGTTCATGTTTATACTGAAGAAAAAACAGTTAGGGCATTTTCAGGGCGCAAGACAACTTGGAGGAATCTTTTATGACATCGGTCTCTATCATAAAAGATTCCTCTATCTTGCGGATTCATGGATTCTGAAGTTAACGGAATTCGTCTGTAAATCACCAAAAATAACCTAGATGGACTTCAGTGCGTCATTGAAGAAGGCAATGAGTAATTTTCGTAAATCACGTAGATCATACATTACATCTTCCTAACGACCATAATAATAGTGATTACTATCAGAAAATTGGCAATTATTTTATTCTGGGTGTGTGTGTGTGTGTGTGCGTTCGCGCGTGGATGTGTGCATGCATGTGTTTTGTTAACGTTGATGATTTGAAAAATAGTAATAAAAATATTTCAAGGAATAAAATTCATGTAATTTTCTTTGTTTTAGAAAATCAGGACTTCTCATAATTAAATGAACCTTTTTGATATCTTTTGAATGAGATTATTTATACAGTTCATTTTAATTAAGAAAGTCAAGTAATTAAAAAATAAATAATTTCAGCAAACTTAGTTTGAACAAAATTAACTACCCAAGCACCAAGGGAATCTTGACTAACAGGAGAAGTTTTAAGGTGTTAGAAAAGTTCTGACTCAGGTTTTATAAAGGGGCTTCTGAAAGTTTTATCATAGAAAGTGTGAAAATTAATTTTATTTGGCCTCTAGAATAGCAATTCCGAGGTACTCCGTCTAAGGGTTGAATTATTTATTCAGTGGCTACTATAAATTATACGAGTTATTATTATACTTAATTGATGGAATCAAAAATTTAGAATTAATATTTAATTAATTCGAACATATATATATATATATATATATATATATATATATATACATAAAAAAAACCTTTATTTGTACATGAATAAATATTTCAGATTGTGATGATACAGCACATTTTTTTATTTGAATAATTCTAGTACAACTTCAACTTGAGGTCTTTTGAGTTCTTTTTGATTTTTTGTGTGCGAAGATCTGCTAATTTATTTCAGATTTAATCCTGGCCAAGTAGTGTTCCTCTCCAAGTCTCTTCCATTCTTATCTTTGTTCATCAATTCTCTGCCATGTTGCCCCGCCACATGTAGTCCTCATCTCCAAGTCCCATGGAGTAGGCGGTCTTCCTCTCTTCCTCTTGTAGTTCCGAGGGTACCAGCTGATAATATTTTAAGAACATATATCTTTATTCTCCCTCAACAGGGGTCCTGTCCATGTCTATTAGCAGATTTACCTTAGGGGAAATCTGCTATTGAGGTCATACTCATGACGCGAGTTTCGAAAATTTTCTTCATATGTCCATCGATCCTACCCAGGAGATGACGAAATGAGGTCCGTTCAAAATTATATATATATATATATATATATATATATATATATATATATATATATATATATATATATATATGCCAATGGATTTAAAGAGTTTGTTTAAAAAATACCCATTAGTATTTAGGCATTTTTCTAAAACCTTAATAGAAACAGCGGACGTTTAAAACACCGTACTTAAAAAATAATATATGTATTAAGTCTTTCATTATTTTTCTTTTTACGCCTACATCAAGAATAATGCATTAGAATGAGTGGCATAACTTTCTTAATGAAGTTAAATTAACATGTTATTTGATTGTTTCGATTTTTCTTATTATCCGTACTAATTTTTCATCACTTTGATTGTTTGTTGTTTTATTATGTATATTATTTATTTTTATTTTTTTTTTCATTTTTTTTGTTTTGTTTTCTTTTTATTTTATTTTTTTTAATCTCAAGAACAAATTTATGAACATCATTTCTTGTACTCAAAACTCAAAACAAGATGTATTATGAACATACATGTTATATACTGTAATAGTACGCCCTTTGTGCATGGGTAATGTGCAAAGGAATATATATATCTGTTAACGCTCTAGTGGTCGCAATTTTCGTTTGATTGTTACCAAACTCGATATTTAAACGTTTTATGTAAAAATAAAGATTAATTTAGTTAATGGCTGAAACCGGACCAATGGAAAGGGGAGGATTTTCGAAATATCTCCGTTATTATACGTCGGATCGAAAAATTGTATAGAAACAATCGTATGGAAAATTAAATTTACTATAAATAGTGTTATATACATGTATTCTGTATCATGAATATTAACCGATATATTTGCATTTTTCTGTTTTCAGCTTCAGAGATGAGATCGGCTAACTTCGGGTCTAGTCGTGAGTTTCCGTCAAGAGCTAGTTCGGGCCGTTACCGCAACAGTTCGGCTCTGTAGTCTGAATATCTCTATTGAAAAACTTCAAGTGGGATATTTGCTTAGCTAACGCAGCCCCTGCTTGACGGACTTTTATTTTCTCTTATTTATGGTCAACGCTATGTCAGAGAATTTATTTTTTTCTCTGATCCACTTCCTAGACAATTATTTATTGTATTATTATTTTACGCATTTTTCCTTTATAAAATTGTTGAAATGCAGAAAGTTTTTTCATGGGGTAATTGAAGCAAAAACGTGTGTGGGTTTTAGAAAATTAATGAAAAACAAAAACGTATTCCTGGTTCGGTTATTAGTCGATCGTCTAAAATTTTTACACTGTTTTGATAACACTCAGATTCATAAATGACGCGAACGTAGAGGCAACGTATTCTCGTGTTTTACGTTTTTCTGTCATTAACTCATATAAATATCTCGCAAAAGGATGTTTGGTTTGGGCGTGTTTTAAAAGAAAGTCCGCCTAGCCAACACCTGTTGGAAGGAAGAAGCAAATCACGTTGGCGAGGTCTTTAGGAGTTTTACGTGGTATTGTTAGGTTAATAGATTAATCAGGGATCGATCGAAAAAGGTCCCCCCCCCCAGTTAATTAAACGTATCGCGTATGAACGACAGGAAGCCAAGGTATGAGTTGAAATTAAAGAACGATCCTTAGGTAGATGGAGTGAGGATTGCGATGAATTTAAGCAACGAGTTATGTAAAAAGTCTATTAAATGGTTGAATTATAACTGGCCTGATTTCAAGTTAGTATTCTTGAGAATATTGCAGAGCTTTGTATGTTGGACAACATAGAGTACAGTGATGCTATTAATCTAAGAAGTCAAAAAACTAACCAACCTTGGAGCTTTAATTTTTATAGAAGATTTATTAACATGATCATAAAAGAACAGTAATATTATTCTGCCACGAAATATCAGACAGACCTTTTAGTAGATTTCCCTTAAGGGAAATCAGCTATTGAGGTTGTACTCATGACGGAATTTTCAAAATTTTTCTTCAAATGTCCATCGATCCTACCTAGTACATGACGAAAATGAAGTCCGTTCAAAACTGTATATATATATATATGTATATACATATATATATATATATATATATATATATATATATATATATATATATATATATATATATATATATATATATGTCTTTTACCGCTCTAGCGGTCGCAATTTTGATCGGTATCAAACTCTATATTTAGTCGTTTTATGTAAAAACAAAGATCAAGTTCGTTAACGGCTGAAATCGGACCAGTGGGAGGGGGGGTTTTAGAGGGGAGAATTTTCGAAAATTCGATATATCTCCGTTACTATACGTCGGATCAAAAAGTTGTATAGAATCAATCTTATTGCAAATTAAATTGACTATAAATATTGTTATATACATTTATTCTCTATCTTGAATATTAATTGAGATATTTGCATTTTTATGTTGTATGTGGTCGGGTATAGTTCGGATTAGGTCGGCCATTTCCGTCGGCTCAGGTGGGAGCCTGAAGGGGAGGCTTCTTCTAACCTTACCTGTTGTTTCTAACCTTACCTTACCTTCATTACTTTGCAAGATTTATGCAAATACGTTCTGTTCATCCGCCCCCCCCCCTTCTTTAGTTCTTGTACTACTAAAATTTGAGTTATTAAAATATAAATTATTCTTACAATTCAGAAGCCGTTTCAGTTGGAAATTTATTTTAATTAACTGAAAGATTTCTTGTATTGTGTTACCAGTATGGAGATTTCTCTATTGTAAAACTTCACATGGGAAGTCTGCTTAGTTTACGCAGCCCCTGCGTGACTGACTTTTATTTTTAAGTTTTCACTGTTGTAATGAAAACCATTTAATTGCGTTAACTGATAAGTTATGTTTATCACTAAATATTCATTTAGGATTCCTAATATTTCAATGTCTCTATATTATTAGGCTCACTACTCACGCAAGAAATTTTTTTTTTTGGTTCTCCTTACTACAGCCAAATTTTATTTTGCATTAGTTATCAGGCCAAACGTAGAGCATTGTCGGTAAAAGGGAAATCCCCAGGTAACATGTACCTGTACGTAAACCGTATTTGGTCTATTTAAATGACTCCTGTAAGTAGTCCATTTAAAGAATTAGGTTTTTTGGGAAAGGTTAAAAAAAAAAAAATCAGCTTTTACTTCTAAAATTAAACCTATGTTGGGTGATACGAACTTATTTCTTTCCTTTTCAAACGGAACTAGTGGGGCTGGACACATAATACTTACTACGACTTTTCTAATTCGTCTTTAGATGCCGATCATTTGGGTACTTGCTTCCAACCAGGGGTTTTAATGAGGTCTTCCCAATTGAGACGTCACTGACGAGCTTAGTCGATAAGAACACACGTTATCTCATGAATCGATATACTTGGCATAGACCAGGATTATTAAGACACCTCATGAGCACATCTATATTGTTGGGAGGCGGTACTTCTGTTGTCCGATACCATGCGAGTTTCCGATTAGTTTTCGAACGTGCATTATATTATATTTTTTTTTCCTTTCCTAATAATTGGTCTATTAGAGGAGCGAATGGTGCGGAACATGGCGATCTTAGCCGAAGAGAGACGAGGCAGAGCTGGGGAAGAGGTCGACGACCCCCGCGCACGACTCTTGCGCAGTAATTATATTTTATAGCCCTGGCCTACCAGGAGGCTTTGTGAGTGTCACGGTAATGCTCCTCAGGCCCATGTATGCACCATTCTCTAGAAAATGGGCTTCTACAATCCACAAGTACTGAAGTTGCGTGGAATTCACATCACGCATGTGCTGTCTAAAGAAATCCATTTCTCTCTCGAAATTTCATGATTGCATATCTTCTTATAGGATTTGCGTCCTATTAGCTAGTCAAGATCTGGGTAAGTGTTTTAGAGGCTATAGAATCTAACCAGGTTAGCCATCAGTTTATTTGACTGAGCAGTTCCCAGTCTTCGAGGCAGTGCTGCCAATTGCTACCCCTGTTCATTTTCAGCATCATAACGACTACAAGAACAACGAAGCAGCAATGCAAGGGACCACTTGACCTCTATCCGACAACAGACAGCCCGTAGTCCTTCATGGCCTTTTGTGCTAAACGTTTCTTAGTAGAAATCTATGTTTACGTTAATTTAAGTTCGAGGAGTAAAGATCTATTTACAAGGAGAAACGATACACTAAAGAACATAACCTAATTACAATCATACAGAGTTCTGCCATTATACTAAAACATGGTCATGAAGTGAAAAATATATCTCATTTCACCTACAATTATGTGTTTCTTCCTTAATAAGAGCCTTATGCATATCGTGTGATTTTTCAACTGCTCATACATGTGTGTGTGTGTGTGTGTGTGTGTGTGTGTGTGTGTGTGTGTGTGTGTGTGTTTGAGGAGAGATAAACAATGTTATAAAATTAATTGATAAGAAAAGAAATTTCCCTGATAGCATTTATTTGTACGGTACATGATTTTTAAATAAGAATTTCAGTGACTAGAGCCAATATTCCCAAAGTTGTCGATATCGATCCCCGTGAGGTCGAAAAAGGTTTCCCAGGAGTCGACATAAAAGAAAACTGATTTTGGGAGTCAACGAGTTCTACAAATCGACCCCTGTTAATTAACATATGTTCCAATTTGAAAAATTCAAGCTACTGTGTAAGTTGTGTTACGTGTACCAACTTGTTATAAGAGTTTGTTACTTTTAAAGTTTAACGTTTTAAAGTTCTATTTTTAAAAAGCAGCAAATCCATAAGCGTGGGGAAGTTGGTACACGATGAAAAAGGTCACCAGGAACATTCATCACACCTTTTTTTTATCAATATTTTGAGATTTTAATGGGTATTTGTTCAAAAATAATTATCTACTTTAGTATTTTTACGTAATAATTATTTATTACACTTCGTATTTAATACATTTTATTTAAATTTATTTTGTTAAATTTTGATGAGGAAATATATATATATTTTTTTAAATTGATAAGCATTATGTACCACAGGACAGGAACTATGACTAGGCATTATGTATGTAGGTCAGGAACTAGAGATAGGATTTTTAAATTAATTTGGGTATGGGGGTTTGAGGTATCAGTTCATTTTATAAAAGGTAAAAATTATTTCAAAGTATAGCCATCCTGGGTCAAAAAAAAACTATAGCTACAATTCCGAAATTATATATTGGTACCATGGAAGGCGCCAAATGAGGCCAGGGTATCATAATTAGTAGATCCTAACTGCTACCGCACTGAATAGTATGTTGGGTCAGTCTCTTGTCCTACAATGACAATGGTAAGCACACATACGATATATATTTACGACACAAAGGACCTTAATTTTCGGGTATTTCATCTTATTACAATACCTCCGTACGAGATTGCCTTATAATTACGTTTGGTGCGTATGAGGATCAAATAACCAAAAATGGAAATTTCCAAGAATCAATATCTGCATGAAAGATGCCCTTAGCTAAGCTTTGGTCGGGAAGTCGAAGAATAGTACTTCATACATCATAAACGCGATGGATTTTTATAAATTAATAGCTCAGATACCCGGCTTCGCCCGGGAATTGATTTGTGACTGAATGGTGATGGTATTTTTTTAGCAAGGCTTTACTTAGCGCAATATTTTGACATTTACCCGTCCCAGTGTTTAGGGTTAATACCCGTTGTTGGCATTTGTTAATAATAAAATTAATTTTTTATGTAAGTCTTCACTGTCCTCCAAATTGTCATATTTTCCGTCTCCTGTGCATTATGTATAGATTTCAGCTATTAAGGACAAAATATTAACATTGATTTGAATTAATTTTTCCAGCTGAGGTACCTGATAGTTCAAATAGGAATGAATTGTTGAGCATATTAATATTTCTACGCAAATTACTTGCTTCACACATTGTTCCTGGAGAAATGTAAAAAAAAAAAAAGTTAATTTAAATAACTAAATAAACAACTTTTGTTATGTTCATATTTGCTGAAAACCCAATAGGAAACGAAATATCGCTATTTTTAATTTCTGGCTTACCTCATAACCCCCACTCCTGCCCGTCCCTAGAAATGTTGGTATGGCTTGTTATAATGAAAGCGTTAGTGCTAATACATATACCGAGTTTTATTTATTTCGGTTGGGTCTTTTGTTCCAAATAAAATTGTTCACTTCCGCTATAGGTTTTAGCGTATATCTCGTTTATAATTCGGTATACGAAAAAAGTGTATATAACAAAAGTTACTCTAAATAACAAAATAAACAACTTTTGTCATGTTTATATTTGCCGTAAAACCAATAGGAAACGAAATATTGCTATTTTTAATTTCTGGCTTCCCATATAATCCCCACTCCTGTTCATCTCAGAGGATAACAATATAGCCTAAAGTCTAAGTTGGGTTAGTAGTAACATACATACCAAGTTTCATAAAATTCGGTTCAGCCGTTTATGCGTGAAAAGGTAACAAACATACACGAAAGAAACAAAATGCAGTTATGGTGTCTATGACATGTGAAACGAAAAGTTATAGTGAAATTTCGCGAAAAATTGCAATCTACAGACAGAGGTTATAATTTTATATATATATATATATATATATATATATATATATATATATATAGATTCACTTGAATTCGTAGAATCCTTCTTGAATAATGAAACATTGGACACTTGGTAAATTAAATTTCAAAAGAACTTATTTTAGTTGTATGAACGTTTGATTGGTGTGTGCCAGTTTGTTCAGGAAGGAAACTAACTTCAGCTACAATTGTTTTACATAACGTTTGACAGTTTTCCCCATTTGCTTTTAAATGGACTCCTGAATTGATTAGAGAGGACAAAGGCTCTGATTAAAGGACAGTAAGAACTTGCTTCCATTGTGCAACGTGACGGAGGAACGAAGGAGAAAACGGTTTAATCTTGGCAAAGGCCATAGTTAAGATATGAAGAGAGAGGACCACTCTCCATTTCTACTTCTCCCTATCGGCTGCAGAGGTCGCGGCGATTAGCGCTAATGGACCACCGCCATCAGCTGATCCGATTCTCGTTACTCGCCACTCTGAGAACCGCATCTCCAGCTGACAAGCCCGCATTTATAGGCTTTACCGGTTTCCAATTTTCCTTTCGCTCAACGAAAGTCATATCTTCACAGTTTTCACACGCCGCTTCCCTTCTTTGTTAGTCCGAGCGCATGCTACGTCATCAGAAAGCATGACTTTTTACCCACTCCCAGCTGGCAGACCAATTTTGGTCTTATCGTATTTCCGTCCATTAAGACAGCCTCCCCTAAGACGATTTCGAAAAAAAGGAGACGCTATACCAATACTACTAAACGTTATATCAATCCCAAATATTAAATTTGAAAATTTCAAGGCTAGCTGTACTTAATTATGCGTTGATTATACATGCAGACGTTATGCCGGAACAAGCCAAAATGTACCCAATTCAATATTTAAACGTTTTATGCAAAACTCAAGATCAAGTTCTTTAACTGCCAAAATCGGACCAGTAGGAGGGGTTGGGGTTAGGGGGAGGAATTCAAAATATCTAGTTTATTGTACGTCGTATCGAAAACTGTACAGAACCAAATTGAAAATTTAATTTCCTATAAATATTGACATGTACATGTTTTCTCTGTCTTCAATATTAACTGAGATATTGGCATCCCTTAGTTTTCAGCCTACACTAAACACCCACTTTTAGTCATCGTACTTTAAAAAGAGTACATTATGTAATTTCTTATTATAACATAAATAACCAATATTGTATTCAATGTGGTAAACACAATATATACAATATTGTTACTATGTTATATACATGAAATTAGCTAGAGTGATGATGTCATCAAGTGCGGTTTTATTGGGTCACCCCACTCCTACTCGTCGAATTTCTTTTTTTTTGTTGGAAATAGACAACAAATGGTGAGAAGAGTAGTGTGTCATTTCAATATGTGGGAAATGAGCTTAGTTAACGCAACCCCTGAGTGACGGACTTTCAAATGGATTGCGGGAATATAGAGAATAAATTGGGTGGAATCAGATCGCCCTTTCCAGAACGTGGTATGTCTGCTTAGTTAAAGGAACCCTTGTTCACACAAACATTCGAAACATTTCGTCAAATGTCCATCGATCCTACTATATATATATATATATATATATATATATATATATATATATATATATATTTGTCTGTTACCGCTCTAGTGGTGAACCATATTATTCTAAGTGTAAGTACTAGATTTTGTTTCTATTGAACTTATATTTTGGGGGATACATACAAATACGTTGTGTGATGGCATTATCATTTAAAATTTTAAATTCTTTACTGGTAAATGTTTATTTCAATATTAAGCCTTTACGTGGACACTAAATATCATATTTTTTATTGGCTGAAATCGAACCAGGAATAGGAGGGGTTTAGGGGCGGGGGATTCAAAACCTAAAATATGTTCGTTATAAATGAGTCCCTTCGTGAAATGTTATAAAACCATTTTTATGAAACTATTAATGTTCTACAATAGTTGTACCGTGCATGTTTTCGTAACTCAAGTATTAAGGGAGTTATTCGTATTTTCTTGATTTCAGCCAGAACTGGCAGCTACTTGAGATCACTAGTGTGTTATACCAGTACGTGTGTAATCTGCTTAGTTTACGCAGCTCTTGCGTGACGGACTTTTATTTTACTTTGGCATCTCTTGTCATGTGCCTTTAGAACACAATCGGATCGAGTTCACAGATCTACGGTTTCTCCCGTGAATAGCACTTTATTGATGAATGCACTCTTAAGAAAGTCATTATCTCACACTCAGCTATAAAAACCTCGCTTATATCAATGACAACCTGTCAGATTGATTAGAGTGACAAATTTTGTTACATTTGTTATCGTTTATATCTTCGCCGTGGCCGTGGCAATAAGTGATAAGCGAGAAGGACGGAGAGAGTAGATGAGAATGTTGAGGCCGAGCCCTTGACCAGCGAGTTCAATCTCGCTCTATCAATATTATTCTCACAACAACCAAGGCCTGGATCTGTTTATTTGATTTGTCTGCCCGTTCAACTTAGACATGGGCCACTGCTCTCAAGTGCCTTGGAACGCTATGAGTCGTCGCTTCGACTTCAAGAGCACCGATTCCCGGTAGTCTGGTCTTTTAGCAGATTTCCCTTAATGGAATTCAGCTATGGAGATTATACTGATTACGTGATTTTGGAAGAATATTTCTCAAATGTCCTTCGATCCTACCTATTAGGCGAAGAAAATGAGGTCCGTTCAAAATTTTATATATATATTTGTCTGTAACCGCACTAGCCGTCGCAATTTTTTTCAATCGTTACCAACTCGATATATAAGCGTTTTATGTCAAACTAAAGATCAAGTCCGTCAACAGCTGAAATCGAACTAGGTAGAGGAGGGGGTGGGGTCTAGAGTGATGGAATATCAAAAATTCGCAATATCTTCGTTATTATATACTCGTATATCATCGAAAAAGTATATAGTACGAAACTTATTACATATTTAATATCTACTAAATGTTGTTATATACATATTTTCTCTGTCATGAATATTAACTGAGATACCCCCCACTCTTACTCTTACTAACAATAAGCTAGTATATCGTGAACCATATTATTCTAAGAGTAAATAATAAATTTGTTTTCATAGAACTGCGAAGGCAATGTCTCAGTAAACTCTAATTAGAGGAAATCAGACCCAAATTTTTCATTCAGAAAATTTAATGTTCAATAAATGTTGTAATATATGGTTTTTCAGTACATTGATTATAAATCGAAATATTTGAAATTTTTAGTTTGTGGGCTTAAGGAAACGATTTTTAAAAACGTTTTCTCAAATGCTCATCGATCCTACCTAGTAGAGGACAAAAATGAGAACCATTCAAAATTATATATAGTATATATTTGTCTGTTACCGCTCTAGCGCTCGCAATTTTTGTTTGTTAACGATTAACTAAACGGGATATTTAAACGTTTTGTGTAAAAATAATGAAAAGTTCGTCAACAGGTAAAATCGGAAGAAGTGAGGTTAAGAGGGGAATTTTAAAAACTGGAAATATCTCTTGGATTTTTCGTCGGATCGGGAAAGTGTACATAATAAAACTTATTGGCAATTAAATTCTTCCAATGAAACTGGGTGGTAGTCGAACGAATCAATCTGGATATACAAGCTAGGCTTGTCTTCCTCTACAAAGCTTTTATTGAGACACAGTGCATTTTCAAAGTCACTGAAGATGGAGCCGTTGCTCTGAAAGTTCATTTTGTCTCGATAAACGCATTGCAGAGAGGAACTGGCCTAGTTTGTTCACCAAGAAAATTAAATGTTCTATAAATTTTGTCATAATGTTTTTTCACTATATTGATCATGAACCGAGGTATTTGCATTTTTACTTTTTAGTTAGTGGCATTCAGGATTATATATATATATATATATATATATATATATATATATATATATATATATATATATGATAGTGAAATGATATAGATCCAATTTGCTTAAACTATTAATGCTCTACAATTGTTGCTGTTTGAATTGTTAAGTAACTGATGTATTCAGCTAATTATTATTACTTACTCGTTTTCAGGGTTCAGTAACACCCCCTCCTTCTACTCATTCGATCTTTTACATATAAATAAAGAATGTGTTGTAAGATGAGATCACAAGTGATTTAAACCATCATGAGGGAAATCTGCTTAGTTACCCCCTGCTTGACGGACTTTTTCATGTTCACTAAAAATTCTTTCTTACCCTTGAAACCTTAAGAAATGGGTACATTATCAATGAGTACTTTATAAGCAGCTTGAATTTCTAATCCTTGTCTTAACATGGTTGTTAGAAAGGAAGCAACAGAGAATTAAAGCACTTGAACATTATGTTTAGTTAGCGCACCCCCTGTGTGATGACTTTCATGAAATGTTAATAGTAGGGAACTAATGCCATTAATAATATTAATTAATTAGTTCGACGAAATACATGTTCCATAACTATTAAACTATTTTTTATAATGGCGTTCTGCCTTTCTATATATTGGGATTCTGTCGGAAAAGAGAAATTAAAAAATCCTTGTTCCGCAGTAGCATAATATTCGTACATTTGTTTTACTGTGTGTTAACGAATTTATTTATTCACTCACCGGGTGTGAACATCAGGATTTTTTTACGTTGTCTGCTGGGTGTTACTATTTTGGTAGCAAAATAAGTTAATTCTTTTTTCTTTTTTTCCCCATCCTTACTGATTTTTTTAAATAATATTTTTAAGAAAGGAGCCATCTTTTAACATTAATGTAGACCTAATCACTATTATAAATGCTATTTGTTACAGCAAGTAAGTTAAATCAAGATTTTGTTCAGCCTGTGAACAAATATGTTTGACATTTGTAACTTGTTTACGTTTTTATTTTATTTTTTTTTCGTCACTCATTCTAATGTAATACATTTAAATATATCAGAAATGTATTTATATTCTTACCGTGATACGCCTCGTCTTTTACGGCTGTACTTACTTTAAATGTTTTATGCATGCCCGCGCATTATTCATAAAAACTTTACAATTTTTTTTTTACTATTTTTTTCTAGAGAAATGTTACCTAATTTATGATTATGTGTTGTTTATGTAAGTAGATTCATGCATTAATCATGATGTCACGTCGGAAAGGCTAGCCGTGTTTATTTTGAAGCGAAGGGCCTCGGTGCTTGGTGTATTTTACTCCTCGCATGGCGAACTATTTCAAACATTCCTACATAGGGATTTATTCAAATGCACAGCAACGTTGAACTCCAACCAACGTTGTGGGCCTTAGTGATAAATCCAGTTCGTTGCTTCTCCTCTAGTGCAGTTTGTCAGGACCTATGCATTTCAGTTTTATCGTCTGTCTCTGTTTGAACCGTGAAAATGCTTGTAGTTGAAGAAATAATTCAATCTGCCATGGGAAGTACACGCAGTTGAAGAAATAATTCAACGTACCAGGAGAAGTACATGCAGTTTTCATCAATAAACATATTTAGAAAAAAAAATTGTTAGAGCCTTTATGTGTGTCTCTTTTTTTATCACAACATTGCTATTATTCATTTCTCATTGTTTACAGGTTTGGGAAAAGAGATTTAATTTTGACACGTCTCTGTACTTTAATGTTATAATTACTGTGGCATTACCGCTTATATTAAATTATCTTCATGCACGCAGTATCATACTAATAATTTATCATTACTAATAATTTATTCAAACACGGTGTTCAGGCATGAGAAAATTAGTTGTAGCTTATGTGCAATATGATTTAAGTTAGAAAACAACGCATCGTCAGTTTGAAATTTGTTCGAAATCAAGTAAAGAAATATTTGTACCTAATTGACAGTGACATGACTAACCAATCTCTCTCTCTCTCTCTCTCTCTCTCTCTCTCTCTCTCTCTCTCTCTCACACACTCACTCTCTCTCTCTCTCTCTCTCTCTCTCTCTCTCTCTCTCTCTCTCTCTCTCTCTCTCTCTCTCTCTCTCTCTCTCTCTCTCTCTCTCTCTCTCTCTCTCTCTCTCTCTCTTTCTCCCCCTCCTCTCTCTCTTCCTCTATATGTATGTTTGTAAAGTATATATATATATATATATATATATATATATATATCCTTTACAAGAGATGATCCGCTTGTAAATTGTTTGAATGTGTAGCTTGTATAATCATATGATGGTTATAAACATCGGCTGGTTAACTTTTCTTAATCATTGTCCTGTTCTAATGCAACCAATATTGATGAACTTTAAAATAAACGTATTTTATACGTGTTAGCATATGCTTGAGCGGTTGTGTCTAATAAATGGCAAAGTAGCATATTACTTAGACCAAATTCGTTCGTGATTAAATAATTAAGAGCTGCGCAAAAGAAATATTAAGTTTGCCATCAGATACTCCTAACTGTATGTTTTATTCGTCACGAAAAGTTAGAGGTTTGGGATTGTTTAACGCATATTGGGAGGCTTTCTTACAACATATAAATGTATGTATGGCCCTTATCAAAGACATGAACCCATATGTACTTCATACTCACTTCTGAATCATCCGACTGCTTAAAAGATCTCGATATTACAATAGAGAAGACCGTAAATATCAGTTAAGTCCTCACAACTTCCACTCCCGATTGAGAGTTATCGACATTGCTTTACTTAAATTATTTATTCAAAAATTAATCACGATGAATGAAAGACGATTATGCATCGACGTCGGCAACCGATGAAACAAAAAATAATTTACGTCATTTAGGTAGGTTCAATGGACATTTGAGGTTTTTTTTTCGCGGCTTGAGTACAACTTTAATTGCTGACTTCCCTTAGTGGAATTCTGCTAAAAAGTACGTTTACTTATATAAAAATGTTATAATCAAAACGAACTTCAAACGACATGATATCAGTTGAGGGTTTGTAACGAACCTGTTAATTATTCTGTGCCGAGACTCCGCATAGGCTTTCAAAGGAACCGGGGAATATTTGGGAAAGAGTGAATGTTAATCTAAAGTTTCCGAGCTTCGCAATATCCTGATTTAGATTAAAATTCTGAAACTCCGGGTAACCATCTTTGGCTGACTGAATTAATCAACTCGAAATGGAGAACTACGAGTCAGATACGCCGTTCCTTATAGTTCGTTATTAAGTTAGGATGTGAACGAATGAAAATGATTAGATTGACAGAAGGTCATGCGTGGATAGAAAAAAGTCCGTTACGCTACGAGGCTGCGTAAACTATGACGATTTCCCTTGTAAAATTTAACAATAAATAAATCTTCATACTGGTAGCACAACAGCACCGTCAATAAGTACAAATGGTAATAAGAAACCTCCCGACGGGAAGCGTCTGAAATGTATAAAAATAGCGCTGCCAAAGGCTCATACACAGAATATAACATACTACTTTTATTTAAACTGTACTATATATAGTACTGCAATTTATAATGAATCAGAACAGTTTGTAGCTCAATCAATAAAGTTTTAGTAGTCCAAGAACTTAAGACGAGGGATGGGGGTCACCAGAACATATTTGCATGTATCTCGTATAATTAATAATAATAATGTATCTCGTGTTTTATACGTGTTAGCATATGCTTGAGCGGTTGTGTCTAATAAATGGCAAAGTAGCATATTACTTAGACCAAATTCGTTCGTGATTAATGTACAACAAAACCTCTGTCGAAAACTATTGCCAGTAACATCGAAAAACTTTTCTCTGCATCGTATAATAAAGCAATAAAATAAAAATCGTGTCCTAGACAGTAAAAGGTTTTTCTGTATTGGAATTCCTTCGTGACTCTTACATCCGTAGACGAACCCTCTACGATCCATAACTATTCCAGTCCTATTTCTAGCTGTCAACCGTAAACTAAAATTTAATGAGCCTTGGACGAGTCGAGTCTCCACGGAAAGGCCTTAGTTGGTGCATTTTCTCACGAATCGTCCTTCTAAAATACAACTTTCAATAGCTTTCAAGAGCTAGAGCTATCTGCATTCTCTCCGCTCGCCGATAAGCCGTGCATTAGTTACGTATTTGACGTTCAAGGAAAATACGCTGATGCGGTGAGCTATAAATATGCCTAATAACTTGCAATAAATAGGAGGAAACTTTATCATTTATTTATTTAGAGTTTCTCGAAAGTGCTTGCCTATCTATTGTTAAACTTCACGCGGGGAATCTGCTTAGTTTACGCAACCCCTGCGTGACGGACTTTTTCTTCACGCAAATGTCCGCGATTAAGTACGGAATAGCCAATACGTAGTCTGGTCAGCGCAACTTCCTCAATTCGCCTTCTCTTGTTAGTCGGTGGCCATTCATGAAATAAGTAGATAAAATATAAAGCTGAGAAATAAGTTAGTTTTAGTTTTGTGAAGTTATTTTGAACAATATTGAATACAAATTTGTGAGATAAACTAATGTTTATAATACTTATTCCTGTCTTATATGCAAAGAAGTTTCAGCGCTTCTAAAATCATTAATAATAAAGCACTAAAACCTAAGCACTTTGTCAATAAAACGTACTACTCTAGTGTAGTTCTTCAATATAAACATTAAAAAAACCTTAGAAATATCAGATTTTTTATACATTTTTAGTGGTTGTTGCAGAGGGTTGAGTTTCAACTAATACAGGAGTTTTGTAAACATTTCACAAAACAACACAATCATTGCTCTTGACACATGAAAACCATGGGACTACCCCCAGCCATTAAGTTCGTAATTTGCATTCTGTTTGTAGGTGATTTATAGTTACTGCAGTGTTGCAATGAGAACAGACAAATACTTGGATTTTTGTTCATTATGCAAGAACGAGTCAGGTACGTACGTCCAATAAGTAGTCTTGTGAAGACAACATGGCCTCTTCATGAATCTGTGTATTCTTGGTAGAGATACCTAGTTAATAAAAAATTATCACCATGTGCGTCACTTGGGATCTTGAAGAAGATAAAGATTTTCTGATTGTTCAGCAGATTGGACGAAATGGTATGATTGGGGAAAATATTTGTAAAAATGGAAGCTAAATCAAAAGAGAAAAAAGAATGTTAGAGAAGAGCATCAAAAAGAAGGGACAATACATTTTCGATGATCATAAATTATTCGAACGGACGAGAAATAGCTCTCGTGAAAGTGAAGAAGTTGCTTCATCTGCATTTATCTTCAAAAGAAGGGATACAAGGAATATTTTAGATTGCAGCTTCAAAGCTTGTTGCTTAGTATTGAGTAAATGCATGAAATAAACAAATAGCATAAAATATGAGATATTCAGAGATATTTTGCTTCATCCAGCGGTATACAAAATGTGATCTTTGTCCATTTGTCGGAGGTCAACTGGGAGAGTACCATTTGCTTTTCAACCAAAACTGCTGTCGATCATGTTTTTGATCCTAAGCTAGGGTTAGCAAACACATATGAGCGTAATGTTAACGCATGTCTGTCAGGCTTACAAGAGCGCAGAAAGGCACTAGTAGTTAGGGCTTTATATTATTATTTATTCGCGAAAACGTTACAATGGCGATTCATCTTTAAACATGTTAGAATTTTACAAAATTAAATAAATATTAAAAATCTACATAACTTAAGTTTAATTCAATAATAGTACAATCCACAAAATTAAATATAAATTGTTAGTATATTTACAACATAAGAAAAAAAAAACCTATAAGGAGACAATTCTTATATACCACGAATACAGTGCTTGCTATATATATTTTTCATAACTAATAGCTTTTATATTTCATCAAATAACCCATTATTTCTTAAATACTTAAAAGAAAACATCTATAAATTGTTTTCTGTCGGCTAGTAGTTCGCAAAATTTCTGGGCCATGTCTACATTATTACTAGTGTGCAGTCAGTTAGTATGTGTTTTACAGTCGGCGTACTGCTGCTGTGTCGACATATAGGTTCATCTTCCCTGCTCATTAGAATGTGTTAGTCTAGTATGTTCCTGTGCGTAGCGTACAAATACAATTTCTTCTCTTCATCCAGTTGAGCGTATTCGATTTGATTTCAGTAAGTTTACCGTCACGGCTTTATAGACCCAGGGGATCACCTAACAAGCTTATCAAATTGGCGAAAATGATTAGAAAGGATGTTACGAAAATTCAGAACCAAGGAGTTTTGAGATGA
This sequence comes from Riptortus pedestris, assembly GCA_019009955.1. Lineage (NCBI taxonomy): Eukaryota > Metazoa > Arthropoda > Insecta > Hemiptera > Alydidae > Riptortus > Riptortus pedestris. The sequence continues at coordinate 32,910,660 of CM032230.1, read as the reverse complement.
CACTACAATAATTGGGTCATGTGAAATGAATGGAGCTCTGTAGGCTGCCAAAGATATTATATAAAAAACAGCAGGAAGACCCTGGTCTTGTATGAGTATGGTGAATGTGTATGTGTGGTATGCGCGCGCGCAAGTGTTTATGTGTAATTATGTATGGGACATGTGTATATTTTAACTTATCAGGTATATTAAAGGTAGTCTGATGGGGGAACACATGAGTTCTTTGAACTCCTGGAGAAGTATAAATGAACCAAATGTTTGATTAAATTTCTTTTAAACGTTTAAATTCAAAAGTTATAGATATCTCCGTCTCTATTCATCGGATGGAAAAATGTGTGGGAACACTTTATAGATATAGATTTATCTATTAAAATGTGTTGGAACATTTATAGATTTATAGATCTTTTCATGACAAATGGAAATGACCTTATATAAATTCTTTATGTCTCCAATAGTTACTAAGAAATTTGAAATGCTTTATTTACGCCCCCTCTAAATCTCCTGAAGGGGAAGTGTGCTACAGTACACCTTATAATAACTCAAATATGAAAATTAAACATTCTAAGGCTAGCGGTTTTTTAGCTGTGCGAGATACATTGTACATGCATATAGAAACTAGTCAGACAGGTTCATAGAGGGTGAAACGGATAATTCTGTTGAAATCAGAATACCTGAAATTTTGCGAATACAATACTTCTTTCTTAGTACAAAGGAGTAAAAATAAAAATAAAATCTGTAACGAAAATTTATTATAAAAAGATTCCAATTATAAAAAATCACTCAAAATTTAATAGTTGATTTGCTAGTGCATATTCATCTATAATTTACCAATTTATCAACATTTAGATATTGATGTTTAATTTGCTAGTTTTGTATCATATGACCCAATTCATTTTATTAAATTAAAAAATTACATTAATTAAGAATTGCGATTGTGTTACTAGATTCGCTAACATACATTGCCGAGTACACCAACATGCGAAGCAAGCTAATAAAAAGAAATTTAAAAAAAAAACTTACAAACAGCAATGGAAAAATAGATTCCACGATAAATGTTCCTAATGGTGATTTTCCCAAACCAAACCTCATTATTTATCACTGTACTTCTTCATATGTTGGAAATGTTCAAATCTAAGCAGTGGCTAATAGCGGAGTGAGAACTACTGTCTTTAGATGACAGAAGGAGATTTTATGATTCTCTTAAATAATCAGGGAATTACGAAGTTTTAAAAGAGGACATTAAAGAAACATCAAATCACAATTACTTTTGTTAAATTACCAAATCTCTTAGTAATTTCAAAAGAGTTATAAATTACGTCTTTTTCTATTTAATGGACTCATTTAAATGTAAGACTTGGTAAAACCAATTGAATCACAATATTTTTATTTATATATATGTTATCAAAAGAAAGTCAAAACATTTTAACATGCATAGAGGAGTAAATTTTTGCTTTTATGTTCTCAGAAAAATTTGATAGCTATACCAATATATTTCCATATTGTCCCTCCGGAGCAAAAATAGTAAAATAATACTTGGGCAATTTACAAAATAAACGTGTGGGGTTATTAGCAGATTTCCTTTAAGGGAAATCAGCTATTGAGGTCGTACTCACGATGCGAGTTTTTAAAAATTTCCTCAAATGTCCATCGATCCTACCCAGGAGATGAAAAAAATGAGGTTCTTTTCAAAATTATATATATATATATATATATATATATATAAAATAATTTCGAATGTTTTGATCTATTATAAATTACAGTACAAGATATAGTACTTGGTTTTCAATATAATTAATATGTAATATTCTGATATATTTCAGTTATTATTTTTCTTTCTGGAGGCGTTGGCAGACCTGTTGGTTTACATTTGAGACACTTCCAAATTGAGAGGAAACATTTCTTATTACCTTTTGTATTTATTCAGTTGGTGTTGTGTTAGCAGCATGTAGGTTTATCTGTTATTAAGCTTCACGAGGGAAATCTGTTTAGTTTGCGCAGCTCCTCCGTGACGGACTTTTTGCTCTTATCATAGATGACACATCCACACGCGTAAACGGTTGAGTTTTAATATAATTGCCTCAAAATTAATCTACATTCAGTGTTGTTAGTGAGTATAAAAGCTAACATTATAAATTTGATTTTCATTTCGGCCATTTTGCTCTAATTGAAGTCAATACATGATTATCCGTTGTACAGATTGCCTGATATTGGGAACTATATCGCATTGCCAATCAATGGTACGAAACCTCAACCTGTTGCTAGGAAATCAGTATTGCCCCATAGATCGTGCACAGCTGTACGTGCGTTCAGACGGAGTTGCTACTACTGATGTAATGATTCATAATGAGAGATAAAAGAGCCTTAAATCCCGTGATTATAATTTATAGATTAAGAAAATCAAAGGAATTGAATTTTTTTTTTGAAAGTAGAACAACTATACTTGAAATCCAAAATTAAATTCACTAAAGAAACACAATGAAAATTAAAAAAAATATTCACTAAAGAGGTGGCTATTTTTTGGCCCAGTATTGCGTTTATTATTATTTTAATCAGGATATCCATGTAAGCTCAAGGATGTGTTTTGGTCAAGTTTTAATTATAGGAAGAACTTTTCTGTTAGGCGATCAAAAATCCTTAGATGCTCTACAGTAAAATCAAGAAACTGCACGATCCCTGTGCAAGGAAACCCCCACTTCTCAATGACACTTCTGGACGTAATGAAAGCGTGTGATAAAAGAAATTTCAGCTACAGATTTTCTCTGAACACAAGTTTTACAAGACTCGTTTAAAACACGATGGCATAAATGTTTTTCGCAATATGTGGGTATTCGTGATTAATGACATTAAAGTTGAAACTCCGATTTTTCAAGGAGTATTTCAATGATATTTTGCGTGCTAGTGCCAAATGTACTAAGATAATTGATAAGCTATATTTCAATCAAAAGTAACGTTTTACTTCTCTTAAGTAAAATTAGCTATTGAGGTTGTACTCATAACGCGATTTTCGAAAAATTTCCTCATATGTCAATCGATCCTACTCAGGGTGTTTCGAAATTTGTATAGAGCAATGATATTGTAAATGTAATTATCTATAAATATGCATATTTTCTCTAATATGAATATTATCCGAGATATTTGGATTTTTTAGTTTTCATAATTTATTAACCCCCCTCCCCCTCCAGCTCATGTTTCATTAGCAATAAGCTGCTATATCATGAACCACTTTCTTCTAAGCTAAAATACCAAATATTGTTTCTATAAGACCCTTATTATGCGAGATACAGGCAAATTCGTTGCTTGATGACGTCATCAATTAAGAATGTACATTTTTTATTTCGAAAATGACTATTTTATTAATACTCGATATTTAGGCAGTTAAGTGAATAATATTTGCTCCGAGATGGAAAAGAGTGGGTTTATCAGGAGGGGATTTATTCGAAAATTCAACATATCAGCATGGCTCATGAAGACACGGTCGTTAAGACCCTATAGTTCTAATGACAAGGACCGTAGAAGTCTAAGAGTACACTTGAATACAAAATATGTTTATAATATTCGGAAAGTTATTCTATAGGATGAATGTTTACTTTTGTGTTCCAGTCAGAGTTATTTTAAGAGATTGACTGAGAGGAATTGGATCGTATTATTCAGTGTCAATGAGAACTTAAATCAATTGCTATAATCCGCGATGAGCCATAGTTGTTTCATATCTGTGACCTTATTCCGTTGAATGTTTCAATGATAATTTAGAGACGCCATGTTCACGGAATCAGCTACATGGACTAAGAGGCTTCATGCAGCAGGTCGCACAAACGACGTTCTTCCTTAGTACCAAACCCATGCATATTACATTTATATTCCAGTATAATTGTTTAATGATCAAAAATATAAACGCTCGGTTCAACTACTCTATTATAAATATATCCTATCTGCTGAAATAAACGAAAGCAATACCATCATCATCTACTGTGAAATACTAGTCTTTCTCCACGATTCGGAATGCCCGAAAAGTCTGTGAAGCGAATAAAAGTGAGTAGTGAAAATTTCTCAAAGGAAAAAAAAAAAAAAAAGACATTACTTACAACGATAAATGTTAGGGGTTGTTGCCACTGTAAATGGCGGGGAACGGTCACGTGTTTTGACGATGACGGAAAATTGCTGTCACGCCCCAAGAATAGACAAGCCTCCAGATCATCCTTGCAGGTGTCCTTCAAGGTTGCATCCTGAGTACATCACTATTCAACACTTTCACTCTACTCCTTATTAATACACCATTATTTCATAATATCACACTACTTGTATGCCACATACTATAGTTGTAAAAAAATACTGGAAATTAAAACATTGGTGTTAATGTTTCAAGATTTCAAACTATTTCATCATTTTCAACCGTTTAATTCTTATTAATTATTCGCCATTACCTATAGATCAGCTACACTCATCACCAATTTACAATGAAACATACGAATTGTCAATACATGGAACTATGGCACAAAAAAATATAAAGAAATCAAAAACACATTTCCTCTTATTTTCCACGTTTTAACAACAATAAATAATTCTTCCAGGGAAGCATGTGGTAGAAGAACGAATAAATCTTGGAAGTACACAGTAGGCCGATTTTCTCTACAATGCGTTTTTTTAGGCAAAGTTCATTTTCAGTACAACAGCTCCATCTTCAATGCCTCTTGATACGCACAAAACCAAATAAAAAACATGCAATCGACATCATTTAAAATATTAAACAAATCCAAAAACCTTAGCATAAACAAGAAATAAAAACTAATTAAAGTAATAGTTACAGGTAGAATAAATCTAAAATATAATTTAGAAAGATCTGTTGAAAACAATATTTAATATTATAAGCGTGAATAATGCGTTTAGAATGAGAAAAAGTCCATCACGCAGGGGCTGCGTAAACTAAGCAGATTTCACACGTAACGTTTTCCAGTAGATAAATCTGCCCAATAACACCTGTAGTAGTAAGGAATCTCTAAACCTATTCACGAGGGACGAATAGTTACGGAAACGGCCGCCAGAGCTCTCGGCGGAAGAAAGTCCGCCGAACACACAGATTACAAATGCAAATATCTCGGTTAATATTCAAGATAGAGAATAAATGCATATAACAATATTTATAGTAAATTTAATTTCCAATAAGATTGGTTATATACAATTTTTCGACTTGATGCATAATAACGGAGATATTTCGAATTTTCGAAAATCCCCCCTCTAAACCCCCCTTCCTACTGGTCCGATTTCAGCCGTTAACGAACTTGATCTTCCTTTTTACATAAAACGATTAAATACCGAGTTTGGTGACGATTAAACAAAAAATGCGACCGCTAGAGTGTTAACAGACAAATATATATATATATATATATATATATATATATATATATATATATATATATATATATATAGTTTTGAACGGACCTCATTTTCGTCATCTCCTGGGTAGGGTCGATGGACACTTGAAGAAATTTTTCGAAAATTCCGTCATGAGTACGACCTCAATAGCTGATTTCCCTAAAGGGAAATCCTAAGTTATTTAAAAAACACAAGCTAAAAAGAAGAAATGGAAGAGCAGGTATACCAGAGGAAAGTGCCGACAAAAGAAACCACATAAAATAAAACAAACAAAGAAATGATAGAGAGGAATAGAGAGTAGATCAGTAACTTGTATTTGAATTAGATTTTATTTCTTGAGTAGGCTATGGTTTTTGCATTTGTTTAATATTTTAAATAATGTTGATTGCATTTTTATTCATTTCAATGTATTTGTCAACAGGCACTGAAGATGGAGCTCATGCGCTGAAAGTGCACTTTCCCTAAATACAACGCATTGTAGATAAAAACAGGCCTACTGTGTACATCCAAAATTTATTCGTTCTCCTACCACATCTTCGCTGGAAGAATTATTTATTGTTGTTAAAACGTGGGAAATAAGACAAAATGTTTTTATGGTCTGTCTATTTTTTGTGTCATAGTTCGCTGCATTGACGAGACGTATGTTTCATTGTAAATTGGTGATGAGCGTTGAATATCTAAAGGAAATGGAGAATAATTAATAAAAATTAAACGGTTGAAAATGATATAGATACTATTGCGATAGGTGAAAGTGCATTTGAATATCTAGTGTCATGAAGTATTGACAAAAATAATTTTGTTAATAGTCTTGGGCTCAAAGCTAACCGTATTTAGGCGTTGCTCTTGATGGTCTTAGAAAACGTTTAGTAGTGGATTCGATTTCCGTAAGGAAATAAATAATTATTTAGGACGTACGCATTAAATAAAATATCTTCCTCCTACCCTTAATTAAAAGGGGTGATTACCTTACTCGATTGTTCGGATAAAGTGAGCTTTAAAACTAATTATTTTATAAAATTGCTAGATTGTGCAGTAAACAATTATTCCTACACGACCAATATTCACATAGAACTGCGATATCAGTTAATAACTTATGTCCGGTGTTTTATTTCGGATGTTGACAAATGGAGAATCGTGGAACTGATGTTGATATATAATGACCATTTGATGTTACAATATTTATGAGAAATTCCAGTGATAAAACTGGATTTTTTTTCTGAAATGCGTCTACTAAAATTAACTGCATAATTAAACTAGGAGAATTTACTTTATATTTACTTTATTTACGAACTAACTTTATTTACTGACATTTTTCGATGGGATTGAAACTTTACCCTATCTATACAACCTTGATTTCTTGAATAAATCGATGCAATGTTCATTATACAGGTTCCAGTGGCCTTTCTTGTATAATTTCCATGTAAATAGGCTTAACGATTGTGAAACTTCCGTGAAAGATTACATTGGAATTCTATCAAAGGAAGGAAAATTGGAGATACATTATCTCTGGGCGTTCGTTATCCAGAAAATGATATTATATGTACATTACGGTATCAGGTCTATTAGCCGACCTCAATTTTGTTCATTTTCTTCCACATATTTACGATCTAAGTGTAGAAAATTGTATTGGAAATCATATGAGTCCTTCTATTGTAAAGGATAAAAGAAATACCACATATAGATATCAATAATGTATATGTTACTTATTACGAAGTAAATAAAAAGAAAAAAAAAATCATTTTCAATTTCGTTTGGCATTGATTTCAAGTTCACTACACATAAAAGTAGTAATAATCATATACAGTTTTATAAACAAAGAGAATACCGTGACTCAATATTGCGTTAGGATAACTAGAAAATTGTTGAAGAGTTTTTTTTAAAGAAAACTTACTTTACATTAGGAAATCTCAAAGAACTGATAAAAAAACAATGAAGATGCCTATTTTACATAACCTAACCAATGTAAACTCCCCACACTTAGTTAAGTTTGGATATGTTGGGTAGGGCTTAACATTAAGCGAGATAAGTAGAATAATCAACAGAACCTGAATAAACAAACTGAAGTTTGAGGTTTGAGCTAATTGAGTGAGGCAAGCCTAGTAGTTGTAAGTTGAACTAAGGGAAGTAGTAGTGTTAGATTTTAAACGGGGCTAAATACATATGGGAACAGATGCATTCAATCCTCTTTAATTCATGCTTACACAATAATTAGAATTAGCCTCTTATGTGATACAATTCATAGTGGTTTTTATGTGGGTGTGTGTATCACCCTAGCTAGAAAATGGTGGAAACCAATGTACTCATCCTATTAGTCCTTTAGCCTGTCCAATTAGTCATTGTACCACAAACGTATGCATTAACAAATAACATCAATTATATATATATATATATATATATATATATATATATATATTATATATAAATGGTGAGCCCATAGATCAGTAGTATTGTGTCCAACTTAAAATCACCTGAGCATGATCTATACTTTAATGGGCGACCCCGAAGTTGTTACACTAGTTCACTATATATGACTACTTTGTTTATTACTTATATCAATCAATAATATTCTGTATTTTGTTATATAACTATTACGGGGGTCTGATGGCCTTCAGAAGAAGGATAAATAAATAAATAAATTAGAACAAATGAGAATACAAACAAAATAATGTTCAACTAAATGAAATGTAAAACTTCAACATTTAGAATTTTAGAAAAAGAAGATACCACAACAAAAAATAAAACAAAATGATAGAGTATAATTCAAAAAACTAAATTCTTCGATGATAACTAATTAACATTAAAAATAATTAATCCACTGAAAGCTATTATTTTACATATACTGATGCTTTAAATTGATTAGTCACTTTTCATATGACAATGGTTTTGTCATAATTGTTGCATTTAAGCCGATAATGGAGTTAAGTTTATGAATGCACTTTGTATCCTAATAAATGCTATTGTTGACAAAAGAGGCTTTTTAGCAGATTTGTCTATACCTCAGGCTTATTAATCTCCATCCCACATCTTTTCCCAAAAAAAAATATTATACAGATAACATGTCTTGTCCAACCTGTTTGATGTGTTACCAGCTTGGCTTTTGTCATTAATATTGTAAAATATCGAGCATTCTGCAGTGCGTAAAGACCTTTTTGCCACCAATTGAAAAGAACTGCCTGAAATACTAATGTTCGTTCGTTTCCTTCAGTTTTGGGAGGACAAATGGAATTTAATTCCCATTGCATTCTCTGAAACTTACCTAACATGGTCTGGAACATTAAATTTGTTTAATGTCGGACGCTGTAATTAAAAAAAATTCAATTGTAAATATAAAATTCTGGAAAGCATCTGAACATTACCCCTCAGAATTCTGACAGAATTTCTATAAAGAAATCGAAATGACGAGAACTTACACTGTAAAAGAAAAATCAATGACATTTTAATTATATACTTCAGTTACATTTTAATTATTAAAAATGAATTTCTTATTTACAATGTTGTTCAAACTGTAGTTAATTATTTCCACCAAAACGAAAATATGATATAATGTAATCATTGTTCGGCGTCTGATTAAAAACCGTTTACTAAGAGCACTTATCGTGAAGTGTGGTCAACGTCCTTTGAATTGATATTGGCGAAGTGAAATTAAATAATTAGTATAAAATAGAAATTCACTAAATATAATTGTATTTATAATAAATGTCGCCCCTCAAATCCAAATTACGATGAATGTTATATGATAAGTGGCCTTCATTGACATATTGAAACACAGATAACACTACCTTTAAACTTATTTCGTATTCAAGTTCTACATAGATTCTACGTTCTAAGGAAGGAATGATAAAATCCAGGCAATAAATTCACTAGTATATCCATAAATATGTTATGATTCAATACTTTCTATAGTTTATTCTGTAAATCGTTGTCAATATATTGAGGTATTTACTTTACAAAATATCCTATGAATAACAATTATTTTTAAACATGCTCGTTACTTACACCTGAATGTTTCAGGACATCAAATAGTCAATCACGCTGGTGCACATCTGGAGTTATCCAAAATGTTTCGGAGGAAATGGAAGCAAGAACTTTTGAAAACGCTTACCGCTAAATAAATTGTTTTGTATGAGAAAGGGCTTATTTTCAGTCTGCCCAGTGACTAGTATCCTTCACTTTAAACATACCAAAATGCAACTTAAATTGTATAACTACATTAAATTTGAATTTTTTTAAAAAAAAAACTATTGGGAAACCATTGATTTTTTTGTAAGATTAGTTATAATAATTTTCTATTTAAAGGAAATACTACGTACTTAATAAAGGAAATATAAGTGATTTTCATAATGCTCCTGTTGGTTCAAACTTCATTTTTTTCTTAAGTATTTTTATGTATAAATATTTAATAGAGATTTGTAACGGCCAAATAAAAACAATAGTGTGTTAACAGAAAATATGAATTTGATCTCATTTTCGTACTTTACTAGCACCTTGAAGCATTCTCAATAGCCGATTTCCCAAAATGGTAATTTGCAAAACATTGTCTAACTGATTCCTTTTTCAAGGTTACATAAAATATACCAAATGTTTTAGGAAAAATATCGAGCTAATTATTTGTTTAAAATATTTTTTATTCATTTTATTATTAATTAACGTCCACTTTTTACTCCTGTGGCTCAATTAGGACGGGTTTTCTGCAGGTTATCATTTTTTTCTAGCCAGGTTGGGACTAGGGATTGTATTTAATGAGTCCGTCACTAAATAAATTCCAATAACACATACTTGTCAACGTTGTTAGAAACTAATCCATTAAAGTAAGTATATTCAGAATTAAAAGTATTTATTTCAGTTAAACTTGTTGGAATTACCACGAAACTCTACTATTATATCATGAAGTTATTTTATAACTAGAATCAAATTTTTTTAAAGTTAAAAAAAAATAATTTTTTTTTTCAAATCCTGCTAAGTTACTCAGGCTGTTTCGCTTGGTATTTTAGATGGATAGCAAGCAATTCAGTTTCGTCAATTTATTTATATCTGGACTCTAAAACATGGACTAGAAAATATTTAAACTTTACTTAATGTATTTGGCTGCCATTTTTCTCTGTGGTGACGAAACATTTTTCATGAAAGTGCAGCTAAAGAAACCACTCTGATGTTTTTAATTTTGAATGGATAAATGCGACTTATTACTATTATTTATTAATATCCACTTTTTGCTTCTACTTGGGAAGGGATATCTACAGGTTACTAAAACCTTTTCTCTATCCCGGCTGACACTAAGGATTTTATTTTATTTCATGTGTCATTAAATAAATTCCTATTACCCAGGGGGGGGACCAACTCACCACTCTAGGTTTACTATGCGAGATTAACGCCAACGCCTTAACTCACATGGCTAACCAGAGTCCCTAAATATGATCTAAAAAATATTTCATGTTGGCCTTAATTTTACATAGTAAACCTGGCGTTTGATTCTCGCCTGAGAAATAGGAATTTATTCAGTGACGGACTCATTAAATAAAATCTTTTGTCCCACCCTGGCTAGAAAAGGGTGGTAACCTGTAGATAACCCAACACAGTTAGCCATTGTAGCAAAACGTGGACGTTAAAAATTAATAGTAATAAGTCACATTCATCCATTCTTAATTAAAAAAGCATCATGGTGGTTTATTTTAAGATGTTCTTTTATGACAAATATTTCGTCATTACACAGAAAATTGACAGCCAAATACATTAATCATATTTAAATATTTTCTAGTCCATGTTTTAGAGTCATAAATGAATTGGATAAAGAATCTAAAATACCTAGTACAACGACCTGAATAATTTAGCAGGATTTGGCCATTAACTTAAAAAGACATATTATTTTTCATTTGACAAAAAACATTAATTCCAGTTATAATAAGTAGACTTTTAAATAATTGCGACAAGTTTCACTGAAATAAATACTTTTATTTCTGAATATACTTACAGTGATTAGTTTCTAACATCTTTGACAAGTATGATTTAATTGAACAAAGAAGTATCACTAGACTATATGTAGATAATTTTATTTATAGTAAACAAAGTTACGTCAATATGTGATGAAATCCAGTCGGAGTGATTGTACAAAAAGAAGTATTATATTTATCCTTTGAACTTAATTCCTCGGTAACTCTAGGCCTCATAAATTATTCATTATTATTGTTCTCTTTATTAATCAACACGGAATTGCTTAACGTAAGCTTGTTGAAGCCTTTTGTGAAGTTAATCAATTGTTTTTATTATATAATATCGGAGTGGCACGTGTATGGTCTAACGCATGCGCATTTCATTGATATTTTAGTGTTTCGACAGCTCTATTCAAGCGGATATCGGCTTTTTCATCAGTGCACGGCTTCCTGCATTATTTCGCACTGTAATGTTTCGATCAATACAACTCCAGGTCGCTAAAGTCATTCCTAAACCAGGCTAACAAATACATCTAGAATGCTCTCGTGAACATTATCTGCACATCGGATGCGTATAATCTTTTCATCGTATCCGTCTGTTCGTCTGGCTCATTACTAGCGTATCATTTTAACAGATTGCCCTTAATGCAAATCAGCTATTGAGGACGTACATACTCATGACACAATTTTCGACATTTTAGGTCTTTTGAAAATTTGAAATATCTCCGTTACTATAAGTTGGAATGAAAAATTGTATAAAATAAACCTCATTGCAAATTTAATGTACTATAAATATTGGTATATACATGTATTCTCTAGCTTGAATATTAACGAAGATATTTGCATTTTCAGTTTTCAGCCTTTAGTAAACCCCCACTTCTACTCGTTTAAAATAAACAATGCTCTGTTATGTAATAAACCACATTATTCGAAGCTTAAATACCAAATTTTGTTTTCCACAGACTTTTATTATACGAGATACATGCAAATATGTTCTTGTGACCCCCCCCCCCCGTCTTAAATTCCTAAAATTACTAAAATTTGATTTATTGAGATAAAAATTATTCTGATTCATGATAAATTACAGTACTAGATGTAGTAAATAGTTTTCAATAAAATTAATATGTTATATTCTGATATGTTCCAATTATTGTTTTTCTTTTCTGTGAGTCGTTGGCAGACCTGTTTGTTTAGATTTGAGACGCTTCCTGCCTGAAGAGGAAATATTTCTTATTACCGTTTATTCACTTAATGTCCATGGTAGTGTTGTGTAAGAAGTATGCATGTTTATCTATTATTTAACTTCACGTGGGAAATCTGCTTAGTTTACGCAGCCCCTGAGTGACACACTTTATTTTATGTTGTTACTGTGGTTGTTTGTTCACTTCAATCAAAATGTCTATATCTATGCCATTCTGAGGGGTGGAGAGGTTTCACTCAATTATTGTCATACTTATTGTCAGTTTTTCCAAAACTGGTTAACATAGTATGGTGTTAGGAGTAACTGAATAAACCATATTTTAATACTTAAATTGCTGAAGCGAGAAATAAAGTTTATATTAAACCAGTGGATTCCAACCTTTACGCTAATACGCCTCCCCGAAAGAAAACATTTTTTTGTACGCCTCCCCATTTTATTATTATTTTAATACACATGTGTAATATAGATGTACATATACATATACATTATATATGCTTATAATAAATATATAAATAATATAAAATAAATTTTATGTTACGATATTAAGTTACATTTATTTGTACATATTATGGTATATGTTTTTATTTAACATTTTTGGCACCTCCCCTGGCAATTGTTAGCGCCTCCCCAGGGAGGTGCGCCTCCCAGGTTGGAAACCACTGTATTAAACTGAAAAATTGAGTGACTCCTACGGCCACTCTTGAAGGGATAACAAAATAATTACTGTTCATTCAATTGATATGTACCGAACAATACTTTTGTGAAAAAACATGAACTCGTTTTACACAAGTAGTATAACACACAATCATAAAACATGATACAAAAATATACTTCAAACCCCAATCCTCAAACACAAGTTTTTCGATAAAAGAGTACCATTTTCAGGAGTAAAACTTTATCGCACCGTCCGAATGTATTAAATCTATTAAACAAATTTTCTTTGTTTAAAAATAAATTAAAGAACTCCATTTCTGAAGGAAATGTTTTTATACACAAAATGAATTCCATAAAAAATGTTCAATTATTACATAAAAGTGCATAATATTGAAGCTAATAATATGATGAGGTACATTGTATAATTAAGGTGGAGGCACGTTTCTCGTCATTTATAAAGCATGTCATTCTTTATTATATCTACGGCTAATAAAGGAACATCTCAATAAAATAAAAATGATGCATGTTTTATATCTAGAGTGGAATGAAGTTTGGTAACGATGTTAATATATTACATACAACTATAAATTGATAGACGAAAATATATTCATGGAGCTAAAAGTATGTATATATAAGTATAAATACTATATAATAATATATAAAGAAATTAATTGGTATAGTATTAGCTAGTTCGTTATAGAAAATAAAAATATTCGACTTATCTTATAATGTTATGTTAACTTTTAATGGAAATAAATTCAATTCGCTTGGTTTCATTTCAGATATGTTCTGTATATACGCATACTGCAATGCTCATATTCGGGTATCATACTTGCATAATACCCGTGCTGATCTGGAAGGCGTGAATTACATTAAGGAACTCAAGCGTCCTCAAATTCTAATATCTATCGTTACTAAGTCTATGCATGATTTCAGAGTTCTAATGAACAATTATGCTTGTATGTGAACTCGTCCAATCACGCAGAGAACTTCCTAATATGTATAGGGTTAGTTAGTCTAATGCAGAAAGAAATAGGAAACTACTGTATTTTCTAGTCACCCTCCTAAGAAAATTTGGATATTTTTTGGTCTTGGAAAATTATTAGACTTTTAGATGTATTCTTACATAATGCGATGCATTCTTAAAAAACACCATTTTGAAAAACCTAGCGCAAGAAATCCAAAATTCTAGAGTGGAATTCATTTGAAAAAAACTTTCTTTTGTTATCATGAAAATTACCTTATTTGAAAAAAAGGCTTATTAGAAAAGTTAATAACTGGTTTTTATCTTTCTGGAATGACGAATTCCTATATTGAATGTTCGAGTATTCACAATTACGTTCTTATAAGTCTGAAGTCTTACTTCTTTTTGGCGTTTATAATTTGAATAATCACATTAAAGATTATTAGTAGATTAAATTTTGTAGGGATGTTTTGTGATTGAGAATGCCACAGAGGCTTATCATGTAAATTACAGTTACATCAAGTGTCGAAAGACTAAATTTTTACCTCTGATAACAGTTCGGTTTATTTATTATATCTAGTCAAATTAATAGATAACACTCAATCAATGATAATGTATAGAACGAAACATATAATTCATCCTAGAGTTGCCGCGGAATTCCGCAGTGGTGTCAAGCTTCGTGTGGATAAATTTACGCTACGGTATTTTTTGTTATAGCATTATCAGGATGGCTTTATGGTTCATGATGAAAGTTAATCCTCTCGAAAAATGCTGAGTGATCAATTTCTATAGATTAATTTATTTTCTATAATATTTTTTCTCTCTAACTTTTAGGTCATTGCAATAAATCAGAGCTTACTTTTTGAGGATAAGGTTTTTTCTTTGGCCATTTATTAAACATATGGTGAGCTGGCAGTGAAAGTCCACGTTTGTAGGTTGCATTCTCGCAAGTAGCAACTATATCTTGTATAAGTCCAACCACTATTCTGAAATAGGCCTAGCCCACAGACGAGTCACGTTTTCCATGCGAGCAAAATATATGCTATAATTTTAAGTTTCAAATTCCTCTCGAAGATTGCAATCAGAGAGTTCGAATCTATCGGACGGAGATATGAGCGATTTAAATTCGGTCAGTTTATGCCCTAATAACCGCTAATAATTTCCTTGTTCGGCCATTAGTTCTGATTCACGATTTCGGTTTTAGTTGATTGACCGTTTTTGAAAAAAATATGGACGTTGAATTATATAGGTCTTTGAATTTTGAGTTTAGCGTGTTTCACTCACTATATCTCAAGTCTGCCCGAACTCTCAGGAGTCGAATGTTTTCCGAATTTCAATTATGAAAGCCATAATTTTATAATTCTCGAATACATGTTTTGGCATAACGATGAACTGTGAATTAAAAAAAATATGTCTAATTTATGTTTGGGTTAGCGACTTATTTATCGTGTAATTTAGTATAGCCTTAGGTTTTACCTACATTGCACAGTATGCAGATTAAAAACATAGCAAGAGATAACTTTTAAGTGTATGTAAAATTAAATGTAATTTTTTTTAAAGCTCTAACATTACGAGTATGTGTACAGTGTACTGGGATAACGATTTAAGTTTTAGTATATTGATTGGCCCAGCCTGGGATGATCCGGAAGGACAGCTTTTCAGGAAGATTCTCAAACCCCAGGGGTAATTTTGTAATTATTGAACCAGGTTTCCATAGCTTAGAGGCATTATTCACCTGACCAGAGAACTAGATAAATTGCTAGATTTGCATAAAATAACAATAAACATTACCAGGGCAATTTTATAGGTAGAAATCAAAACAGTAATTAAAAATACATACTAAAAGTGGTTGCATAAATTTAATTAATTTTTACCTTTTCCCTGACTTGCTTTGCAGTAGGGAGTAGAAACGAGGGAGGAAGGTTTGAACTTCTCTGATCTCAATAGTTTCAAAATATGTAAGCTTTATTTTCTATTTTTCCTATAGGTTTCCTGAATTAACTTTTCAAGTGGGAATATTTAATTTTATTGGTCGTTATTTTTCCTTTTACAAGAAATCACGTAATTCACTTCTTGCGAGCTTTACATACGTTTATCGTTTATTGGTATGATTTTTAATGGTATTTATAAAAGAATGAAAGCAATTTATTAGGCGAAATCTATTGTCAAAACTACATGAACATGTTAATTTTTCATCATGAAATTATTTAATATTTTTGTCTAGGATATAATGCATAGTACATTACCTTTATTTTATGTTATTCTAACTTTGAAGTTACGTAAAAACTTTTAAAAAATGAAGGACTCCTGTTCTTAAATATTTTAAAATAAACCTTGATAATGAATATTAAATGCATACTTATTACTAGATCTGGATAATCCAGCTCTAGTTTTTAATTTTCTAAGAAACTAATGTTTATATCCAAAGTTACGCTAAATAGCAAATGAAGTCATCTTTATTATGGGCATTTTTAGAGGAAGATGGAAAGGCAATAAGACTAATTTGTTTCTGTCCACTCCTTACTCCTATCTACATAAAAGAGTGTTAATAAAGCTTATAATCATATAAAGGCTGATGCTTACTTAGATACTGAGTTTATTAGTACATACATGTTATATACTAATTGTAAAGTACATGTAGTAAATAAACGCTCTTTGTGAAAAGGAAAATTTTAATATATATATATATATATATATATATATATATATATATAAAATTGTAACCTCTGTCTGTACATTGATTTTTTTCGCGAAATTTCACGATAAATTTTCGTTTCACATGTCATAGACACCATAACTGCATTTTGTTTCTTTCGTGTCTGTTTGTTTGTTACCTTTTCACGCATAAACAGCGGGGGGGAAGCCTGAAATTAAAAATAGCGATATTTCGTTTCTTATTGGTTTTTCGGCAAATATGAACATGACAAAAGTTGTTTATTTTGTTATTTAGAGTAACTTTTGTTATATAAAGTTTTGTCTTATAACAAAGTATAAACGAGATATACACTAAAACTTTAGCGGGACCCAACAATTTTATTGTTCACTAAAGATTAAACCGAACATAACAAAACGGTATGTCAATTAGCATTAATTCTTCCATGATTATAAGCTATATTACCATTTTTAAGTTCGAACTGGAGTGGGGGTTATAGGGGAGGCCTGAAATAAAAATTTGCGATACTTCATTGTCTATTTGTTTTTAGACAAACATGCACATAACAAATGTTGTTTACTTTCTTATTTAGAGTAACTTTTGTTTCATACATTTTTTCAGGTACAATGTATGAAGCAAATAATTTGAGTAGAGATAATGATATACTCAAAAATTCTTTCCAATTTGCCTCATCTAAGGTACCTCACTTAGAAAAATGAATTCAAATCTATGTTAATATTTTGTCCATAATAATTCAAATCTATGCATAATGCACGGGACATCGGAAATATGACAATATGGAGGACAGTGAAGTCTTACATAAAAATTAATTTTATTATTAACAAATCCACAGCAACGACGGGTATAAACCCTAAACACTGGGACGGGTAAATGTCAAAATATTGTGCAAAGTAAAGCCTTGCCAAAAAAATACCATCACCATTCAGCCTCAAATGAATTCCCGGGCGAAGCCGGGTATCTGAGCTAGTATATATATAGATATATATATATATATATATATATATATATATATATATATATATATATACGTATAGATACAAAAATTCCATAGTTTGGCGAAATAGAAATGATAATACTGTCTTGATATGAGAGGCAGGTGTTATTAGCACTCCCATTTGTTTACATAAAATTATAATTGATTCCTATTGTAATTTTCGTGCATGTAGTTCGTCTTCCCGGAAAAGTGGTTCAGCGATAAATCTTCGTTTATCAAGATAGCTATGTTATTTATTTATTAATTCCTAATAAATGTGCGCAAGCATTTTGCCAGCGCCACACCAGCATGCATAAATAGCTTAATAATTACTAATATCTCTGCAAAATGAACGAGACTAGAATTGTTGAAGGAAATCTGTTTTGTTTAATTTTGCATTAATTTTCTTGAAGAACAGTCAAAAGCAATTATCCACTTTAATGCATGTAAAATTTTTATTTTATTTACTGTTTCTAAGTAATAATTGTGTAGCTGGCTTCTGGAACGTCTAATTTGGATTCGGTAATTGGATATAGATGCCTTTAGGGAGAAGAATGATCTTTAACAATGACACAATGCGCATTTATTTATGTATCTCACACAGTAAATTTTCAATGAAAACTGGACGAGGTATTTAAGTTTAGAATAAGAAATTCGGGATACATAGTACTAGAGTTAACATGGGAGGATAAAAACACTAAACATTGCAACTAATCTCGTTAAGTAAGTATTGAGTTAGGGAAGTACGTTTATAACAACAGTTTCAATATAACAAAAGTTGTTGTATAACATTTTTCCATCTCACTCATAATATTGAAAATATGTAGTATTTTTGGTTTTACCCCCTTTCTACCCCCCCACCACTCATTCTGCTCATATTTTAATTAACTGGCATATATACATACATATATATATGATTAGGATATTTTACTCTTTTTAGCATGATTTACAATTTTTGTTCATAATTATAAATGCAATTGTTTGTTTCATTGCATGATATTAAACATGTTCTCTTCTACGTTAGAGCCAACTAATAAATAACATCATGGGAAGACGTGTTGTTTATAAGCCTCTTTCTGAAATATATATATATATATAATATATATATATATATATATATATATATATATATATATATATATATATTGTAACCTCTGTCTTTACATTGATTTTTTTCTCGAAATTTCACGATAACTTTTCGTTTCAGATGTCATAGACACCATAAAGTCTATTTGTTTTTCAACAAACGTGCACATAACAAAAGTTGTTTACTTTGCTATTTAGAGTAAGTTTTGTTTTATACATTTTTTCGGGAACAATGCATGAATCAAGTAACTTGCGTAAAAATATTGATATTCTCAACAATTCTTTCCAATATGAAGTACCAGGTACCTCACCTGGAAATATTAATTAAAATCTATGTTAATATTTAGTCCTTAATAATTCAAATCTATGCATAATGCACAGGAGACGGGAAATATCACACTATGAAGGACAGTGAAGTCTTACATTAATTTAATTATTAACAAATCCACAGCAACAACGGGTATAAACCCTAAACACTGGGACGGGTAAATGTTAAAATAATGTGCAAATTAAAGCCTTGCCAAAAAATTGCCATTACCAGCCTCAAATGAATTCCCGGGCGAAGCCTGGTCTCTGAGCTAGTATATATATATATATATATATATATATATATATATATATATATATATATATATATAAACCGAAATCACATTTGATATCATCTAGGTACTGCCAATGGAAATTATATAACAACTTTTTGGAATCGAGTTATTACTATGACCTCAGATAATATTAGTAAAAACAAATTCTCCAAAGATATCTACTTAAATCACTGTTGAAGCTGATTACCGGTTGGTTTAAAATCAGCTGATCTGATACCAAAATTTAACAGTTTAGAGAAATTTCGATTTCGAAAAGAAAATAATGACTTTAAGCGTTTGGGCTCAATGGCGAGTTCAGAGCATTATGTGGAAGCTCCCAGTGTTTGTATTGAAGATATTTGAGCATTTTGGGAGTAAACTCCTCCATTCATATTAACATTTTCTGTCTTCTTACCATTATTGACAATATAAGGTACCCCGACTATTGAGTCAAGTACCTATTATCACATGCAATATTATCACATATATCATGGAATGCCTATTGGTTAGGAAGTTTAAATTGGGATCAAAACTCCAAACGGTTTGAGCAGAGAGAAAATACGTGCCTCTGCATACCGTGGATAGCAGAATTCTCTGAAAAAGTTGGCCGTATTCTGGCAAAGTTTGCCCTTTGAACAGCATACAAAAGTAAAAGCTCCCTCAAGAAACCTCTAGCAAAACCTAAGGAGATGATTGATCCGCTCCATATCTCAGCTGACTATCAAATTTGTAGACCAACTTTTGGGTTTCTCAGTTGCTGGGTGTCATTTTCCATTCTTAGCTCAATATACAATACATGGGTTATCTATTCATTCATCATTATTATACTTTCAGAAGTCTTACTTGTCCGTAAATAATGTTAATATATATTTTTTTCTTTCTACATACCATCAATAAATTAATGAAATATCATTCCTCCCTTTAAAGAAATACCTTTGTTCCCTTTGTCCCACACCTAAATATTTCATATTAAATTTATTAGTAGGGTAATTTCGAAAATTTGAAATATCTCCGTTACTATAAGTAAGATCGAAAACTTGTACATAACCAATCCTATAAATGTTATTATATACATTCTTTCTTAGCTCAAATATTAACCAAGATAATTGGATTCTTGTAGTTTTCAGTATTCATTATAAATAGCTATTGATTGCTACACTTGATATAGTAAACAGTTTTCAATAAAATTTATATGTTATATTCAGATATATTTCAACAATTGTTTCTCTTTCCGGTCCAGATCATTTCTATCTTTCAGCTATGAGAGCTTTGCTGACCTGTCTGTTTACAATTCAGAGGCTTTTAGTTGTGGAGGTTATGAAAATGTAAATTGACTGAATGATTTTTCATTATTATTTGTATTTATCGACTTAATATTCACGGTGGTCTTAAGTAAAAAATGGATGTAGATTTATCTGTTGTAAAACTTCTGGTGTGGAATCTGCTTAGTTTACGCAGCCCCTGCGTGACGGACTTATAATAATTCTGTAGGAAAAATGTATGCACAGTGTTTATAGTAATGTGTTACACTCTTATACCTGAAGTTCTAAGAAAATTTAGTTTCGCTATCGGATTCGAAAAGACCTTTATGATGTTATAATGAATTCACAAGAAATAAACACTTGGCATCACCAAGCACAGAGCGGGGCAAGAGTTCAAACAGTCATTTTCGTTGAATAAGCTAAGTACTTGTACTAAATCATTGGAATAAGCCGGAATCAGATGTGGGAGGGAGGTTGAATCATAGGTCAGAATCAGAAATTCAAAAACGTTAATCTTAGGCCCAATCGGACATGAGTGCCCGTGTATGACCGTCTGTCCGTGGACTCTCTCCATCTTCCATGGCCGTGAGAATATCCAAGTCAGGGCTGAATCTAAATCCTTAGCTCCAATAGCATCGTTTTATCATAGCCATTTCAGTAGGTTTGATCATCATTGTCCGTCAAGTACGCGTTACTTCATCTCATGAGATTACGAATAGTATGCAGAAAATTCGGATAAGGTGTGCTCACTCCATCCATAATTCCATAAAGAATAACGTATCTCAGTGAATGGCATGCGCATTCGACGTATTTCAATCGTTTAGTCCAACCTTAACAGTGATGCCGTTTTTCAGAAATGTTTTACAATGTTGGCTTTTGGATTCATCAGTTGAGTTTCCCTAAAAGTAGGAACTATATATATATATATATATATATATATTATACTCTCAAATTGCACGTACCATCATTGGATACTACCTAGAGTGGAGTGGATAATTATTTTGCATGAACTACAAATTATTTGTTTTCTATATACATATTCTATTAAAATCTTATGACTATTATCAAATTAGCAAATATAAGTATGAATATGAAAGATATTTGTATAATAAAAAACATCCCCCTTTAAACCCCCACACCTATTCCTGGTGTACTCCTTCCAATAACAAATATGATCTTTATTGTTGACTGAAAGAGTTAATTATAGAGTATGGATAGATAAAAAATAAAAAAATGTCGACATTTTTATTTTCCATAAAATCTTAATTGCTAACGGGGGCTCGGGTTAGCCATGTGAGTTAAAGCGTTGACCTTTATCTCACATGGTAAACCTAGAGTGGCGAGTTCGATTCTTGCCTGGGAAAAGGAAATTATTTAGTGACGAAATTCATTAAATAACATCCTAAGTCCTACCCTGGCTAGAAAAGGGTGTTAACCTGTAGATAACCCGTCCCGATTAGCCTGAGTTGCAAAAAGTGGAGGTTAATAAATAATATTAATTGCTAACGCCATTGCACAACGAATGTATCTCGCATAATAAAGGTCTCATTGTATTTATTTAAGCTTCGAATAAAGTGGATTATTATATAACAGTATTATTTATGTGACTGAAATAGGAATGGGGGTTTGCTGAAGCTGGAAACTAAGAAATGGAAACATCTCCGTTGACAATCAAGATAGAGAATAAATGTGTATTACAATATTTGTAGTTCATTTCATTTTTAATATGGTTGATTTTATACAACTTTTCGGTTTGACGTATAATAAGGAAGGTATTGTGAATTTTCGAAATGCCTCCCCACCTCTAAACTCCCCTCCTACTCGCCCGATTTCAGCTATTAAAAGCTTAAGTTTTGCAAGAAACGTTTATATATCGAAATTAGTCCTCATTTTCGTCATCTGCTAGGTAGGGTCGAGGGACATTTGTGGGCATTTTTCGAAAATCGCGTTATGAGCACAACCTTACAGGAAAACTGCAAAACAATTAGCGTGAAACAGTATATGTCACGCGCAACCATTGAATAAACTATCTAGGATGTCGAAAACAAAGTTTCTAAAATTCCTAAGATGATATAACAAGCCGTTCTTCCAATGACCCTTATGGGTAGAACATTTTCTTCATTTTACGAAAAATAATATTTGTTCTCAATTCCAGAAATATGTTCTAAGTTCCAAAATGAACTATTCCATTAACTCTTACCTCAATTCTTGAATTCTGAGCAGAGCTAAAAGTTTGGCAGACGTGAACTAAAAAAGAAATTAGGAAATTATGTTCTATCAATCTGGCAGTGCTATTATAAAGGTGTATACATTAATATATAATTAAAGAAGAAAATAATGGTCTCTCTAATGATACGGTACCCTGTTATTCGATTCTGCGAATCAAAATTATGTTCAAGTATAAACTGTTTATAATTCCCCATTAAGGAATTCATGAATGACATCATCAGTGACGCATTTGACTCGTTCGATAGAGATTAAATGTAATTTGAGATTATCTCCAAAATTAATTAAATTTGATAATGATTTCTCTAAAAGGTCCTTCCTCTCGTTTCTTTTTTGATTTTAGGAATAAAGGCAGAATACTAAAAACGCTTTATTGAGTCCATTCAACTTCATTGCTCTACCCGCTTCGCATCACGAAATCTCATTAGGTGAATTAACTTTTGCATCTCATCATAATCAGTGTTATCTATACGTCGGTGATAAGACATTTTCATGATACACAATGATGGAAATATGTATTATGCTCGTACGTCAGAAAAGCCGTTAACTCTATCGGAGCTGACGGAGCTGAGGTGTGGTTGGTGGTTAATTTTAAATCAATATCTAGTAATCAAATATTATACGACTAATCAATATTATTAGCTTTTACGTGACATTGACTTTAATTTTATTGTTACTTAATCTTAAATAGTTATTTTTTCCAAGAATTTTAGTTCTTCAAATTTTATGGCTGGGGTCATCAATGAATAAATATTAATCGACTTTAAATTATAAGGCGAATTAATCGAGTTCAAGGTTTACGTGTATATAATCGATCTTTAGTCAGCTGACTTAACCTACGTCGGGAATCTCAGTATCAACGACTCCCCCAGAGAGGAACTGACTTACGCAACAAACGTAAGAGGGAACAGGCACTTCAGAAATGTACGTAGGAATCTTTAATTAAATTTAATAAATATATCATAAAAGTAGGCACTAATTATTGTAGTATCTAACTAAGAATTATTATTTGGTTTTGTTAAATTAATGTTATTATTTTTTGAAAAGAGGTGTGTTGGTATGTAAGCCAACGAAACATGTAGGCCAGTATGAATACAGTTTGCGCTGTAAAAATGTGTTTATTGGTGACCCTAACCACGAATCTATGAAGAGCATATAATGATATGGGTCCAGAACAAGAAGACTAATTTTTATTATGAAATTGTTTGAATCATATAAATTTATTATTTTTAAATGAAGATAAAAATTAATATTAGTAAATAATAATAATTACATGAAAACACATTTTTATAAAATATGCTGTTTACAAATAATATAAAAGTTTTGATTTAAACATCATTTATCCTCTCCGATAAAGTTCTCTATTTCAAGTATTGAGATAACAAATGGCAGATGGTGGTGTTATTTGTTTCAAAGTTCATATGAGTTTTTCTTTTAAATGTTAGAAAAGAATGTTAACGAAAACAAACAACTTAAAACATAACTGAAAACGAAAATTAGATTATCAAAATTTCTTTCCTTCCCCATGTATTGAAAAAGAGAATTATCTTTTAATAGTAAAGAAATGATTGATGTGTTTATTTGTTGCAATGTTATAAATTTAATCATTAAGTGTTTTGTTATTTCTGGGGAAAATAGATCGATAAATGGAAATCTTAGGGTTAGCGGATTAGCATAATTAGCTCCAAGTGGGTAAACAGCATCTGACCTGCAAGACTGACCTCAGATGAGGTCGTATTAACCCTTAACTGGCCAAGGTGTCTTTAAAGACACCGTTCATATTTAACCCTTCCAGAGAGCAACTGCTTCTATTATTACCCCTATTAGGCGACAGTCCACACCCCTGTAACCTCCCAAGCAGGGAAATATGCGACACAAGTCCATTTATTGTTATTGGAGCTAATTACTAGCAATATACTGAAGACAATCCTCATTGTTTACCACCCTACTTCACACTAGTTGCCATCAAAGTTTCTAATTCACTAAAATATACGCTATTCCATTTAAATATGAACCAAAATGGGTGAATTAGTTGTAAAGGATTGTATTTAAGTTCATAAGTGTTTCATTTTCCATTCAGGAGAGAAATAGAGTTTTAGCATGGATTTTAAGGATGGTGTACTTAAGTTCACCCTGGCCAAATACCAACAAATTTGCCCAAGGGGCATGATTTTATATTATTTCTTACTTTTGATAACAAAAAGTGTATCAGCATTATTAAATGGTATGACAACAAAGTGTGACTTGTTCGTTGCACTTCATAGAACAGGTCACCGCTCCCACAAATATTACATGAACATTTGCAGCTAATAATTGGAGTTGGTGGTAAATAACGTATTGCTATTGCACAAAAGGAACACCCTAAAAAAAAAATGTATTTAAAACAATTTCGAATACACATTGCAGAGGATATTCTGCTGGACCGGCGAGCTAAAAGGGCTAGACACCACCAATTGCAGCCAAGAACTGCTGCAGCTCTCATAGCCAATGCAGCAAGACTTGATGGGATGCACCATTGACAAGTATTCACTACAAAAGGAAAGTGCAGACTCTGTCACTAAAATCAAACGATTGTTTTATGCTGAAAATGTAATGTGAAACTTTGTAACACCCGTAAGAGGCCCTGTTTTCTTGAATGAATGGAAGGTTTAATGATATTTTTGACGGATTTATATTTTGTTTACAATGTACTTATTTTTTATTTACAACACGTTTCTTTTATTACATAATAAATTATTTAATTACATTTTTAGAAACTATTTCAGTTTATTAACATAACTTACAGACACCACCATTGATTTACGGTGATTGGCCAGAGTGTACTTAAAGACACCACTAAGGTTTTAGGGTAACTGGCCAAGGTGTACTTAAAGACACCATGTAATATTTTTGTTCAGAAAAAAAAATTAAGTAAAACCTTATATATTCTATTTATTAGGAACGCAAATAATGTGTTTTTAAGAAATATTTTCATTTCAAGTCATTTTTTGAGTTCCTGGCCAATTAAGGGTTAAAATATCGCTTTTGGTCAATTTGTTTTTGAACCAATCAATCGAAAATGTAAACCACAATCAATTAAAAACCTTTATATAAAATACGAAAAAAAAAATGTAAACCCGTCCGTGAGGAACTTTAAAAAATCATGGCATCGAGTGTGTTAAGATCGCTGGGACGAGAAGTAGC
Source organism: Riptortus pedestris (assembly GCA_019009955.1). Classification (NCBI taxonomy): domain Eukaryota; kingdom Metazoa; phylum Arthropoda; class Insecta; order Hemiptera; family Alydidae; genus Riptortus; species Riptortus pedestris. The sequence goes on along the minus strand of CM032230.1, from coordinate 32,884,559 downwards.
TGATCTTTGCAAAAAGCGCTCCTCTTTAAGACTCCGAGATAAGCAAAAGTGCAAATTTGTAAAGCGGCCAACAGACCAACATTTTAATATATACGACAGTAAAACGTGAACTCGATCTCTCTTATAAAACGAAATCGAAGACTCTACATTGTCTGGAATAGAAAATCCCTGTATATTATATTAATTTGGAGCTGTAAGAGTGATTCTCAGATGTTTAATTCCTTCATATCATATAACAATTAGAAAGAGTAAAGATATATTTCTTTTTATTTATTATGAGAAACGATAAAATTTATTTTTTTCTTCCAAAGATTTACTTTTTTTCCTCCCATTCAGCCCACTTAAAAGAGGCCTACACGTTGAGCATACTGTATTATTTTGTTCCCTTAAAAAGTTATATATTGTTATTCACAAATATTTAAAATTGTAGGCATTGCCTGTCATTATCGAATTTCCTGAGCTAGAAATAAGGTAAAATAGTGAATGTAGATCGCTACCAGCCAATTGTATTTTTACTTAGGAATCTAAATGGTAATAATGTACAAATCCGCAGTTTGAAATCCATAATATTGGCCAAAGTGCTATTGTAAAGATAACTATATATTAGTCCCAATTTAAGGAATGGTTGCGTAAGAGTTCAGTATATATGCGTGTTGCAATACGAACACTATGTTACAGATTCCTGAAATCCTCGCTCTAGTCGCTCCGGGCTAAATTCGTTTGTTCTCGGGCGAAAGAAATTGTGAAAAAAAACTAGTTCTATAAATCAGATAAAGATTAGAACAGAAAATCATTGGTATTTTAAAACCTCAGAAAAATGTTGACTTATTATGCAACATTACAAAAGTGAAATCTAAATCCTATGAATAACTGTTTTACATTAAGCATACATTGATAAATATTGAAGTCCGCTAAGATATTGAAACTCATTCATTTTCAATATGTTTGGCTTATTTTAACATACTTCCGTCAGTTAAACATGAACTTATATAAAGCAACTATTACTTTAAATATTTTAGTTATTCATAGTTTAGTGATAAGAGTAATAATAACTACATTTACTTACATGTTTCGTACCCTTAATATCACCACCTCTTTTCAACAAATTACAACATTAGATTATAAAATCCCAAAGATAATTTCTTGCTGCATTAACACATTCATGGGTGTTAATTGAAATATATTAATTCAATTTAATTACATATTGTTTACATATAATTATGAAATGCTCGTTTCATCTTACATTCATTTAAACGATCATTGCGCACAGAGAAGGCTCCGAAACTGAGATTTTCGAAGCCGGTTATGCTGACTTTAAATCTATTATTTCCAGCGGTAGTTTAAAATTTATTGTTTAATTTTTAAATAAAATGTTACAAAATGCGCAATGAAGGTATTTAATTTCTATTTTTTATGATATGAATATTCTCTTCAATTTTTTGGTCAATATTATTCCTTTTTTTATAAATCATTTGTTTTTTTTCGGAAATAGAATGATCTGTCAAGACAGTATTATTTTTGTTATTGTTCATACTTTTTGTATGTTGCTTTAACCTTTTACTTAGCAATTTTGAGGATAAACCGATAAATTCTAATTTTGAATACGTTATATAAGAGGAAACGAGCACTTTATAACATTAAGTAAACAATATGTAATTAAATTTAATAAACATATTTTAGATAAAAGATATAAACTTGTTAATGTAGCAGAGAATTGTCTTTGGAATTTTATAAATCATTGTCGTTATTTGTTGAAAAGGAATGGCCCCTGAAGAGGCGGTATTTAGGCACGAAACATGTAGAGAAATTTCGTATAGTCTGTGGGAGGAAAAAAATGTCCGTCGCGCAGGGGCTCCGTTAACTAAGCATTATTTCCCGCGTGCGCCACGTATTTGCATTTATTTCAAAACTTAAAAGTTCAATGAGAACAATATTTGGTATTTAAGCTTCAAATAAAGTGCTTCATAACATAATAGAACATTGTTAATATGAGATGAGTAGGAGTGGGGGTTTACTGAAGACCAAAAACTAAAAAATGCAAATATCTCAGTTAATAATCAAGATAGTCAGATGTATATAACAACATTTATAGAACATTACATTTGCAATAAGATTGGTTTTATACAATTTTTCGATCCGACGCATATTAACGGAGATATTAAGAATTTTAAAAATTCTCCCCCTCTAAACCCCCCTCCACTAGGTCCGATTTCAGCCGTTAACGAACTTGATCTTTATTTTTACATAAAACGATTACATATCATGTTTGGTAACGATAAGACAAAAATTGCGATAGCTAGAGCATTAACAGACATATATACATATATATATATATATATATATATATATATATATATATATATATATATACATCTCCAGGGTAGGATTGATGGACATTTGAAGAAAAATGTCAAAAATCGCGTCATGAGTACAACCTGAATAGCTGATTTCCCTTCAGGGAAATCTGCTAAAAGGAGTTTTTATTGGTGACCTCTGCCACTAAACTATAAAGAATTTATGAGAACATTGGATCCAGATTAAGAAGAATAAATATTTTAATTTCAATTGGTTCGATATTTTAATTTTAATTATGAAATACGAGTCTTATCCACTTGATATGGTTGGAAACCCCTCAACCTGGCATTTATACTGAACTGTTTAATAGAACATTAGTTGATCTAATTTTCGCCAAATATCGTTTATGCATTTTAAATATATTAAATGTTGCTTACTTTATTTCATTTTTTTGTTTCTTACAGATACGTTTTTTTTAAGTGGAATTATCATTTTTGAAGGAATATAGCGAAGGAGAAGTAAAATATTCTACAGAGACTTTAAGATGGCGCCGATATACAGTTGGGCAGATTTTCCCAATATTTATTTCTGTTGTATTGGAAAAACCATTTTATCCAAACCACAATCTTTCTTCCATTTCTTTATTGGGCTCCTTGGTTATAAAACCTACCGCTTAGAGATAAACTTATTCAAAATTGATATTTACTACCGGTCTGAGTAAAATGATGAATTTACTGGGAATTACTACTAGCAACAAAAATTATCATCGAATTAACACAGCTTGTTAAAATTGATGGTAATTTACGATGTGGCTTTTTAAATTGACTAAACACTCGTTTATTGCCTTATTGTTATTCTTCATAATTATTGTGTTTTGTAGACGGGAGGGAGCATTTATCCACCAATTCGATAAAGCCAACATCCACTCCCTCAAAAAAATGAAAACTTCAATATGTGGTTATTGTGTAAATTTATGGTATATATTAAAGACCATTTTATACTAATGCTCGGGAAGGGTTATCTAAAGGTTGTTAACCTTTTATAGTTAGTGAGATAGGAACTAAGAATTTACTTAGAGGCTATTTAATGGCTATTTCTTATCAAGCACTTAGCTATATGGAAGCAGATATATTATTTCCTTATAAATATACACTCAACCGCAAAAAAAAAAAAAAAAAAAAAAAAAAAAAAAACCGGACACTTCATTTTTGTCGTATTAAAAGCTAATTTTAAGCAATTTTCTTTATGGTGGTATTCTATTTATTACAGAGAATTTAAGTCTCCAGTTAGAGAGAGAGTCTAAGTCCATTGAACTAATCCCTTCAGGATTAGTAAACAGTTAGATAAAACTCAGATTAGATTTATTTGTCGTCAAGTTGATCTATTCTAAACTGTAAGTAGTTTTTCGCACATTTAAACATCTTTAAATTTTAACCAAGCATTTTCTTTAATTAATGTTTTATTTTTATTTAGGTCCAGAATAATTGGTCTTACCAAACTTAGATGGAAGGCCGGAGCTTACGTTACATTGCCAAAACGCTTGGGGTAGCGAAGTCTGTCACTGTAATAAAAATGAAGAATAATTTTTTTTTTTTAAATGTGTTAATTTATCTTTTTATTTTTTTTTTTTTGTGTAAATAATCAATAAAAATTATTCACTTTTGGCAGATTTTGTTTAAGTAACCTATAGATTAACCAACTATTTTAATTAAAAAGATTAATATACATATATATTAAGTATTTAACAAAATTATAAGACTAAATCTAAGTGTTTTTTTTTTTTGCGGTTGAGTGTATAAGGTATATTAAACGTTTTTTATTTGTGGCAGAGAATTGGTTCCAACGGGTTTCTCTCTTTTTCACCCAGTACGGATCTCAAAAGTTAATTTTTGATCTATGTTAGAATAGCGTTTTAAAATTGGTAATTCACCCCTTTTTGTCATATTCTAAATCTACACAAAGTGTTAATATGATCCGATGAACTCACCTTAATACAGACGCAAGGTAGAACGTACTTAATAATTATACTAAAATGCTCAATGCTAACTCCAAAACTGTACAAATCCCCTATTTTTAAAATATTTCATGGAATGCCCTCAGAAAATTGATTTTGAGAGGTTTCAGTGAGATTTCTAGCCTACAGGAGCCCAAATTAAAGTATAGAGAAATCAGAGGTTTATGGGTTTGTACGGAGAAAAAACCCCTGTTGAGTATAATTATTAAATATATTTTAACTTACTTAAACTTTCAAGTGGGAGTCTTGTTCTTCATGAAATTTTCCGAAGAATCAGAATAGGAAGTAATAAATGATGGTTGACGATTGAAATTAGGAAGTTAATAGTCAAATATATTCTTTTTAGTCAACATAGATCAAAACTAACTTCGGTTTTCAGATCTTAGGAAAAAAGGGAAAGAAAGCTTTTCGATGAATGAATTCCCAACAAAGAATAGTGGGATGGGCGGAGGTCTCGAGTGGCACCCTGTATGTGTGTGTGTGTGTGTGTGTGAGTGTGTGTGTGTGTGTGTGTGTGAGTGTGAGTGTGTGTGTGTGTGTGTGTGTGTGTGTGTGTGTGTGTGTTTGTGTGTGTGTGTGTGTGTGTGTGTGTGTGTGTGTGTGTGTGTGTGTGTGTGTGTGTGTGTGTGTGTGTGTATATATTGGAATCGATGCTTTCAAGAACCGTCGAAGAAGGTCTACGAAGAGGTTGGAAGGCCCTAGGAATACTCCCGGAGGCCCGTAATTGGGAAATCATAGTTTCCAAGTACTTTGAGTGAACTAAGATGGGTTAAGGACATAGTCCTACTAAAATAATTGTAGTTAGTTAATGCCAAAAATGTGGGTAGGAGGTGTTCTTGCATTTTTTCCATACGAAAAAAAGATAATAATAAATATATAATAATAATTCCTGAGTAGAAGACAATTAGTTATTAAAAATTAATGTTGGATTGTTAATAATTGTAACAAATAGTAGTATTTGTTTTTCAAACAGAAAGTGAAGAGATGATTCACACAGTCCTCCATTCACTGAAAGGAAAGATGATATCATTGACCCGGTTGGATTACAACGATTTGGAGAGACCATCCGAATTCCTAGTCGGATGAAAGCCCAGGAAATTGAAGATTTAATTATAAATTGCCGCAGTGGTGTGTGTGGGAATTGTGGGGTTGAACGACCGCGGCCAGTAGTGGTTACACAGTCATCTATGACATATGCTAATTCTACCTGCACAATTTCCTTCTTCAAACACAAAAAAAAATCATAAAAAGCCCGCCAACCAGTCATTAAATGACCATCATAACACGCTCGCGGTTCCTCAACCCAATCCGTATATCAAACATTCGCTCTCTTCATCATATTTGATTAATCCAATCCCGACCCCATGGGCACTGTCCTGTAATTTCAAATGTGTGGAGTCGCAACCATTATGATTCACTGACCTGGCCGCAAACATTTTAAAAGGAAGAGTATGAATAAAATAAAAATTAAAAAAAAAAAAGCCTCATTTTAATATGACGACCAATCAAAGAAAACGTGCGTAGTAAGCTGGTATCAGTTTCATTATACTTTTGATAATTTAAATAATTCAATCTTGAAACTATATTTGTATTTGCAGAAGCACCTACAATTTTGAAATAATTTGAAAAGTTCAATGCGGAATTTAAACTAATTATTAGTTATAAATCGTCTTAAATTAGTTTTTATTGTTGTAATTTTTAGAGTTCGAATTTTTCCTCTTGAAAGTGAGCACATGCACAAAATGCGATGTAAACCGAATAATACAATTTGTTTTTTTAAAAAAAGAAGCATTTTCTGCTTTGTTACTTAATCCAGGATTCTAAAAACAATAATGGATTATATTTATCAATACGTTTTGTGCGTATATATAAACGTTATTTATCTTTCATACTTAGTTCATTAGATACATGTTACGTTAAATGTGTAGTTCGCTAACAGTGAAACAGCCTAATAAATATTAATATTTCATAGTGTTGATGCTATTATATCCTTCATTATAGAAGATAAAAGAAAATGACTTTTCATTTAGATGTTTAGGTACACCCTATTGTTATGTATTCTCTCCCACGTTTTGCTACTATGGCTAATTGGGACGGATTATTTACAGGTTACCACCCATTTCTCCATTTCCAGGGTAGGACTAAGGATTTTGTTCTTTTATTGCCCAGGCGGGAATCGAACTCGACAATCTACGTTTACCGAGATTATAGACACCATTTTAACTCACATGTCTAACCTGAGCACCGTTAGCTTTCTTAGAAATGCTTCTATTTGGAGAAGAGTCATATGCTTAGAATTACATAAACATTATATACCTTTTCATCTTGCCAGCCAATTATTAAAATGTAATAACATTGTTTAGTCTTTTCATATTATTTTTAATACTCTTGGTTACATGGTTTTTTTACTTCTGTAAGAACCGAAGACTAGTGTGTGTGGAGTGTGATTGAAGATAAGGTCCGGGACAAAAAGATAGCCCACCCTATATTTTTTCTCTTAATCAATAGGGGTTAAGGATTAATCGGATTAATGATTCATTAAGAATTAAGGTTTCATTAAGGATTAAGGATCCATTAAGGATTAAGGAGGTAGGAAAAACAGCTTGTGAGAATTAATATTATTACTTGATTTGGGGTAAGACAAAAAGATAGCACACCTATTGTTTCTTTACAAAGAAAACCAAATCCCTCTGAGTAGATACGGCTAATCCAGTTCTATTTATTCTTTTAAGTTGTTAACATTATTTTAGTGAGATGGGACGAGCAAAATCGTTATCACCAGGTGAAAAAAATATCATTCAGCGAATGAAAAATCGAGGGTTTTGTATTTCCGATATTTCAAAAAATACCGGTAGGAGTAGAAAAGTGATTTTAAATTTTTTGAAGTCTCCAGAATGCTATGGGAGGAAGAAATCTCCTGGAAGGCCGCCGGCTTTAACATCACGGCAAAAACGAGCAATTTTAAGGGTTGCATCCAACTCATCATTAACGGCCCTTCAAATTACGGCTAGAGCTGGTGTAGTGACGAATTTGAAAAACGTCCAGAGGATCATTCGTGCAGCTGCTCACATCAAAAGAAAGAAAATGAAAGGTATGCCACCTCTAAGCATGGCGCATAAAGAAAGGCGTAAGGAGTTTGCCCGTGAACATGTCCAATGGAAAGACGAGTGGAAAGAAATCTTGTTCACCGACGAAAAAAAATTCAACCTCGACGGTCCTGATGGCTGGGCTCACTATTACCATGATCTACGGAAAGAAGAAAAAATGTTTTCCAAGAGGCAAATGGGAGGAGGCAGTGTCATGATATGGGGAGGCATTGGCTATGATTACAAAACTGATATCGTGTTTATTTCTAGTAGAATGAACAGTAAGCAATATGTTAATTTGTTAGAAAACCAACTACAAAAATATTTTGAACTTGTTCCTAAAGAGAACGTAATTTTTCAACAAGATAATGCTCCAGTTCATACGACGAAAGTTGCAAAAGAATTTTTTAGAAAAGGAAGGATCAGAATTATAGATTGGCCGGCTCGTTCCCCGGACTTTAATATCATCGAAAATGTATGGGGACATCTTGCTAGAAGTGTTTACAGTGGGAGCCGACAATTTGAGTGCGTTGAAGAATTTAAAAAAACAATTCAGGATGAGTGGACCAAACTACCTCAAGAGTTGATTTGTCGCCGATTAACTCACTTTCAAATCGTATGATTGCTGCATTAGAAATAGGTGGTGGGTATACAGGATATTGAATTTTCATTTGTATTCTTTTAATGTATTTTTAATAAAGGATTTTATTATTATTGTTCACTGTTCTATATTTTTGTCTTACCCCAAATCAAGTTTTATTTATTAATTCTTACAAATTTTTTTTTCCTACAACAATTAGATTGATCATCGGTTCACATTTGAGCAGAATACACAACATAATAATAAATATAAATTATATCAATAGTTAAAAATGATTAAGAGAAAAAATGTAGGGTGGGCTATCTTTTTGTCCCGGACCTTACATGTCTAATCACTTAAGGATCTCTGGTAAATAAATAAAGAATTATAAACATAAATATTGAGCATTCCAATCAATGTCTTCTTCCCGGAAATGTTGGAAAAAATCTTTTACATGCCTGTTTGATGTTTCGAAGCTCCTTAGTTTTTTTTTAGTCTTTTAATTTATACTATGCATTTATATTTATTTTTCTTATATTATATGATAAGGTCTCTTTATTAACTTAACCAAAAACTAACTTGTCCAATTGGTAATTAAATAGTTTTATTTGATATTTAGCTCTTATTAAAACGTTTTTATTCCTGTCCAAGACCTCTTTACGGTATAAACATGCAGACTTTCCTTCGATACGATAATAAACCTTGCTGTCTAGTCTCATTATAAAGTCACTGTTTTATGTGTGGGAAAAAACTCACATTTAAGTAGTACTCTTCAACTGGCATAAACAGATTCCCATACTTATCTATCAGGAAAAATCCTTTTAATACTCTCATTAGATGTGTTTACGTTTGTTGGTCATCTTTTATTGAACCTTTGGCATTTGATAGAATCGCTTCTTCTAGTTATGTCCGTTCTAAGGAATATCTTGGCGTTCTGGAATGACACGTTTTGTGGATCGTAGCTGGCAATGATGCTGAATGTATTGGACCGTGAAGAAGGCCAGTATTATTTATAGGAATGTGGAATTACACGTAACTTTGAAATACATGGGCAGTATCAGATGACAGTAGTAAAATTAGGAATGTTCCAAAAAAAAAAGAAACTATCATTACTGCTGGATTTTTTCAGCAGCTTATACAGAAACATGATTTGTATTTTCTGCTTAGGTCTTCTAGGCTTTTATTGGCGATCAGGGTCTGAATAAACGTATCTCCACTTTATTTTTTCGGGGCAATACTTTCAGTGCCTATGGTCAAACATCAGTGCTCAACTACAATTGGTTACGTGAACTTTTGGTCTTCCATACCAGTGCACATTGGGTCGTCATAAGTTTCATCTTCTTGGAAGTACTGTAACCTACGGCTATCCGTATATGTTTTATAGTATGACATTAAAAGGAAGGGCATCCCATGACTTCAGGTCAGGAATACATACAAGATTAGAGGATCAATGCTGGTGATAACACTAAATGGATTGGACCTCGGAGGAGTTTCGTAAAATGTGGAATATTTCTCATTTAAATGTCAACATTAAATTTTTTAATAGAGTTCATGTACTGCATAATGCAACCGTAACAGGAATTAGTAGTTTAAATCTTAAATCTCTTTAATGTTTGTAAAAAGTAATGTGATAGTTATTACGCGATAAGTAATAGACTGAATCTATTAAAAATAGCTGGTGCATGAATTAAAATGTATCTCCACATTAGAGTATCTGTCAATTTCGAAACGCAAACAAACTTCTCCAGCTCACATAGACATATTTCTATTAAATGCTTAAATCCATCTTCAAACGTAAAAAAAAGGTTTATCTATCCCAATAGTATTTCTTCCCTTACTTTTGAAACTTTAAACTTATTTTATCTAGTCTTAAGGAGTTTATTTATGTATTCTAAAAAAAAAATAAGAGATCACTCGTGTTTTAGGGAATAAGAACCTTAGAAAAAAATATTTATACTACATAGCAGGAGGAATTATGTAAGTACTAAATTCGAATGCAAAGTGAAAACAAATCACATGTTGTTAGAAGACTGTTTTTATCGCTACCACGTCTGTGTTCAATAATTCCTCACAAGAAAGTAAAAAAAAATGTCCTGAGACCGACGAATAAAGTAAGAAATTAATTTAACAATTTTACATATTGTTACATATATGATTGTAAAGTTTGACAACTTTGTTATGTTCAACAAACAAATGTCTGTAGTCAAAATTTCCGATTAGATATTTCTTCTAATTGTTTATTCAGATGTGTATTTTAAATACCATTGTATACTTAAGGGGGTCAATTCTTTTACTTTTACGGTTCAGGTCTCGTGGGTTACTGAAGGAGTGGTGTAGAAGTGATGTTAACCTACTCTACAGGTAGTAAGGAATTCCTTAAATGGACATACATACATTTCTGTAAAGGGAGTTTACATTTATATTATATTTATTTTTATTTTAGGGAGAATGAGTAGTGTTTCAGACTCTTCATTTTAATGTTTCAAGTTGGTATAAAGGGTTAATTGACACTTTTACATATATTCTACAACTCATGGAAAAAAATTACTCTGAAGGGCTCTTGATAAACGACCTTTTATAGGTTCTAGAGTAGTAAGCTGTCAATCTCATCTTGGCCAATCAGAGAAACTGAGAAATAAGAGGAGAAGTATGTCGAGTTACGGTCAGCTGATGAGGTGATATACGGGATATTAGAGGCGATTACAAAAAGAAGGTAGTACCCGCAGCTAACACCAGAGGGCACGGACTCGCCCCAGCACGTTACCACCCTATTCTCTCCAGGGTGGACTAAGGATTGTATTTATAATTCTGATTTAATTTTGAATTTGTTCAGTCATCAGTATATAATTTCCTATTGCTCAATCCAGAAGCAAACTGAGACTCCAATTGTAATAAGACCCTTAACCTTGCCTTAACTCACCTGGCAAACCTGACCGAAATCGGAAGTAATCAGTCAGCCGCGATAGACGTCGTTAGCAAACGCTTTCGTTGATATAAAAACGTCCAAAAGTGTTCCCTTCGAAATATATCTCAAACATTTATGGATTGAGTTCGCTAACGACGAAAAAAACGTCAGTCACGCAGTGGCTGTATAACTAAGCATTTTTTTACGTTTGCAGGTGCGACATGCTGTCCATATATTCTCTAACTCTAAATAAAACTCCATTGAGTAGTTGTGGGAGTTTATTGACGACCGGAAACAAGAACGTACTAGTAATTCGCTTAATGTCTGAGTTATGCGTAGAACAACAATTATAGCGCATCAATAGCTCAACAAGATTGGTTTTATAACAGGTTCCGAACCGACTCAAAATAATGGAGATATTTATTTTTTGAAACCCCCCTCACTCCAAATCCCCCTTTTTTGTGGTCTGGTTTCACCCATTAACGAATAAAGTATTTAGTGTTGAAAAACCAACGTTAGCAGGTTCGAATTAAAACGTCCCAAGGACTCCCCAACGAAATATTTCTGAAGGATTTCTGTATCGAGTTTGCTAGTGATGAATAATGATGATGGGGCTGCTTAAACTAAGCTTATTTTCCTTTCGCAGCTACTGATCTCATCTCTCCATGTATTCTCTAATTCCAAATGGAAATCCGACGAGTAGATGTGGGGGTTTATTGAAAACTAGAACGTAGAAATAACTCACTTAATGTCTGAGATACGAAAAAATGTGTAGAACAACAATAGTATTGGTTTGATATCATTTTGCGAACCGACTCACCATAAAGGTGATACTTAATTTTCGAATCCCCCTCCCTTTGAATCACCCCTATTCTGGTCTGATTCCAGCCATTAACGAATAAGATATTTATTGTCGAAAAGGCGTCGTTAGCAGGTTGGAATAAAAATCCCCTCACGAAATATACCTGAAGGAGTTCCGTATAGAGTTTGGTAATGTTGATTACAGTGCATAGATAGTTGTAAGAGATTGAGTTTATAGTATTTTGAGAACCAATTCATAATAAAGGGGATATTTGATTTTCGAATTATCCCTAATTCTAAACCCCACAATTTTTAGCCCGATTTCAGGCATTAACGAATATGATCACATTACTGTGTTGCAATTTATATATTGGGTATGGGAATAAGTTTTAATTGTTTTTCCATGCACAGTATTGATGGCATCACATACATTTCATCTAACCTTTCGATACATGAATTTAAAAGGTGGTGTGTATGTATGCTGCTAAACACAGTTTCAGACTTTTGTTTGGAGTCAAACAGCAGCTATTCATATCACATCGAAATACAGCGTTCGCGGGAAGTTTTCCTCTACAATCCTTCGAAGAAAAAACAAATTATTTGCAAGTTGTATCTGATGAAGTGTGGTTGCTATAAACATTGCCAAGCAAATGGCCCATTTCCGCAGCACTTTTCTTCGAAGGATTGTAGAGGAGAACTACCCGCGCACGCTGTATTTCGATGTGATATGTTTAGCTGCTGTTTGACTCCAAAGAAAAGTCTGAAACTGTGTTTAGCAGCATACATACACACCACCTTTTAAATTCATGTATCGAAAGGTTAGATGAAATGTATGTGATGCCATCAATACTGTGTATGGAAAAACAATTAAAACTTATCCCCATAACCAATATATATATATAAATGAATGTTTGTCTGTATGTCCTTTATTGAATCGTAAACGGCTGAACCGAATTTTATGAAACTTGGTATGTATATTACTACTAAAACAGGTAAGGTTTCTGGCTACTTGAATATTCTCTAAAACGAACAGGACCACTCCTGTTACCCCCACGGGTTATAAGGGAGGCGAAAAATTAAAAATAGCGATATTTCGTCTTCTAATGGTTTTTCGACAAATATGCACATAATAAAAGTTTTTTATTTTGTTATTTAGAGTAACTTTTGTTATATACTCTTTTGTCGTATACCGAAGTATAAATGAGTTATTCGCTAAAAACAATAGTGGGAGTCAACAATTTTATATGGCACAAAAGACTCAACCGAATAAAGCGAAACTCCGTATGTGATTTGGTATTAACACCTCCCTGATTATAATTTATATTATAATTTGGAGGTACGAACAGGAGTGGGTGTTGTAAGGGAGGTCTGAAATTAAAAATAGCGATATTTCGTTTCCTATTGGTTTTTCGGCAATTATGCACATAAGAAATGTTGTTTATTTTGTTATTTAGAGTAACTTTTGTTATATACTCTTTTGTCGTATACCGAAGTATAAATGAGTTATACGCTAAAAACAATAGTGGGAGTCAACAATTTTATATGGCACAAAAGACTCAACCGAATTAAGCGAAACTCCGTATGTGATTTGGTATTAACACCTCCCTGATTATAATTTATATTATAATTTGGAGGTACGAACAGGAGTGGGTGTTGTAAGGGAGGTCTGAAATTAAAAATAGCGATATTTCGTTTCCTATTGGTTTTTCGGCAATTGTGCACATAAGAAATATTGTTTATTTTGTTATTTAAAGTTACTTTTGATATATGGTCTTTTTCCATATAACGAAGTATAAATGAGGTATACACTAAAAACTATAGAAGGGGTCAACACTGTTATGGGACTCAAAAGACTAAATCGAATTCAACAAAACTCCATATTTTTGGCAATGATAATTTGATAATCTATGATTATGTTATATATACAAAAGATACATGTACAGGAAACGGGTAATATAAAAATATTGTTAATTTTGTAGAATTAAGCACATAAAAAATACTTTTATTATTAACATATCCCCAGCACGGCGGACTAGGGTGTAAATCCTAAGCATTGAGACGGGAAAATGTAAACATATTGTACAAAGTAAAGCTCTGCAATAAAAATGCCATCATCATTCAGCCACAAATGATTTCCCGGGCGGAGCCGGGTACCTTTCCTAGTCTTATATAAAAACGTAACAACAAGTTCCCACTGAAATATAACTGAAGCGGTTATCTGTTGAGCCCTTAACGATGAAAAAAAAAAGTCCGTGACACAGGGGCTGCGTGAACTAAGCAGAATTTCCACGTTCCGGTATGTAAATAATAAATAAATGAGCTCCTGACGGTGCTGTGGAGTGTAGGAAGCTGTCAATCACTTCTTGACCAATCAGAAGAAGGGATAAATAAGAGGAGAGGTAGCTCCCAGCTGATGAGGTGATATACGGTATATTAGATACCGATTCCCAAAAAGAAGGCAGTACCCCCAGCTGGCAGCACGTGGTGTCCCGGACTCGGCCTACATCGGGCCTCTGAGGTCACTTTCTTAGCTCCACCCCCGCCACGCTCTTTCACTCTCCCTGCATCCGGTTCCTCTATCTCTCGCAGCCATCTATTGTCTCGGAGATGTCCGACGGCCACCGGGAGCACCCGAGCATCGAGCCCCTCCTCCGATGATGTTTATTCGTGCGAAATGGATATGAGATGCCCTGAATCCCTTGCCTATCGCCCACAGCTGAATATCAAAGTGGCGTGATTAATATTTTAGTGTCAAGGTCCTATTAATATGCATGAGGGTCACCGGGTGGTCGTGAAGGTTATGTCTGCAAACTGCTGAAGTTTCAGATGATAACTAACAAGGAGGGCGTCATTCGAATCTCTTCTACTCTCACATTAATTATATCAAATATATTTCATTTTAGTCAATAAAATTTGCCTTTACTTAAACAATTCTTAATAACTCAGTTAATCTCTTCTTTTTCAGCTGTCTCTCAATTAAGTCCCGATACACGCCAGAGGAATGTCTATAAATAATCAAGGACTTCTTTTCTAGAACTTATTAAAAGTACCAAAAACATCCTAGATTGCAACAGCAGTTATCTTTTTCTGTAGCGGCATTAGGTTTTCCATACAATATATGAGTGCATAATACATAATTGTATATATGTTACATAAATATAGCGTTGTATATCGACGCATTAACGTATGGAAAACCTGGCGGAACATTAAAAGTAGTTGGGGTAGAAGTGAGTGTTTACTGAAACTGAAACCAAGTAATTACGAAGAATTCGCATAATATTTCAGATATGAAAAATGTCTAGAGTACAAATTTTAGAGTATCAAAAGTTTGACAAGATCGGCTTTATAAAATTTTTTCTATCTAATACGTAATAAGGGTGGCATTTTAAATTTACGAATTCCCCTCCCTCTAATTATTAAGTCATTAGCGAAAATACTCTTTGGATTTGAATGAGGCGGTTAAATATCGAACATGAAATAGATCAAATCATTTTCAAGTCAAGAAATAAAATCTTAGTTAATAACGTCATCACACTACGCATTCGTATATATCTGATTTAGAAAGATCTGTTGAAAACAGTATTTGGTATTTAAGCTTGGAACAATGTATTTAGAATGATAAAAGGTCCGTCACGCATGGGCTGTGTAAACAAAGCAGATTTCCCATGTGAAGTTTTACAATAGAGAAATCTGCATACTGGTAACACAACACCACCGTGAATAAATACAAACGGTAATGAGAAATCTTTCAGGCTTCTGAATTGTAAGAATAATTTATATTTTAATAGCTCAAATTTTAGTAGTCCAAGAACTAAAGAAGGGGGGAGGGGCGGATGAACAGAACGTATTTGTATAAATCTCACAATGTAACGAAGGTAAAGTAAGGTTAGAAACGACATGTAAGGTTAGAAGAAGGTTCCACCTGAGCCGAGCAGTTATGGAAACGGCCGACCTAATCCGAACTATACCCGACCACAGGCTTCATAAAAATGCAAATATCTCTGTTAATATTCAAGATAGAGAATAAATGTATATAACAATATTTATAGTAAACTTACTTTGCAATAAGATTGGCTCTATACACTTTTTCGATCCAATGCATAATAACGGAGACATTTTGAATTTTCGAAAATCCCCCCTCTACACCCCCCGCTCCTCTCGTCCGAGTTCTGCCAGTAATGATTTACATAAAACGGTTAAATATCGAGTTTCGTAACGATCAAACAAAAATTGCGACCACTAGAGCGTTAACAGATATATATATATATATATATATATATATATATATATATATATATATATATAATTTTAAACGGACCTCATTTTCGTCATCTCCTGGGTAGGATCGATGGACATTTGAAGAAATTTTGTGAAAATGGCGTCATGAGTACTACCTTAATAGCTGATTTCCCTTGAGGGAAATCTGCTAAAATGTACTTGTACGCTACGCACAGGAACATACTAAACTAACACATTCTAATGAGCAGGGAAGATGAACCTGTACGAGTATGTCGACACTGCAACAGTACGCCGACTGTAAAACACATACTAACTGACTGCACACAAGTAATAATGTAGACATAGCCCAGAAATTTATGCGAACTACTAGCCGACAGAAAACAATTTATAGATGTTTTCTTTTTAAGTATTTAAGAAATACAGGTTTCCCAGCATAACATTTTCAAATCGGACTCAAAATAATCGAGATCTTTTGAATTCTCTCTGACACTCCCACCCCCGTATTCCGGGTACGATTTCATCCATTAACTAATATGGTATTTACTGTATAATTAAACAGTAAAATATCAACTATGGTGTAGTTTCGTAACGAGTTAAGAACGTAAAATCAAAAATTATGACATCAGTACAACATTTGTATGTATCTCACCCCAGAAAAAGTTAAATAAAACAAAATTTGGTTCTTCACTTTCTGATAACATTGTTCACGATATAAAATCTAATTGACAATATGACATGAGTAGGAGTGTATTTACTCAAGGCTAAAAACTATAAAATACACATATCTGGGTTAATGTTCATTAACGGTGAACAATATTGATTGGCATTTAAATTTGCAATAAGATAGATTGTATACAATTTTTCGATCCGACATATAATAACGGAGATATTTAGAATATTCGTAATTTTCCAATCTAAACCACCCTCCCCAGGTCTGATTTCAGATGTTAACGAACTAGATGTTAATTTTTACATAAAACGCTTATATATCGAGTTTGATAACGATAAGACAAAAATTACGTTCGCTAGATCGGTAACAGACAAATATATAGATAGGTAGATAGATATATACATAAATGAATATATATATATATATATACACATACATTTATATACAATTTTGAAAGGACCTCATTATCGTTAGGTAGGATCGATGGACATTCAAAGGATTTTTGAAAATCGCGTCATAAGTACAACCTCAATAGCTGATTTCTTCTTGAGAGAAATCTACAAAGAGCACAACATTGTTTTGAATTTCCAAATTTCTCCCCTCTACTAGCTCCGATTTCCGATGTTAACGTACTTAATCTTTAGTCAATAATCAACAATTGCTGACTAATGATGCTTGTAAACTATATAAAGTTACATTATAGATAATAATGTGGTACCTATTTACTACCCTAAGGATATATTGGCCTAGACAAAAAGTTCATTGTGGGAAATTTTCGAAAATCGCTTCATTAGTACAACAGCATTAGCTGAATTTATATCCGATGGACTAAAACATTTATTATTTCAATGCTCAGAATACAGGCATCATAGATAGCAATACTTGAAGAAGTTTTAGCCACGAGTGATGACTTAATGTCCCTGGAAAGTATTTTTCACATTGAGGACATTCATAAACTGAATATGACTACGTAATTCCTTTCAGCAGTTGCAACTAGGCAACGACATTATCTTGATAATTAAACACTATAATATAGAAAAGTCCAATGGAGTCAACTAACACGTCGCAATAAACAAATAAATAAAAGTAAATACATATGATGTTTAAATAGTTCTAATCAGATTAAGTTTATGAAGAATTTCAGAAGTTCAAGAGGGGCGAAATTCATTAAATAAAATCATATGTCCCACCCTGGCTAGAAAAGGGTGGTAACCTGTAGATAACCCGTCCCAATTAGCCTTAGTTGCAAAAAGTGGACGTTAATAAATAATAATAATAGACGGAAGGATCAGTTGATGATGGACCTCCACCAGCCAGCCCAAATCCAGAATAATAATAGAAGTTCAAGTACTACTGGAAAACATTTACTTTTTAAAAAAATGTATTATTTTATGTATACAGTAGATTATTTCATGCCATTAGTTCTTATATATTTTTTTTGCATATTATTAGTAAGATTACTAACACTAAATGGAATAGACTTTGGCTAAAATACGTATATATTTGCCTATAAAATCAATCGATCTATCTATCTATATTATCTCATTTAAGGGGTTTACCATTAAGAAAATCAGACCAATAGATAGTTAACAGGCATAAGTGTATAAATATTTGACCGTATAACATTCGTGTATACTCTCAGGAGAGATCATTGTCTGGGTCGCTGTAGAATGTATTGTAGCAGGCAGAATCCTCTTATGGGATGGACCGTTTTAAGGTAACCATGTTTGCAGATCGCATGTTTGTTTGGAAAGTGGGTGAGTTCTTACAGTGTTAGCGATGCCCGTATTCCCAGCCTCATTGTCTTATGGCTCCGACCTTCGCTCACTCTCTCTCAACAGCTTCATACTCTCCAGTTTCCTATCTGAGGAACTCCAGGAATTCCAGATAGTACACTCTATATTCATCACTCCTCGCTGGAAACACTCCGTAATAAAATACTACATGGATCATATAGAAAAAGAATATGACTTCAGGATACATTATCCACGCTTCTATACGTACATTTATCTTACGATGTTATGTAATGTTAATGCCTGTATTCTATAACTTATGTACATTACTTCAACTCCCTGACCACAAGTTTTAAATCTTTTTTTTTTTAACTTGCTCAGTTGAGCTGTCTCATGGCAATAAGCCAACAGTAATGTCTCATGAATATTTTCCCTAAAGCACCAGAGTCGTCGGTCAATACTTATATGTAGATAAAAAAAATATCTTGAAATTGAAACATTTTTTGAGCAGATCAAAGCTGTTTTATCAGTCTTTTCAAAGGCTGATTAACAAAAAATACAAGGTCAAACTCCGATTATGAAAAATCAATGTCAGGTTTCACTAATCCATTCTTTAGGATACTTGAGATATGAGTATAAGTAAAACATTCCTTCACGCAAGATAAAGGATTCAGATTTCCCAAACTAACCACCCAAACGTTGGTTGACTCTCGGGTAATTTCATCTCACCATATATTCTCTATTTCTAATTAAATATCCAACGAACAGAATTGGGGGTTAACTGAGGACTGAGAACCAGAAAGTGCGAATAACTCGCTTAATATTTGAGTTACGAGAAAACGTGTGAAGAAAACAATTGTAGAACATCAATAGTTTAGCACGTTAGAGTGTATGTAAATTTCCTACCAAACTCATAATATCAGAGAGATTCCTGGATAGAAAAAAATGAATATAACAGGATTTATAGTAAATTACATTTAAAATAAGATTAGTTCCATATTTTTTATCGATCCGACCTATAATTACTGAGACATTTCAATTTTTTGAAATTCCCCTACCGTTGTTTAGATTCAGCCATTAACGGACTCCATCTTAAGTTTTAATAAAACATTTAACTTAAGTTTTAATAAAACATTTAAATATCGAGTTTGGTAACGATCAAACAATATTATTATTATTATTATATATTAACGTCCACTTTTCGCAACTCAGGCTAATTGGGACGGGTTATCTACAGGTTACCACCCTTTTCTAGCCAGGGTGGGATTTTAGGATGTTATTTAATGAATTTCGTCACTAAATGGATCAAACAATAATTGCGACTGTTAAAGCGTTAACAAACTCTCATATATATATATATATATATATATATATATATATAATATATCACGGTTTCTAAAGACTGATAATCACAAACCGAAGGTCAAAACTCCTTTTATAAAATTTAATGTCTGGTTTCCTTAATCCAGTTTCTAGGGTACTTGAGATATGAGTTTAAAAATATGTAAGTTTTTATACCAATTCACTGTTGTTGTTTTTTTTAATATTAACGTTTGGCAATCCATTCAATGAGAAAATCATTTTTGTGAGTCCTTCTGTTCTGAGTGTCGAGACTAAGGAAAACCTCGAAACACAAGTTATCGAATTTATTTTGAGATTTATTCTGAAGAAAAACTTTAGGCATAGTTCAAGATTGATTGATATGTCTATAAGTTTGATATTTGATGGATATCAGATGATAATGCATTCCGATTTCGTTGGATCGACGCCTTAACCTTTAATAACTTTAAAGAAGGTTAATGCATCACCTAATGAATAACTTAGGTACTTAGGCACCTCTTTTTTGATAAGTTTTAATGCAAGATTAATACCTATCAAAAAAGAGAGAAAAATGTATTGCTAATGATCGTATACTGTGGCAAGAATTTGGTCTGTAATACCACGGAAAGTTCATGAATCTCGAACAATGATATTTAGAAATAGTTCAGTCAAACGTGGTAGATAGAAAATAAATGTGTTTGTTTTGGCTTTGACTGCAGTGAAGAAAAGATCAGAAAGTCCTTTAAGACCAAAACATCATATGTATTCTAGAGGGTTGCTGACGAATTAATGCCGGAAGAAGCAGGACTCTGAACTTTCTTTCAGGTAGAATGTAGAAGATCTATGTTATGCTATTTAATTGATTTCTAATTTGTGCTACTGAGGCTAATTGAAATGGTTTTCAACAGATTACTACCCTTTTATAACCAGGATTTTGTGAGTTTGTCGCCAAACCAATACTTATTGCCAACACGGGAATCAAACCCATGACTCTAGAACCATTCAGAAATAATCTGAAAAAGAAGCTAAATTTGTATTTATTTCGAGACCGCAGTAATCTGAGTTTCACCTCAGGAGAGTTCTCTGGGAATTATCTACAGGTTGTTCAGAGAAGTAAAGAAGCTTCATTTCAGTCAGTAATAGGCTTCGCCAACAGTGATAAGCGTACTCAACCGATAGGCGAAGTCACCAGTGATTGATGAAGTCAACTTTGATAGACGAAGTCAACAGTGACAGGCGAAGCCAACAATGATGAGCGAAGTCAACAGTGGTTGGCTATTCAACAATAATGGGCGAAGTCAACAGTGGTTGAATATTCAACAATAATAGGCGAAGTCAAAAGTAGTTAGCGTAGTCAAGAATGATTGGTGTTTAGTCAACAGTGAGAGGCGAAGCCAACATTGGTGAGGGAAGTTCATCAGTGGTTGGCTGTTGAACAATTTTAGGGGAAGTCGAAAGTAGTTAGCGTAGTCAACAGTGATAGGCAAAGTCAAGAGTGATTGGTGTTTACTCAACAGTGGCAGGCAGCAGGCCCATAGAGAAAACTCCAGACAAATTTTCCATCTTTATAAAAGGGATAAAATGTAATATCCTAATCACCTCGATATAATCCATTGGACAGGAAATTACTTAAGAAACCAATGTTTTGGATACAAAAATGTAACAACCTCCACATTTGCAGGCATTAGCTTCATTTTGATGCTAAACTAAGACTTTGCTAATCTCAGTCAGAAATAATTTCAACTCTTGTTCATTTTTGTTTTCTTATTAATGAAAAGTTTGTGCCCTTACATATGGACCTTTTGTAAGGTATATTAAATAGTAAAAATAAAAAATAGAAAATTTATACTTTTTTTTTAAAGGAAATTGGGGTTAAAAGTAGCACATAAACGCAAATATTATTTGTATTACATCTTTCTTAAACGACACTTGGCCAAATAATTTTTCCATTTCATTAGTTTTTCTGGCTCATAATGAACGGTTTTCTAGAGTTACTCGAACGGTTAGGTCATCTATGTTTAATGTAAGGCGTGATAAAATTGAGTTATACTGATCCCAATATATTCGTTAATAAATTGAAATACGCATTAATTCAATAATTTTACCATAATATATGGGTTTCTTTTTTGAAGGATTTCTTCGCGTTCCAGGTCCAGCGGGCATGGAAAATTAAGCTTTTAAAAGGAGCCTGTTTTGTTTAATTCATTATATGAACATGATAATTATTTATCTGTGCTGATCTTATAAGTCACCAATTTGATTTCGAATATGAAGTACATTAAACTTTTCATCAGGAGCAATACATTCCTTGTTTTATGATTTTTGTCTAACATTTTTAAGCTGAAACAGATTTCAATATAACAAAATTACCGCAACCCTATCTTCCAATTTAGTCAGGAGTTTCCTCTGTGCTACTTTATTATCTAAGGCTAAATGAATTTAAATTCATGAAGACGTACCTGTTGAGCGAAGCGATCAGTTCCAAAGTTGAAATAGTTCTGATGCTAATGTGTAGTATGGGGATATAACAATAAATACGCCTGGATCTGTGCCAATGGACAGAATTTTTAAATGGCGTAAAGAAAACTTGTTATGAGCCGTTGAATTTGTTTGTTTTTTCCCGTATGTGACACCTACCTTGAAAGATAAAGATTCTATGAATTCTATAGATGAGATTTATTATAGAAGTTTGCAAGTCTAATTGAAAATTCTCTCTATACATTTTATGTAAATAGATTAAAATTCAATGATATATTACTATTACGGCTAATAAATATCTAGCTACATGTCTTATTTCTGTCAAAAGACTTTATAGTGTTTGTTGACTCTGTTATAATTCATGAAGGGTTATCCTAGAAAAAAAAGGAAGACAAATATATGTCGTCGGTTTTCAACAATTATGAGGTCACGTTCTAAACATAATTTGATCTTTTAAAAACAATAAGTCCTACGCGCAATTTCGGCGTAGACCTCTTCGACAATATATTTTCTATTTTTAATTAAAAATCGGATGAGTAGGTGTGTGGGTTTACTAAAGTCTGAAAAATAAATCTACGAATAACTGAATTAATATTTAAGTTACGAAAAAAATATATGGAAGAACAATTATAGAGCATCAATAGTTTATCAAGATAGGTTCTTTAACATCTTTCGATACTACTCTTAATAAAGGAAATATTTATATTTTCAATTTTTTCCACTCCACCTCACCAACTTCAGCCGTCATTTAATATGATCTTTAGTGTTGAATTAAAAGATTAAAAACCAAGTATGATATAGATCAAGATTTTCGATTCAAGAACTTAAAAATCTTAATTGATGACGTCAACAAACAACGAATTTACTTCTATCACATATTAACGATCTGTTGATCACAATATTTGGTGTTTTAGCATCGAATTAAGTGATTCATTATATAAAATATTAAGGTTAATATGACGTTTGTGGGAGTAGGGGTTTACTGAAGACTGAAAATAAAAAAATGCAAAACTTTCTCTTAATATTCAAGATCTAGAAAAGTTGTATATAACAATATCTATGGATAATGAAATTAATAGAAAGTTTTGAAGTGTATATTTTCACACAGTGATTGTGTTTAATTAATTTTTCGATATTATTTTTTTTTTATATGGTCATTGTCTTACGAATATGTCTCAATATTCCTTAATTATATATTTTAAACGTATCACCAATAAAGGCAATAGTCTGGTTTGCCATTAAGCTTCAGAGCTACTTCTTATGTACCATTTCCAAATGTTCGTATCGGTTTTCCTCCTCATCCCAGCCACGCTCTTTTTGTTCAACAGCCCATATTTCTCATTCAGGATTCTGTTACAATCTCAGGCAATTTTCTTCTTAGATGTTTAATAACTTCGAATTCCTCCCAAGTAAGATACAACTGAGAGATTTCTCGTTAACCAACAAAGCCTTTGATCATCGCACAAAATTCCATCTTCATGTACTACGTTATGACTCTCCGTGTTCATTTTTTCCGGGAGCTCAAATATTGTACAATTAATAAGAGAGAACTTAAACACATCAGCGGGGGTTAAAGCATTTGGTTATACGAAGTTACAACAGTGACGAGCTCGTTAAGCAAATTCTTAAAGGCAACCTGTGGATAACCCGTCAAAATCGGCCTTAGTAGCGGAAAAATGGACGTTAATATATAACATTACTCTTCTACCAGTGACCAATGAATACTCGACATGCAGAGTGTACTTATTCACATAAATTCTTAATTTGATATTGGGCATTTGACACTTTCAAACCTATAAAGAAGGAATGATAATGTCCTTGATTTAAGGTCAAAACTTAGCATAAATAAATAATTACCAAAAAAAAATAATATTCAAGCAATAAAATCTTACTCCAATTTAAAAAAAAATGTGATCATAATGTCACGAACATCATAGAGCCAAGTAACTTTTCTCATCAGAAGTACTATATCTTTCAATTAGTTGATTTTATACCGAAATGACATATTGATTTATGCATTACAGAAATGAATAAATTTCAAAGCTATTACTTTAAGTTTTGTCATCCAGCTGTCCAAAACCACAACAAAATAGACACAACATTTTTTTTTTAAATATTTATGAATTAATAGTTTTAAAGAATTAAAAATAATTCAGTCATCTCAACTTATTCATTCATTGAACATCTGCCTACTGTATTTAATTAATCAAATTTTTCAATTATTCATTCCAATCAATGAATAGGCTGAAAGAACACCGGGGAATAATGTACTGTCACTAGTTTACATAATTTAATTTCAACCATGTCCGTTTGTTACGATAAATCACAAATCGATATTTTAAAAAACCCTATTTATTTTTATTTTTTTAATTTACGACGTATGTATTTATGAATTTCCAAACAGTTTGCACAAGAATTAATTTTGCCAGATGCTTATCTAACAGCTGATCTCGTTCTGTTGGCCGCGATTAGAGCTGCTGAGTGAAATACTACGGGTGCTGTCGGACCAATTAGCATTTCACATTTATCTTCATTTGATTCCGGGCCAACTGACTGGGCGGTCGATCCACATCAATGAAGAACAGAGGATTGACAGTGAGAAAGAGAGAGAGAGAGAGAGGGAGAGAGAGAGAGAGAGAGAGAGAGAGAGAGAGAGAGAGAGAGAGAGAGAGAGAGAGAGAGAGAGAGAGAGAGAGAGAGAGAGAGAGAGAGGAGTATATTGAAAGGTCAGGAGAAGGCCAAGTCACTTTCAAAACATACTTTCGACATAGAGCGCACTGAAGCAAGAAACCACTATTTTAATTGACAGTCTTGCTCTTTAGTCTATGAATATATTGTTTGTCAATAGGTTGGCTTATTTCTTTATTTTGGCCACCTTTATTTCCTAATACATCGCTTCTGATTGAATTCACCTCATTTACTGCTATAACCTGGTTCTAGGCATTGCTTAATCCAGTTACTTTATTTTATGACATTCGAAGAAAATCTTACGTTTATTTATTTTTGGGTGTTGATACATTTTTGTTTCTGCTGCGAAGTGATGCTTATGATCATTTTTGTTGTGTTTTTTGAACTAGGTATTTCGCTATTTCATGTATAGTATACTTACGTTAATAACTGCAATCTATAAAATTGTTTTATTTGGTTTATGCCCCACATCAACGGTGATTGGTAAGATTTCTGTTTAGACGATAGTTAGAATAATATCAAATAATGGGTTAGAACCGCCAATATAAATGATACTATTGTCATACCTATTGGTGGAGACCGTCGTCACTGGATGATGGTTGAGTACCGCTGGCAAGGGCTTTCGATGCGATGGCATCATCTTCAAGCCTGTGAATAGTTGTACTGAGTTGGTTGTCCGTCAGTCAGTGGGTTTTATGCTCTGTTCACCGTATTAGTTGTTTACGTTTAGTCCAGATCTGTTTACTTACCACTAAGATCTGTCAAACGAGGGATGTTGATGTTCAGGTAAATTGTTTTCGTGTGGTGGGCCTGACTGACGGACAACCAACTCAGTACAACTATTGACAGGCTTGAAGATGATGCCATCGCATCGAAAGCGCTTGCCAGCGGTACTCAACCATCAGCAAGTGACAACGGTCTCCACCGAGAGGTATGACAATTAGAATAATATATTTATTCCTTCATGTGCACCTCGGTTGTACTTTATTTATGTAGTATGGAAAATATTCTAGAGTATTAAATATGAAATTTGAGAGAAAATGTGTAGAACGCCTTTTATAGAACATTAAATTTGCAACAAGATTGTTCAAATACAATTATTATAACGGACATATTTTCAATTATCGTTTCCCCCTTCTCCAAGTTCGATTCCAGCCAGTTAACCAACTCGATCTCAAAATTGCATGAGATCCTTATATATCGAGTTTGGTATTATCAAACGGAAATTACGACCGCTAGAGTGGTAACAGACAAGAATATACATATGTGTCTGTGTGTCTATGTGTGTATATATATATATATATATATATATATATATATATATATATATATATATATATATATATATATAATAAATAGTCCTTAAGGGGGATCTGTTAAAAATACTAACAAAGATGATCAATAGAAAAATATTTCGAATAATAGCCATTCAGTTGCGAGCTGAATTAGATAAAGATTTACTTCTTATCAGTGTTTTTTATTATTATACCTTCTTATCATAGAAAATTGATTATACGAGGAATATAATCGATAAGGAGGAAGTACGCAACGGAATATGCGTGTCTATTTATTACGCGTGTAAGAATGAATAACCGCCTGTAAAGCCCAGAAGTTGGATAATGCATGGAAATCCCAGCGATAAGCCCTATTTCTGTATTTTCCGGACTAATCTTGGATATAAAGGAGACACTGGCTCTCTGCCCAGCATCAGTACCATCTCATCCTCTATCAGAAGTATTTGAAGCAATCCGAAAAAGGTGAGTTATGCTTGACTAAAATTTGAGACATTTAGGTGTAATATTTTGGGTTTTATTGAATAAAAGTTATATTTTCTGTATTATTAATTTCGAAACATTTACTTCTGACTCCTACATGTCCATGTAATTTTTTATT
Source organism: Riptortus pedestris (assembly GCA_019009955.1). Classification (NCBI taxonomy): domain Eukaryota; kingdom Metazoa; phylum Arthropoda; class Insecta; order Hemiptera; family Alydidae; genus Riptortus; species Riptortus pedestris. The sequence continues at coordinate 32,857,857 of CM032230.1, read as the reverse complement.
GTTTTTAATGAAAATAATTATCATTATGTTCATTTGGGATTTTACTTTGATACTCTATGAATTTAATAATATATTAAACCATTATTTTAAATCTTGAGGAGGTTTACTAATAATTAAAACTTAAAATGTTTTTTTTTTTTTTTTTTTTTTATTTTTTGTAATCTTGAAAACTTTCTTAGACCAGGTTTAAACCGAATTATCTATTTGTTACCTGAACCCTTTTGTCTTGTTTCGTCGTGGTTTCTGTACGTCAAAATTAAAATGTTGAAATGTCACATTTTGGACTGTTGAACCGCTTTTGTTTTGCACCTTTACTTTAGATCAAAATTGTGTAAGAGAATGTGTGTAAATAAAGAATTTCAAATGTCGCTGTAAGTATTAGAGGTACAACATATTGGTTTATGGCCTTTTTTTTTTACCGTAAATAGATCAATCTAAAAATCCCTTAAGACGTTTTCTGATTTTCGGTATTGGAACAGAAATATCGTACATTACTGACAATAAAATCCTTTTAAATTAAGTTCGTTAATTTAATTTAATAGGAGTATAACGTAGTAAAATGGTGTCCACATCAGATATTTTTTTAACGTCCGATTTATATGCTGTGTTTTTGTTGTTGTTTTTTCATTCTATTCTTCTGCAATATCATAAAACAAATACAGCTGGGTAATTTGAAAAAAAGTCCGCCACGCAAGGGCTGAGTAAACTAAGCATATTTTCCTCGTAAAGTTTTACAATAGAGAAATTTCACGAGAGCCGAGCCAGTCAAGGAAATGGCTGAACTAGCTTTTGGCGGGAAAGTAACTCTCGTCCGTTAGGCGCCCAGATTTAATAAAAATGCAAATATCTCGGTTAATATTCAAGATAGAGAAAACATGTATATAACAATATTTATAGTAAATTTAATTTGCAATAAGATTGATTCTGTAAAATTTTTCGATCCGACGTATAGTAACGGAGATATTTCGAATTTTCGAAAATCCTCCCCTCTAACCCCCCCCCCCCCACTGGTCCGATTTCAGCCGTTAACGAACTTGATCTTTCATTTTACATAAAGAAAATATCGAGTTAGGTAACGCTTAAACAAAAATTGCGAACGCTAGAACGGTAACTGACAAATATATATATATATATATATATATATATATATATATATATACAGCTTTGAACGGACCTCATTTTCGTCACCTCCTGGGTAGGATTGATGGACGTTTGAAGAAAAAATTCGAAAATCGCGTCATGAGTACAACCTCAATAGCTGATTTCCCTCAAGGGAAATCTGCTAAAATAAAAAGCATTGGGGCAGAAGGAGTATTTATCTTGAAATGAAATCCTTGACTTCTTGACCACAATTAAATCAAATTCCTAACACTCGAACTATCCTTCGTCCCTGCCACATCGAAATTAAGAGCCTGGTGATGGCGGTGAGACTGTTGAATTAGTGACCTTAATAAAACTTTGTTGCGGTAGATATGATTGTATATAATACTGAAATTCGTAAGACTTACTTACAAATATATATATATATTTCAGATTTAAATTAGTAATTTTTACCCAATGAAAACGTGTTAAACTTTTAGTAGGTTTTTCTTAAGGAAACTCTGGTACTGAGCTAACACTTGTGATATACATTCACTAACGAGTTTTTTTTGTTTTTTTTTTTACATTTCAGCAAAATGAACAAGCTACTTTTCCTCTCCTTCCTCTTTGCCTGCCTGGTAGCAGTAACTTTGGGATACCCTCAAGACCGACCTAGACTTACAGTGGAAGCTTCGAGGACGTGGAACCCTCAAGGGAGACATGACCAAATCAAAGTGAACCAGGATGTCTGGACTTCAAGGAACGGCCAGTGGTCAGCTGGAGGATACGTCCAACATGACAGGTTCAACTATGGCGGGCAAAGAGGGAGGAACACTCAAGGAGGCTTCCAAGTCAGGGGGAGATTTTGATTCTGATTATTGCTAGGTTTTACGTGTATATACAGCATATTTATTTTAATAAATTATTTTTTTAATATACATGAATTCTTAATTATTTCAACCTCATGCTTTTATTATTTTTTTTTTAAATTATTTATTAACGTCCACTTTTTGCGACTAAGGCTAATTGGGACGGGTTCTCTACAGGTGAGCCACACTTTTCTAGCCAGGGTGGGACTAAGGATTTTATTTAATGAATTTCGTCACTAAATAAATTCCTTTGCCCAGTCAGGAATCGAACTCGAAACTCTAGGTTACCATGTTTTAAATTTAAACCTAGAGTGGCGAGTTCTATTTCTGTCTGGGCAATAGGAATTCATTTAGTGACGAACTCATTGAATAATTCTAATGATTTCTATGATGGTATTCTAATGATTTCAGGAACCACTGAATTCCATTTTCATTTGTGATATTGGTTATTAACGTCCACTTTATGCTACTATGGCTAATCGGGACGGGTTATTTATAGGTTATCACCCTTTCCTAGCCAGGGGTTTCCTTTCCTAAGGAGTTTATTTAAAGAGTCCATCGCTAAATAAATTTCTACTTCCCAGGGCAGGAATCTAACCCGCCACTCTAGGTCTACCACTCGAGATTAAGACCAACGCCCTAACTCGCACGGCCAACCTGAGCCCCCCTCGTTCCAATTAGTCGATAAGTGGACTTTAATAAATAAATAATATAAAACACCAGATAATTTTAACTCACGGTAATGCAATTGATAATAATTAAAAGATAAATACAGAATGTAAGATAGAGGAAAAAAATACCAAAAGGACAATAAAATAAATACAAAAAAAAAGATGTATACACTCTGCTTGTGAAGAAGAATTAGGAAGTGTGAAGACGTTGTGGCCTATAGCGTGTAGTAAATGTTAATGTTTTTAGAAGTTTATGTTTTTTAATGTTTATACGTCAATAGTTCCTGTAAATCATGTAGAATATCTTGTTCGTCTGTTTGTCGTCAGTCAGTCAATATGTGTTTTACTGTCGAAGTTTCGACACAGTGTTTACAAGTCGGTGCATGCTTGTTTGTAGTAAGCCACTGTATAGAGGTTGCTGTTGTTGCAGAATCACACAAAACATGATTAAAAAATTGTCAAATTCCCGTAAACAAATGTACCAATTATTATAAGAAAATGAATGAATCGGGTATTATTAAAAGATAACGCTTCTGATCGTTTTTTATTATCGGCTTCATAACTAGAGCCCAATAACCATCCCAAAAAAATAATGAATTATCTTTAAAAAAACAAAACAAAAAAAAAACATTCATTTTATTCTTCCCTGTCTTTTAAGCGTCAGAAAATGGATGTACATTTTAGTTCTGACTTGTCGTGAGTATGAACTTAAACAGACACACATTCAAAAAGGCATAATTAAGAACAAACCATAACCAGCACTTAGCATTTAGTTTTAGTAAGTCTTTCCCACACCCTAATTGATTGTTTTACGATTAACGACAATTATTAACACCAATATTGGGCAAGGATGACAATTATATTCCCTTATCCAAGCCTTGAAGATTTTTCAATATTTCTCCACCATTTGACCCTTAAGGGAAATCAGCTATTGAGGCTGTACTCATGACGAGATTTTCGAAAAATGTCCTAAAATACCCATCAATCCTACATAGAAGGTATCGAAAATGAGTTCGCTCAAAATTTTATATATATAAAGTATATATTTGATTATTTATAAAACTATATATTATAATGTTTTGCCATTTTTCAAATGTTATTTTGTTTTTTGATTTATGTCACTTTAAGTAATTGTTATTTTACTTACCCAAAATAATAAATTTAAATTTATTTTCAATGAAGAAAGCACTTGTCACTCATGCTGATGGGCTTACCCAAGCTTCTGTAAATTTCTTTATTTAGTAAGAATTGTTAAATATGGAAACGAAAGAAACATTTACTTTATTCATATGTATATATATATATATATATATATATATATATATATATATAATTATTATTGACATTAATATTGGGTAAGAATGACAATTTTACCCATTTGTCCAAGCCTTGAAGAGTTCTATTATATTCTAAAGGAATATATGGCACAAATGGTACGTATTTAATTTTCTAAAAAAAATACATTGCAGCTATTGATTGAAATTATAATGGATGTACATTAGCATTGAAAATATCTAGCTATTTATGTATACACACATACGTATAGGAAGACTAACTTTAAACCTTACTTTACCTATTTACTCCTCTCTCTAAGAGTTATTGCGTGTCATTTCCTATTTTTGGGAATCATCAAATAAATTGATTATTAGAAAACATCATAATTTTCCGAACTCCCTCCCCCTGCTCGTTCGATTTATCTCGAACGGGATGAAGACATAGCTGCGACTTGGGTTTCGACTTTGGCCTACATTAGCGCTGGAAGATAATATAGTTGAGCCCCCTCGTGAGATTTATGGGGTGGCTGTGAGAAATGGCGGAGGGACTACAAGATAGCTGGTTAATGAGATGAGGATTGGGGGAGAAAGCAGCGAGGTTAGAGGTCGCCTTCCAGATCTACGGCTTCCTGTAGCTCCTTGCCCTAGTCTGGCTACAACTAGGCCGCTTCGCTTCGGGAGCAATCGGCTCTTTCCGCCCCGTCAGCAGAGCACGTACTAAGTGAAAGTATGAAAATTCAGCTGGCCTACAATGTTTGTTTTCAAAATAAGAGATCGCATTATGACGACGCATTGGAGTCCTGACTTCTTTCTGAGTGCAAAGGAAAAAAAACCTATTCCACAGATTTACCACCCAGGGAATGACACTAGCAATTTCATCTCATCATATATTCTTTATTTCTTAACAAACAAGAAAAACCGATTGGTAGATGTTGTAATGTAGCTCTGACAGTCAAACATATACTGACTGACTGAGGCAACGCCATTACTTACAGATACCACACTATTTACACCAACTACTGACAAAGGGGAGTCCATACATAGATTCTATTCTCAAACATTTACTAAGACTATACACATCTATTCAAAAATCTGATATATTTTTTATTTGTTTTACATTTTTAAACATAAAAAATAAACATTTTATCTAAACCTCAATTATTTTAAATTTCTTTACTCCATTTAGATGTCCTGTATATTTTATTACAGATTTCTTTATATTTTTTTTTCAATTTATTTGTCGATTCTTTTTTTTTGTCTCTTTGGTTGCGTTTTAGCAGATTTCCCTTGAGGGAAATCAGATATTGAGGTCGAAATATTCGAATTTTTTCTTCAAATATCCATCAATCCTATCTAAGAGATGACGAATATGAGGTCCGTTCCAAATTATATATATATATATATATATATATATATATATATATATATATATATATATATATATATATATCTGTCTATCTATCTATCTATATATTTGTCTGTTACCGCTCTAGCGGTCGCAATTTTTGTTTGATCGTTACCAAACTCGACATTTAGTCGTTTTATGTATAAAGAAGGATCAAGTTCGTTAACGGCTGAAATTGGGCCAGTGGGAGGGGGGTTTAGGGGGATGATTTTCGAAAATTCGAAATATTTCCGTTACTATACGTCGAATTGAAATATTGTATATAATCAATCTTATTGCAAATTAAATTTACCATAAATATTGTTCTATACATTTATTCTCTATCTTGATTATTAACCGAGATATTTGCATTTTACTAAATCTTGGCGGATGAGTGACTTTCCCGCCAAAAGCTAGGTCGGCCGTTTCCTTCCTTACCTTTTCGGCTATCGTGAAATTTCTCTATTGTAACACTTCACGTGGGAAATCTGCTTAGTTACGCAGCCCCTGCGTGACGGCCTTTTCTTATTTGGATGCGTTTTGGTTTTTGGTTGCTTTCTTAGGTGTTATGTTCTAATTGTATTGTTCAATTTTTTTTCTGTTACTGTTTTCATTTTTTAATTTGTTTATATTCATTGTTTTTCGCCTCGCAGCGAATGCTCCTTAATAAATAAATAAATATTTTTTAGCAATATCATCTCGTCATGTATTCTCTATTTCTAAGTCGACATTCCATAAATAGTAGTAGGGGCTTACGCTGAAAACAAGAAAGAAAGAATAACACCCTAAATATTTGATTAGGGGTGGTAATGTATAAAAGTCCGTCACGCAGGGAACTCGTAAACTAAGCAGATTTCCCACGTGGAGTTATCCAAAAGAGAAATCTCCATACGAGAGCCGAACAGTTACGGCAAAGGGCCAAACTAGCTTTTGGCGGGAAACTGTCATCCGTTATTGGCCCAAATATAATAAAAATGCAAATATCTCGGTTAATATTCAAGATAGAGAATAAATATATAGAACAATATTTATAGTAAATTTAATTTGGTTTTTTGATCCTACGTATGGTAACGGAGATATTTTGAATTTTCGAAAATCCCCCCTCTAAACCTCCCCCCCCTCCCACTAGTCCGATTTAAGCCATTAACGAACTTGATCTGTCTTTTTTCATATAACGTTTAAATATCGAGTTTGGTAACGATCAAACAAAAATTGCGACAGCTAGAGCGTTAAGAAACATATATATAAATATATATAATTTTGAACGGACCTCATTTTCGTCATCTCCTGGGTACGATCGATGGACATTGGAGGGCATTTTTCGAAACTCGCGTAATGAGTAAGACCTCAATAGCTGATTTCCCTTCAGGAAAATCTGCTAAAAGTCATAGAAGCTATGTTAGTTTTACGTAAAACGTTTAAATATCGAGTTTAGTTACGATCAAACAAAAATTGGAACCTTTAAAGCGTTAACATACAAATATATACATAGCTTTGAAGGGACTTCATCTTCGACCTTTCCTGGGTAGGTTCGAAGAATGATTGAAGAAAACTTTTCTAACACCTGAATTGCATTTTCTAAATGGTTAAATTACTGGCATATGAATGTAACTTTTCTGTTCTTGGGCCCTAAATAAAGGATTTACCTTCTCTCCATGGTTCTGTGGGAACAGCTGACAAAGAGATACTAGTTAATCAATGTACCTACATGTACAAAGTGGTACGCCGTGACCTACACCTGGTTTGAATAGAATAAACTACTTCCAGGATGTAGATAGCTTCAACCTCGTAGGAGGAACAACTACTATTAACGACGTCTTGGGTGCCTCTGACAATAAATATATTCCGCTTAATTGGATCTGAAAACTAAGCTTTCATAAGATGAATGGAGTTCGGCGTCCGTCTTTGAAAGCCCTCGGCGAACGGAACCATCAACTTGTTCGTTTGCATTCAATACAATAGCTGATTTTTAGCCGTAGAAAGCCCCGAGATCGCTGATAGCTACTGTAATGGAATCCATGACTGATCTTCTGATGAGACTCGTCTGATTGAGATGAGGTGTCCCATATTCATCTTCGGGGTAATCTAGGAATCTAGGTCAGCTATTTAGACCTTTCACTGATTTCCTCTCATCTCTAGTCACTGGAGGATCATTATTTTTTTCATTATTTAACTTTCATAATCATTCCTTCATGAACTGTGGAATACGGAAAAGTGAAATCTGATAACCAATCCTTTTTGATTATGAGCTTGATTAGTGCTTGCCGCTCCAAAATTATGATGCTCTTCATATTTATTTGTGGCAAATGCTCAAACGGTAGCACAGTAGACATTTTCACAGCTTGAGAGCTCTCCACGGTTATTTTTCCGTTCATCGATGTTTGTAGGATAAACTGTCTATAAATTTGAAATATACGTATTTCCGTTAAAATAGCAATAGTTACAAAATAAATTTGAAGACCTAAATAAAAATATGAGTTCCACTCTGGCTAAAACCGGTCTTAAGCTGTATATAACCAATTAGACTTAGCTGCAAAAGTGGACGTTAATAAATAAAATTTAAATTGAAGACCTAGCAAATCCAAATCAATTTTTTTTTTATCAATAAACGAAGTTGGTTCTAATTACGATTATTATTTATTTTAAAACTGCCACTAGTTTTCATTATACATTAAAACTATGTATAATGTACATACCGAATAGAAAATGCGAATTGGCGCCATAAGTGTACCTTTCAGCACATTCGTCCATGGTTTTCCCATCATTTGAGTGGAGGAATTGGTTTAGATGGTGATTCTAAAAGTGCTTAATAGCTCCGTGATCCTGAAATGATGTCTCGGAATCGCATAATTTATATAATTAAATATTATTAACACTCGTTATTTAAATTATTCTGAATCTCATATGATTCCAATAAATAATTAAATTGAAACAGAAATATAGGTAGAAAATATGTATGTAATTTTTTGCAAAAAAAAATGAAGGAGTAACAAGTTTACACTTCAAATGTGATTCCGTTTATCACCAAAAATAATCAAATTACCCAATTTCCTTTAATTATGTTTCAATTAATTATTGAGTGAAGAAAAAAAATTGTTTTTCTTCAAAAATAAACAGATATACACAATACGATAAATTAGTCTAATAATTGACTTTTTCAAGGTCCTCAAATTTCTCAAATAATTGTTTAATAATCTTTGTTTGAAAAAAACATTTGGCAATTGCATGAAGAGTCAACGTGAAAGATTTGATAAAGACGAAACTCGACTTTAAGCTACTTTTGCCAAGGAATAGCAATAACAACCCAAAGAACTAACGTTAGTAGTCGTTGGATATTGAAATATTTCCAGTTTAGCTTTAGAAATGTAATATCGGTTTACATAAGGGAGAAATAGAGAATTGATTCACTGATAATATCAACTAAATCGATTTTCAGAACGAAAGAACTCATTTTCGAACAGCTTGATGAACTTTTAACGTTTAACGTGCTTATTGAATCAATTTTCCCATCAGATTAGAAATTAATAGCATTTAAATCTTCGAAGACAAAAAAAAAGGATTATTTGAATATTTTAAAGCAAGAGCTATAAATTTTTGGATGTTTTAAAGGCTTCCAAAATATTAAATCAAGAATTGTTTGATAAAAGAGTATTCTATACCAAAATCCATAAATGCAGATTTATCATAGTAAAATAAATCTCAGATTATGATAATTATTACTATTACTATTATAAAATCATCTATAGATAATTTGATTAAGTTATATCTCAAGATGATTCAAGAAGTGGAAGCTCACGTTAAACCCCGAAAAAAACGCAGGCCAAGATTTTTACTCTTCGTCGTTTAAAGAACGAATATCTGAACTGATAATTGGTCATCAATCAATTCCTTGGACTCCGAAAGACCACAGAATCCGCTATCTCGGAGTACATTTTGACACACGACTTACATGGCGCCATCATATCCACATTAAATTGCAACAAGCACACACACGACTTGCACAAATATACCCGTTAATAAATAAAAATACACCACTTAAACTGACTTGTTCAACACTACTTTACAAAACACTCATACTCCCTATATTACAATACGCATGCACAGTCTGGCTGGGCATCAGCAATCCACACAAAAAGAGACTCCCGTCCTTCCAGAGCAAAGTACTTCGGATAGCGGCGAATGCTCCCTGGTTTGTTAGGAACAGCCAAATCCACAGGGAATTGGAGGTTGCTCCTATTTCAGTTCACCTTCAACAACTTGTAAGAAAACATCATGCCTGCCTTCCCATGTCAAGTGGAGTAGTTTAGGTACAACGACTGAAGGACGACTGCATCCAAGGTTGTACCAAGATATCATAATTTGGTAACACTTAGTGTTTAATACCTATCTATTGGGCCAAAATCAATTTTCTTTCTTCTGGTATATATATATATGGTTTATACCAGCTGTAGGGGGAAAAAAAAGTGAATTATTTACATCTTCTAAGGCAAGTCGGGATTGGTTATCCACAGTTTACTACCATTTTAGTGGAATTTTCGGAATTCTCCTAAATCTGTTAGCTCTTATTGTCTTCTCAATGAATTCACCATGTTACTTCAAAGAATGTATGAAATTGATCTCGACTTACCATCAATGTCGCTTGGTAGGCCCTGGCAGTTCATGGGCTGTTGAGCTAAATATGCTCAGAGCAATAAAAATTTATAAATCATTGTCATTATTACAATAATGCGATAATTGCTATCTCCTGACGTGTAGAACCGTCGTTACGACAACATTCCTGACCAGTTAGTTATTCACAAAATAGGCTAATGCCTACTAAGACTATCAACTATATATTAAAAAAATAAATCATTATAATAGATAATTATTATTATTAAGTTTTAAATTGTTGCTGGGATAATAGATTGCGTCCGGTTGCCGTAACTTAGGTCTGCTTGCCCAAACTAAAAACAGTGGAAAGTTTGAATTTTGATTGCTAAATGTCGGTTGAATGTTTTGCTGGAACAACATTTCCATATGAGCGCTTTAGTTTGACTATATATATATTTTTTTAATCAACGAGTCAGTAAAAAAATGTATAAAACAATAGTTTTAGACAATTAAAATTCCAAGAACATTGGTTATATCAAAAGTTTAGATCCGTCTCGTAGTAACTGAGTCATTTAGATTTATAAATTATTCTCCGTTCTAAACCTATAATTTATATTTTCGTTTTTTTAAAGCATTCAATTCAGTATAGAACTATCGAAGTAAAACACAACGGTTAAAGGCATAAAATAATAAAACATTAATTATAATTCAAAAAATTGTGATTATCATACACACATCATCTACAAGCAATATGAATTTCGTCGGAACTAGCAAGTCTTGGGTATGACTGGATCAATCCATAATGAAGAGAGTAAAAGTTATTAGAAAGAGATGAGTTTGAACATTCAATTCACTTTTCAACCGTACTAATATTGTAAACCTCAAAATAAAAATCCGATATGTAAAAGTCTGTTGAAAACAATATTGGGCATTAAGCTTGAATAAGACTTTCCAAGATATATTTCATTAGCGGTGAGATGATTAAAAGTGGGAGCTTACTGAAGGCTGAAAATTAAAAAAATCCGTTTAATATTCAAGATAGAGAAAATGTGTAGAGAATAACATTTTTTGAAAATTAAATGTACAAAAAGAATGGTTATATATGATTCTTCGATAAGACTCAATAGCTATTTTGAATTTTCGATTTTTCCTCATCTAACCCCAAATCCCTACTATCTGATTTCAACCTAATGGACTCGATCTTTAGTTTTACACGAAACGCTTATATGTCGAGTTTGGTAACGATAAAACAAAATTTGCGAACATTAGAACGGTAACAGTCAAGTATATATACAATATAAATTTGATCAAACGCCATTTTCGTCATCTGCTCGTGCCATGAACACCACATCATGAGCTGATTAATGAAAACCTGCTTAAAAAATACATGATTTAAATGGTTCCCAAGCAAAATCGAAGAGTAGCCATGATCGGCGCTTCCCCTCTTTTCAAAATGATAAACCCTAAAGAACTGAAATAGTCAGAAATGATGAACTTTCTAATTAGGTTTGGGTCCCACACTGCTAACGTCAGGACGAGCCAGAAACAATATTGGAGATATCCTGTGTCTTCAATTTTCTTTTTTTCCAATGTCCACCTTTACAAAATGGGACAGATATGAATTTCATTTGGAGTCCCGAGGGGCTGTGACCACTTCCAGTGAAATGTATTACTATTCTTGAATATTAAGTATTCCCCAGGGGAATCGTGACGAAGGACTTCCTCGCTGGCTAATGCAGGATGATCCGGAGGGACATCTGGAGTAAGGGGACATCGTGAGTCGTGAACTCGTGCTCAACTACTCACCATACATATTTATACCTTCTATGGAGGGCTACTGTTCTTCGACAACTTTTCAACCGTCATGTACGGCCGATCCTAAAGGCTACCGCACGCTTTGGGGATCACCTGGAAACCTGCTACAACCCTTTGAGAACTTGATGATAATTCCGCTATCGTGTATAAGGTCCGTTCAAAAGTAGCAAAAGTGCAACTACTTAACGCAAATAATACGGTTTTAGCTGATATTCATTAGAGGGAATCAACTTTCAATAAAGTTTCATCAAATTTTCATCAGCACTAGTGAGTTAATGGACGAACATGGTCCACTTACGTCCGAGGGAAGAACTAGCCAACTAGTAAAAATTCATTAAAATCCGTCAACCAGGGGCTGCATAAACTAAGCAGATCTCCCACTCGCTGGCATGAAGTACTATAGATCTCTCTTACAGTATAATTTCTATTTCGAAGTAAAAGTCTAATGAGTAGAAGTATAATTTGCTTAATTTTATTTTGAGCTACGAAATAACTTGTTGAACAACAGCATTAATAGTACACCAAGATTGTATCTATGACATTTTTCCACTCAAAATAATGAAGGATATTTTTGAATTTTTAAATTCCCTCCCTAAACCTCCCATTCCTGGTCCAATGCCAGCATTTGAACAGAATTTAAGTATTTCAATCAGCATTAAAGATTATAGTCGTTAATGGCTGAAATCTGGGAGGGAAGGAGAATTTGATGATTCATATTTATTATGAGTTGGATCCAAAAATGTTATGGGACCAATCTCGCTAAACTATTGGTGCTCTACAATTGTTGTTCTACACATTTTTTCGTAACTCGTAAATATTAAACGAGTTATTATTACTTTCTTGTTCTCATGCTTTAATAAACCCCCACTTCTACTCATTGCATTATTATTTCGAAATAGCCACTAAATGGTGAAATGAGATCAGTAGTGGGAAATCTGTAATGTATACGGAGCCCTTGCGAGACCGACTTTTTTATTATTGTCATATATATATACACCGTCAGCGAGAGTAGGACTACTGACGTCAAAAGCCCTTCAATTATCACTTGTAGGGACTAAAAACTACAACACGTTAGGGGATCTACTTTGACAAGCATTTTTTCCTAAAGAGATATGCATTTATCAGGATACGATCTAACGGATAAAGATCTAAGACGATTTGGCTCACATTTACATATTTGTTGACTGAATTATTTTCAATTTACGAAATTCAGAGAAATAAATTAACAAATATTGAACTGTGTGATACTACGTCTTTAAGTCTGTTAATGCCTGTTTGCATAGTTTGAATTCTGCATTTATTTAATAATTATATTTTTATTTAATTTTCTTTTGTAAATGGTTTGGCTGTCTTCTTGTCATGCTAATTACTGTTCCAGCTTAGAATATGTATTTAGAATATTGTAAAATAATAAGAAAAAACGATTATCACAAAATTCTGCGGTCTAAGAGAATTTCTTGCTGCTAAGAGAACTACGATATTTAGATAGAAACCCAGTATCTTCCTCATGAGCTTATACTTTCGAGAATAAAATTAGGCATTTAAACTTTTTAAAATAGTAGCAATATAATGCAATTTACCGACTACATTAAGTTATCCTGAGGAGTATAATTTTAAGAGAGGCAAATACAAAATCTTAAATATTCAAAAATCTCCTTGCTAATTCGTTGTAACTCTTAAAGTGAGTCACCTTCAAATTAATGTGAAAATTGATAATGGGGTCTCATGGACACAGTAGATATTTTGACTAGGTGACTGGTACAACCGGAGAAAAAATATAAAAAAGAGATTACAAAAATAAGAAATCTCACATATTGGCTGCATCCATAATAAGACGAAGAAATTAGTTAATTCGTGTGTTCTGCTTACCTTATAGTCCCAAGAACAAAACGAAACTATAGCTCCGAAAAGGTTGATAACTCTCGAAGTACTTTTGGGGAACTGACGCTCAAGTAGACTACAAAATCATGAATGAAGAGATCCCGATTACACTATCTTGGAACAAGATTAATTTAGTGATACAATTAAAAGGTATACTTGTGAGTTTTCATTATTCACTCGAATACTACTCATTTCAACAATTGAGTTGACACGCACTCACGAGCCTGATATTCTATTCTTGGTAGGCAATTGAAAAAAAAAAATAATAACTACAACCAAGTTATAATGATACTTACGTCTTTAGGATTTATTCCACCAGTATGGAGTTTTATGATGCCATTAAAATTGATTTTTAAGCATTTTTTTTATGTGTCAGATGAAATTATGAGCAGATTTTCTTATAGGAAAATCAACTATAGGTTTGTACTCAATTTTCGAGTAATTCATTTTAAAGTCAATCGAATCTATCTTGGAAAAAATAGATTTCTTTGTTTTATCGTTAATGAACTGAATAGCAAACCAGGGAGGACAATTTATTTTAAAAACGAGATATCCTTGCTGTTAGAGTCGTTCGAAAAATCTTGTTCTATAATAAATTTTGTTAAGCATTTAACAAATTCACGAATATTCCTATATTATAATACAATTTATACCACTGCATGAAAAAATAAATTCAAAAAGGATACGATTTTGGAAGTTAATTAGTGAGGTGCCATTCAATTGTCAAAACGTTTGTACAAAAGGCCACGAGGAAAACCATTTTTAAAAACGCTTTCACGAGTGTTCCTTGAAAATGTGGATTAGCCGATACTTATGGATGAAGAAACTGATCAATCACTTGGGTAATAAGTAAATAATTTTCTGGCATTTTCTAATTCTAATACAAATATCCACATTATACAAACCCTGAGTCTTGAATTGGGAAAAAAGAGTAATTAATTATGAATTGTATGCTATTTTCATTTACTAAAGAATTATGGCGTTGTAATTCAATGTGTTTTTTTCAGCAGTACAAGGTAAGAGTTGATAAAACTTATTCCAAAATACTCCATCAAGAACAATTAAAGTATTGTCAAAATTGTTGCAAAACGGAAAGTATATATATCTTTTTCTACAAGTGCCACACATTTCTCCCCTACTCACAAGGCAAACAGAGAAACAGGGAGGAACACAAGCCACACACACACAGTATACCGGGAGTCAAACTTTACCGATACCTGAGACGGAGGCAGGACTATAGTCACTTCCCTGAGCACAAGTAAAAAAAAGCCAATCTCGTTGGGGCTGCGTTAAATAAGCAGACTTCCCACGTGAGTCACGTATTTGCATCTATCTTAAAACGTAAAAGTTCGATGGAACAATACTTGGTATTAAGAATTTAAATAATAAGCTTCACAATATAGATAGATAGATAGATTTTATTGGCTAATATGTACATATTTTAGCCTGAGTCTGGCCCATTTAGTGTTATCTTGTTATTATCTTACAAGTAATTTATAAAAAGAATATATATATATATATATATGTATATATATATATATATATATATATATATATATATATATATATATATATGAATAACTAATGACATAATATTAACCTACTACAATAAAATAATACATTTTACACTTTTTTTTTTTTTAGTAAATGTTTTCAGGTACTTAAACTTCTAAAATTCTTTATAATTTAATCTGATTAGTACTATTCAACATATACGTATTTACTTTTGTTCATTTGTTTACTGTGACGCATTAATTGACTTCGTTGGACATTTCAAAATTATAGGGTTTAATTTTCAAGATAATGGTATAAACTATGTCGTTGCCTAGTTGCATACTGCTGACAGGAATGAGTAAATCATGTTCAATTTATAAATGTCCTCAATGTGAAGGATATTTTCCAGTGACATTAAGTCATCACTTGTGGCTATAAACTTCTTCAAATATTGCTCTCTATAATAGCTGTATTCGGAGCATTGCAATAATAAATGTTTTAATCCGTTCGTTATAAATTCCTGGCAGCATTCACAAATTTCTCCGGATTTGATTACTTTCATTTTTTTATTGTGATACAGCTTCAAGTAGTCGGTATTTGAAATTCTAAGTTGACTTACTAATCTTACTTTCTTCATATTCACTTAGAATTTAAGATATTCTTCGGGATGGGGGCTGCTATAATGACACACACTTCTATAAAAGGGATTGTATGATGTACTATATACTCTATTGATGTCGGTGGATAATATGTGACTTGTTGCTTGTTCCAAAATTTGTTTTTATTTGCTAGGAAATTTTTTCTGCAAGAGATATCAGTAAAATAATCTTGCACATTATTTAAATTTGCTATTGCTTTTACTTGTGAGAGCCAATTATAGTTTGTATCATGATTACTGGCATCCAGTGCTATTAATCTACTGAAACACTTTCTTGCTAATCTATTTTCGGAGATTGACAATATTTTTATACAGAAATTAAGGATTTTTTTCAACACCTGTACTGTTATGTGGCTCCGTCCAGTTTCCAGTCTAACCATATAGTTTGGTGTGCATTTCGGCCAAAAATAGCTTCACAATATAAAAGATTAATGTTAATATGACATGAGTAGGAGTGGAGGTTTTCCGAAGGCCGAAAACTAAAATAAATGCAAATATTTCGATTAATAATCAAAATACGTACATAACAACGTTTATAGAACACCACATTTACAGTAAGATTGATTCTATACAAGTTTTCGAACCGATGCATAAGAACTGAGATATTTTGAATTTTCGAAATTCCTCCTCTCAAGAAACCCTCCTGATGAGTACTACCCCAAAATCTGATTACCCTTTAAGGGAATCTGTTAAAATGCAGGGTGAAATTCGATTCCAAAACATTCCTGTTTATATATTTTAATACTTAGGTTCCCCAACCAACACTAAATAAGTAATATTAAATTATTTTAATAGTGTCGTAAAGAAGATGGACGGACAACCTTGGAAAATTTGCAAAATCCCCAACACATTCCCTAGAGAACACATTCGACGAAATCAAATGAAGAAATTAAGTAAAGATAATTGGAAGTTTGTTGACCACACACAGGCTCGTAGCGTAAAAGTAGTTTCAAACTTAACATATACATATTGTTTTCCTACGATAAAATTTAGGGCTACATTTTCCGATATGCGCTCTTTTGAAGTAATAAGGAATTCCATTGCCGGCAGAGGCAGGGCGTAATAACGCGGTCATGATGAGATCAAAGCCACAGGCCTTGAATAATCCCCAAGAATTCCGAGGGAGAGAGTATGGGAAGTGTGCTGTTCGTCCAAAGGGGGAGGGTAGGATCAACACTGTGCTCCTCCCAGTTTCTTGGCTGTGGGGACTGTATTCCAGGTGAGAGAGATGGGAGGGAGGGAGAGGGAGATAGATAGAGGGTGAGAGAAAGAGGTGGAGGGAGGGAGAGGAAAATGGAGAGAGAGAGAGAGAGAGAGAGAGAGCGAGAAAGAGAGGTGAGAGTTGAACGGCCCCCAGACGTCCTTGACTCCTGGGCTGCGGTATCCCGGGGAATGCTACTGCGGTCTCTGCTTCCTCTCTCCCCAAAGCAATCTATTGTATTGCTATGCTTTGTCTTATCTCATGTTCTGGTCGCATTTTATATATATATATATATATATATATATATATATATATATATATATATATATATATATATACTAGCAGATTTCCTTTAAGAGAAGATCGCGGTCCATTCAAAACTGTATACATATTAACAAGAACGGAAAATCATAATTGATGGCGTCATCAAACAACGAATTTTCACATGTACCTCGCATAACAAAAATCTCTTGAAAACCATATTTAGTATGTAATCTTAGAAGTGGTTCATGAAATAACAGCGTATTGCTATTCTTCCATGAGTAGGCGTTTAGAGGGTTTACTCAAGGTATAAACTAGAAACTTCAAATATCTGAATCAATACTCAAGACACATAATAAATGTATATAACAACATTTTTAGAACATTTGCAATAAGATTGGTTTGTATATATTATTTTTTTTTGTCCAACGGCACCTACTCACTTGACGTCCCTAAAGACAAATTCAAAAATACAAGGAACTCACATTCGAGTTACCAAAAAAAAGAGTAGAACGAAAATTGCATACAGTAACTCAAATAGACATTTTTATGTAGTCATATCTACAGTACAGTTGGCATTGTGGTATAGATGCAAAGTCACAATCTCCAAGCCGTCTAGAGTTGTACTGACATTTTTATTTAGCCCTCCCCTAAACCCTAAGTCACATTATTATTGTCAAATAGATAAATTGTAACGGACAACATTTTTGTCACCTCGTAGCAAGAAACGGTACACTATTTATTAGCAGGTTTTACTTAAAGGAAACAAACAATTGAGGCTGTACAAATGACTCAATTTTGGAAAAATGTCCTCAAATAACTGTTGATCCTACCTACGGGATAACGATAATGAGTCAGTCCAAAATTATATATATATATATATATATATATATATATATATATATATATATATATATATAAATATACCAAACTCGATATATAACCATCTTATGTAGCAGTAGCATGAAGTTCGATATGACGGCTAACCTCTGACGCTGTGGATTTGAAAGTAATTCCTGAGGAAAATACTGAAAATTCGAAATTATCTGTGATTTTATAAGCTGGATCAAACAATTGTACACAAACAATCTTATTGCATATGTAGTTTACAATAAATGATGTTTTGTGCATTTTTTCTCTATCTGAAATATTAACCGAGATATTTGCATTTTTTTTTAGTTTTTAATTTTCATCCTATAGTATTTCATGTACTACTTTAAATGTAAATTATTGTTTTATTTAACTTTTACTGTATGTGATGCATGCAAATACGGTCTGTGATACCGGCATCATTTTTTACTGAATGAAAATTTTTACTTGATGCATAATATACTCTATAATTACCCGTTTCATTCATCGCTAAACTTCATAGTCGTTACTGGCTGAAATTGGACCTGGAATGAATTAGAGGGAGGAGAGAACTCAAAAATACAGATAACTCGACTAAAGTTTTAATATAAGAAAAATTGATGGCCATTTATTTATCAACAATGGAGGCGCCAGTCTTGCTGATAGCCTGAGAGCAAACAATGAGTTCGCAAGTGATGAATCTGGCAGAACGGAAATATCCAAGGCAGAGCAAATCAAGCGAGAACTCCAGATAACTTCCCTTTTGTGCTTCCATTTATCCAGCTTATTTCCAAGGGGGAAGTCTCTGTCGTTTATTGAATTGCTCAGTGAGATATTAATACAAAATGCTGACAAAATATGAACTTAATTAGTCGTCTCTCTTAAGTAATTATGTAGATATTTAAGTAATTTTACAGTCAAACAAATACCACGTTATATGAAGTATTTATTTTCGGAAATAAGTAACTATAGAGAAATTTTAAAGTTCTAAGTTCTATTCTTAAAAGAAACTGAATGAGAAAATAAACAGGAATCATGAAACATGAATACAAAAAAACTCATTAATAAATAAGCATTCCAGTTATTATTGGACCTTGGCCATCCTCTTGACTCCTTCAGTGCGTTTATAAGCTAGAATCCTTGGACCACGGAGCTTACCCTGAAATTTAGAAGGCACACCTACCTGTTGTACCTTGAAACATTTTTAGACGAACTCCGCAAAATGAAATCAGCTGTGACGTGATTAGCTAAATCCATCATCAAATGTTCATCGGCCCTGGCTAGGAGAAGCGAAAATTATTAAAAATATAAAAGGCTATATTATTATTATTGGGGGGGGGGTTATTCTTAGTTTCCTGGGTGCCTCTTTACCGGGCCAATAAATAGTATTTCCAACCGATAAAGATCACTTCATTATGTATCACGTATTACCCGTTTTTTGAAGCACACATTTAGTGGTCAAATAATACGCTCCCATAACTACAAAAATCTGCTAAAATGTATGTTATTCGTCAATTTTATTGCGTATTTTTTGGTCTACCTTTTCTGATAGAGTGGGAGGAGAACTATTCTCTTCTCAGCTAGAATCAGAGCTTGTAAGTTTATGGAACAATTATAAGGCCGTTGGGATAATTGGTCTTACGACAGGGCCATACGACATCTGAGCACTGTACGCACTATCCATTGATGAAGAGAGATGCCAAGTAGCATCCCTCTGGAGCAAACCTTAGCGTTATTTATTGATGTCGAGTAGAGCTGGCAAGCGCTTTCGATGCGATGGCACCATCTTCAAGTTCGCCAAAAGGCGTAATGAGTTAGTTGACCATTAGTCAGTAGGTTTTATTTGTACGGGTTGTTACCGTTTTTAGTCCGGGACGGTGATAGTATGTCCTTTGTAACCAGTCCTGTGTACTAACTTGTCTTCAACTCTTCTCTCTTGGGAGAGTTTATACAAGTTAAATATTGTTAAAATGGC
The DNA here is from genome assembly GCA_019009955.1 of Riptortus pedestris. Classification (NCBI taxonomy): domain Eukaryota; kingdom Metazoa; phylum Arthropoda; class Insecta; order Hemiptera; family Alydidae; genus Riptortus; species Riptortus pedestris. The sequence continues at coordinate 32,837,855 of CM032230.1, read as the reverse complement.
GATATGGATGAAGATACCAAAATGTGAATTATAAATATTACAGGGCGATGATAACCTGGTAGTTTTTCGCCCTTAAACCCTATACAACAACAACAACAAATAAACAGACCCGGACTTACAAACAGACGCTTTCTATATTCCACATCATTCCCTACATGTTCCACCCATTAAAAAGCCTGCTAGCAACATTCGTCATAGCGGCAAGCAATGAGACCAACTTTCTGTTCAGATGCTCCTTGCTACTAAAGAACAACCAGCGAATTCTTTCCTGAAAGAATGTGAGATTCGGAAAAGAAGTTTTTGAATGAGAAAGAATCACGCTTATGGCAAAGGTTAAGCCCGGGTGCAGTGAGGAAGCGACACGGTTGGAATGCCGCAAGCGGCTGGAGCTACACATGTGGCTTTAGGGCTGGGGCCGCATGCGGGCAGGGGCTGATTCTGGACAGACCTTGCGTGCGGAAGCCGCAGAAAAAAAAATCAATGCCCTTCTTTTGCTCTATCTAGTAGCCGCTATCTTTCTCTCCGCCGATTTTTTTTTACCCTGTTTGCTTCTATGGACTGGAAAAATTCTTCTTATAATTCGTTGTTCAATTAAACATACTGAGAAAGGGAAATGTTGACTGAAAATCCAAATCCAAAAAGGCTCGATGCTAGGTTTGACTGAATTTAAGAATGATTGGCTTCTTAAGGGTTTATTAGCCTACAAAAAACATTATTTATGAAAAAAAAACATTCGTGATTTCCAACCGTAATTCTGGATTTCAAGTAATTATATGATTTATCGTTTTAGCAGATTACACTTAAGTCAGCTTTTGAGGTCGTACTCATGACATGATGTTTGAAAATTAAAGATATCTGCGTTAATATACTTCGGATCGAAAAATGGTATAAGGCCATTCTTATTACAAATTAAATGCGCTTTAAATATTGTTATATTCATTAATTCTCTTCTACTCATGTCACATAAACAATATTCTGTTGTATAATAAACTACTTTATTTGGAGCTTAAATACCAAATATTGTTTCCAAGAGACTTTTATTAAACTAGATACATGGAAATATGTTATGTTGATCCCCCTCCACTTCAAAGACTTGACTTCAGTTCTTGGACTACTAAAATTTGATTGGTTGAAATAAAAAGGATTCTGATTCATTATATAATCTCGAGGGATCATGATCACGAGAGAAATCTGCTTTGCTTACGCAGCTCCTGCGTGAGGGGCTTTTTCTTTACTTGAAAGGATGAGAAAGTTTTTGAACTTAACAAAAATGCTTTAAAAAATTAATACTGGAAAAGAATAATGAAAATTGTTGGTAATGGGAGAGTGCTATTGTGTGCCAATTCAGAATCTCCGTCAAACTGTTACCAAAAAATCATCGTTTCGTACGACATACACGATGAAAGCAGACATGAAAATATAGCGGGCTTATTCAGATGAAGAGTTTAATATCGAAATCATTCAAATATAATAAGTATAATAAAACGTCCGTCGTGCAGGAGCTGCGTTAACTAAGCAGATTTCCCATGCGCGTCACATATTTGCATTCACATCAAAACATAAAAGTTCAATGAGAACAATATTTGGAATTTAGGCTTCAAATAATGTGCTTCATGACAGCTTATTGTTAATATGACATGAGTAGGAGTGGAGGTTTACTGAAATATCTCGGTTGATAATAAAGAAAGTGAAAAAAAAAAAAAGTCTAAAGAATAACATTTATAGTACATTACAATTGCAATAAGATTGGTTATATAAGATTTTTCGATCCGCCCCATGGTAACGGCGATATAAAGAATTTCCAAAATTTCCCCTCTAAACTCCCTCTTCTAGTGATTGCATTTCATCCATTGGCGAACATGTTCTTTGGTTTTATATAAAACGTTTAAATTTCGAGTTTAGGAAACGATCAAACAAAAATTGCGACCTCTAGAGCGTTATCCGACAACTATATAGGTTTGGGAGGACCTCATATTCGTCTTCTCCTAGGTATGACTGATCGACGATCTGATGTATTTTTTTTTTAAAAAAATCGCGTCATGGATACGACTTCAATAGGTAGTTTCCCTACGGGATCATGATAAATGAGTTCCTTATAGCCTGAAATTTTCTAAAAAGCCCTAAATCAAAATTATTTACTTGCAAATTCCAAATCTCCTCCCTTGTCGACTGTTGCTGTATGCTGTATCGTGGAACAGCTGTTTTGCACCACCCTCTGACAGATCGGGGGTGAGCTCCCCTCCCCCTTCGGGCGTATCCTTAATACCAGATCCAGACACTCCTTTCACTGACCCTCCCTGAACCCAGTTTCGTGGGCTTTCATCCTTTTATTGTTCCCGACCGCATGCCATCCCATCCACACAGCAAGGGAAGAGTGTACACTTATCGCTAAGCTCTGCCTGACACCGATTCATTTTCTTTTCCAGGATCTCGATGCAAATGTATTTTCCTAATCCCGAAGGAGAGTCAGATCTGGCCTTGAACCTGTTATTCAAATCCCATATCACGACGCTCTAGAACTGGCACATGATAAGTAGTTATTCCAGGACTGAAAAGTACACTTTCAAGAAAAATGTTTTGAACAAAATATAATTTTTCACTATCTTGATTATTAACCGAGATATTTGCATTTTTAGTTTTCGGCCTTCAGTAACCACCCCCTCCCTCCTACTAATGTCATATTAACAATAACCTATTATATATGAAGCCCTCTTTTAAACCTAAATACCAAATATTGATCTCATTTAGCATTCACGGTTTGATGTAAATGCAAATTATGAGCTGACGTACGTGGGAAATCTGCTTAGTTAACGGACTTTTAAATAGATAGATATTATTTGCAGATTTTCTGGGCCTAAATAAACTATTTGAAATATAGTAGCGGGCTGAAATTCTAAAATATTATAGTAAGAAAATGAAGTGTGTAATGATTAAAAGCAGTAGTAGAGCCCGTCTGACCCATAGTATATATATATATATATATATATATATATATATATATATATATATATATATATATATATAATCTTGTTAAAACTATTCCACAAATTGAAATAAGGTAGTCAATTGAAAGAACAAGGTAGCCCAGAGCCCTTGCATATTCAACGTATGTTACATATTTAGAAATTAAGATTGTCAAAGAACTTAATTTATTATATATAATTATTTGAATTGATAGATTTAAGAAAATGTGTTCATGGATTTTTAGCTAATTTTGTAACGAATGTATTATATAAGTGTAAATGCTATTCAATAATATGCAAATAAGTTAATCGGAACAATATAAGTAAATTTACTAAAGAAAACAAAAATATTTTACGTGTTCTTATTTTATTATGTTAACTGTTAATGGAAATGAATACATTTTATTTATTTACGCCGATTGGAATATGGATGGCGAGAATACAGACTTTGCTAGAGTCATATTTATCCAATAAAAAATTAAGAAACTAATACAGACTTAATTACCAAGAAAAAATAACCCACTAACTAATACAGACTTAATTACCAAGAAAAAATAACCCTAAAAACAATACTTACAGAAAGCACACAATAAAAAATAATTTATCGGTCTCATAATTATAATATTAAACCACAAAATAGATGAAACAACTCAGATTTTAAACTTAAAATGAACTGAAATTTGAAAACGTTAACATTTTTTACGTGGGTTAAGAGACACTGGGAATTTCTTTGACATTACAGGTTTTCCATGATTCTCAACAGCTTCGAATCATCAGAGTTTAAAAAAAACAAGCCCAAAACTCTGTAAAGTCTTAATCTTTTGCAAATAAAGGATTACATTTAACCATGAAATTTTAATATTGATACCAGACAAAAAATTCATAATTTAATACCACACATGCCAGAAGATGCTTTTATAATACTCGTAATTCATTTAATTTAAGATGTCTTCATTTAATTAATTACTGGAATTGGTGCTATTGATTCATTTATTATTTTCAGTTCATTAAATGTTCACATGACTGTAAATAGTGGAGAAAATCATTTTATATATGACAATATATAATAAACAGAGAGCTTATGAAAAATTATTGTTATGTGACTAAATAATATTGCAGAATCTTGTGAGTTTACAACGAAAATTCAATGACTTAAAGTAATGATGCCCATTGAAGAACAAGAACATTTAACTATGGTTGTCTATGGGTGAAGTACTTGTTTTACAAGCATCTGTTGGAAATCACACCTTAAGTGATAATTAAGAATGATTTGTGGTACTAATGTTTTGCTTATCAATTTTAATTTTCTCTTTAAGTATTTGTATTCTTTCATTACAGTTTCATTATTTTTTGTTTACTTACCTTTTAAAATATTCTAAATAATTATTATTTTTAATTTTATGGAAGAGGTTAATCTCTAATTCATTGAAACGTAAGCGATTGATTGACTACTGGGGACATGCAACTTTAAATATATAGCCTTATAATGAGGTTACAAGAATGAGGAAACAAATAAATTTACACTTTACACACACACACACACACACACACACACATGATTTTGCATGGAAGCGACAATTTTTGACAGAATTCTCATCATCCATGAAATTCATCAAATTCGTTTATTTTACGGACTCGGGATTAGGGGGGGGGCTTATTAGTCTAATTACAGATTTGTGAATTAGTCCGTCCAAGTAGTCAGATAGTAAATATATAATTGCGCTTTTTTATTTATGTTAAAGAAACTATACAAATTTATTTTTCAAAAATGTTGCTCCTTTGACGTCAAAAGAAAAATTCGACGTAAGATTTATTTTTTAATTTAAGTGTAATGAGGATAATTATTTTTATCAAAATTGAACTATATTTTGATTCCAAGCATTGTTGGCAGTGCGTCATTATATTGCCATAAATGCATGAATCGTGCATCTCCGACAATATCCTATGATTTCTGTATTGTGGTGTCCATTCGCTCATATGCCACCATAATAATCAGATAAAAAATTATCAAATTCCACGTAACTAAGTGCCGATACGATTTGTATAACAGTAAAATTTAGTTAAGAGTAATAGGGTTAGTGGTAACAGTTTATTTTTTTTTGTCTATTTGAGCTACGCCGTAAAATAAAATGGCCGCATAGTACCGCGTGCGGCTAGCTCTTCTATCTCTCTCGGAGCCCTAAGGCCGCATGCGGCTTATAGTGGCCGCACAAATACCCCCACGCTAAGCCCTTTACCCTCCCCCGCTTCTCGGATGTAAGATAGCAAGGCTACTTCCTTCGCCTTCTCCTCACTCCCTCTACCCAGAATTAGGGGCTGCGTCTAGGGGTGTTTCCTTGAGGGATGGGTCTCTAGCCGGAAATTGACTAGCAGGGCCTCTACGGGGCCTCAGGACAACGACATCAAAGTAATAGTTCTGAGTTTGAAGGCGTATCAAACTAGTCACTCCCGGGAATATCGGTCCCATGCATTTACGAGAAAGTTTACGCACGTTCCAAAGGATATGTTTTCGATTAAGCAGCTCGCACCCAGTGTAAATACTTATTTCGACTATAAATAAACTTGATCTTGAGTTTGATATGAAGCGTTTGAATGTCGAGTGTTTGCCAGCGTTACACATTAGACAATTAACACTTTTTTCTTTATTACTCTTTTAAATTTATTTTATTTTTGCATCTGTCTTCAGTTTTATTTCACTCAAATTCAAATTAAAGCAGTCCCATTTAATGTATGCTTTAATTAATCATTTAATGTTAAATTCATCATTAAATAAAATCCATAGTACAACTATGGCTAGAAATGAGAGGTAATCTGTAGATAACCCATCTCAATTAACCTCACTAGCACAAAGTCGACGTTAATAAATAGCATTTTAGGGCTCAGGATAACTATGTGAGTTAAGGCGTTGGTTTTAATCTCTCTCGGTAGATTCGTGAGTTCGATTCTCAGGCGGGAAATAGGAATTTATTTAGTGACAAACTCATTAAATGGAGTCCTTAGACCACTATGTCTAGAAAAGGGTAGTAAGGGTCGTTTATCCGTCGTGGCATAAAGGGAATGTTAATAAGTAACTTTTTTTAATACATATAAATATATTGTGAAAATATGACCTTTGTAACTTTACTCAAACTTCATCAGTCGATGGAGGAAGGCCAACAAAGTAAAATGTACACTTCAAATCAGTTTTATTAATCAACTAATTTCGCGTCTATACGACGACTCATCAGGAGAATTTCTAATACACAAAGGTACCAAACTAAAGGCTACATCTTTCTTTATGACCTTCCACTAGCCGCACCAGTCGGAGAATGGCTTACAAAGTATAGTGGGTCAGCTGATTTATATAATTAGGTGTCATATGGACGCGAAACTATTTGAGAAATAAAAATGATTTGAAAAATCATTCGAAGTGTTCATTTTATTTTGTTGACCTTCCGCCATAGACAAGTTAATGTAGTACATTCCGACGACAAATAGGAATGTTTTAGGAAATTTAAAAAAAAAAAAAAAAGTGTAATTTTTTATCCCCAACCTGGTACTATGTTTTGTTATATACCTACTTTATTTTTATTACTTTTATTTTCTTTTATTTAATTGACCATTCACTTTACTTAATTGCATTTTCTATATTTTATTGTTATTTAACTAATATTATTTAAATTTTGAACAGTAAGGTTGCTGTTACTCTTCCTTGTGTGTATATATATATATATATATATATATATATATATATATATATATATATATATATATATATATATATATTCCTTTTTGCGGTCGGCATTAGTCTTGACCTTTGATCACTAGCCGCCTCCGAGCGAGATGAGGGATCTGTGATCAGAGATCTTACTTAGTAAGTGATCAACTAGATTTACAACCCCCGTTAACCTAGGAGGGCCTAGAATAGTTTGTCCCAAGTTATGAATAGCATTATACCCAAGAGTGATGGGTTAGGGTTTTACGACAACGTCAAAGTCCTTTTTCATACCCACTATGAATAAGGAATAATAATAATTCACTAAATAGTTTGAATTAGTACCCAAAACTAATTGTGAATGTTTGGTTCGTTATTTTTGGAAAACGAGTAAGTCAATGATGTATTGGGTGCAACTGCATTCCCCCTTTTTCTTCGAGCCTTTCTCAGTCGCCTTGCGGCTAACGTTGTTTGGAAAATGCTTTCCTCTTCGCCAAACCCTCGCAAAAGAGTACTCGGTGCTAGATTGCGCATGTTACGCTCTTGTCAGAGGAGCTAAAGCTCTTTCCTTTGTGCGCGCAAGCTATGTTGGCCCATTTGCGCGCAGTATGTGGCCACGGGGAGCGGAGCCCTTTTGCGGCTTATGGGCAGCCAGTTACGCCCAGTAGCTGGAGTTGTGCGTGCGGCCCCTACAGCGAGGACCCCTACTGGGCGCCGCTCTACATGAGAGTCCCGGGGGTCTCCCCCACTCCCAGCGGGCCGCAAGCGGGCTAGTTGCTCTCCCCTCCTGAGCCGCAAGCGGCCCGCCAGCCACCAGCCCTCCCCTACCGGCATATATTGACCTTTCCCTCGTACTGATCGATCGTCGCCGCATGCGGCGTTCTATGACCTTGAGGTCTCCTTCCTTCCTCGACCTACTCAAGAAGACGGTGTTGAGGACCCTACCTTTTTTCTCTCCCCCTCTCTCTTTCTTACGGGGCTAATCTTGTTAAGGGTAAACTAACCGTATCATCGTCATTAAATCGCCCTCTATTACCAAAATAACCATCTAATACTCTAACTGAACTGGTTGCTTTCAGAAAAAAAGAAGACATATGTAAGCATTAAAACATACCTTCATTATCTGAAATTGGAATTATTTTGAAGATTGACTTTCAATCGGGCTTAATAGTACAAATATCTGTCACGCAGGGGCTGCGTAAAATAAGCAAAATTCTTACGTACTGATATGACACACTAGTGATCTCATCTCACAATATATTCCCTATTTCTGAATACAAAATCCGATAGAAGTGCCTGATCAATAAAATCTTAATTGATTACGTCAACACACAACCTATTTGAAGGTATCTCCTCTATTAAAGATCAATTGAAAACAATATTTGATGTTTATGCTTGGAATTAGACGTTCCATGATATATTCGCTTAATGTTCAAGTGCGATGCCTAAATTGGGTGTTTAGCAGAGGCTGACAACTAAAAAAAATTACGTAGAACATAAAAATACATTTAATGAAAACTACAAAAAAATACGTAGACCATTTGTAAAAAAATACATTTACTACTAGATTTTTCGATTCAAACTCATAGTAACGGGGATAATTCGAGTTTTCGATTTTCTCACTCCCCTAAATCCGCTTTCTCTCTCCTGTCCAACTTCTAGCGTTAAATGACTTGATATTGAATTTTACATGAAATGCTTAGATATCGAGTATGGTATTGATCAAACAAAAATTGAAATCAATAGAGCGGTAACAGACAAGTATCCGAATATATCTTATATAGTGTGGCTACATACTTTCAAACAATTTAAGAAGCGGGCCATCTGTTGAAAACAACATATACATATATATATATATATATATATATATATATATATATATATATGTATATATATAATATTGAATGCTTCATGAGTACAGCCTCAATAGCAGATCTTTTGAATGTAGTATATGACGAAAATGATATCCATTTAATTTTATTCAGATTGTTAACGTCCACTGTTTGCTCCTCAGGCAAATTGGTGCGCTTATCTACAGGTTACCTCCCTTTTCTAAGCTGGATGGGGCTAAGGATTGTATTTAATGAGTCCATCACTAATAACTTTTTATTGCCCAGGTGGGAATCGAACTCGCAATTTTTGGTTTACCATGTCAGATTAAAGAGTTACATATATGACTAATACAAACTTCGTTGTAGCATTTGCCGGTACATTTCTATTTTATCTTATCAAAAACCTTAATGGAAAATAAATTCAGAACGTTACTCATAATTATTAAAAGAGTTTACACAACATAAAAAAAAAGTTGTTTGTGAAACCGAACCCGGTATTGTTAAAGCGCATACCACTCCCTCCCTCGGAGTTATTTAGATCAAATTCTGATTTCAACTTAACAGAGATTACAGGAAAATCATGTAAAATACAATCAATACTTTCTCAATAATAGCAACGAAAAAGGAAGAAAAAATCATAATAAATATATTAAACACGTCTATTTTAGGAGAAAACTTATTTAACTAATAAAAGAATCTATTAAACCAATTATATGGATTTTTTTTTTTAAACATCCACACTAAAATGTTTTTTTTTTTTAGTTTTTTTTTATCCGAGGCCCAGCTTCTAGATTAGGTTGGTGATAAGGTGGTGTGACCCACCGGGGGTGAGAAGAGATAGTTCCCCTTCTGCTGAACTATGTTCCATTATAAGGGAGGTGGTAATGTTGATGGGGTGTAATGGAACTCATAAAGGGTGGGTGACCCGGTAGCTGGTGATACCGGCTGGGTTGTGACGGGATAGGAAGAAAGCGAAACAAGAAGGGAAAGGGATAGATGAATAGCGGGTAAGAAGGAAAAAGAGAAAAGACGGACGCTACAACCAGTAAATAAACCTAAGAAAAATGGTATTTAAGTTAATATCACTAATATATGGAAATATTGTGATATTTCCTCAGCACTAAACATACATTGGTATGTTGAATTCAACTTTATATTGTTAAAGGAATCAGAAAATATGTTCCCAATGTTCCGAACCTTCTGTATGTTTTATGATTCCCTCAGATGGAATTTTGTTTAACGGTTTATATATTATAAAAGCATCGTTCGAGGTTTTTAAAATGACGGATACTAGTCCATAACTTAACACTTCTATTTTAATATGAATTCCTTTTTAATAACATCCCTTTTTATGGAAACATTAAATCAAATGGGTTCCCAGGGTAATGTCTAAAAACTGATTGCAAGTATTATAGAAACCAATAGGCTAAGACTTGTTGTTTTTCTTCTTACATTATCAACTAAACAAGTTTTCAAGCAATTTTATGTTGTTTTTTTTGTAATATAAAATAAAATATAAATAACATAATAGTGTATAATTACTGAGTATAGAATAATTTTAGCATGTCTTCAGGTCTATTTGCATGTGAATTTAGATTACCAATCTCTTTAATATAAAATTGACGTTATATCTTATTTTATTAGCATCATTTATATACTTCATAAGAGTACTTCGAGTATAGCTTTCCTGTGCATGATATGTTTCCTGCCTGTAGTTATTAACATATATTTAATTCATGTTGTGGTTATCTGGAATAGTATAACGTTGAATAACAGATTAAATTAATGAATTAAAATATGTAGGTCAGGCCTTATAGTGCTTTGCCGAATCCTCTACTCCCTTCACATGGCGGATGTGAAAAATATTAAATTATTTAATACAGCGAGTTTTGAAATTTTCAAAAAATTGCATTCTGGTCTTCTGTAGTTCCTACCAACCAATGTCTTACCTCCAAATGTGTTGAACTCTCTATTCCATAGAATAAGACGGGCATTCTTCACACTCCTTATATCCATTGCTTAGGTTAGAATTCCTACGTCACTGACCACATAGAACTCGGTCGTTAGATTTTCTTCTAACTTCAACTGCTATAGGTAAATCTGGTCCAATATGTTAATATGCCATGATCTATTGTCTTTTTGGACTTGTTTCTTTTATTTGTTCCTTGTACGAAGCAAAGAAAGTATTTTAATCCCAAACGTTTTCATAGCGTTTTCGAAATTATCCGTTTTGACCCTTCCTGGCCCCATTTCGTTTAGTTTCGGGAAGAAGTCCATTTGTAGGTCTTGTGTAACTTCAGAACGACTAGCCTTAAAATGCTGAAATTTCATATTCGGTTTAACTCCTAGCTGGGCATCTCCTCTATTGGTTATTTGGAATTTAAGCTTCGAATAAAGTGGTTTATTATACAGCAGAGTGTTGCATTGTATGTGCCATGTCATACACATGTATTCATGAGTAGAAATGGGGGTTTGCTGAAGGCCGAAGTCTGAAAAAAAAGTCCGTTACACAGGGGCTGCGTAAACTAAGCAGATTTCCCACGTAAAGTTATACAATGGAGAAATTCCCATACGAGAGCCAAACAGTTACGGAACGCCCGAACTAGCTTTTAGCGGGAAACTCACTCGTCCGTTACCGGCCGCAATTTAATAAAAATGCAAATATCTCGGTTAATATTCAAGATAGAGATTAAATATATATAACAATATTTATAGTAAATTTAATTTGCAATACGATTGGTTCTATAGAATATTTTGATCCGACGTATGGTAACGGAGATATTTCGAATTTTCGAAAATCCCCCCTCCTAACCCCCCCCCCCCCATTTCAGCCATTAACGAACTTGATCTGTCTTTTTGCATAAAACGTTTAAATATCGAGTTTGGTAACGATCAAACAAAAATTGCGATCACTAGAGCATTAACAGACAAATAAACATATATATATAATTTTGAACGGACCTCATTTTCGTCATCTCCTTGGTAGGATTGATGGCCATTTGAAGAAATTTTTCGAAAATCGCGTCATGAGTACGACCTCAATAGCTGATTTCCCTTAGGGGAAATCTGCTAAAATGCAAATATCTCGTTGAATATTCAAGATAGAGAATAAATGTATATAACAATATTAATTTGCAATAAGATTGTCCCCGTATACTATGCGACGTATGGTAATAGTGATATTTCGAATTTTTGACTTCGAAAACATTGACACATTCGGTAACTACAATACTCGTAATCATTTTAGCTGAAATATCTTTGTTCACAATGATTTGTGTTAGTTCATTGTTGGTACACTGTTATTTACTGCGATGGTACTTCTTGCGCAACAAAACTCCGTCATTATTTCAAGTGCGGAGTCAAATTCCATAAATAATTATATTTTTTCATATGTATAAACTGAGGTGCTACACTCACACTACTTTATTACATACTTCTTATATAATATCTTGTCCTAGGAATAAAATTACCTACCAAAGTCATAAAGGTAGACAAAATATGTTTCATCTCGTGGGCTGTTAATATTTGTAGTCAAATACAGGGTTTTAGATCTTACTTATTTCTGGAGTACTCATTACCCAAGGTAAATGATATTGGAATTGAAAATAGACACATCTGTGGAGAAAAAAAATTCATATATTAAGTATCAGGAACTTTCAATATAAATGCCTGTTACGGATATTCCGAATCTGATTATGGATATATGGATAGTTAATCATTGGAGCAGTAAAAGAGTTTCATCTAGTTCCTTCCGTGAATTAGGTTGACTAATCCACTGAAAACTCTCAGACACTGTGAATCACTTAAAAGTGCTTTATCAGTAAGTGCTAATTGCTTCTTGAAGTCTACTTTGCAATACTCCCAAATGATAACAGGGCAGCCGTGAAAGTGGTGATTTCAAGGTACGTGCTGTTTGAAAGGCTACTGGAGGAGAGATTGAACCGCATCAGGCGATGAAATTCGAGTTCGCAAAGAGGAACCTGCTTGCCTTCAGGACATAGAGAAAATCGGACAAATGGCATGAAGACAAAGATCTGACAAATATGGAGTACTGTTGGAAAGGGAAGATTGGTTTTCCAACATTGTGGGATCTCTTGTTTTGTACGCGTTAAGACGAAATATTAAGTAAACTCTAGTCCAAACTGAGCAATTTTTGTTCTAAATATAATAGTCTGGTTAACGCTTCATTAGTAACGGCCAACGATTATTGCTTCAATCATTTATAAGAGTATATTAAAAAAAAGTCCGTCACGCAAAGGCTGTCTTAACTAAGCAGATTTCTCACGTGCGTCACTTATATCCATTTATCTCCAAACATAAAAGTTCAATGATATATATATATATATATATATATATATATATATATATATATATATATTTGGTATTTAGACTTCATAAGAAGTCTTTCATAATATAAAAGCTAATTGTTAATATGGTATGAGTAGGAGTGAGGGTTTATTGGATGCCAAAAACTATAAAATGCAAATATCTAGGTTACAATGAAAGATAGTGAAAATAAGTACATGGCAATATTTATAGAACATTACATTTGCAATAAGATTGGTTCTATAAAACGTTTAAATATCGAGTTGGGTATCGATCAGACACACACACGCACGCGCGCGCGCACACACACACACACACACACACACATTCATACATATATATATATATATATATATATATATATATATATATATATATATGTGTGTTGTTCTTTTCGGAGTTTTGGTCAATGTTGGTGACAGGCCACAAATCTGATATAAAAATTAACAAACTAAACAGAGCATTGGCCCAACACAGCATCAACAATGACCACCACTTCAACTACAACGAAACACAAATACTAGACATAGAACCCAACAAATCCAAAAGAATGTTTAAGGAAATGCTATACATAGCCCAACACAAAAAGACAGACATTGACAAACTCAGCACCATATACTGCAACATAATACCATAAATACACCTCAACACTATACAATATTCATACCCACACATATATTCACATACATAACACCAAAATATATATACTACCCATGTCATTATTATTATAAATGTATATATATATATATATATATATATATATATATATATATAACACTATAACAGCTGTAACATATTATAACTTAATAGATGTAATACATCAAGAAGGTGGCTCTAATAAAAATATAACTACAAATAGCATTAATAACTGTTATGCCTATAGTAACACACAGGAGTGGTCGTTATACCATACTAAATATAAGAATAAAAATAGCAACGTAAATACAACATAGGAATAACTTTAACGTAACACAACAATAGTTATAATTTAAAATAACATGACAATGATTGTAATAGTGCATAGCAATAATTATTGTAAAATAATATAAGTTGCAATAACATAGTGGTAAGTGGCAATAACATAGATTTAACAAAACATAGCAATAATTAAAATAGTGCATAGCAATAACCATTGTAAAATAATATAAGAACCACAGTACAACAATTATAATATAGTTTAACAAACAAATACACCATACTATAAATATATAAAACATACAAAAGGCTGTGACCCTGCTATGTAAACAAAACAAGGAAGGTTACTATAACCCTAGTCATAGTGCAATAAGTATGTATAATAGTCTATAAATATATTTAGTCTTGGTAAGTAATAATAAGGAAAAAACACCCTTTTATAACAATGTATAACAACAATGTGCAATATTATAATGTAGTACATGTAATTTTTACAGCCCTGAGGAAGAGAAAATAAAGATTCTCGAAATATTGGCATAAACTAAGATTCATTTCACCAACATTGACCAAAACTCCGAAAAGAACAACACACCACATATAAATACAACCTGGTCGAAAACATCAGCACAATTATATATATATATATATATATATATATATATATATATATACATATATATATTTTGAAAGGAACTAATTTGTGTTATATCCTAGGTAGGATCGATGGACATCGATGGAAGAAATTTTACGACGATCGAGTCAGGAATACGACCTCAATACCTGAGTTCCCTTAAGATTTCGATTGGGGAATGAGGTCCGTTGAAAATTATATAGATATATATATATAGATCTATATATATATATGTGTGTGTGTGTGTGTGTGTGTGTGTTTTAATGAGATATCGGTCTCAATATTTGTCTGATCCTTACTAAACCCGATATTAAAACGTTTTATGTAAAAATGAAGATCAAGTTCGTTAACGGCTAAAATCGGACCAGTGTGTAGGAGGGGGGGGTTAAGAGGGGAAATTTTGAAAATTCGAAATATTTCCGTTGATATGCGTCGGATCGAAAAATTGTGTAGAATCAATCTTATTGCAAATATAATTTTCTATAAATGTTGTTATTACGTTTTCTACCGTATCTTATTTATTTATGTAGACATTTGCAATTTTTTGTTTTCGGTCTTCAGTAAACCCCCACTCCTACTCAAATCATATTAACAATAAGCTGTTATTTTATGAAGCACGTTATTGTAAGCCTAAATACTACAAATCTTTTTCATTGAACATTTACTTTTTTAGATAAATGCAAATAAGTAAAGAACGTGGGAAATATGCTTAATTAACGCTGACCTTGGGTGGTGGACTTTTCTGAAATTGGGGCGAGTATCGGAGTCTTAAAAAAGGAGCCCAGCCCAAATTGAAATAGACCCCCCCTTTAAGAATTTTTTTTTTTGTACATGAAGGGTACCGTTCGTAATATGTAGGATGAGATGTAAAGGGATCAATGGGGCCCACTCACTGTAGAGGGTCGATATCGTGATAAGAGTAGCCACTATCAGAGAGAGCCGCAGGCGGCTAGAGGGTCGAGCCAAGCAGCCGCGTGCGGTAGATAGCAGAGAGGAATCCCCTGCCTTCGGGCCGCGGGCCGCGCGTTCAAAGGAGTAGTCGGCCCGCGTGCGGCTATACCTACTCTCCGCTAAGGTTACGTCACACAGCACAGTCCCTCTACGGATCAATGGGAATGACGTCATAGTAGACCGTCCCTCTCTTGTAGTAGCCTCTATTGATTTATTATTTACTAACAGTGTTGAATCCTCATTAGATCAAAAAGGTCCGTCACGCAGGGGTTGCGTAAACTAAGCAGATTTTCCTCTTGAATTTTTGCAATCGATAAATCTACATACTGGCAACACTTAACACCACCATGAGTAGTAAGTGAATTAGTGCATACAGTAATGAGAAATCATTCAGCTTCTGAATTGTAAAACAACAGGTCTGCAAACGTCAGAGCTGAACAGATAGATAGAAATAATCTTCACCGAAAAGAAACAGAAATAACTGAAAATATATCTGAAGGTAACATATTAATTTTATTAAAAACCATTTACTATATGTAGTACTGTAATTTATAACGAACCAGAATAAATTTTACCTCAATCACCCGAGAACTGCAGACCGGGGTGGGGGAGACCAACAGATCATATTTGCATATATCTCGTATAATAAAGGTTTCATGAAAACAATATTTGGTATTTAAGCTGCGACTAAAGAGAACTATTATATGTGACATGAGGAAGTGGGCTCAATAGCTGATTTCCTTTAAGGGAAATCTGCTAATGAGGTACGAATCTCAATAGCTGATTTCCCTTAAGGGAAATCTGCTAATTAGGCCTCAGCTGTTATTCGTTGATCAATCAAAAATCCAATTGTTCACTTCTACTTAAGTAATTTGGAACATTATTGGTACTTTGAATGATAGAATATCATAAAATAGGTTATTTCAATGTATGGACTGTTGGAAAATATATCGGAGAATTTGTATTTATCATATGCGTGCATATATTTATAATAAAATAAGGAAACCCACTGATTCAGATGTGTATTATCATATTTGCATTACACATGTAGTTTCATGATCGTAAAGTCATAAATTATTATTATTTTGTGAATAATGAATAAACATATAACTGTAGAATATGGAGTAGGGAATAAAATTTTTAAAAGAATTTTCACTTTTGATAAATGAATAAAGTCCTTATTGGAGTTTTATAAATGAAATTCCACCCAAATGAAATCATATGTCTGTTACAAATCAACTTCCTTGTGCTCTCGTTGTAAAGATCTCATATACAAATTTAAACCTGAAATAACACAATGTGTGATATGTTTGGATGATGAAAAAAATCACATGAGTAAGAATGGGATCTCAGCAAACTCTCTAAATCCCCCTTCCCACATGCCGTTAACGATCTTCATATTACATAAAATGCTTAAATATCAAGTTTTGTAATAGTCAGATAAAAATTACGACCGCTATAGCGTTAACAGACATATATATATATATATATATATATATATATATATATATATATATTCAATTTCGTCATCGGAGTATGATCGATGGATATTTGAGGGGAAATGTTCTAAAACTAAAAAAAAAACTCTATTATTTTTTGAGTTACTGCAAAAGTTATTGGAGCAAAATTAAAGCATAGCACACAACTAACAAGATGTGTACAAAAAACGTTTTGTTTTTTGAATGAGCACATAATAACGGAGGTATTTTACATTTCTTCAATATACCTGTTATCTAAAACTCCAGCACCTCTGACTTCACCAGGAAAAAATTCTATTGATTTTGAATCGAATTAAAACTGGTATCAATGCAGTCCTAATTTTAGTCATTAACTATCTCTATGCAACTTTCGCTAAGCATTTGTGATGCATTCGTTTTTGTTGTCAAACTCAAAAAAAAAAATAATACAAAAAAAACCTTATCATTGACGATACTCCTCTGTTGTTCTAATATTTTTATTTATTTATGATTCACTTAATAAGCTGGTAATAGTTAGTGAACTTTTCTCTGAATAAGTTCTTCTTGCCTGGAATTGAAACCATAACTCCGATTTCACCAAGACTATTAAAACCTAAGTTGATTCGCACAAGGTTATACCGAATTCTCCATAATGTCTTTAGCAGGAAAAAATATAATATTTTCATTTTATTTTAATCTAAGCGCAAGCTATAGTCTTTTCGTAATGGGATTGGTTGATAAATGTAACATTCTTCTTGCACTTAGTAGGTAGGAATATTTCAAATTTGAAGTGAATCTATTTTTTGTGCATTATAATTAGTATATACCATTGTTTTTTAATGAGAAACTATTGCACTAGAGTTATTTTGAGGGAAAGGTATTTTAAATAACGTTCAAGGGTTCCGTAGAGTACTTTACTATGAATCGATTTGCTCTACAAATTTTACACATGCCCATAGAACGTTAGTGAATGAAGCGGAAGATGGATATTTAGTAAATTACTAGATGGCGGAAAACTTGCGGCAGATTGCTTGCCTGGCTAGTAGCTAATGGATCTCGGAGTGAAACCCAGCCGCAAGATGCCAGAGACTGCTGTACCGGGCGGCCTTGCCGCAAAAGGGCCTGCCTGCTGATATTGCGCCGCCAGTAGCCACACCAGTTGCCGCAAATGGGCCAAGCCGGTGAGTATTGCGCGCTCAGATATCCCCCACCAGTTGCCGCAAAAGGGCCAATTTACAGTCGCAAAGGGGGCATTTTTCGTTTCAAGGCCCCTGATGTAATAAATGTAACAAGTTAAAAATATGGACGTGGTTTGATCCGAAAGAGATTCACATGAAATCGAGTCCTTGCCACTGTCACTGTGGCGCTCTTGAATGTTAAATATCAAATTTCAGCAAAAATAAAATAAATTTACAATGCATATAAGTAATGGTTTACACTTTTTATTAGTGTAAACCATTACTTATATGCATTGTAAATTTATTTTAGCTGCCAAAATAAATATAATTTTCTTAATCTTTGGAAGAGGATGTTATCAGGAAAAAAAAACTCTTTTGAAAAATAATGGAAATAGAGATTTTGAAATAAATGGTCGTCATTTTGAAACTGAACTGAATTAAAAAGTGTACAAAGTTGTCTATACAATGATTATTGTTCATGGCTTTAAAGACCCACCGTCAGCCTTACTGTTAATCATGACCTAGACTTAAAGAAAAATTGTCAAAACTGAAATAAAAAAAAAATCCGTCACGCAGATTTCCCACGGGAAGTTTTACAATAGAGAAATCTGCCTAATAACAACACGAGGGGCGGACAGTTATTGAAACGGCCGCCCTAGCTCTCGGCGTTAAGTCCCGAGCATAGCCGACTCCTGCCGACCACACACAATACAAATGTAAATATCTCGGTTAATATTTAATATACAAAATAAATGTATAGAACAATATTTATAGTCAATTTAATTTACAATAATATGGATTCTATATAATTTTTCGATCCGACGTATAATAACGGAGATATTTCGAATTTTCAAAAATCCCCCGTTTAAACCCTCACCCTCCCACTGGTCCGATTTCAGCCATTCATGAACTAGATCTGTGTTTTTACATAAAACGATTAAATCTCGAGTTTGGTAACGATCAAACAAAAATGGCGACCGCCAGAGCGTTAACAGACAAATATATATCTATATATATATATATATATATATATATATATATATATATATATATATATATATATAATTTTGAACGGACCTCATTTTCGTCATCTCCTGGGTAGGATCGATGGACATTTGAAGAAATGTTTCGTAAAACGCGTCATGAGTACGACCTTAATAGCTGATTTCCGTAAGAGGAAATCTGCTAATAACTGTTGAGTTAAAACTGCATTCTCATTCAGTCGACTACCATGCTACCAAATTGAACCTTTGACATTTTATTAAAATTGACTGAAAAACGGAGGCTTAGAATATTGAACATTTATATTTGAGACCTATTTGTGCGTATCAACTTTTTGTCAAAATTGACTTAGAGAGTGGATTACAGGAGATTGGCAATACAGAATTGCAAATACCTCCTCACCAAAACAGATACAAATAGGTGTATACGGCATTTTTAGTTTATCATAAAAAGATCTATATATTTCATTCTATGGCATTTTTCGATCCGATGCAGTTGAACAGAGATATCGTATATCAACTCCAAATTAAATAAATTTAAATGAAATGCAACCCAACATTTTCTTTATTTTATATAAAAAGAGTACATGGAATCTTATGGAAGAATGTCATTAATGAAGTGTGGTGGTGAAGGTGAGTTTCTACTATTACTGATATCAAAAGATTGTTTAGTAAGACAAGAAAGTCTCATTTTTGAGGCCGGGAGGTCTTCTTCCAGGCTGATAATACTTCATGATAATGGCAGTGGAATATTTCACCAATGTGAAAGTTGTTTTACCACCAAATCCTAACAAATGACCGGAATGCTTGACCTTAAATATTTTTGAAATTAAATTTACGGATTCACGTCCTTGAAATTACAGGCCTTGAATGGGCTGGATCTCTTCCACTGCCGTTGTTGGCCATTTTTTTTGCCAAACGTCTCCCATTTTAGTGGCCTAGCCTCAGTGCGTCCTCCGCCAGGTCCTGAAGGCAACATTTGCATAGTCTATCTCTTTCCCTGCCTTCTCTTCTTGTAGAATATAACATATTTTAGGGTAAGCTGAAGTGTTCTATGCTTAGTGCATGTCCCAACGTACATAAAACTACGTTCTACATCCGAAACTAAGAACTCTGCCTGTCTATGTGGCTCGTCCATTGTTTACTTTTAGATATCCATGTCATGCTATCTCATTCAATCTCTTCTACTGCATGGTCAATGCTGAATTCATTTTATCAGTAATGTCTCCATCCACACATGTCAAAAGTCATTCAGCCACACACTTTGGATCCCTTAATCCAAATAGAGTAAATTTGTGGAAGTGAGTATTAATGGCGATCAAGAATTACAGTGTTCAATTTGTTACGGATACCAAAAATTGTCGCCACACACATAAGAGGCCAATGACCATCGTACGGCACAGTGACAATACGACGAAGGTGCTAGTGGAAGGCATTTAGGAATCCAACTAAAACAACTTTGGAATTCAAGTAAACAAATAATAATGAAAAATAATGTAGACTAGTGTTGCGGTGAGATTTTCGTCGTAGATAGAAGAAAGGTCTAAAGAAGAGGATAAACAAGACAAATGCACGCCGTATTAGGTACCCACGATAAAGCCATTTCATGGTATTACTCTGAAGATGGCAGACAAGCTCGATTACACAACGCCAAAAGGGAGGCCGCCTGCCAAAAAAAAAGAGTCACGTTGCAAAGGAGCAACAAAGACAACCACAACAACAAAAAGCTCTGCCGCTTTGCAGATTGTATCTGGATTCCATGAACTGTGAGACTGACCTCACACGAATCTCTAACGGAATGCTTTATCTCGCTCAGTTTATCTTGTTATGTCTTTATATGTATCTTCCTCTCTGTGAGGCTACATATCCGCTTTCGTTTCCTCATCTTCCTTCATAATATGAAACACCTCAGTACCTCAGGCTGATGGTATCATTTTAAAGTTAGCTTCGAGTTCAGAAACCCCATTGTAGCTAAATTCAGTCTGGAGCCAAACGTTCTTGAGTACATACACAAATTTAAAACTTCTTTGTCACCGTTTTAACTTTTTGTGGTACTTACTGTAAATGCTTGAACGGAATCCTGGAATTTTCTTCTTGAGGTCTGAAGCAATTGTAAAAATGACTTTTTTCAAAAACACAACGAGATACTATATTGATCCACAAATTTTAAAGTGGATAGACGCAGTGTTAGTTTGTTGGATTCGTTAGCCTTAAGCAGAATGCGTTTCGCCAGACCCCATGTATACAAGTATAATTGAAGTATGATTTTCAACGAAAGAAACAATTTTTTTTTGGATAATCCGTCTGTACTACAAGACATTCCTATACACAATGATGCAAAAATTGAAATAGTGTGAGATTTTTCATCGGGGAAAACCATTGGAACCGTTCTATGGCTTTCAAGAGCATCTGTCAATGCGTTGGTATTAATCGGGACCTCGTTTAAAAGAAACACAATGAAAATAGACCTGAAAACAGAACCGTTGAGTTAAAACTGTGGTCGATTACAATGCTATCAAATTGGACCATAGATACTTTATTAGAATTGATCAATTGATGGTAAGTTAAGTGGAGATAATGCGATCATCCTCTCACTTCGGCTACCCATAACAAAATGAATTCTCATTTTAATTATAAACCTAAAATATGTTTCCATTCTAAATTTTTATTAAATAGAAGCTGTAGTACTTCACACTTAATCTAATAAGTAACTATAAAATAAAAGAAGTTTCACATATCATTGGGTTGTACTGTCACCAATTCAAAAAAACTGTTTTTTACTTTCTTTATGAAGCCAAGAAAGATTTTAATCGCGAAAATTTTCGTTTTAGTAGATTTACCGTGGCTCTCTCCAATGAACATTTGTATAAGAAGTTACTGATCTAATTCCTCATGGAGTCGAGATTTTGGAGATTTTTTTCGACCCTTAAACTTGACTTTTATGCCACTAAATTTGGCAAATAGGCTTTAGTAGATTCAAGGGCGTTTGCGTAGTAACTTAACTCTCAAGTACATTAAAAATTAATAGTACAGAGAAAGAATAAAATAAAACATACTGTTGCTTTGCGACTTCTGGAAAGTATGGCTTCTACAGTTCGCGTCATTAGACACATATATAAGGATGGATTTCTGAATCATACGCACTCTTAAAATGTTCAAGCATTATATTACTTTTTTCGCGTAGCTCTTGCATTGAGTACTGTTGCAATGTTTACACGAATCATATAGTTCTTAATCACTGATCTGCAGGGATGAAAATTATATATATTTAGGAGTGTTATAATAAATCTACCAGAAGCAATTTTGAGAAAATGTAGTTATATCGAGGACCTAGCCATCATCTTTGCTATTGAGAAAGAAATGTCCGTTCCCAGGGGCTGCGTAAACTAAGCAGATTCCCCTCGTGAAGATTAATAATAGATAAACCTTCATACTTCTAACACAACACCATCGTGAATGTGAGGTGAATAAATACAAACGGAAATAAGAAATGTTTCCCCTTTCCGACGGGAAGCTTCTCAAATGTAAACAAACATTAACTGAACACATATCAGAATATAACATCTTCATTTTATTGAAAACTATGTACTATACCTAGTACTGTAATTCATAATGAATCAGAATAATTTTTATCTTAATCAATCAAATTATAGTAGTCCAAGAATAGGGGTCACAAGAACATATTTTCATCTATCACGTATAATAAAAGTCTCTGGAAAACAATATTTGGTATTTAAGCTACAAATAATGTGGGTTATTCTTTAACAGAGTTTTGCTTATGTAAAACGAGTAGAAGTTGGTGTTTACTGAAGGCTGAAAACTTGAAAATGCAAATATCTCGGTTAATATTCACGATAGAGAATAAATGTACCTGTTCAGTCGTCAGTTTGAATTCAAATCTCCCGCGCTCGCGAGGTTCATAGTTCCGCCAACACACATGCATATCGCGAAGGCTGTGGCATACTGCTCCTCTAGGCAGCCGTTGCAGGGACAAGCCAGTCTATGATCACCTCTACTAGAGTCAACAGGTTTTGCTGCTCCCGCCTTTCTCCTTCTTGGCCACGTGCCCATCCAGATTTATCACCGCTACCAGACTGCATCATCTCTAGGAAGTGCATGATTCCCGCTATTAACGACCTAATAATGCTAGCATTATGCGCGCAAGTATCGCATGAGTACTCATATATATTATAGGACCCACTGCTAATTTAGTGTATAGTTATGGCCGCCATCTTAGTACATAAAGGTTGTTTACGGCCTAAATTTCATGTTTTGTTATAGAGATATATTTAACTATTCAATTTCCCTAATTCTTAACATATTAGTTCTTAACGTTTGTTTAATGCTTACATTTCATGTTTTGTTATAGAGATATATTTAACTATTCAATTTCCCTAATTCTTAACATATTAGTTCTTAACGTTTGTTTAATGCTTACATTTCATGTTTTGTTATAGAGATATATTTAACTATTCAATTTCCCTAATTCTTAACATATTAGTTCTTAACGTTTGTTTAATGCTTACATTTCATGTTTTGTTATAGAGATATCTTTAACTATTCAATATACCTAATTCTTAAGAGAACTCACATAGTTGTTTTGTCTTCTTTATTTATCTTTTTCCCTCATCTCTCCATGAGAAATAACAAATGTTTCAGTCTAAATTCTCTCCCACCTTTTCTTGCCTTAAACACTAGATTTCCGCCATTACATTTTGGTGCCGAGTAACCCGGGAAGTGTTCATTAACCGGAAGTGTTTATCCGGAAAAGTTTATTAAGTATTATTACAAGATTAATTGAATTATAAAAGTTCACCGCAAAACCAACTATTTGAGTTCTAAGTTAATTATAAGTGCACATTTCATTTCTTTATTTTCTTATATCATTGTATAATTGTTGTTCTTTATTTCTTATATTTTGTATAAAGGTTCATCTTCAATATGGGTCCAAAGACCAAACACTCAAGAACCGCTACAAGCCCAAAAGGGTCAATAAATAAAGTTTATCTCGGCTCATTGTTAGAGCAATTTAGTCTGCTTAGTGATCAATGTAGAAACGCTATAGAGGTGAAAGATAATCAACTTGCTGCCGCATTATCAGCCCGATTAGAAACAATTGTAAAGCAAGCTGATAACTTTCATCTGGGTTTAATAGAGGAATACATAGAAAAGGGGGATACGCTGCCCAGCGAGTTGACCGCCAAAATTGTGGATATCAAGACCTCATATGCGTTACTTGTAGCCGCCATAGGCGAGACAGCTGTCTCATCCCTTCCCCCCTGCTCTTCAAATGCCCGCGTAAATTTAAATGCTTTCCACCTACCTCATGTTCCTCTTCCGCATTTTAGCGGCAATTTAGCGGAGTTTCAGGCCTTTAAGGCAACATACATACCGCTAATACATGATAATCCAAATATTTCAGAAGGGTTAAAGTTAACCTATTTAAAAGGTTGTTTATCCTCAGAGGCATTATCCTGCATAGCACATTTTGAGAACCTCGATATCAATTACAATCTGGCTTGGACTACTCTTTTGAAAAAATATGATAACCGCGCCGCTTTGGCTTCATCAATTCTCAAAGAAATGCTGGACTTTCAACCAGTTTCACATGCCTCCCCCTCACAGTTGAAAGGTTTTCTTAAAGTGTTTTCGGAACAAGCACAGCAGCTGGAAAATCTAAATGTTCCCGATCTGGCTGACTTTATCACTTTTTCTATTGCATTCAGGGGCTTAGATGCCCACTCTCAAAAGGAATTCAGTTTTCTTCACCCTGAAGATTTTCCCTCGCTCTCCGACCTGGTGAGTTATATACACAAAACGTTGAATGCCTCGGCTAAAGTATCTACATCTGAGAGAAATCGTAAAGCTGTTCCCACTCCTCGCAAGGATACATCTCCTCCCCGCTTCCGGTCTACCGCATCGAACCCATCAAGCTCCCCTCCGCCCCGCGGCAACCGTTTTGTGAAGGCGTTCGCTACCATCGCCAAATGTCTTTATTGCCGCCAAGCCCATAGCATTTATCAGTGTCCAGAATTCCAGAGGCTGTCTGCTGCCTTGCGCTACAGCGCTATTAAAAGGTTGCAGTTGTGCTATAACTGCTTGGGAAACCACGGAGTTCGACATTGCAAATCTTCAAGCCGCTGTCGGATATGCCACCGCTCTCATCACACCCTCATCCATGAGGGCGTTAATCTAAAGGTTGCCCGCTCTTCAGATAGCTTCGCTTCCCCTCCTTCAACGCCTAGTCCGGAACCTTCCCCGTCGTTCCCGCACCGCTATTCTAGGCAAAGGCATCCTATTGCCACTCAGAAGAGATCACCCTCTCCACCGGCAAGGTACTCCCCACCTCCCAGGCATGATCAAGAATCATCATCTAAGGCTTCCAGCAGCTCACGATCATCCCCTTCTGTCAACGATTCTCAGCAAACATCTGTCTTTTATGCGGAGAGGAAATTGCATAAACCCCGCCGCACTAAAGATCCTGAGCTTTCCCGCCATCATCATTCCCCGGATTTGTCTCCTCAATGACTCCCGCAACCCGGACCCTCAGGCCGTTCTCTGGCACAACCCTCGCTTTCTCAAAAGGTATTTTCCGCATCATCTAGTCTTACTGAGGGTTACCGGGTAGACCTTCATGCTACTTCTGCTGCACCGCTAAAGGATTCTCCGCTTCATCAACGCTTACAAGGTGTTCCCGCTTCAAATAAGGAATATTTTCCGCCCAAATCTAGGCCCGTTATACTCCGGTCTCTCCCTTCTGTTTCGTTGTCCGGTTCATCGAAGCATTGCCCGCTTTCTATTCTTCCCACAGCACAGATCACTCTCAAAGGTTCTTCCCGCTCCGCACATGTCTTTAGAGCCCTTGTTGATTCCTGCAGCCAGGCCAGTTTTGTCACTCAGAGCGCCGCTTCCCGCTTAGGCTCGGCCATCATTCCGTCCCAAGTGGATGTTCACGGATTGGGTGACCCTGTGGGAGTTAGCTGCCCTGGCTACATTGCTGTTTCCTTTCCAGTGTCGCCAGATAAAATGATCACCGCACAGTTCTTCGTTATTGAGTCCATCTGCTCCACTATGCCTGCTGAACCGTTTGATATTGGGCCCTGGAAATATCTGCATGGCCTCTCCTTCGCTGATCCTAAGTTTGACTGCCCGGCTCCCATTGACATGCTGCTTGGAGTCGATTTAGTTGCACATCTCCTTCAGCCCGCTATCATTCATCCCTCTAAAGGTGGCCCTCTTGCCTTTAAGACTAGTTTGGGTTGGTGTCTTCTAGGGCAGTGTAGCCACCCATCTCCTCCGCGCCGCATAAGCTGGGCCCCAGAAGTCCAGGATAATGAAGGCAAAACCATCCGCAAGAAACACAGACGTCGTCGCCGCACTGAGAGTAATCCTCAACGAGAAAATCCGCCTTACAATTCAGAAGACATGCCTGCTCAAGTTACAGTACATTGCATATCTGACTCACCGCCTGTGGAATCCATCGAAGGTGCCTCACAATCTTTTGTGAAAACGTTTTCCGCCGTATCAAACTTGCAACTGAATAAAGACCTACAGAGGTTTTGGGAATTAGAACCTGTTACTTCCGCCGCACCCAAATATTCAAAAGAGGAACTTCTATGTGAGGAAATGTTCACCCGCACTGTTTCCCGCCAACCGTCAGGCCGCTACGTCACTCCGCTCCCATTAAAAGAAAATGAAGAACTAGGAGATTCTTACTTCCGCTCATTGCAGCAATTTCGCCGTTTGGAATCCCGCCTGGCCCGTGACCCCCACCTTCAAGAAGCATACGGCGCCTTCATGCGCGAATACCTAGATTTGGGTCACATGTCTCCCGCTCCTGATCCAAACCCCGTGGATAGAACGTACTACTTGCCGCATCACCCAGTTCACCGCCCGGAGGACCCTCCTTCTAAATTTCGCGTTGTTTTCAACGCCTCTGCGAAATCCTCGAATGGGAAATCCTTAAATGATATCTCTCTCACTGGCCCCAAGCTTCAAACGGACATTGTGGAGCTTCTCACAAGGGCTCGGTCTCATCGCTTCGTCTTCTCAGCAGATATCCGCCAAATGTACCGACAGATTCTGGTCCCACCCAAGATCTCCAACGGATTGTGTGGCGTTTCTCGCCAGAAGAACCTACCAAATCGTACCGCCTCCACACAGTCACTTATGGAGTGGCATCTTCGCCCTTCTTGGCCATCCGCACCCTGCATCAATTAGCAGCTGATGAGGGTAAAAGGTTTCCGCTCGCCGCTCCTGCACTGCTGCGTGATACTTATGTTGACGACATTATCACAGGAGCATCCACGCTGTCTAGTGCAATAGTTCTCCGCGACCAGCTGATCTCTCTACTCGGCTCTGGATGCTTCGAACTGAGAAAGTGGGCTAGCAATCACCCAGAATTGCTCGCCGGATTGCCCGGTGAGCATTGCAAAGTTGACCCGCACTCTTTCGACTTTGATTCTTCTGAGGATCCTACAGTCAAGATCCTTGGACTAACTTGGTCCGCCACCTCTGACCGCTTTTCATATCGAGTGGCACACGCAAAGGTTCCCGCTACTAAAAGGTTTATTTTGTCTAAAGTTGCCCGCATTTATGACCCTCCCGGATGGTTAGCACCCATGACCTTCTTGGCGAAAAGATTCATTCAACGCCTGTGGCTATGTCACGCCGATTGGGATGACGCCGCACCTACCGACATCAGCCAAGACTGGGAGTTTTTTCAGGATGAACTGAAAAATGTCGCCCGCATCTCTCTCCCTCGCTACTTTCCCGACTTTGACGTCTCTCGGACTTCGCATCGCCTAATTGCCTTTTGTGACGCTTCAGAGCTTGGATACGCCGCGGTCGTCTACCTCCATTCCACTTCTTCGTCTGGGGAGATTTCCTCATCAATGGTTATGGCTAAATCGCGTGTAGCCCCGCTAAAGAAGATCTCGCTCCCTCGTCTAGAGTTGTGTGCGGCTCACCTTTGTGCCCTGCTTGTGGACAAGGTTCTAAAAATGTTTTCGCAGCCTTTCGAGGACATTATTTCTTACTCTGACTCAGCCGTTGCACTGGCTTGGATTCGCGGAGAGCCACACCGCTGGAAGACCTTTGTGGCCAACAGGGTCTCTGAAATCCAAGAAAGGATTCCGCCATCCAGTTGGCACCATGTGGATGGAAAGGATAACCCCGCTGACTGCGCATCTCGAGGTCTTTATCCATCAGCACTTCTTGATCACCCACTCTGGTGGCATGGTCCCCGCTGGCTTTCGAAGCCTATCTCACAGTGGCCCCGCTCGCACGTAGACCCGCCGGCCTCCGTTCTGGATTCGGAGAAAAGGATTCCCGCAAGGGCGATTGTCGGCATTACAGTCACCGCGTTAGGTTTAGAAAGTCGTTACTCGTCGTTGTCAAAGCTTCAAAGGATCACCGCATGGATCTTTCGTTTCGCTAACAATGCGCGTTACCCCGCGTCTCGCCTTAGTGGCCCTCTTGTTACGAAAGAACTTAACCTCTCCATGGATGCCCTTACTAAAGAAGTTCAACGCATCGCTTTAAAGGAAGATTACCAAGCCGCTGCGGATCCCAAGCGCAAGACCAATCTAAAAAGGACGCTTCAACTTTTCCTTGATCCCAAAGGTATTCTCCGCGTTGGGGGTCGCTTGAGCCAGTCAGCGCTCCCTTATTCTGCCAAGCACCCCGCTTTATTGCCGCGGGACCACCCGTTTACCCGCTTAGTGATTGACCAGGCCCACATCGCCAATCTTCACGCAGGAGCCCAGGCCACCCTCCACACCATCCGCCAGCGCTTCTGGATCATCGATGGGAGGAATGTTGTTCGCCGCCATCTTGCCAAATGTAACCGATGTTTCTCAGTGTCCCCGCAACCTCTTATTCCTCTTATGGGGCCTCTTCCTGCAGACAGGGTCACTCCTTCATCTGCCTTCCTCAAGGTCGGAGTTGATTACGCAGGACCATATTCATTGTCAACAGCACGCATCCGCGGCGCTCGCCTCACTAAGGCGTACATATGCGCCTTCGTATGTTTTACTACAAAGGCTATCCATCTGGAGGTTGCGTCGGAGCTTTCCATAGACGCTTTTCTGGCAGCCTTCACCCGCTTCTGTGGTCGACGAGGCCTCCCTGCAGATGTCTACAGCGACAATGGTACCAACTTCGTGGGCGCCAACCGCACGCTCTCCGACCTAGCCAAGTTTTCTCCGCCAAGACCAGACCCGCAACTCTCTCACAAAGTTCTCCTCCGACCGCTGTATAGATTGGCATTTTATTCCGCCAAGTGCTCCTCATTTCGGCGGACTTTGGGAAGCCTCCATAAAGTCCACAAAAAGACACCTTCGCACCGTAATGGGTCAACAGGTTCTCTCCCTTGAAGAGTTTAGCACCTTACTGGTCAGTATTGAGGCCATCCTCAATAGCCGCCCTCTTTGTCCGCTCTCTGCTGACCCAAATGATCTGAACGTACTCACGCCTGGACATTTTCTAATCCACCGCCCTCTCAACGCTCTTCCTGCAAAGGACCTATTGGATATCCCGCTCAACAGAGTATCACGATGGCGACTAGTTGATCGTCTTCACCAGTCCTTTTGGAAACGTTGGCAGCAAGAGTACCTACACACTCTCCAACAACGCTCTCGTTGGCTGGACCCCGCGCCTGACATCACCACTGGATCTCTGGTCCTCATCAAGACTGACAATGTCCCACCGCTTTGCTGGCCCTTGGCCAGAGTCACCGCTCTGCACCCGGGTCCAGATGGAGTGTCTCGAGTTGCTTCGGTACGCACGTCCTCGGGGACGTTCCAACGTCCCCTCGTCAAGCTGTGTCCCCTTCCTACTCAATAATGCCGCTTAAATCGCGCCATGGGCGGGGGGATGTTCAGTCGTCAGTTTGAATTCAAATCTCCCGCGCTCGCGAGGTTCATAGTTCCGCCAACACACATGCATATCGCGAAGGCTGTGGCATACTGCTCCTCTAGGCAGCCGTTGCAGGGACAAGCCAGTCTATGATCACCTCTCCTAGAATCAACAGGTTTTGCTGCTCCCGCCTTTCTCCTTCTTGGCCACGTGCCCATCCAGATTTATCACCGCTACCAGACTGCATCATCTCTAGGAAGTGCATGATTCCCGCTATTAACGACCTAATAATGCTAGCATTATGTGCGCAAGTATCGCATGAGTACTCATATATATTATAGGACCCACTGCTAATTTAGTGTGGATAGTTATGGCCGCCATCTTAATACATCAAGGTTGTTTACGGCCTAAATTTCATGTTTTGTTATAGATATATATTTAACTATTCAATTTCCCTAATTCTTAACATATTAGTTCTTAACGTTTGTTTAATGCTTACATTTCATGTTTTGTTATAGAGATATATTTAACTATTCAATTTCCCTAATTCTTAACATATTAGTTCTTAACGTTTGTTTAATGCTTACATTTCATGTCTTGTTATAGAGATATATTTAACTATTCAATTGCCCTAATTCTTAGCATATTAGTTCTTAACGTTTGTTTAATGCTTACATTTTCATGTTTTGTTATAGAGATATCTTTAACTATTCAATATACCTAATTCTTAAGAGAACTCACATAGTTGTTTTGTCTTCTTTATTTATCTTTTTCCCTCATCTCTCCATGAGAAATAACAAATGTTTCAGTCTAATTTCTCTCCCACCTTTTCTTGCCTTAAACACTAGATTTCCGCCATTACAGTACCCTTAATCAAAATAATAATATTTATAGTAAATTTAATTTTCAATAATAATTATTCTACACACTTTTTTGATCCAATCAGAGTAACGGAGATATTTCGAATTTTCAAATTTCTCCCCCTCTAAACCCCCCTCCCTCTGATCCAATTTCAGCCATTAACCAACTTGATCTTTCCTTTTTTTTTAACAAAACACTAAATATCGAGTTTGGCAACGATCAAACAAAAATTGCGACCACTAGAGCAGTAATAGATAAATATTTAGATAGATAGATCTATATATATACAGTTTTGAACGGACTTCATTTTCGTCATGTAATAGATATGATCGATAGGCATTTGAAGAAATATTTCGAAAATGACGTCATGAGTATGGCCTCAATAGCTGATTCGCCTTAAGTGAAATCTGCTAAAAAGGAGCGTAGTTTGGAGTATGGTGAACTCGTCTGACCATCCATGGAAATTTTATTTGCTTCACTAGAATGAATAGGAAAAGAGTTAGGTCCAGAAAAAGGTAGTTTCATGATCTTGAAGAGGTTTGGTGGAGCCTGGGTCCTTGTAATTGAAGAAGAACTATAGTCAAGAGTAGTAATACACAAATAAATATACATTGTAAGGTTGTAATATTGTGAAACCATTACGTACACAAACGTCGAACGCTTATAAATCAATCAAACATTTCTTTTGTTTTTCATTATTATTCCATACGAATGAGACCTAATTACACCGTCACAAGAGATTGGAAATCAACCAACTCTAAAATATATAGGGTGTGCTTTAAATTAAAACATCACATTTGTCTTATCTCCTGACGATCATGGAGATTAAGTCTAGCCCATAATTGTGTATAATTATCTAATTTTGGTTAATTGTCCAAGATCAAGATAACTATCAGTTCTTCATGGTCTTTTAGTCCATTTTAATTGGTGGTCACGTTACCAATCCCATCCGTTACTTTCAGTCATGGAATAAATTGCAAATGCGAGTAAATTTAACGTTTCATGGTGCGTTGTAAAGTGGGTTCGAAAGACATTTTTACAAGGCTAAGTGTTTTAGTTATTTTTCAATACCATATTGAGCATTTATCTCATTCTCAATGGTTTCTATTGGAAAAGGATTTTTGGTTACTTTATAAGCAGATTAGGGGAGATGTTTTTAATACTGCAGCTGAATTCACTCACCTTGTTGATAACGTGGCAGATAAATTAAATTCGAAAAATCTGGCTCCATTTGATTGGTAATATTTATTACTACCATTTGCCGTTGCCCGTGATCTCTTCAGCTCTCTCACGACTGTAAATGTCTTCATGTCCAACTAGGACGACACTTCTGATTTCCTTGGAAATAGGACTCCAGTATTGTGCTTACTACCTTTACCTTCGAGGGTAGACTTTTAAACCTATTTTTGAGGTGCTGGATATTGAAGGAATCATTATCTCAGGCAAGTAAAGAAAGGCCTGGATCCTTCACAGTTGTTTATTTTACGCGACAGAGCGCTTTCAGAGCATACGCTCCATCATCAGTGCCCTACTCTTCACAAAGATGTTACTGGAACCAAGGATTCCCTGTGACTCCAGTGTATATTGAAGGAACGATTCCATTCTTTACTTACCTCAGACTTTTAAACAGAGGACTTTCTTTAATGCACAGACACACCTTTCGTTACGGTCTACCATTCTGGGCTTTATGTCGGCCTATACGCTATCACACTTGTAGGGACGCATTACAACTCAGAAGCACCAGTCTTCATTCTAGCCTTTGGCATTCCAGAGATAGCTTAACCGATCTGATAAACTTGACAATTATTTTAGCATGTCCTACTACTTCATGCCAACTACAGTTGATACAACATCATTAGCCTACAATTTCATGATGGTTTTACTTCCTTGCACGAAGTAAAGGAAGTATTGTAATCATCACTATTTTCAGACATCAGCTCAAATACCCGTTTCGTCCCACGCTGAATCAATTTTGACTAATTTTGGCGTGACGTGCGTACGTATGTTAGTGTCTCGCAAAACTCAAAAATTGTTAGCTTTAGAATGTCGAAATTCATATTTTCAATTTTTGTAGCGTCTTGTTCTACATCTTCACTTATGGCCAAAAATGATTGCGAGGTAGAGGAGGTTTCGGATGTGTTAAAGAAATTCAAATTTCTACTCACACCCCACCCACTTTTTTATCACTGTTGTGTGGTTTAAACCAAAAAAAAAACAACTAAAACCTAGAATTCCATAATTAAGAAATTACTTTAAATTATTGTTGAATGGCTTAAAGCAAAATATATTTTGATTAACTGTAGTAAATTATTTTATCCATGTTTTTTTTTTTAAAGGACTTTCTGGATATTTTCAATTTTATATGAAAGTTAAAGTAGATCATTCCTGTTTGTTAAGTGAAACAGTATTATTCATAACTTTTGGGAAGGCGATAAGGATAGGAACCATGGTCCTCGAGGCTAACCTCTTAAAGGAACCAGCGAGAGGAGAGCCAGTGGTAGGGACTAATCGATAGGAGGGCCGCATGCGGCGAGGATCGATCTTGGACAGGAAGCTCGATATGCGGCTAACTCTCCAGCTGGCGGTCCCTCTGGGGATCGAATTGCCCGCACGCGGCCTAGCAGAGAGCGAGAGAGAGAGAGAACTTCACCTCGCATGCGGTCTAACAGAGAGGCCCAGGCCGCGTGCGGGCCCACTGAAGTTAGGTATAGTGCGGCCTCACTCTCGCTCTCTCTCTCACTCCCCACTGTGACGATGAACAAGCAGACGGTCCAGGGCTATCCGCTTGCGGGCTATATCTGGCTCACACTGTGTCTAGCGTGCGACGTTCCATCTGACCTATTGGCGCAAAACAGATTCCAGTGCCGTTCATGCATTTGGCGCAAAAGAGGCCCCCTTGGAGTTTTAGGGCTTGGCGCAAAACATCCCCTTTTTTTTCTTTTTTTTTTTTAATCTGCGCAAGAAAGGATGCGTGCCCCATTTTTAAAGGAAATACTTCAAAGAAAATCTTCCCTTGATCCTGGTGTACAGAATAATTCTGCTGCTCACATAGGATGTTAACGTAACGTGTGTTACATGTTATAATACTCATGCCACTACCATTGAAGAGTGCTTATTGTAAAAGTATTAGAATCCTTAAATTCCTAAAAAAGAAATACTGATATTCTGAAAAACCAAATAAATTACATTCTGTAAAGGTCATAAAATTACTTCTGTCCCATGTTAAATGTGAATAGGGTATAAAAATAAATCGATGTAAATAATCCCAACTCATGGAATCCTCGAAATGAATGAATTATAATTCTATAATTATAGAATTTTTACTGTCCCCCTCTACAGCGCCTTCAGACTCACGCGATGGTCTCAGGTAGATATACAAATTTCAAAAAGAAATTTACTTTGAAGCTCCACGGATACTTAGACGTAGCCACCAAAACGAAAATACACTCACACACACACACACACATGTGCATTGATATATATATAAACATTCACGCATGCAGTGGTGTTTCTGACATATGGGACCATCAAAATGAAAAGTTAACTAGGTGCCGAAATAGTGTCTTTCCACAAGATCTCCGTCATTTCCCTATTCTCTAAAGGTAACCACAAAATTATTCAGCTCTGTTATGAAAAATGTTATTCCTCTTTATGGTGCTAGGGCGGATTGCGATGGGTTATTAAAGTTGATCAAACTTTTCTAGCCAGAGTGGGGCTAAGGAAGGATATTATTTAATGAGTTCGCCGTTGAATAAACCTATCGCCCTGGTGAAAATAAACACTAGGTTTGCCATGTGAGATTATTACCAACGCCTTAACTTTTGTGGCTAACCTGAGCCCGTCTCCACCTTCATCATCTCTTGAAAGTTTTATTCTCTGATAACACAATTTAGTAACTTACCAAAACAGGTGATATCTTCGCTTTTATGAACCCTAGAAATTTCAGTTGAAGGAGAAATGGCTGAAAGGTGAAATAGATGAAAAACACGCCAACTATCTCCACTGGTTTATTTTCCTCCACATGTTTCGCGTCTTCTACGAAGTCTATTCAGGAGTAACACACTGCTATAAAATTCGGCATTACCACGGCTGAGCTCTTGGAAGTGTTCTCCTCTAATACCACAAATTATGAACTTATCAAAGCAGATGATATATGTTTACAGCATCTATTGTTGAGAGTTATACTGTCAGCGCCCTTGGGGGAGGTACTCTTAGCGATTTAAATAGCAAAAGCCCAGTATTTAGTTATAATCTCCTAAAGTGTACTATAAGTTCAGTGAAACTTGTAGACGTTCCTTAAAATAAAAACATCGGTCAAACGTTTGTTTATGTGAATAATCTGCTTTTCCAACAGAGTTCCTACTACATATTCCATTTCCAGTTTATCTGTCAAGTATGGTTTATGTAGAGAGATTCAAGGAACGAAATGTGCTATTGTTTCAGGGTTCTGGGACATTACCTTGATAATCTGCTCAGTTCACGTAAGTGTTGCGTGACGGACTCTGCCTAGTAGATGGTGGTGCTAGGAGACCCTATAGAGTATCGTAACGATATGCCTGACATTTGAGTTGTGAGACTTTCATAGAGTGTTAAATATCTATCTTTTGATATCCAAGAATATATATACCCATATAAATTACTCCACGTATTGAAAAAAAAAAGTAGCATACAGATTCATCCATATACTTGACAAATTGCAGCTCAATATAACTGTAGGGAATCTTTTAACGCCGCTCACTACATTATTACTGCGCTGGTTAAGACCTTTATGAAGTTATAATGAGATGCAGAGGGATAAAGATTCATGTTCTTTTTAACGGAAACGCCAATTAAGAATTCTTCGTTTCCACCTCCTAAAGTCAAATGGCCTGCCGTAACACTGAAATGTGTCATAGTTAAAAAATATGAAGGATATTTCAAACGAATGACATATTTAATGACCAAATGACCTTTTCGTCTCCTTTGGAAGATTCGAGAAGAATATTATCTAATGAAAGGACTAAGTAGCTGTGGTTTGTACGCATCTCCGATAAGATTAGGTTGGGCGTCTTAATCTATTATCTAATAAGCGGTATAGAATGTGGGGTTACATCCATCTTGTGGCATCAGGCCCGGTTATCTAATTGATAAATACGTTTGGTTGCTCAGTGATTATGTGAACACCAGCCTGCTAATTGTAACTCCGGTACAGCTGATCATTATTCACTATACTCAGCTTTTAGATCACTAAGGCACCACCTTATTTTACAAAATATGCCTAACCTAGTGGCCAGGTTACCGCTGCTCTCTGATATTCCAAATCCAAACCTGAATATCAGAAGATTTATTGCCAAATACTTTCAAACTGGCATTCCCAGAACATCAAATACGCCTCTACGAAAGTTATATCTGCTTCAGTAGGCCATTAAGCTCTATTAAAGCTGACACATTTTTATATTTGTTAGCAGATTCCCCTTAACCCGGCAGTGGAAACCTGAGGTCAATCTGACCTAGAAACTTGAATGAAGAGATCTCATAACATATCCTAACTATCATTCAGTCTACCTTCAAACGCTGTTAACATTTGTTTTAATGCCAGGCTGTTACAAAATGTAGTACTCACGTAACTCTATATACGTTCATATGCAATATTATTTTCCATTCAGTAAAAAAATGAACTGTTCATATTTTCAGTCACTAGATAAGGAGGTCTGCTACACGCATAAAAATTGACCACTCGCTAAGCGTTTCCAAAAAGGGACTAGGCTGAAATAAAAGAAACACCACCATCAATTATAAAGTAAAAGATAAATATTTATTACTGGTAGATTTGCTTCCGCTCTCCTCCTTTGAGCAATGCAGATATATTTTGTTAATATTATGCTTGGCAACAATGTTTTGGTTTCATCCATTCTAAGACCTTTAAAAGCATATATTAGGGAAATAACAAGATTTATTTTAGCATTGGAAGTTATTAATGTTTCCTTTAAATAATACAATTTAGTTATTAAATACTATATTAAATAGTCCGTAACGATCGAAGGATCAATTTGAATCAACTCACCACAACGCAAGTTCCAATAACGCATGTGGTGACATTGCAGTCCGAACATAATGCGGTGGTATTACAGACAAAACTGTGTGGTTGCACTACACACCACACCTAGTGTAGTGCCATTACAGGCCACACATAAATCGTTGGTATTACAGACAAAACCGTGTGGTTGCACTACACACCAAACCTAGCGCGGTGGTATTGCAGGCCAAACACAATATGGTGGTATTTGAGCCTAAACCGTGTGGCGGCATTACAGATGAAACCTAGTGTAGTACCATTAAATGTCACACATAATGCGTTGGTATTACAGACTAAAACGTGTGGTTGCACTATACACCAAACCTAGCGCGGTGGTATTGCAGGCCAAACACAATATGGTGGTATTTGAGCCAAAACCGTGTGTTTAATTGTTAAGCCAGGATTATTAAACTGAAACATTAAGGATTAATTACCTATGTTTTGATATTGATTATCTGATTATGACTCAGTTGAAGCTACGACTACAAACTAATATAATCCTTTAAATGAGAAGAGCATTTATTAACTGCAGTCCAAGGGTAATTAAAATATCAATATTAAAAACCTCCCACAGCGGTCCCCCAAACCAGGGCCCTAGCGGTTTAACAGGCTACTACCAACTTAGGAAGGATATTCATTTATGTTTGTTTGCCTTTAAGTTTCTTCTAATGTAACTAAAAAATGCACGATATTTCATCTGTTCTTTTCTAATGAAATCAATTTGTGGTATATAAACCAGCTTAAAAAAAGAGGTTTCGCAATATATAAGCTTGTTGTTAAAGTAACATGAGTCGGAGGGAGGGTATAATTAGTCCTGTGAAATGAACAACCGACACTGGGTGACAATTACAGGCCATACTTAATTCGGTGGTATTACAGAAAAACAGTGTGGTTGCCCTATACGCGAAACCTGGCGTGGTGGTATTGATGGGGTTGTATTTGAGCCAACCCGTGTTTTGGTATTGCAGACCAAACCTAGTGCAGTGCCACTGCAGATCACACCTAATGCGGTGGTATTACAGACAAAACCGTGTGGTGGCATTACACACCAAACCTGGCGTGGTGGTATTTGAGCCAAACCCGTGTATTGGTATTGCAGACCAAACCTAGTGCAGTGCAATTACAGATCACACCTAATGCGGTGGTATTACAGACAAAACCGTGTGGAGGGATTACAGACCAAACCTAGCGTGGTGGTACTGCAGCCCAAACCTAATGCGGTGCCATTCAAGCACGTAGGTCATGGTCGTAAATATCAATGCAAAAAAAATAGTTATTTATTATACAAGTGACGAAAGTAGATCATTTTACAACTCGAGTGAAACGTTTACCCACACGAGCGAAGCGAGTGTGGTAATTTCACGAGAGTTGTAAATTCTACTTTCGTCACGAGTGTAATATTAAATTTTTTCTGTAATCGTGTAATACATGATCAGATCTAACCAGAATATGAACAAAATTAGGATGTTGTGAAGATTATGGTATGTTGTTGGTAGGTTATTAGCATGGTTGTGAAAGGTTATAAGCATAGTTATAAAACAACTAGTGATGATTGTGAAGTAGTGCAGTTATAAACAAGTGCAGGTTATAAACAAGGAAGGTGATTATTATTATATTTAAATTTTAAAATACTTATTACTAATTAAGAAGGCAATTCACTTTCTTCACTCTATTGCAAAATGTTTCACTTTCTTCACTCATTTCAGTTTAGTAATGTTACTATTATTCAACGATTACAGAAAAAAACATTTATAACTGTGAAATGATATAAACTCTTGTAGAATTGTTAAGCCAGAATTATTAAACTGAAACATTAAGGATTAATTGCCTATGTTTTGATATTGATTATCTGATTATGACTCAGTTGAAGCTACGACTACAAACTAATATAATCCTTTAAATGAGAAGAGCATTTATTAACTGCAGTCCAAGGGTAATTAAAATATCGATACTAAAAACCTCCCACAGCGGTCCCCCATACCAGGGCCCTAGCGGTTTAACAGGCTGCTACCAACTTAGGAAGACATTCATTTATGTTTGCTTGCCTTTAGTTTCTTCTAATGTATCTAAAAAAATGCACGATATTTCTTCTGTTCTTTTCTAATGAAATCAATTTGTGGTATATAAACCAGCTTAAAAAAGAGGTTTCGCAATATATAAGCTGTGAAATGAACAACCGACACTGGGTGACAATTTTCTCGATCTAATTTACATTAATAAACATATTTTATTCCAACTCCTCCTTGTTCGATTTCAGTATTATTGATTTTGATATATTTAGATCAAATCAAGTTTGATGCTACAGTTTTAACTGACTTGTAAACACAACCACCGAGTGGCTCTTAAACACTCACATATTTGCATGGGACACATTCTAGTCTTCAACGACGTCAGTGCGTTTATGAAATTTTCAAATGTTGTATTATGACTTAGGCCTCAATTACAAATTTTGTCTTAAGGAAAATTCCAAATGAAAACTTTGAAATGGTGTTCACAGTTGTTCGTGAAGAATTTCTTCTTTTTCTAAGACCCAAAAAAGTAAACAATTCAAAACATTGACGATACCGTATGTATGTTCCAATATAGTGAACCGCCTTTGTTGTTGAAAAGATACAATATACAGGCGTTGTCTGGAATTCTTAGCTCGAGGCGAAACCACACAAATCATGGTCATATTGGTGACGGACCAATCATAAGAGCCGAGCATAATGCGAAGGTTGCCAATATACTATACTCTGCAACTTACAATTATGTATTTATTTTTTTGTAAGTTCGTCGATAGACTTATTTGCAAGTTTCGAGGCTCAAATAGACATTTGTCAGGGATAACAACTCAATGGAAGCCACACATTGAAATACTCATGACAGCTTGGCGTTATTCACTGGCGCTAATAGCAGGCCATGGCTTGGACACTCATATATTTCTCCTTGTTTGAATATTTAGTAGCCACATTATGAATTTTAAACATCTCCATTTCTATTTAGAGAGCAAGAGAGAGTGAGTGAGAGAGAGAGAGAGAGAGAGAGAGAGAGAGAGAGAGAGAGAGAGAGAGAGAGAGAGAGAGAGAGAGAGAGAGTGAAACAGTGAGGTTAACCTTATATAACAAAGACTCTAGAGTTGTTCTGTGTATCTCTAGAAACATTAATAACCAACAGAAGTTCATAGTTAATTTTTATACTCCAATAAAACATAAGGCATTTAAATTTTTTTAACAATACCAGTAGAAAGTCAGTAACGTTTATCATTTGAACAAAAGAAACACAAAAAACATGAAGCTTCTCTTCGTCCTTCTTTCAGTTTCGCTAAAGTGGGCAATAACTTTTGAGATGGTTTCTAAAAAAAAATTTAAATTAAAAAGAATAAATTATGAAAATGAACGAACAGAAAGAAACAATGCGACAAATAAAAAGACAAATGTAAATTAGAAACATAGAAGGACAAAATAGATAAATTGAATAAATAAAAATAAGTATAGAACACAAAATCATACGTCACATAACTAATAATGAAACATCTAGTTTATAAATAAAAATTAATAAACTGCGGACTTTAAAATAAAATAAATACGTTAATGTTGAAATCTATTTTCATTTTTATTCTCGTATGCGTCGCTTCCATTATTGACTAATTAGCTAAATAAATGTAGTTCTATAAAAAAAAATATAAAGTAAGAAGACCTATTTTTCCTAATATCTTTGTTTTTATTGTGTAGCGGTTATTAAACATGTTTAGGGAATCCTGTAGCGGTTATTTTAAAAACATATGTTTAATTAATATGATCTTCAGTGCTTCGTTACCATTCAAATAACGTGCATGTCGTGAGTGCCTCTTTCTTAAAACATTTAGAAAACATTGTGCCCGCTTTAATAAACATTAGTTAACGAGAGTGCAATAATTACAGTGGCCATAAGACTGTTAACCACATTCAGAAGCCCAAGCCGTTAGTTATATTTTACATTCGAACGCTACAACCTGGGCTAGGTTATTACCTGTCAAAAGGTTACAATGTACTTTAACACGTGTTTATTTTATTTTTATTTTTATAAATACAAATGTTTTGGTTTATGTTTATTGGTTAAGCGGTTATTAAACATATGTTTAGGGTATACTGTAGCGGTTATTTTAAATACATATGTTTAATAACCGCTACAATTGTAATGATCGTTTCTTCATATTCTAGGTCGAAAAGTTAACTTTTATAATATTTATAACTATTTCGTACAAATTATTGTATGAATTCATTGAAATGCGTTTAGTATCCAAAGGATGGAGCACACAAAACTTTAATAAACTCCCACGTTAGAGGTATACTCTTCGTGGAAAACAGGAAAGTTAACTTGAAGAAATGAACGCCGGAAAAATGTCCTGAAGGCACCAGTAAGTGAAGACTCCTTCCAAGGCACCGGACACACTCATGAATATGACAGAAGTCTTTAACCTCACAGAAAGCCCTGAAGAAGCTGGAAGAATGCTTACGAAACCTCGATCAAAAACATTAAGACGCTATCAAATACCGAATTACCTTAATTTCAATAATGGCAAGAGAAAAAAATTAGGAGGGTATGTGTTTTTATTACTTTTTGTTATGTGTATTAGTTATTTCGGATATCTGAGCATGTTGCTTTTTAATGTAACACATCGCTAGTGTTATCATCACAAACCGTTGACTAGCATTCTGCCAGGAACAAGGGGCACCTTCGTGTGTAAACTGAACTAGTTTGGCATTTAAAAAAATCCACAAAAAATTGGATACTGAAGTTTACTTCATTTTCCAAATTTCTCAATCGGTAAAATGATTTATGCAAATGTTCCTTTTAGTTATTTTTCACCTCATTTAATTCGACGAAACTAGTAATCCATCCTTGCCAAGTATAGTATTTAATTATTCTATTTTAACCAGACCGGAGGCAAATTAAGTTGTACTTTCTAACTATTCCCAATTATAAATAGGTTAATGCAAGCCACTGAGTGGTTGCTCTCTTGAGATGTTGGTGACATGACGAGTTTTCTCCATTCTTTTTGTCTATTAGTTCCAAGCAGAGAAGATGATGAAAGCTATCCTCTTGTAAGATTTTGTGAGGTCGTGGAAGGAAGTCTTATCTTTGAAAACTAC
This sequence comes from Riptortus pedestris, assembly GCA_019009955.1. Classification (NCBI taxonomy): domain Eukaryota; kingdom Metazoa; phylum Arthropoda; class Insecta; order Hemiptera; family Alydidae; genus Riptortus; species Riptortus pedestris. The sequence goes on along the minus strand of CM032230.1, from coordinate 32,796,020 downwards.
CATAACATACATTTTTAAAACATTTCAGGGCTATAATAAGTGTTCAAGACTAGCAAACTTCGTATGCATGACAAGGAAGAAGCGGTAACATTACTACTTTCTTTGCTCTACAGTCCTTGTAAGACCAATCGCCACCAATTTTGGCAATTCCCAGTAATGCACTTCTGTATGCTCGTACATTACTGTTACCATTCATCCAAGATATGTATATGAATGATCTACAAATAAGAACTATGTGATCCCCCGTGTGAGAATCCTATTCAACTCAAGTCTGTCTAGACGATTTCGTGTACTTAGTCGAATCCTTATTAACAGTGAATCCTAATTCGTGTGCTCTTCACGCCAATTCAAGTAAAATTTCATTGTAATCCGCAGTTGCTATAAGAGTCCATGTTATATATGATTTTTATTCCTTGGATTCTCGCCCCAAGGGGCTATCTGAGACACTCACACTGTATCTATTTTAGCAGATTTTTCCTTAATGGAATTCAGTTATTGAGGTTTCCCTCAGGAGGCAATGTTTTGACTTCCCATTTTCATTCCCATTAGTCTAATACATTTTCTAGGCATGGTTTAGCAATTTTAAACTGTCTATATTTGTAGAAATGTTGAGAGACTAGTTAGACTAAGTTTGGCCTTATTATTCAATCCAAGGGTGTGCAACCTTATTTAATGTAATAATCGAGCAGTAATATAAGAATTATATAATCTAAACCTGGGACACATGAAAATACATTTTGTATCTCATGACAGAGCATTTGTTTAAAGGTGCCAATACACTACATTTTTTGAAAATTTGGAATATTTATTTATTCACTCTAACAAATTCGATAGAGTATTTACATTAGCTAAAGATTGCAAACAACAGAACAACTAGCTTAACTGACTCCACTGCCAAGAACATGATTTAAGAGGATAATTGCCGAAGATGAGCGATTATAACCGAAGGGGGCCGAAGTGTAAATGTCGAGGTCAGCCTATCCAATTGTGGTCGGCGCCCGATGTGCATTATCCAATAGAGTATAGCTTCGTTCCAGTCAGATCCAGATCATGCTCTCTTGTATAAATTATCTTTAAAGAAAAAGTCCGTCGTGCAGGGGCTGCATAAACAAATCAGGTGTGCTGCAAGGGCACACTATGTATCTTATCTTCACATATATTCTCTATTTCTAAATAAAAATCAATTGGATAGGAAAGCAGGTTAAGTTTCTGTGTTAGGATAAAATGAACAGAAAAACAATTAAACAAGCTTTGTTCTGATTCAGTTTTTGATCTGACTAATAATGACGAAGATATTTTGAATTTTCAAATTTCCCCTCTAACCCCCCAATTTCAAATTCCGGCATTACCAAATATGATCTTTAATGTTAAATGAAACGGTTAAATAATGTGTATATTATTTATCAAATAAAAATTTACGATACAAGAAATAAAATCTTAATTGATGGTGTCATCGCTCAATGTATTTGCATGCATCTCATGTAGAAAAGATCTGCCGAAAACAATATTTGGTATTTAATGGCCTGGAATAAGTCGTTTTGCGTATTGGAAAAGTCCACTGAGCAAAAATGGGCGTTTACTAAAGCTCAGAAATTTAAAAAAGTCCGTCACGCAGGGGCTGCGTAAACTAAGCAGATTTCCCACGAGAAGTTTTACAATAGAGAAATCTGCCTAATAACAACTGTAAGTAGTAAGAAACCTCTAAAACTATTTACCAGGGACGAATAGTTACGAAAACGGCCGCCAGGGCTCATGGCGGAAAGTCCGAACATAGCCCACTTCTGCCGAGCAGACGCAGAATACAAATGCAAATATCTCGGTTAATATTCAAGATACAGAATAAATGTATAGAACAATATTTATAGTAAATTTAATTTGCAATAAGATTGATTCTGTAATATTTTTCGATCCGACGTATAGTAACGGAGATATTTCGAATTTTCGAAAATCCTCCCCTCTAAACTCACTTGTCCGATTTCAGCCGTTAACGAACTTGATCTTTTTATTTACATAAAACGACTAAATATCGAGTTTGGTAACGATCAAACAAAAATTGCGACCGCTAGAGCGGTAACAGACAAATATATATATATATATATAATTTTGAACGGACCTCATTTTCGCCATCTACTAGGTAGAATCGATGGACATTTGAAGAAAAATTTCGAAAATTCCGTCGTGAGTACAACCTCAATAGCTGATTTCCCTTATGGGAAATCTGCTAAAATTCAACAATATCAATTCGACTTATAGTAACAGAAATATATTTAATTTTCTAATGTCTGCTCCTCTACACACCCCAGGTCCGATTTTAGCTGTTAACTAACTTGATCTTTAATTTTACATGAAACGCTCATATATCGAGATTAGTAACAATCAAACGAAAATGAGAATGGACCATATTTCTGTCATCTCCTGTGTGGACGTGATCGATGGACATTTGAGGAAATGTTTCGAAACTCATGCCATAGGACACCCTTATTTCCCTTCAGAGAAATCCGTTCGAAGGTCCGTTACACAGGTGCTACACAGGAATTGCGGATTTCCCACTATCTAGAATATTATCTTACCGCCATATATTCCCCATTTCCCTCGTTATAAGAAGTCTATGTGAACCGGGATTAAAAAATAACGCCATGTAATAATGCCTCTCCAAACACATGTCCATCAAATCGCGCTGTAGAAGTTCAATGAAAATAATATTCTATATTTAACCCTCTGGCTCTGAGAGGCCAGGAAAACATACATTTTGATGCCCCGCCTCATCCTGTTTCCCCTGTGAGATTCATTCCCAATAGTTTCCTTATTCGTGTTCATGCTTAGAATCCCCTACTATAATCTATTGCGATCCTTCATCCGGCTCTTCTGGAACTTAGGTGGCTTGTGAGGCCGACTTGCGACTTAATTTCGGAAGGTGTGTTTTTTTCATGATATATCTATTGCAATCGTTTCTTTTACTAAGATTAATGGTATTCAGTAAAGAAGTTCGTCGATATCTTGAGAAATAAGTGCTAGTCTAACTCTGGCCTCTCAGGCCGAATGCACCTTATCAATTTTACTTGTTTTAGTTTAAGCTTCATTCTATTTTAATAAAGTTATTATTTTACGTACTAAATAGCATATTTGCTTTCCTTAGATCCTAGCAAATTCTGTCCTACCAGCGTTTTAAATTAAAATTAATTAGATGGGGAGTGGGGGGCTAAAATATGTGGGCGGCCTCTCAGGCCGTGTGCGCCCGATTTTGTTTCGTCCAGAGGTGCGCCCGACGGAGGGTTAAGCTTGGCATAACACTTTACATGATATATCGGCTTATATTTAATATAATATGAGTAGGAGTGGGAGCTTGTTAAAGGCTGAAAACTAAAAAATCAGAAACAATGGACATTTAAAGAAATTTGTTCCGTCAGATCATATGTACAATCTCAATTGCTGACTTCCTGTAAGGGGAATCTTCTCATAGTACTTGAAAATAAATTTATTCCCATTCAGTACTTTGCATTTACTACATGACAGTAAAAAAAAAAAAAACGTCCTTTGGACTAAGGAGATTTCACATTTGCTTGTATGACACACTACTGATCTCACTGTGTATCCTTTATTTATAAATAAAAATTCGGAGTGTAGAAGTGGGGGTCCACTGAATATTGAAAGCGAGAAAGTACGAATAACCTGAGTTAATATATGATTTACGTGAAAATGTACCTAACAACAGTTGTAGAGCGACAATAGTTTAACACGATTGACTATATAACTTTGTTCTATCAGACTATTGATTAGGGAGGTACTTTGAATTTTCGAATTCCCCTCCTTCTAAACACACCATCCGCCCTATTCAGGCTGCCCCTATTGGTCCGATTTCAGTCATTAACGAATGTGATCTAAAGTGTTGAATGTAATGGTTAAATATCGATTACGTTTAAGATCAAATTAACGTCTTAGGCTTCATCACACAACGTATTTGTATCTATGTCATCTAGTAATATTTTGCTGAAAACAATATTCTGTATTTATGTTTTGATTAAGATGTTTCATTATACAACAGCTTCTTGTTCATTTAAGATGGGTAGGAGTGGGGGTTTACTGAGGACTGGAAATTAAAAATTGTAATCATATTGGTAAATATTCAAGACATAGATAAAGATTACATAACAACATATATAAAACGTAGTTCGATATTCAATTTTGTACCTAGTTTTGAATCTTGTCTTTGTTTGTACCATTGTTTACTTATTATGTTCCATATTTGTTTTTTGAGTTCCATTTTTGATTTTTGAGTTCCATTTCCATTTTTTGTGTTTCCATCGGTTTAGTTTTTAATTTCGGTTTTTGTGTTCTATTTCTTTTTTTTTTTTGTTGAGTTTCTATTTCTTTCCCATTTCTGTTTTAGTTTAATGTCTGTTTTTTGTGTTTTCTCTCTGTTTTGTGATCCTGTCATGTCCTGTGTTTCTTTTCTGGTTTGTGTTCTTTTACGTATTGTGTTCCTTTTCTGTTCTGAGTTCGGTTTCTGTGTTGTTTTTTAGCAGATTTCCCTTAAGGGAAATCAGCTATTGAGGTCGTACTCATGATGCGAGTTTCGAAAAATTTCTTCATAAGTCCATCAATCCTACCCAGGAGATGACGAAAATGAGGTCCGTTCAAAATTATATATATATATATATATATATATATATATATATATATATATACGTATATTAGTCTGTCGACGCTCTAGCGGTCGTAATTTTTGTTTGATTTTTGCCAAATTGGATTTTTAGACGTTTTATGTAAAAATGAAGATCAAGTTCGTTAATGGCTGAAACCGGAAGAATGGGAGGGGGTAGAGAGGTGGGATTTTCGAAATTTCAAAATATCTCCCTTACTATACGTCCGATCAAAAAATTGTATAGAACCAATCTTATTGCAAATTAAATTTACTATAAATATTGTACTATACATTTATTCTGTATCTTGAATACTAATCGAGATATTTGCATTTGTATTCTGGGTATGGTCACCAGTAGTCTATGTTCGGACTTTCCGCCGAGAGCTCTGGTGGCCGTTTCCATAACTATTCGTCCCTCGTGAATAGGTTTAGAGGTTAGGTTAACTGTGTTTTGGGGCTAGAAACTACTGGGTTATTACGCCCTAAATAATGTTTTAGGTTTAGAGGTTTCTTACTACTACAGTTTTTATTAGGCAGATTTCTCTATTGTAAAACTTCACGTGGGAAATCTGCTTAGTTTACGCAGCCCCTGCGTGACGGACTTTTTCTATTTCTGTAACTTTTTTTTTAAGTCATGAAGCTTTTTTTTTTACCCACAGCTGCGAAGCACCAATAAATAAATACTAAATATGCAATAAGATTGTTTCTCTACAATTTTTCTATCTAACGTATAATGCCGGAAATATTTAGAATTTTTGAAATTCCTCACTCCCCTGTCCGATTTCAGCCGTTAACGAACTTGAACTTTAGTTTTACATAAAACGAATATCTATCTAATTTGGTAACGATAAAAAAAAAAAAAAATAGCTAGCCAAAAGATCGTAGCGATCGATAATCTTGTCATGAGAACAACCTCCATAACTGATTTCCACTATGGGAAACCTGCTAAAAGCTAAAAGTGAAACACTTCCGTGTTAAGTTTATTTAAATTCCACACTCCTGTTTTATGTGGCCTTGCTGGCTGCAGGACAAGTACTGTAATCGTTCTGACGACTGCACTATTTACTAATAGCCTCGTGGAATCGATTCCGTGGGACGACGGTGACAACGAGTTCTCGCTCAGGTTGAACGGCCGCTAATGGTTGTCCAGCCGTGGGACAATTTTTAACTCCACTGATCCGAGGTACAAGGGAATCCTTATGTCGGTCTCTCAATGTATCCCTTGTCACAAACAAAATCATCACAGTTTTTTTTCCAGTTTATCTGCATGAAACTGAACTAATGGTCTCAACAACCAGACACCTGTAGTTTTGGACATTATTCAAAACTGACCAAAATACACTGCAAAAAAAAAGACCGATTATATTCTTTCGTGGTCCTGTTTCTTTTGCAAACTTGCTCAACAGTTTTATGATCTCTTCCCGTTGGTGTAGAGACCATGTAGCTCTGAGGTGCATACAACAGCGATTTTTTAACCAATTTTGATCAGGAAATTAGTTCTGAAATTTTCTTTATGATTTCCAAATGAAATTAATTATGAACACATAATATGATGTTCAAATCAACTTGGTAAAGAAACTCATTAATTAATGCACAAATTCTTAATTAAACTCACCATGTAGTGTCCGAAACACTTTATTAACGAAGCTCATATAAATCAAATGTTTAACTAAACTCACTGGTGTCCAAAAGAAATAAATTAATAGAGAAACTCCCAAAGTGGTGTAATAATAGCCCTTCGAAAAGAAACCAACAATGAGGTATCACAAGAAGAAAAATGTACAAAGACAAGAAGAATTGGGAAACACACTGTATGATATCCAAACAAAAGAATAATGAAACTAACTATGTAGGGTCCAAAATACATTATTAATGAAACTCTGAAAAAAATTGAGGTTTACATTTATTTTCATGCAAAAGAACTTATGTTTTTACTACTATTACAAAATGCTAAATGATGAATTTCATTCGTATATGTCTAAAAATGGAAGCATTATTATGTTATTATTGAATATAGATTTCAATCTAGAATTATTGAAAATTAAATACGCTCTTGGTTAGGCGAACTGTGACAGTTTTTATTATAAAATAGTCTCTGCAGAATAAACTTCCTCCTTGCTTGTCAAATGTAATAAATGGATCTAAAAAGTTGGTTTACTTTTAAGAAAAGAATATCAAGAAACTGTCAATTAAGTAAAAGTTATAATAAGCTCAATTTTCATTGATTTTATCTCTAGACAAATAAATTATTTATCTTATTTATTCAGGCTAATTGGTTAGACATTTTTGTTTTCTTCATCCTGCTTAATTTCAAATGTACAACGGCCATTCCTCACTCGAAAAATAGCTTTGAAGGCTAATGGGCCGTGGATTCTTGTGCAATTTCACGAGTTGAGCTGTGTTGTATCTCTATGTAAGACTATGGCCGGGTCTAGGATAGAGTCATGACGGTCGAATAATGATGTAGTCGTGGGAGAGTGTTTAAGTGCAGGAGCGGAGCATATGTTAACCCGCGCGAATCCTCCATTATATGGCGATTCCAAAGAGAGATGTGATCTATAGTTCTTGCCCTAACCTCTTCCCTACAATCATAAATTATCTCTGTGCCTGTAATTTTCTCGGGCCTATAACGGTTGCCGGGGAAACGGTCGATGAGGTGCGATTTGTTCTCATGGCGCGATTAGCAACTCGAAATGTTCTCCATTTGAGCTGTTATTTAATTTTATTTTGATTTGTGGAACATTTCTCTTTGAGGCCAGTTCATTCGTTTGATAAATTGGGTAAGAGACGGTAAGCCAATGAACTGTGTGAACACTATCAATAAAAGAATACAAGCAGAAAACACTGAAAAGTACATATTAAATTAATGTGGTTTCCAGAAAATTAAAATATCAAGAAGTTTTACAGATGTTTCCCCAAAAAATTGTAAAAAAGACTATTGGTGCACTATCAAAGTGACACCACAAAGCAAATTTCCCTTTAGAATTTTAGAATAATTTCTTTAAATGTCGATCAATCCTACCTAGTAGATGACCAAAATGAGGCCTATTCAAATGTATACTTGATTTCTAGCGCTCGCAATTTTTGTTTATCGTTCCCAAACTCAATATATAAATGTTTACTGTAAAACTAAGCAACTGGAAGAGGGGTGATTAAAGGGACAGAAAATCAAAAATTCAAAGTATCTCTGTTATTAAATTCCGAAAAATAGTTTATCACTAATCTTATTGCATATTTAAATTTTTCTAAATATTTTGTATACACTTTTGTTTTCTTTATCTCGTATATTAACCGAGATATTTATATTTTCTTTTCAATTTTTATTTTTCATTAACAACTCCCCCCCTTGACAATAGGCCAATACATTATGAAAACGTCTCATTCAAAGCTTAAATGTCAAATATTGTTTTCAACACACCTTTATTGTGTGAAATAAATGAAAACACATAGTGTAATGACATCAATAAAGAGAGAATAGAAATAGGATGAAAATAATTATTCTCCTTAAAGTTATTATATTATACTTAAGTTAGTGAGTTAAAAAATATATTCAATACGTGTTTCTTTAAATTCAAGCATAATGCTCTAACCATTTTGCTTAATAATAATGTTTCTTCAATTAAAAAGGCTCTAAACAGTGAACGTGCTTGACAACTTTAAGTTTAAGCATGAGAATGAATATGAATTATATGAGGTAATGAGGAATTATATACTAAAATCACTACTATTCTTGGAGACTATAAATAAAATTGTTAATTCGTTTTACAGACTTTACCTTCTACACATTCTTCGTTCATTTTTGCTATAAATAATTTATAGTCAGGTTTTTTTCCTTGGAATTTGATAACTTTAATGTTAAGGTTAATAACTTTTTTAATCACCAAAAAGCCCTGATCAACATTCCACGAATCTTCCGGAATGAGACGTCCTACAAAAAATACATTCCTCCAGCTGGGAAAAATCTAAGAGCTTAAAGGTCAATGACGAGGGATGAGGCACTTGAGGAATCACAAAATCCTGGAATATTTTCCCATTAAAACGAGGAGTCGTCCCAATTAGCACCCAAAGGAAATGCAATTTTGCGGTCCAGGAATCGAAACCGCCTCTTTGGGTCTCCCTACATCTAGGTTTCTGTGCCAAACCTCAAGACATTTTCTCAAAGAAAGTTCGTAAATGAAAGAGAGAGAGAGAGAAAAAAGGAGACTGTGAAGCAAAATTATTTCCCCAATAAGTTAACTAAGCAATTTCAGCAATTTCTAAGGAGAATCCGCGACTCACGATTGACTTACTCATAGGGTTAATTACTTTCCTCAGCATCTGAATTGTACAGGTCTTACTGGATACTTCGAATTTCACTTTTTTTATTGAATCCCCATGGGAAATACGCTAAAGGCCGTCCACACGATTATATTATTAAAACATTCCTTCAAGTAAAAGACTGACATTTTGGCAAATTTCCCATAAGGGAAAACAGCTATTGAGGTCCTACTCATACGTGATGTTCGAAAAATTCCCTCAAATCCATCGAGTATACCTACTAGATGGCGAAAATGAGTTCTGTTAAAAAATGATATATGTACTCGTATATTGTCTTGTCTGTTACAGCTCTCCTTGTTTGATCGAAAGCAAACTCGATATATATGCGTTTCATACAAAACTAAAGGCCAAGATCGTTAATGGCTGAATTCTAACCTCTCTGAGAGGGGGGTGTAGAAGTGGGATTTTCAAAAATTCGAAATATATCCCTTATTATAAGTCTGATAGAAAAATTATTTAGGACCAATCCTATTGGAAATAAAATATGCTATAAATAATATTATATATATATTTGTCCTCAACCTTTAATATTAACGGAGATATTTGCATTTTTTAGTCCTCCACTCTGACTCATGTCATATTAGCAATAAGCTATTATATCATGAAACACTTTATTTTAAGCTTAGATACCACATGTTGTTTCCATTTACAGAGGGAGTTGCATGCAAATACGTAGTTCCATGATGTCCTGAATTAAGATTTTGCGGTCTTGTATCGAAAATATTTATTTATTCTACACAATGCTTGATAAATAGCTGATTCATTCAACACTAAAGATCTTATTAGTTATGGCTTAAATCGAATAGTGGGGGTTTAGAGGGGTGATTACAAAATGCATAATATCTCGGTTGTAATGGGTTGGATCGCAAAATGCTATAAAACCAATCTTGTTAAGCTATTGATTCTCTACAATTGTTGTTCTGTATTTCTTTTCGTAACTCGAGTATTAAGCGCGTCATTTGTACTTTCTTGTTTTCACCCTTCAGGACCCCCCCCCCTAACCTTTTAACTCCTCGGTTTTTTGCATAAAAATAAATAATATGTAGTGAGTTGAGATTAAAAGTGTGTTATACCTGGACGTGGGAAATCTGCTTAGTTTACGCAGCCCCTGCGCGACGGGCATTACCTTAAATCGACTGATATAAGCATACAATTTCCAGAAAAATATGAATTTTGTCGGCTCAAATATAATATTTATTGTTAGTCTCCCAGTGGTGGCATTGTTTGAGCTGCAGAGACCAAAGATTTTACATTTGGTTTCCATTTTTTGGCCTTTCTGCCGATTCGGGCAAAAAAGGATGTGGTAAGATGAATATATTCTTATTATTGTTTATTAACTTGTTTACTTTGTGCTACTATGGCTCATTATGACGAGTTATCAACAGGTTGCTAACCTTTTCTAGGTGGGCCTGAGGATTTTATTTAGCAAGTTCATTGCTTAACAAATTCCTATTGCCTTCGTGAGAATCGAACCGACGACTTTAGGTTTGCCATGTGTATCATGACCTGCGCCTTAACTCACGCGGCCAACCTGAGCTCTTCGTTAAGGCGCCTTAATCGCCACAAGGTGCGATATATATATACACGAGAATAAATGGTTGTTGACTAAATTAATGCACTTAGTGTATATTTTCCTTACCTCCCATGAATATTTGTATAATCGATTTGTCCTTGAGAGTGTCGACTGCAACTAGAAGAGCAGATAAATCACTTCTTTTAGTCTATTTGTATTGCTAGTAATAACGCAATGAAACGTCTACAAACCATTAATTATTTGAGGATATAATTCCTTTTTTTTAATGAAAGAAAGAAAAACTCGTTTCCAGGGATGAGCTAAATAGCTTGCTTTCCTCCGCGATATTTTAATTACGACCGACTTCAGCTATATTTGTTTGAGTGCCTACTTTAGTGCCCGACTAGCGTGGTTCAATCTACTGCTCCCTAAAGTATCTTCCAGGCACTGAAGATGGAGCTAATGATCTGAAAGTCCACTTTACCGTAATAAACGAATTGTGGAGGAAAACAGCCTATTTTGTCCATCAGAGAAGACGTTATCTCTCTGTTGGTATTCGAATGCGGATCTCTTGAGCAGGTCAGTGCACTTTTCTAATTTGCTATAAATAGCGGCTAGGAACTTTTATGAATTAATTATTTTCTGGATGCTAACTTCGCACCACGATAATCATTTACTACGGCGTACGATTAAAAGTAAAATACAGCAGCACAAACGGATCTTTCTATTTATTCGGGCTGTATTAATCCTTTTCCAGGGAGATGAAGAAAAGGCCTTGACAAAACAATATGCTCGTATATATCTATATCTGATAACGCTCTAGTGGTCGAAAAGTTTGTTTGATCGTTATCCAACTCGATATTTAAACGTTACATGTAAACCTAAACATCAAGTTCATTAATGGCTGAAATAGGACTAGCAGTAATCTATACATATCTACGTTATTTATACATCGGTTCGAAAAACTGCACAGAACCAACCTTATTGCAAATTTAATGATTTATAAATGTTGTTGTATACCTGTTTTTGTAAGTATTTTGATATTACATGTATTTTGAACTTTAAACGAGATATTTGCATTTATTAGTTTTCAGCTTTCAGTAAACACTCCACTCCTACACATGTCATATTAGGAATAAGCTGATGTAATATCATGGGCCAATTTATTCGTAGCATAAATACTAAATAATGTTTTTTCACGGCAGTGTTTGTTGGAAGCAAAGAATATTTACTTGGAGAGAGAGAAAAAACATTTTTTCTCTCTCTCCAAATAATGTTTTCGTTGAAATTTTACTTCTTAAGATACATTTAAATGAGTTGAGTAAAAACGTCGTCAATTAAGTTTCAGGCTTTTGCTCGAAAATGTTTGTTAGATCTATACCAGAGTCGACATTTATTCATTTAACTCAACATTAAAGTATATGGTCATTAATGGCTCAAATCGGACTAGTAACTACACCCCATTGACCACCCTTAAAAAGCGATGCCTTCGGGATCACCGTTAAAGGATTCAGTCTTCGCTCTCATCAATTTTCAAGTTAATACATATGACGATATAACTTTGAGTTATAGAAAATATTAGGGTAGTTCTAAATTTTAATTTTTGTAACTCTCTTTGATCCTTAGGCCTTAAGACATTCATAATTCAAAAGTAAACTAATCCTCAGGATTGTAGGGAATAGGGGACAGCTGTTGTGGGATGGTAGCAATGCGGAACTGGTTCTAGCCAGCTGTAGTCCCTGTCCTATCCCACGAGCATAGCAGGCAAGGTCGCTGTTTGTAGTGCGGGCTAGGTCGGATCGCTACATTGTAGGCGCTACTAACTTCTCTCAAACTGGTACTAATTAAATTTTAATTAATTTAGGAAATTTTACAACCATCTTTTTTCAAAATTTTATCACACATCTTTCAATGCTGTAATTTCACAAAACCTTTACACTCTATGTATTCTCACAGACGGATCTAAGACAGAATTCGGGACTGGCCACCATCAAAAACAAAACTTACAATGTTAGACTCCACGGCGAAAACTATCCCGTTCAACCATCATAGTATAAAGTGGGTCTTAATTTCAAGAATAAAATTTTAAATACCAAACAGACACTAATATTTATACTTAAACGTATTTATATACGTATATATGAATTTTATTGAACTCACATATAATATTAAATAGTGAAATTCAAACTTCACTCTTACGTTCATTCTACATTTTAACGTTGCCACTATCTATTAAGTGTTTCTGGATATCGATTATGATGGCAGTGGTTGTCATGGATCAACTGATTGAAGGAGGCCATCCATTTTGCTTCCGATAGTTAGCATAGGTATTGTGGAAGTTAAAGATGATGAAGTAAATGCAGTCAAAGGAATTTTAACTTGTGTGATGAGGCGTCATAGGTGGTGTGAAATATATAATAGCTCATTTTATTGCGGTCTATGTACTGGCTACTGTAATATAGTAATTCAGTCAAAGTGTATGGTAGGTCTATGAGAGTCCATATGTAGCAGTTAGTATATGTTTTATAGTAAGTCTACAGCTGCAGTATTGGCAGTAGGATTCATCTTCTCCGTTAAGTGTGAGTCATACGTGAATGGCCAATTCTTAACCTCGTTATAACTACTTTTCTCTTCTAAGTAGTCTTTTTGAGGAAGGGTATTCACGAAGTTTATGCTTCAGTTCTCGAAGTTTATTGTCAGTTGTGACAAACCAAGATTTCAGTATCAAATGTTTTGCTTGGGCTAGAATACATTGGTGTGTACAATATGTGTTAACAATAGTTAGTTGTCTGTAAGTATTATTATTATTATTTATTAACGCCCACTTTTTGCAACTTAGGCTAATCGGGACGGGTTATCTACAGGTTATCACCCTTCTCTAGCCAGGGTGGGATTTTAGAACGTTGTTTAATGAATTTCGTCACTAAATAATTTCCCTTGCCCAGGCGAGAATCGAACTCGCCACTCTAGGACATGTGAAATAAAGGACAACGCTTTAACTCACATGGCTGTCTGTAAGTATTTAACTACTTTCCCATCTCACTTTCTTTGAGTTTGTAATTTATCCTCAAATTAGCCCTAAGAGGAAAGAAATTTCTCTTAATCCTCCACGGTAACTATAAGTAACGGATTCGATTCTCACGGTGAAATAGAGATTTATTTCACAATCCGCTCCCTAGATAAAATCCGTAGACCAATCCTGTCCAAGGAAAGTAGTTAGTTCCGATTAGACATATGTACATATGTTTATGGTTTGTGTGTGTGTGTGTGCGTGTGTGTGTGTGTGTGGGTGTGTGTGTGTGTGTGTGTGTGTGTGTGTGTGTGTGTGCGCGTGCGTGCGCGTCCTACATGACAGTTGATTGGGAAACTACAGGTATTTTACTAAGCCTTTCAAAAGTTTGAATACGGAATTTTAATAACAAAAGTCTAAAATTATTACTACAGAATTTCCACCTAAATACTGAAAGTTGCAAATACACCTGGAAATTTGCTAAAATGCAAGCTTGCTCTATCTCTTTATTGGTTTTATTGTCCTGCGGAGATGTACCATTCCTATAGCTTAACAGTGTTGCGATTATGGTATTAGCCCACGTAGGTTATTAATTGATCGGTGTAAATAATATATATCAATAAGTAGAGCAAATAATAATTTTGTGCTTTTATATACTAAACAACTTAATTATTATTATTTCTAACTGGGATTACAGTAATGTCACATCTAAATTATATTTACATATTTTTCATAAGATAAATCAGATTTTGTGGTAGTAATTATTACCTAATATTCTAAAAATGACTTCAAATGCCTAGCGAACCTACAAAAATGATTTATATTCAAATTATTATATAAACTTTATTTAACTGTAAGCGTTTTAGTAATAGTAACTTTGATCAGACCGTTGCCATTTTTGTGATCACAACAATAAAAATAAATAGTAATATACTTTGATAATTTACTCTATATTTAATAGTTTTAGTATAAAGTTGAAGTTCAAGTTAGTCAACGACAGATTATTGAAGATGAATGTACAAAATTGTATATGGCTCCTCTTATTTGTGTAGTTCTTAGTGATAAAGTAATAATATCCTTCCATTGAACACTAAAATGATTATAAATGACAAAAGTTTGTATTTTTCTGTGTCAAAGGTTTTTCTGAAGTAAGGTAAGTGTTGATTAAAAAACTGGGTTGGTCTCTGTGGATGATTTAAGTTAAAAATTCATGAGAAGAATATATCATCGATAAAGAAATTGGATGAATGTTTCTTATATCAGATTTTGAGTAGTTTACAATTTTTTTAAGTTCAATTGTTCAATTTATTTTTCTACTACTTGTATACTAAACTTCAGTTAACACCCACTCATAATCATGCGATTTCCACTTTCGCTTTCATAATAATTAACATTTCATTTCCAGGTTTAGTGGCCAACCTTATTTAGATAGGGTTCAAGAATAGGTTGAAATATAGGGCAGAATCGCAGGTCACGTTGTCAATGAGAGCAGAAAATCTGTTCATTAAACGCAGGCCATGCGTAACACTCATATTATAAAGTATAGTACCGATGAATTGTAAATAGAAATGACTTAGTAACTGTATATGATCACGTGTTGGTGAAATAGTGGCGCAGTGTTTGATTGGAGAAGGTCCTTGATGGTCGAGTCACGTGTCTCTGCTCCATGCAACTTGTGTCAGGGGTCCTTTGACAGCTGTATTTATTACCAGCTGTCATAGAACCGTTCCTTCTCTAAAGCTTTCCGCTTATAGACTCCATACCGTATCAAGCAGTAAATAAATTTTTAAAAAGAAAAAATATAAGTGCCTCACTCAGGAGCTGAGTGAGCTTAGCGAATTTCCCACATCCGATTAAATATAAACTTTTTGATATATTATTTGAGTATGATAGACTAAATTTTGTATTTTTTCTCATCAGAAATCATCTATTAAGGTTGTATTCAACGTTTTTGTACACACACATATAGACAAATCAAGTTACATAACCACAAAAAAAGTTGTGGATTTCGGTCAACCATAGGCTCTAAAAACGGAAAAAGGTGTTATACCAACGTATAATTTGTATATATGCTGGTCATGGCATTCAGCTACATAGTTCAAGTTGTGTATCGTAAAAAATTACATGTTGTAATTTTCAAAGCTTTTTCGAACGTCTTCTTCGACCATTTTAGGGGCTGGAAATATACACACGCCCAGCAGTCGTTGGGGAAGGAAGACTTGGTTTTGAGCAGTGGCAGAAATAGAAGGGTGCAAAAAGTTCGAATAATTATAGAAACAGTTTTTGTTAGTATGTGTTCAATTTAACCATTACTTGGTATTACATCATATTATATTACTTTTTGAGAGAAAATCAGATAATGTTGTTGATACAAAAAAAAAAATATATTATCAAAAATCAGTGTATTATTATTTATTAACGTCCGATTTGTGATACTACTAATTGGGATTCGTTGTGTACAGGTTACCACCCCTTTCTAGTCAGGGTGGGACTAATCATTTAAATTAAGGCATTCATAACCAAATATATTCTTATTGCAAATGCGGGAATCAAAGTCGCCATTCTAAGTTCACAATGCGAGATTAAGATCAACTCCTCAACTCATATGGCTAACCTCAGCCACACAAATCTATAGAAATGGAAGTCTATCCACGTCCCAGTGGAATTACGTTTCTGTATAATTTAATAATAACAATGGCGTGGAAATGGAAATATTTGTCAGTCATCCTGTCCGCTTGTCTACCCGTTTCTTAGTCAATCATTTAAAAACGACTCAAAGGATTTCAATGATATTTTGATTGTGGAAGAGCTACTTCATGATCAAATATAAGCATTGCCAAGGATCGATTTTCCAACTATAAAGAAGAGTTTATTCGAAGTCAATAAATTCATTTATATATATCTTCGAAATTCGTTTTAGCAAAACACAATAAATGAACAAATTGGCGTTATTTAAAGTATTATAAAGTTAAGCCCCACTCCTACTAATGATGTAAGTTGAACACAGGGAATGTTGAAATGATTGGCTGCTTCAATATGTAAACCGAAATCTTAAACCAAGGCATTCTAATGCAGTATAAACGAAGTTTATCCTATATGGTGCCCGGAAATCAAAATTTTGAAATTAAATTACCTCTAAGTTTGTGTAAAATACATAGTAAACTCTACTTATACTTCAATTTTCTTCGATAAAACCAATATTGAATAAATTTGTGAATATAAGTTTTGACTCTTAAATAGAACACCACCTCTGGTCGGAATATCGAATATCTCTTAGGATGTTCCCTGGAGTAGTTGGCACACATGGTTGAGTTTTTATTAAAATACTTCCAGACATTTTTAAGCCAGATGGACAGGAATATCAATTTTGAGGAATTGTTCCTAAGAACGAACTTAAATAACATAAAGTGGTAATTAGTGAACTGACCACTGCCCACCCCCTTAATCACCAAACTAACTGAGCTCAACTCATTTCAGGTCATCTTTGGTTATCGGAGGTTATACATCGAGTTAATCAATTACGCAAACCACTGATCGCGAGTGCTCCATGAACGGATATCTAGCTCAAAGGTCTATAAACCCAAACGACAACAAAAATAAAAAGTCCGTCACGCAGGGGCTGCTTAAAATAAGCTGATTTCCCACGAGAAGTTTAGTAATAGATAAATATACATACTGGTAACACAACACCACCGTGAATAAATACAAACGGAAATAAGTAATGTTTCATCAATCAATTTCAATAAACTGCCGACAGGGAGCGTTAGGTTAGAAATGTAAACAAACGGGTCTGGCGCCTCACACCGGAAAGATATATTACTGAAATATATCAGAATATAACATGTTAATTTTATTGAGAACTATTTACTATAACTAGTACTCTCCTGGAGACCTTAATAATGAGTCAGAATAATTGTTATCTCAATCAATCAAATTTTAGTAATCCAAATCACCAGAAAACATTTACATGTATCTCGTATAATAAAGGTCTCTTCAATACAATTTTTGGTATTTAAACTTCGAATAATGTAATTTATTTTGTAGCAGAGTATTGTTTATGTAACTTGAGTCGAAGTGGCGGTTTGCTTATGGCTGAAAACTAAAGAAATGCAAAAATCTCGGTTAATATTCAATATATTGAATAAACGTATATAACAATATTTATAGTAGATTTAATTAGCAATTAGATTGATTCTATACAATTTTTCGATCCGACCTATGGTAACGGAGATATTTCAAATTTTCGAAAATCCTCCCCTCTAACCCCCCCCACCCCCCGCTCCCCCTGGCCCGATTTCAGCCGCTAACGAACTTGATCTCTCTTTATATATAACGCGACTACATATAGAGTTTGGTATAGATTAAACTATAATTGAGAGCGCTAGAGCGGAAACAGACAAATATATCTCTATATATATATATATATATATATATATATATATATATATATATAATTTAGAACGGACCTCAATTTCGTCATCTCCTGGGTAGGATCGATGGACATTTGAAGAAAAATGTCGAAAATCGCGTCGTGAGTACAACCTCAATAGCTGATTTCTCTTCAGGGAAAACTGCTGAAATAAAAAGTCCGTCACGCAGGGGCTGCTTAAAATAAGCTGAGTTCCTACCGGAATGTTTAGAACAGATAAATCTACCAACTGGTAACACCACAGTGAATGTTAAGGGAAAAAAACACAACCGGTTAGAAGAAATCTTTCAGTCAATTTACAAGTTAATAATATCTACAACGGAAAGCGTCTGAATTGTAAACAAACAGAGCAGCCAACATGGCAGCGCTGATTAGATAAAATATACAGAGGAAAGAGGAACAATATATCTGAATGTAACATATTAATTTTATTGAAAACTATTTACTATAGCTAGTACTGTAAATTATAATGAATCAGAATAATTTTTATTTCAATCAATCAAATATTAGTAGTCTAAAATCTTAAGACGGGGTAGGGTCACTAGAACGAATATATTTGCATGTATCTCATATAATAGAAGTCTCTTGAAAACTATATTTGGTATTAAGCTTCGAGTTATGTGGTTTGTAACGGAAATATTGTTTATGTAACATGAGTAGTAGGGGGTTTGCTGAAAACTGAAATATGCAAATATCTCGTTTAGTATTCAAGATACACACTAAATGTATATAACAATATTTATAGTAAATTTAATTTTAAATAAGATTAGGTCTATTCAACTTTTGGATCCGACGTATAATAACAGAGATATTTCGAATTTTCCAAAATCCTCCTCTCTAACCCCCCCTCCTCCCT
This sequence comes from Riptortus pedestris, assembly GCA_019009955.1. Lineage (NCBI taxonomy): Eukaryota > Metazoa > Arthropoda > Insecta > Hemiptera > Alydidae > Riptortus > Riptortus pedestris. The sequence continues at coordinate 32,777,253 of CM032230.1, read as the reverse complement.
CACTGGTCTGATTTCAGTCATTAACAAACACGGTCTTTCTATTTACATAAAATGATTAAATATCAAGTTTGGTAACGATCAAACAAAATTTCGACCGGTAGAGTGTTAACAGACATATATATATATATATATATATATATATATATATATATATATATATATATATATATAACTTTGAACGGACCTCATTTTCGTTATCTCCTGGGTAGGATCGATGTACATTTGAAGACATTTTTTGAGTCATTAATTCGACTTCAATAGCTGTTTTCCCTTAAGGGAAATCTGCTAAAAGTGAGATAATGTGTATATAAAAAAAATATGGATTTTACAATAAATTTGGTAGCCTACTTTTGTGCAATGTAAAATTACATCTGTATTAAGTCGATAAATGAAATGTGTACCGTTGTACTCCATACTCACATCCAAGATATAAATAAACAGTAGGATTTTTTTTCATCTTTATTATCACTAATTTAAGATAATGTACGAAAATACCATTTATTGTTACTCAAGCAAAATATATCATAGATCGCTTTAACATTAGAGATTGGGTTAATTAATATCATCTTGAGCAATAAAAGAAATATCCAATTTAATTATCTCTATACTTTTTACCGCCATTGTTAACTTCAATAGACCGTGGCACACTTCACTATGGATCTAATTAATATATCTGTAAGGTTATTTCCCCTGACCCGGGGACCTTGGAAGGCCAGTGACCAGTTGTATCTTGAGTTGGGATTTCTAAAAACTCTTTGACAGGTAAATGGTCAATTACCTTTTTTTTGGATGTAAAAATATTGGATTCATTCTTTCCTTGTTAACATAATGTGAATGGGACAAAACTGTAGTTAAATTAAATACATACTCGTTAGATTCATCATTTGATAGTTTATACAGTGTATGCTAAAAATCTGGCTTGAAATGGAATTTTCTCCTCTCTTATTAAGGCATTTAATGTTTTATAGTCTCTTACTGAAGCCAACTGGTAATATATGCAAGTCCATTAGACACCCTCTTCCCTGGTTCCTTTTCTGCCCTGAACAAGCAAGGAGTAGTTGGTTTTTACAGTTACAGCAGCTTTTATAATTCGAATTCTTCCTACATCCTTTTTGGATGACCTCTGCTAGAAACTTTGACTATTGGACTCCCTTTCTCCAAATAATTCTATCTCAAGTTCTTCAGTCACCTCCACCTGTGGTAGCTTCCACTTAGCCCCCCCCCCCCAGTCGGTGTACATTTTTCTGGATGCGCTGTTAAGCTCCATTCTCCCAACCACTCCAATCAACTCTTCTTCAACGAAGGTCTGTCTGACAAATCCATTGGTTTGCCACTGTTACCGATAGTCTGTTTGTGCTATTCTTCTGAGGTTTCAAGTATCATCTTCAGGGCTTTTCACTCCAGAGCAGATTTTCTTAGGGGAACATTCATGCTTCACAAACATACGTAAGTGTTGGTGTGATGTGACCATTTTGTTACTCAAGTGTTTGACTTGTAATTACCACACCCTGAGGCGTAAGTCGTTAAGAAACTTGCCTAGGAAGCCAGAGGTCATAGCAATATAATCGCAGTAGCTTGCCTAAACCAAATGTTTTATTATTATAATCCAGATTACTAAATACTTTCAATTTATAATCATATTACCGAAATCTTGCAGGCATTTCCTTTACAATATATTTAATGGTGCCACTAAGCCCTTTAACGTCCATGTCTCCATCATCAAAACTCTGTCCACAAAAAAAGAATACAACATTAAAAAAAAGTTTCAGAAGTAGGAAGTAAAATAAAATTAAAATGTGTCAAACAATAATTAATAATTTAAATAGTATTGCTACAAGAAACCTATTTTATAGTCCAGTTGCCTGAATGTAAATACACTTGATCTAAACATTTGAAATTAATTGTGGACATTAAAGAATTTAAATCCATGTTTAAAATAATTAAAATATTTAATGAGGCATCCATATATAAATAAAACTGTTCTAAACAAATCGTTGCTCTATTGAAAAGTTTATTGTAACTTTTATATTTTCATGATTTCATTGTTCGAAAGTGAAGTCCAGATCAAATCAGGCAATATTTTGGAGAGGGTGAAGGTTGTTTTTGATAACGAAAATGAAATTAAATGTTTATTTTTCCTTATTTCATTTATTTATTTATTTCATAAAGAATAATTACAGTAATATGTCAAATAATACAATATTTAATACTGAATATAATATAACTTTATGACGCGTCAATGTTTATTCATTTCCCTTTTTATAGTCTTCATCAGATCCCATTATAGTCTCCCATTGCATGTCTAACAGTAGTCAGCCAGCATCTTCATTGCATTTACTGTTGCTGCACCTCTTTTAAATTTGGTATATATCTTAATGTAACCGTTCTCCGAGTTCGGTGGATACTGCTTCCAAGTTGAGAGGGAAGACCTGCAAATTATAGTGAAAAAAAAATCAATTTTTAATGACATGTTACAACCAATGGTCTTATAAGACAATAACAATGTCTTCGTAATTCGAATCTCAGTTGATGTCCGAACATTCCTGGCCCCTTTTTTGAAACGCAGTCCAAGCTCGTTTTTCTAAAAAAAAAAATACTCAAAATGTCTAAAACGCCTCATTTTTTTTTTTTTTTTTTTTTTTTTTTTTTTTTTTTTTTTTTTACGAAAAACACACATTTGGCGTAAAATGGGGTCTGTTAGAAATTATGTGCCTTCGGTTTGGTATTCAGAATTCCTTGAACACATAAAAAAAAAAAAAAAAAAAAAAAAAAACATTTCTGTTAAAGAGAGGTTTTTGATGCAATGTAATTATAGTTAGATATTCTTGGACAGCGAGAGGAACCAAAGGAGGGAATGAATGATAACTTAAACTGATGAGGAGAAAATAAGAAGAGTGGCCTTCAGTATATGATAATGGAAATATTGGAATAGTTCTGACATGGCCGACTTCTCTAACTGGAATAAGTTATTAATCTCTTATGATGACAGATATCATAATCCACATTTAAAGGGTATACTGAGATCCAGAATACCTGTCAATCAAATTTCATATGATCTGGCCTTCATTTTAGAAATGTTTTACGATAGGTCAGGAAGATTGGTTGTAAGGCAGCCTACCGGCCGGGTTATCCAGAAATCCTGTTAGCTCCGCAGGGAGCAGCACCAGTCCGCATATTAGTTCAATCAATCTGAATATATTTCGCCAGACGGAAGCATACTCTAACCAGATATAAATATATATTCAACTCTGATCCGGTTCACTTCCCTTGACACCCTGACCCTTGCAAGATCAGCCGCCTTCGTGGAGTACCGTTCTTCATTTATGAACTTTTACATTTCAAGTCCGTCGCTTCATATGATAATTCTAATAGGACAGAGTTAATTCATTCAAATAGAATTCAACTTGGAATAAATAGTTACAAACTACTTCCCCGTTCCACTTGCCGACTAATTGTTAAATTGCGAATCTAATGGAACGTTCCTTTTTTTCCCCTCCATTATTAATGTTGGACTTGTTACCAAGGCATCTAATGCTAAGTGAGATATTAGTCCATTATGGAAAATTATATTCTAAGTAGGGATATTTTTGGATTCGAGCCAATAATAATGACCGAACCCCCTCAAACTATTCATTTCCACAAGGCTACATAATTGTCCAAGGTCGCTGAGTAATAAACAAAAGATATGTGTCAGAAATTCGTGCGGACCGTGGTTTTAGTCAAATACTGAGGAAAATTCTTATCGGGCTGGAAGAAGTTAATTTTTTTAAAATTAAATTTTGAATGACTTACAATCTAGGAGCGGTTGCCTTATTTTTCTCACACATAAGCTGTTTCCCCGATTCATAGAGCTACCATTTCTAAATACATAACTTTGATGACTTGTCAAAAGATCCACTCATCGAGAGCCAATTGATCTTAAAAATCAGGATTGCAATTTTTTTTAATGGAATTAATAAAATGTTTGATTAAATAAGAAGTCAATGTCGTTCACAGTGCTTTGTTGCACCGAAATCAGTAACACTGAAGATGGAGAACTCAACTCAGAGACCGCTAACGGATTAAATTAGTCCAAGGATATTGACTTCTTATTTAACCATAAATTATAAATCTTCTAAGTGAAAAAAGACGGGTACAATAATTTCTTATAGTAAAATCAAACATGATGATCTAATTAGAAACATTATATAAAGTACTAAATCATATTGAGCCAAACGAGAGTCCATTGCAGAACGCTGATTCTGAAATTAACTTTGCACAAATAATTCTTAACTCTAAAAGGCATTTTCTACACTCATTTCGTTTGAATAAAAAAATTTAGGAAGATATCTAGAAATTAACTTCTTCTTTTGTTAGTATATAGAAAGGAATTGAAATTTATTCTGAGTAATGTAAAAAATTTCTTCTTGGAAAGCTGGGAACGAATTAATCTGGATGTACACATTAGGACTGATTACCTCTGCGCTCTGTCAAAATAAACGTTTTGTACAAAAAAACAGGCCTACTGTGTAATCCACATTAAAATTTTTAAAAAAATGTGTAAACCCAGTTTTATTTTAAGCAGCTCGGAAGTAAAAAAAGGTGAGAATTATTTTCAAAGGGCAAAATTACCTGGAAACCAAGGTAATAACTTCCCCTTAATTAATTTTTATATTTCATATTTACATCACTTTACTATAAAGGCTAAGCGGGGCAGATTATCTGCAAGTTACAACCCTTTTCATTCAGGAATGGTTTGGGGAAGGGGGAGTCCGTCACTAAATAAACTCCATTTGCCCCAGCGGGAATAGAACACAAGGCTTAAATTAATCCAACCATATCCATTCCTGCTTTTAATACACACGGTTAAAATATGGTTCATATAATTATCTTTTTAAATTTTTTCTTAAATTTATAAAATCAGAAATATTAATAACATAAATGTAAATTCAGTAACAGAATATTTATAAATTCTCTATTCTCTGGAAAGTTTATTAAAAGTATCTGCACCGAAAATTAAATTTTTAAAACTAATTGATTTTTAAAAAAATAATGAACTACATAATGACTCAATTAGTTCCAAAATTTATCTAAACTTCACCTAGAAAAATAAAAATACAGGGAATTATTATTAAATAACGCATTATTTAAATCGGGACTATTGACTTTTATTTTCAATGTAAATATGACTGACTGGCTTTAATATTAAAATAGTATTATTATGGGTTATGAGTAACGTAAAAAATTGTGAACTACTGCCCTAGTGAATTACACGAAGTGGGAAAATATTGAAAGTAAAGTAAGAGGCGGTACCTAATGATGACGTAGTGAGTGGCTGAGAGGTAGGCGCGTCTGACCTTGCTTTTGCTAATTATTCCAACTTCTTTGTCTCAACCATCTAACCTGAACAATACCTCCGCCTAGCAACTGCATATCTACACCTTTTTATTTTTCCTTTTAGCCGTCCCATTGTCTTATTCACATTCCAATACACAGATATATATCAAAAGGTTCTCATCATCCCTTCCAATAGAATCCAAAGAGTATATATATTTCAACAATTACATATTCGATTCAGACAATTACCCTCCCTTTGATCTCCGGCCTTGATAAAAGTGCGATCAATATGTTAGCAATAATAAAGGCCTGTGTATAATAATTTGAACTCGGTCTATTCAACTGTCTTCAAACAAGAAAGTCCTAATCATCGAAATAATTCCATTGCTTCAAGCCGATGACCTTTTGACAAAATATGATTCCATTGATCAAGATAAAACAGATTTTATTCGTTCCGCATAGCACTGGAACCTATTAACATATGAGGATAACTTCAGATTTTATAAACTGGTCTATATCCTCAAATCATGTTTCATATAATGTATCCCCGTACATTTTATCTAACGCCTAGCGGTCCAGGACCCATGTGTTCAAGGACCGCCATTCAAACTGAATAGTTACCTAAATAGTTTTAGAGGAACTATCATCATCATAACTTATTACCTCCTGTAGCACAATGCAGTGTGAGGTTCCTTCTTGTACAGTGTGTCTCGTTCTTGGACCAACTCTTTTCTCTTTCTCCAATTCATGCATCGCTTATAGAATAGAACTCCCCACCAACGCTCTTCCCAGGAAATGCGTGGCTTCCATCTTCCTTCCTTCCTTATACACGGATCTTGCAGGTCTTCCAGGAAGTTCTTTCAAGGTCCATCCTAAAGAGGAGTAAGGAATTATTCCTGATAAAATAAAAAAATTGATTAATTCTTTATTGCTTTAGGAGAAATACTCTCTTTAAACGGACAAAATAAATGAAAATATTTAGGCTTTGTACCCATGAAGTATCAAGGCCTGCCACATGAAATGAAGTATACATCTATACCTAAAGCCTAGAATGAAAAAGGCTACAAAGTTGTTGAAAATATTTATTTTCTGAAAAACGTTAATTAACAATGAATTTATAATGATGTTATCAAAATAGTTGGTGAATCCATAAAATAATTTTAATTTTAAAAAAATACTAATTCTTCTAGGAAAATACAATACAGCTGTAGTTCAAGCTAACTGACTGTAAACTGGAGCTTTGAAAGTGCATTCTTTATTAATAAACGCATTGTGGAGGAAAACATGCCTATTTTGCAGATGGAGAAAAATCACTAACGCATAATTAATAATTAACTTTTATTTAATATCACTGCGTCACCATGGTAAAATACATGAGTAGTTAAATATACCAAATAGAGGTGAATACATAAGTATCAGGCACTGTAAGCTTTAGAGGCTTATGCCCTTGACGAAAGCCCCAGATTATACAACTTGGATCTTAATAATGCCCCTCTAGTTACGGGTCCCAGTAATTCTTCTGCCAAGGCATCACACATATTTACATGGGTCTACATCGGGCTCTTAAAGAAACATTTTTTTACACATCTTGGTGGTTTAATTTCATTGGGTAAGAATAGGCCTAGACGATCTGATTATCCTATTGGGTTAAGATATTACCAGCAATGTCCTAAAACATCTGATCCAACTGTTGAAATTCTCTGCAAATGAGCTAATGGGTTTTATCATCTAGATCCGGGGAGCTCTTCTGTTTCTGTGGGAGAGACAAAGCGTCATACACAACAATTCATCTCATTCCCGTTTTACAAATGTTCGAAAGGTTTTTAGAGAACATAGAAGCATCAGCTGCAATGGCCATTCTGAAATGTCTGTTTTTTTATTGTTACTATAGAAAGAAAGAGTTTTCCTCGATACCTGAATCAAATTAAATAGAATTTTTATAATTTTCATTCGTTTTCTTATTATACGAGTGTTTTAATTATTTTCGGATCAAAATTCTGTAACGTCTCTAATTTATCTTTAGTTAAATTTGAGTTGAGAAATAATAATATCATAATTGAGTCATTTATAGCGGATTCTCGGAAGTGTGCTGAAGCAAGAATGCTAATGACTGTAATCCCCATTAGGACTCAGGACTATCATGATTATGAGTACTCTCTCAATTACTTAAGTCTCGGCCTCCATCCTCCTCTATCAGCGCGACTCGCCAAACCATCCTTGGCTAGTAAATTAATAACACCTGTTGCTCGATTGACTTTAGTTCCAGAACGTGGAAATTGTTCTATGAGTAACCAAGAACTGACTTCCTCTATTCCTGACCATGTCTCTTGGGATTTATTCTGTGCAGACCTTCGCCCATCGCTTGCCATTCATTCTAGCCAGATGACCTGCTCAGCCCCACTTCAATCGGTGTGCTTCAACTCAGATTTTCTTCACCGGCACTCTTTTTAAAATATCCCCATTCCACAGTGCCTGAGATGGAGGGACGAGCTTACTGCAGTCGTTGGCAACAATAGGTGGAGAGTGGCGAGAAATCGAGAATGGTGGAAGAGGACGATCGGAAAACAATGACAATTAGGATGGACTCCTTATTATATCTCCTAAGGGAGAGGCTTATATCCTGGAAAAGGATGCCAATAAAGTTATTATTATTCTTATTTAACCTAGGACTAATTTAATAATTCTCAAATTTGAGTCCCTTTTGACTGTGGTTTTGCACAGCATAGGCTTGCTTCATAAATTGCTACTTTCGTGACACTAATTTATAAAAAGGAGTACAAATAATCAAATCATTATAGTGCGTTTTTATAATGGTGAATTTTGTTATTTAAAATTAGCATGAAGGAAAGTTTTTTTTTGTCGTTATTCCCGTTCCGATTTTCTCAGGTATTCGTGTCAGTAGGAAGTGATTCAAGCCAAAACAATGTCTGAAGAATGAATTTATAAGAAGAAAGAGTATGGAATGTTGTTTGCAAATTCCAATCTTCTGCTAAGCATTAAATCTATTTCGGATATTTGAAGTCTAAACACTTCTGTTAATTTTTAAAATAGAGAGGAAAAGAAACAGTGATTCCTTTGACAGAATTAGGGTAACATTCGAAAACAAATTTGCATTGCAATAAATATAGCTCGGTCACTTTGTCTAAAAATAAAATAAATATACAAACTTTATTTTATGTGTATATAAAACAGAGTATCAATCCGGCTTGGGAACTTGTATCAACATTATCACAATCCAACTTCAATAATGAATACTGAAGATTACCGAACTCGTTTGAAGGCGACTTAAAAAGTAAAAGTAACTTTTAGAAAATAGTTTATTTGTTGATTTAGCATTCTTTATGGTTTGTAGTGTGGATAGTGACGTATGGATTTAAGTGATAAACCTAAAATATATGGTGAATTCTAATTGACCTTCTTTGGGTAAAAATATCAAAATATTATAGAAGCTGATATCAATTTATTTGTGGACTATCTGTTTGTACGGTCCTTAAAAATTTTTACTCCTCGACCATTCTGGCGTTAAGATTTTTCTGTATCGACAATATTTACATATCAATGGAAAATAGTTTTTTTTTTTTTTTTTTTTTTTTTTTTCACACACGTCCGCAATGGGTACTTTTGTCTTTTCTCTCCGTTGACTTTGTAAATCATGGAGATCTCTAGTCGCAGAGATTAACCAAACGAGTTCACCCGCGGGCAGCCTGAGGATGGATTCTCAGATAGTTTTATTATTAGTAATTTTCAGGGACTACCAAAAGTATGCATTCGCTAGGCTACTGCTATTCACTAGCTCGCTCTGGTATACAATTCGGTAAGTAATATTCACACTTATTGGGAATCTAGCCTGCAAGTTATACCTTCAGCTTACTGAAAATGTAAACTTTTTGACCCTCATAAATCCGCAACACAAACCCGGAGCACTGGCACTTGAAATAAATAACCTTTTTCCTATATATATATATATATATATATATATACTAGCTAAGGTACCCGGCGATGCCCGGGAAATCAATGCTGACTGACTTTTGATTGTATTTTTATAGGAATAGTTCAATGTGTAAAATTGCACTTCCCTCCACGATGTATTGTTTTTTCAAAACAGCAAATCCTAAAGTGTAACTTTCAGGGTTAATAGAATAGAAATTTTAGTTTTGAGGAATATATGAAAATGGATTCCTAATTTATCCCTCACGACTTTTTGACTCACGGTTTTTGAATAATTCAAACCATAATCATGGGTAGCATTTATCACAATTAAATGACATCTATAATGAACATATTTCCTGCCAAAAATCAAACCAAGCACATATAGTTTTAGCATAGTTTTATACATAAGATTATATTCGTATTAGTAAGCCTCAGTGGAAACCACTTCCCGTCGTGGCAGCATTCCACAGGAAATAACTAAACTCAATTACCTCCCGTCCATTTCCGCTCTCGCAGGAGCGTTATCATCGTTGTTTTCCTTAGAATATTGATTCAGAATATTATTTTAATAATTTATCTCCCTGATGGAACTAAATAATAGATCCCTAAACATAATTTCATTTATGTTCAAAAAGCTACATGAGGGGAATAGAGCCCCCCTGGAACCTAGTAATACTTTAAACATTCATATCGAGTATATATTAAATACCAGAAATGCTCTTATAGTTTATATTCTATTAGAAATAAATAAAAAAGTTATAGGGAAAATAAATAAATAAATGAGGAGGCGACGGAGATTTATAAGCTCACTAACCCGAATCATACTTGCAACTATCATATAAGACTAAAACATAACATCTTTAGTCATAATATCAATTTATTAAAAACACTTAAATAAGCACTAATAAAATTAATGACTCCCGCAATGGATTTAGCGTATATGCCGTGTTAACTTCATTTACGACAAAAGTGAATACAACAAAAGATACTTTAAATAACAAAAGTAAACAACTTTTGCTATGTGCACGTTAGCCAAAAAAAAATAGAAAATGAAAATTGTGAATTTTTATCTCAGGCCTGTCTTATAACCCCCACTCCCGTTTGAACCTAAACATTTTAATATAGCTTATAATCATGGAAGAATTAATGCTAATTCGCATACCAAGTTTTGTTAAATTCGGTTCAATCGTTTGAGCTCAACAAAATTGTTGGCTTCCGCTTTAGATTTTAACGCATATCTCGTTTATGTTATACAGCAAAAGTGAACATAACCAAAGTTACTTTAAATAACAAAATAAACAACTTTTGTCATGTGCATATTTGCAGAAAAACCAGTAGAAAAAGAAATATTGCTATTTTTAATTTCAGGCCTCCCTTATAGCCCCCACTCCTGCCCGTCCCTAGAAATATTGGTGTGGCTTATGATAATTAAGGCGTCAGAGATAATACACATACCGAGTTTTATTTAGTTCGGTGGACTCTTATGTGCCAAATAATATTCTTGACACCCGCTTTAGTTCATAGTGTATATCTCGTTTATACTTTGTTAAAAGACAAAAATGAATATGACCAAAGTTACTCTAAATAATAAAATAAACAACTTTTGTTATGTTCATATTTGTAGAAAAAACCAATAGGAAAACTGAATATCACCATTTTTAATTTCAGGCCTCCCTTATAACCCCCACTCCTGCCCGTCCCTAGAGATGTTGGTACGGCTTATTATAATGAAGGCGTTACTGCTAATACACATACCGAGTTTCATTTAGTTCGGTTGAGTCTATTGTGCTAAATAAAATTGTTGACTCCCGCTATAATTTTTAGCGTATAATGCCTTTATATCTCGGTATACGAAAAAAATGTATATAACAAAAGTTATTCTAAATAACAAAATAAACAACTTTTGTTATATGCATATTTGCCAAAAAACCAATAGGAAACGAAATATCGCTATTTTTAATTTCAGGCCTCCCTTATAACCCCCACTCCTGTTCGTCTCAGAGAATATTAATATAGCCTAAAGTCTAAGTTGGGTTAGTAGTAATATATATACCAAGTTTCATAAAATTCGGTTCAGCCGTTTATGCGTGAAAAGGTAACAAATAAACAAACAAACAAACAGACACGAAAGAAACAAAATGCAGTTATGGTGTCTATGACATGTGAAACGAAAAGTTATCGTGAAATTTCGCGAAAAAAATCAATGTACAGACAGAGGTTACAATTTTATATATATATATATATATATATATATATATATATATATATATATATATATATAATTTTCAATGTGCGTTATTTTCATTCAAGATAGGATCGGCGGATATTTCAAGTAATTTTTAAAAATCGCGTTCTGAGTACAACTCAATAGCTGATTTCCCATAAGCGAAATCTGCTAATAGAAAAAATACATCATTTCATTTGCAACAGCACTAAAGCAAAAAAAAAATCTCCAAATAAACTCAATGACAGGAGAAGTAGTAGTCACTGTTTTTCATATGTACGCCATGCTGAAGATGGCAGCCGCCAGTGCCCAAAACAATGGTGGATTTAAAACATTCATCATTCTTTTTACTTTTTTAAAACGTTTGACACCTAAAGTTCGGTTATCAGTAAGTTTTATTAAAATGAAACCACATAGATACTGCAGGTACTGGGCCCTATCTGCAGTATACAGGTAATATCCGAGGACAGCCGCAAAGCACTGGCATGGGTCTGATTAGGGTAGGAACCCTATATTGGAATTCTTGGCAAGAATAGGACTTGGTCTCTCTAAAAAGGTAGGTCCAATCTCTTCTGGGGAAGGGCAATCTTCTATAAGGCCTTTTCACGATCGTTTCTATTGTATTCTAGGGTTGTCATAACAAATTGTATTCTGGTAAGGAAGTACAAAACATTGCCTTTTTGTGTATTATATTGCTTATAATAAACAATGTAATATACAAAATAAATAAATTTGTGAACTACAGAATTTAATTTAATGGCGAATGTATTATCGAAATTAGTAATATATATATATATATAATATATATATATATATAATATATATATATATATTTGTTACCGAAATGTTCGTCTTTCGGTACCAAACTCGAATAGGGAGAGGGAGGTTCCAAAATTCAGAATATGTCCGTTATTATGATTCGTCTCAAAAAATGTTTATAGAACCAATCTTTTTAAAATATTGATTTTAAACCAACAAATGTTGTTCAATGCATTTTTTCTCAACGCAAATATGAAATGAGTTATTCCTACTATTTTGTTACAGCCTTCAATAAACTCCCATTAATACACATAGTATTCTAGAGATAGAAAATGAGATCATCTGCTTAGTTTACGCTCCCCTTGCGTATCGGATTTTTAGCAGATTTCCCTTGAGAGAAATATCTTCAAATGTCCATCGATCCTACCTGGAAGTTGACGAAAATGAGGTCCATTCAAACTTTTATATATATATATAATATATATATATATATATATATATATATATATATATTTGTGAGTTAACGCTCTGGCGGTCGCAATTTTTGATCCACACTGAACTTGATATTTAAACGTTTCACGTAAAAATGCAGATCTAGTTCGTTAACGGCTAAAATCGGATGAGCAGGGGGGTTTAGATGGAGGAATTCCGAAAATTCGAAATATCCTCGTTAATATGCGTCGGATCGAAATTATGTATAAAATCAATCAAAGTTATGTTCTATAAATGCTCTTATGTACGTTTTTCATTATACTAATTATATAAGTGTTCTCATGTTAATATTGTTCTCATTGAACTTTAACGTTTTGAGATAAATGCAAACACGTGGCGCACGTGGGAAATCTGCTTAGATAACGCAATCTGAACCCTCATTCTTGCCTCACAGCCCCCGTCTCCGTTATTTTCAATCCATCAGGCCACTACAAAAGAGCCTCCCCTCGCATTATGGCAGCCATGAATCTGATTAACATTTAAAACTTGGGTTCTGAGACTTCCTGGAAGAGACAGTAAAGGAAGGCATGGAGGCTGATGAGTTTTTAGAACCGTAGAAAGCTTGCTAAAAGACTCGGTCGATAAACGGAAGAAGATGATACTATTCAGTGATCTAAATGTAAAAAATGGTTACAATAAAAAGGTAAATCTAGACCTAAAATTTGCAAAATCTTGAATTATTTTATTTTCTTATTAAAAGTCACTTTTGCTCCAGTCCCATGAAATGTGTCGCTTTTATTCTTATGCTCATTATGTTTTGTTCTTTTTTAAATTGTTATGCCTTTCGTTCTTTTATAATTCAACATCAATTGTGTAATGTCATCTTGAATTTATGTCATTGTGCAAATCAACAGTATAGTGGTGCCTTCTAACAAAGAAATAATAACATAACAATTAATGTTTTATCCTTCTGACTTTATTGAAAATGCGTGTCCATATTGGTAATTTTTATTGTTATAAGAATCACAGCTGACTTGTCAGATTTGTTTTTGTAATTGTATTCACACGTATTGTATAATTTGCGTAGGTATATTTTAAATATCGGTTGATGAAATTCAATGAACTTGTTATTTTCGTTATTTCGAGACCATGTATAGCCCAAAATTGATAGAACTTTGGGAGCCATGTTATTAAATATTATATTAGACATGTTTGTTTCAACTATTTTCTTAAAATATTCTAGTAAAACTTCTTTGTAATTGTTATTCAATTTTATAACGCATCACAATAGTGCAAGTTTGGTTAAAGAGGGGAATACCTTTATATTTGTGCTTGCATCTTTTTTCACCTGATGAGTTCAGACATTTAGAAAGTATTCTTTATTCTAAATCAAATAGCTACTTGTTTCCTGCTGTTAAATAAACATAGTATTGTCAATAAACAATTCAAATAAATGAGTATTGTCAATACGGGATCAATCGTATCAGAGCACGCTTTTCCTGAAAAACTCCGTTTCATAACTGAACACTGAAATATATAATATATTTATAACACTGCTATAATTGGATATAGAATGTAAAAATACGTATAATATAAAAATGATTACGTATATATTGTAATATAAATGATGTTAATTAAAAAATAACATGATTTTTAAATAAACCCTTGAGAAGGAGTGTGAACACTCGAATCAGATAGGGGATTAAATAAATGTTTATTTTATGTTATTTATTTATGCTGTTATGCCTAGTTGGGATAGGTTATCTACATGATACCACCCTTTTCTAGCCAGAATGGGACTAAGGATTTTATTTAATGAGTTCGGCACTAAATAAATTCCTCTAATCCAGGCGGGAATCGAACTCACCACTCAAGGCTTACAATACGATATTAAGACGAATGCCTTAACTCGCATATCTAACCTGAGCACCATAAATGCTTTAAGTGACTGAATCGTAGAAATTATTTCTCCTGACACATTATGGCTCAAAAATTATGAAAAATAATAGGTTTTAAATGTACTGTGTATATATATATATATATATATATATATATATATATATATATATATATATATATATATACCATATGAGGAAGAAAACTTTATAATTCGGTTTTTCCTTATCTAAAGTTAGTATACGTCACTTTCATCATACTTTCGATTTTTTTTTTGTGATGATACCGCAGTCCTGGTAGAATACCATTTGGCCTAGAGAGTATTAAAATTCTTCCTAGCTTAAAGATAACAATGTCCTTAGTCACATAGTTAATACGGCTAATTTTCCACCTCTATGGAATTATAGATCCTTCACATAAATAACTTTTACAAAACAACACAAAAACATCAATAGTCCTGCGTGATATTTTATACTTAACTAAGAGTGTTAACCCGTTAATATGGCCGTCGGGCAGGTTGCATTCCAGCCATCTGAGTCAGCTTTATTTATCGGAGAGAAAGGATAAACCAACGAAATATTGAAGAGGAGTTTTAACCGAGTTGACAAGACAATGCTCTTTGGAATCCGGACTCTCTGGATTTAGTTCAAAAGCCTCTAGAAGTCGCTTAAGGAAGTCAAATATTATCTACGAATGTTCCATATACTACCAATACTCAGAATATGTACATTTACCTGCAATAAAACATTGATATGTCCGCAGAGGCGAAGTGAATCAGTTTGGTAGTCTTTAAATTAGGATAGACTGACTCACTAGGTTAAACCTTATTTACCACACAGTGTAATCACAAAATAAAATATACAATATATATATATATATATATATATATATATAATATATATTATATATGCTCCTATATATAACTAAAGGTTGGTTCAAAAACTTTATGATTTGAGGGGTATACGACTGAGCCCGTGAAAAATATTTTTACGTTCTTCGTTAAGTAAAGGAAAGGTTTAAACGTAAAACTCTTATTAAAACAAATAAACATATTCACATCTTTTTTGAAATAATTCATTGTTTAGCACCAGCTTAGCACAAAAATAATTCTGCAAAAAAACATTAGTATTCCCAATTTTCTGTTGTTCACCTGTAATTGGGATCTGTGGCAATGGATGTTGCCACTACAATGTCATCCGAAAGTCTCCTTGAACACAGTAAATGCAATGCTCCGAAAAGTTGCAAAAAAAAAGTTCATGAGAGGGGTGATGCAAAATTAAATATCAAATAGTAATTACTTTTCATATTTCTTAAAAATATTTACAGAAACTAACTTTTTGTAACATTTTTTTTATTGTTAACTATTTTTAGATACCTGATGATTTTTTTCTCGTTAATGTATTGTACTTTTTAGAGAATATTATAGTATTCCTTTTCCACTCAATACATTGTAAACTGAGTTTTGTTTGAGGTCTTTTATAATTTATTCTTATACACACACTGTATGGTAGGAATTGAATATTCTACATTCGGTTATCATTTTCTAGAGAAAGAACTCTGATAGTGAAACGAGTGCTATGAAAGAGACTGTTTTATAAAATAAATTGTAAAGGAATGGCCAACTACATTCAAAACCTAATAGCTAACTTCATTATATAGAGATGAAATAAAGTTTAAATAAGTTAGTTCAATTTTAGAATAAATCCTGCTAAATATTATAAAACTTTTTTTTGCCTAGAAAACTGGAGGGTTTCTGGAAAGAACTCAAAATTAATTACTTTGAAAGGGATTGGCTTGCATTTCTTTAGGAAGCTCGTGAAATATAAGCTTCCATTTTTTTTCGTAGATAACATCTCTTTATATAAGCCAATACATATTAGCTCTTCCATATCCTTAATGAAAATTCAAACGATGTTTTCATTAATGTACTCCACTATCTCAGATAATTGGATAAACGTTCTTCCTGTATATTTAATTTAATTAAGTATTTATTGATTTGTTGACTGACATAATAAGTCATTTTTAAGAGAGTGGTTTTTAGGGTGGATAGGTCTTCTTTTACGAATGGTACCATCTTTAAAATTACTTGAAAAAATTATCATTTTAAATACTTTTAAAGAGAAAATAATAATGAAAACTGTCGGGATTCGAACCGATTCTTTCTTCCAACTTAGGATAGTACGCAGCAAACGCGATAGTGATTTATAAAGGACTCAATTAATTTTAAGTTTACGGCTTGAAGCAGCCTAACCCACCTGTGTATTTTTTCTTTATTTGATTGTTATATAGGATGGAAGACACTGTCAATAATAACATATTTTAATTATGTTTATTTACAGAGTTTATTAAATCTGCCGGAATTCAATCTGGCCTCCTTAGGCGAGTATATTACAATTTTGCCAACAATTCCATGAGAGCTGAATTCTTCTCTTTATGATGTACCCTCCATTCTCGATACGTCATGTAAGTGGTAAGAGGAGAGCATTAATTGAGATTTTACCTTTTAAGTGTAATCAATATTTATCCCTCAAATAAAAATAATTGCAATGTTAATTATTGAGTGATTTCAGAATCCGTTCTGAGCATCAGTAAAATAAACTGTATAATTTTATTTATTTCATATCTTATTAACCAAATTACTTTTTGTTTCTCATCATAGTAACTCTATGAGGAGTTATTTATTTGAATACTTGTTCCATTGCAACATGACATATTATGTGTGATTATGTTTAAATACATTCTTATTTTACAATATATATACGTTAATCAACTATCTCCTCAAATATTATATACAAGAAATAATAATAATAAAGTAAAATATTAAAATAAGCAAGGTGATTACAAATAAAATTAATAAATGAAATGAAAAAGTAAACAAATAATTAAATAAAGCAAGACCAAAAAAACATATCAATTTACATAAACCGATTTACATAAGGTCTATAAAACACTAGCCTTCAAAAATATCATTTTGATTGGCGTTACAATAGTTTTGAAAGTTCAAAATCTAAACGAGATAATTTATAAGATCAAAAGTAAGCCAGGTATTATGGTGATATACTCTTTGCAGTTTATCAAATAACTCTGGAACATAATATATCATTACTTAACATTGGAATGGACGGAGATTGGGTTTTGATAGACATATTGCAAGGCTCATTATCTGTGCCTGTGCTTTGCATTATTACAATGAGTTGAGCAAAAGGCAATGAGCCATCTTGGCAGGAGCTAAGCATTCCATTCAAATGACTCACGAAAAAAAAAGATCCACAAAGACTCTGCCTATCGGTGGAGAAAGTGAATTACTCTAAATGACGAAACAGAGCCATAACAATAGATAAGAGAAGAGGGATTCCCCTATCGGGAGGTTGGCATTGTTATCAAGAGGTGTCGCTAGCATCGCTCTCCTCACGGGTGACACTACCGGGAGGAATTAGCTACCTCTATGGATGAATAGGCTTTCACTCTGAGAGCACAATGGCTACTGTCTGCTCCTAGTTCCGTTTGCTATTAAAACAGGTGGACAATGTCAAGGCAACTAGAGTCTCTTAGCCTAACCATCCATCTTATTCTTCTCCTCTGCTTGATATAGTGAAAACGCTTCTTCGTTTAGCAAACCATTCTTGTTCATAAATTGCACATCCTTTATGCCGTTGAGTGCAACAAGCATAATATGAAGGATACGACAAAAATAATATTCTTTTATTTTGTAATTAGGGCTTGTCCCTGATCAAAAAAAACTTTGTGAAAACATATAATAATAAGTAGCATCATTGAATAAATGAAATCAATTTACGCATGGCTTAGCTAAAAACAATATTTATGTGTGTGTGTGTGTGTATATATATATATATATATATATATACTATTTTTAGCAGATTTCCTCTAAGGAAATCTTTAATTTAACACTTCCCGTAATAATTCTTTATTTTTTTTTTAAAAGAGATAGCCCCTGAAGAGGTGGCAAATAAGCCACGAACCATGCAGGGCAGTTTCAATAAAGTCTGCATCGATATAAATGTTTTTTATTGGAGACCCTTGCCGTAAAATGTGAAGAATATATATTATTACAAAACCAGTAATAAACGTTGTTTATTAGAGTTCTTTTGGATGGCAAAATTAAATACACACAAGCTTCACAGTGTTTATCACTGCACAATTTATTTAACAATGTGCTATACACTTGGTTAATTATTCTTAATTACTACTCACAGTATGCACTGATAGCGTCACTGTTCTTCAAAGAGTCACAGTCCAATAATTCACTCACGGTCACTGAAATTCACAAAAAGACGGCACTGCACTGTCTTTTACTTTGCGAAGTTAACGGCACTGCACTGTCTTAAACACGGCACTAAACTGTTACTTACAGAGTCACGGCACAACACTGTTCTTCACATAAAAACACTTTACAACACTGCACTAAGTCGCACTGTAGCACTGATGAACACTTGAAGACAGCTGAGAGCCAAACTAACTGTCGGGCGAATTGTTCACGCTTATATAGAGGAGCGAAAAAACACAAAAGGGTGAGGCCGAAACTACTAGGTCTGGACTGGTAGGGACTAGAACGCACGCGACCATATTACGGCATTTTTTTGATCTCCGTACTTCCCAAATACGTGACTATCTCTGTTTAATTTTTAATTTTCACAATAATATATTCTTCCAATTTGTTTTTGATTGCTACATTTATAAGGTTATCAAATTGTGATATTATTTTGTTATATAAAACCAATATATTTCCAATAGGTTAATAATGAGGTCTGCAACTCGTTCATAATTCAACATTGCTCTATATTCCACTTAAATGAAATGCTTAAAGCTCTTTATTTTTGCTTCAGTTTTTCTATTAAACCCAATAATGATAGGTTTTATCAGTATTATTACTTATTACTAAAGTTTATTTTCAGTTTGGAGTATAAATCGGACTGATAAGTATATGAATAAATATCCATGTTGTTTGAGGTTGCAGAATGTTTCTTCCTCACTCCTGTGAACCAGATATTAATGTCACATAATACATTATCTAATTATTTTTCTAGTAGCTACTCTTAGTTGTAAGATCAGACTGACACTATTGTTGGGAATTCTCCAGTATTTATAGTTACAGAGTAGACCAAAAGTAGGCATACCTCCGAATGCAGTTCGTAGTTATGTTTTGACCAATTTTTCCAGCGTATTCAACATTGTTCTCCTATATACCTGCAATTTATTCGGTTTCTCGATTGTAAGAGTAAAAATGGTATTTTTAATAGGTTACAACAACAGGGAAAAAATCAATGGAAAGTGAGAGAGCATTATCTCAAGAAATGGAAAGAGTGGACTCCCACCCACGAATCCAGGTCGGGCTGTTTGTTTAGTGTACGAAACGTGACCTGGTTCGTTGATCAAGGTTACGATATGCTCAACAGATACGTTTAGTTTTGAATGGCCGAGGTCGCTTTCCATCCTGATAACATAAGTGGCGGCAATAGAAATTCTTTTGTATTTTTTTGTTGGAAGACAAAAATGTTGCTGTTTTCAATGATAGGTGAACCTGAAACATGCTTCTCGATAAATTGTACAGTCAGAAACATTTTATTTACGTTAACTCCTTCCAGCATACTTTTTTTTTTTTTTTTACGTCCACTTTATGCTACTAGGCTAATCGGGACGGGTTATCTACAGGTTACCATCCTTTTCTAGCCAGGGTGGGAATAAGGAGATTATCCCGCCACTCTAGGTCTGTCATGCGAGATTAGGACCAACGCCCTAACCCGCACGGCCAACCCGAGCACCCCACATACTTTGATTCGATTTATATGCGTTAGTTGCTGAATTAAACTTTAGGTTGCCTCACCTTTTTGACAACCAATTAAAGTCACAATGAGGAGGAACTTGCTCAAAGGAAGCTCATAAAGGTCACGTTGAGGTTAGGTTCGTAAGAGATTCTGTTTGCTATTTTAACGTTTATTTACTTTATATTCAAAGAAATCTCGATAATCTTCATAATTTCAGTAGGTACAGAACCCAATATATACTTGATAACATCCATGTCTTTATTACACAAGGAAATCTAAACAATTTCATCAAGATTAACCACAAGAAGTAGGGTAAAACTGGAAGTAAATAAATAATTGTAGTTTGACTAATAATACGATTTACTTCGCACTATTAGTCAGTTCAGTAGCACTCTAAGGTGTTTTTTGTTTTGTTTTTTTTAGAGGATTTATGATTTTTTACAGGTATTTGTGTCCGATATAAAGAATTTCTTTCTACCTAATAGATTTGCCTTTAGTTATCCTCAGCATGCAGGATCGCAACGTCTTACAGTAACACCTATAAACTTAGGCTTAGATAAAATAACAGTCCAACTAAATATTCTTTTAATCCCTAATTGTCTATAATGACAATGTAATACTAAAGTAAAATTTGAGTATTGAATTTGGTTATTTACACATAAGTGCAATTGCTCAATTGATTTAAACTATTCCAATTCCAAGCCAGTTGAGTTAAGTTTGACTTAATCCTGTACATATAACACTTATTCATAGGCAATTCTAAAAGAATACTCAACGTGAACCAAGATTGTTCTGCAATTATTTCGTTGCACTACTACTTACTAAGTTCGTAAATACTTTTAGTAGTTAGCGAAGAGCGTTTTAACATTTTGCGATTTTATTTCAGACACCATCTAATGAATCTTCTTCTCTCTTATTTGATTTTACCACATTTTGCTAGATACTAAAATTGTTATCCAATATTTAAAAGTATATTCACTAAGAACAAAATGAATAAGATTAAATGTCTAACAAATGTAGATTAAAGGAACAAACATTACAAAAAAAAAATAAGTAGTCATCAATAAGTAGCATAAAATAATTCTTAGCTGTTCAGACAGCTGAAAAACTTAAAAACAATATAAAATATATTTTTCCTAATAGAATACCCAAAACACCCGAACTATTACTTCTAAAATTCTGAATTTGTTTAAGTGAATTTGTGCACAACACCTCTCTTAACAATTTTAAATCTCCCGGGTTCATTTGATTTTAAGAATTTTCTTTAACAACGCATTTAGGTAGTAGTGTAAAAGATAAATATTATGGGTCCAAAAATTATTTTTTTTGCTCAAGAAACGTGAATTACTTACAATATTTAACATTAATGAAAGAAGTCAGTTTTTTAATAAAAATGTCACGAAACTCGTGTGAAACAGGTCAATCGAAAATGTGTCCATTACAAACGAAATGAAATTCCGACGAAAATAAAGGCTATAATCATACACGTGAAGTAGGTTGGGAGATGATTATGAGCGAAAAATAGTAGTTAGGGACACTTGCTGGGGAAATTTTCTCTGGCTTAAATGAATTGTCGACGGCTGGTAAGAGTGAGTCGAATTCTCCTTGAGCGAACCATATGTTTTTCCGTGGGAAAAGCGGGAAACCTATGCGGAAACAGGTGATTCCCTTTTTTGTGTGTGTGTCCTGTTTCATTGTGAGAAGATGGCTGCGTTCTTGTGTAACGCATCGCTTTGAGAGCCTGCGTCGATTGCTGGACACACTCATTGAAGCAGGGTTTCACCTCCGTGGAAAATCTTATCGCATTAGCCCAAGGTTCCTCAGTCGCTTTCGACAATTCTTATAGCGTTCTTAGTGGACGTAATAGTTTTGATTGACGTGTTCAATCAAAAGCTATTTTTCTTAGAATTTTTTTCCTTTAAAGGAAGGTTCCTTTTTGTTAGTGTAACACTTATACAATAATGTAACTTTTAACAGTAGTACTTATTCTTTTTCGGGTGGTATTAGAGCCTTTGGAGATCTTTAGCCATTCCCGATGAAGGCTCAAGGGATTCATTGAGAGTGATCAACGGATCAACTACTCCTTGGTTAAGGAGGACTTGGAATCTGTTGTCTCCAGTAGACTGACAGGCCTCATTGCGTCCATGCGGAGGAGGCAAATGTCCCCCTAATGGTTAGTTCACCGACTGTCAGCATTCATGTAGACGGGTTCTGAGAGAGTCATAATCTATAGTCATCCCCAGAAGCTTTTTGGCGTATATACTTGCAAGATTCCTGATAATACACAAGCGCCGCGAACCTAGAGCGATCTGGTTGAGAACTCCTGAACTAATGTTCTCCCGTGGCTTCGGCTTACTTAGGGTAATGGAAGATGCATCTACAACTTAACCAGTCACCGACGCTCTTTCAGTGATATTGGGATGTGTGAACAGTAATGTTAAATTAACACTCTCTAGGAGCGCCTAGGTGAGCTAAGAAATTTTCCCACGTGTTGTAATACCTCACAATGACGCCACCTGATGGCTTTCGTCTCAATTTAGTTTATAATAAGAACTCAAACAATGTAAACAATAATTGCAATTTGAGTTGTACTACATGAGATATTCAGTGGCATGATTGTTATTACATGACAAGATGCTTTGGAAAAGCTAAAAAATACAAATAACACCGGTAAAAAAATATATATATCATGACTGGTTGTGCTACATTTTTTTATGCGATAAACAATAAGAGAAATATTTAAGATTATCACACTTGATATCCATCATATCAGTTCAATTCTCAGTCACAAAGCTCTTTAATTATTTTATTAATCTTTTATTAATTTATTTTTTTAACATAAATACATGGCGTTGTCAAGGGGCTGGCCATTTTATGTTAATACCGTTTGCTATTCAATTTAAATGATTTATAGTACAATTTCGAATACTCTTATAATATAAGTAATATATGCCAATACATGTGCAACAATATAGAATAATTCTGGGGGGGGGACACAATAAAATGTTTAGGGACTGAATAATAATAAGCTCTTAATAAAGGAAAAATATATTATTTCGCTTTTCTATACTGTTAATATTTAGCATATATTCCAATGAAAGTTCGTCCCTGTTTTTAACTATATATGATGTAAATGTTGCTGTCTGTGATTTTGAGTAAAGGGCAAGGTAGCGTTAAATGGTTCAGGCTACTATAAATTGTATTTTTTACACCATTTACATATTTCGTCTGGTATAATGATATGGGCTTTACGTGTATGAGATATTTTAATGTATTTGTTATTAGAGACTCTCAGTTGGCTTAAAGTAATTAACTTTTCTATGCTGGCGTTAAATTGAAGGTAATTCCCTGGTTCCGGATATGAAAAGTTAGAGAATTGTCTATAAAAGGGATTGTATTTTGAGTTAGTTGCCGGTCAATATCTCTGGAAACTAAATTATTTGTGGGTTTTATTATTATATTATTTTTATTACCTAGTAGTGTTTGAGGTAGAGTGGTGAAATATTTCTGTACGAAATTTGAAGCTGAAAACATTTTAATTTGAGTTACCCAGTTAAATTCGTCAAGCTCCC
Source organism: Riptortus pedestris (assembly GCA_019009955.1). Lineage (NCBI taxonomy): Eukaryota > Metazoa > Arthropoda > Insecta > Hemiptera > Alydidae > Riptortus > Riptortus pedestris. The sequence continues at coordinate 32,753,341 of CM032230.1, read as the reverse complement.
TACTATCCAAAACAACCAGTTTTTCAATACACATGCAAGGCAACCGATGTTCTGGGAGGTATAATATTTTAAAGTTCAGTAATTAATAAATACTTAAAATATATAAATTTGATTGATCAATAAAAAAAAAGAAAGCAATTAATGCTTTTAAATCTATCATCATTCTTGCTAAAGGAAAAAATACGATAAAAATGTTTACGATCAGAAATACCATTTATTTTACCACCATTTATATATATATATATATATATATAGTCGTATTATTGATGATAGACGTAAGTATCATCAACAACCCCAACTTGTAAGATGAAAAATTCTTTCTTTCTAAGCTGGTATTTCAGGTATATTTCACATATTACCTTTTCGAGAATGTTGTGGGATTCATGGGGGGTGTAATGGGTTTCTTTTTCAGTTACGTATGTGTACACCTATTCTTCATTCAGCGACTCCAACTCCAAAAAAAAATATTTTCCTTTAAGGAGATCGAATCTCCAACAAGAGTCCTTTAGCAAATTCTCTACCACTTTCTGACACTAGGAGCAACCTTAATGGAAATGAGAATTTGATATGTCACGGTAATGGAAATGCCTGGAGGATTATGAAGATATCTGGAAGTGGGGAACGGCAGCTGATACACGAGATGTAAGTGGGTCAGTTCCTGGCGACGGAGAAAGTACTGGAATCTGGAACTATTGCCCACCATTTGCTTACCGGTCCTTCCAGCGCTGGAATCTCCCGAGCAGCAGCCGCTCCGAGGGTTTTTACTTTCATAAGGTGAAAGAATCGCCGTCAGTGAATGCAGTTTGAAGGTTCTCCTGGGTGCAGTAATGGCCACTGGAATGGGGTCTCCAGTTCATTGCTAGATTTCTCCCAAGTCTAATGAACAAATCTACGGACAAGATGTCTAAAAAAGGCAGACTGAAAATTGAAATTCCTTTTCAAGCAGAAAAATAATTCATCCATAATTGGCTTTCATACAGAGTTTCAGAGAAATATAATGAAGATAGACACGAGATAATTACAAAATTCTCGGTTTGCATCAAATAACATAATTTGATTTCTTCTTAGTTTGTTTGTAAAATAGTATTTTTTTTTTACTTCGTAAATATTAATAAAAAATATTCGTTACACTTGGAGCAGTCGAATTAGTAATGACTAATAATAGAGTAGGAATAGAAATTCGTAAAATAAGTAAATTTTGAAGAATATATATTGAAAGGTGGAATTCGTATTATTTATAAAACAATTTTATAAAAAAAAAAAAAAAATATTGAGATTGGTCGGAATTGAACCCAAAACTTTCCAATTCCTTGTGGGGCTCATGGAACATTTTTTTTATCGATCCATTTGGCAGCCAAATAAAACATTGTATCTCTCTTTAAGATAATATTCAAACTTTTCATCTGAGTACCAAACTAGCTAAAGAGGTTACATCACCTCTTAATTTATTGTTTGGGGCTGAATAATTACTGTTTGGGACTTTTTTAATTTATTTTATTATTTTTTATGATTATTGATTGATTTCAACCGGCTATTAGAGAATCTGGGATGGTACCTGCAAACAGATGATTGGTTCAATAACCCACTCAGGGACTTAGTTACACCAAAACCTAAATTTGTAGCGACAATTATAGTAAACTTTATGTTTTTAGCCAACGTTGTAAAAAATTTCGGCACCAAAATGTCGGGGCGGGGAAGCTATTTAGTCCCTAGTTTCGGCACCGAAATGTAAAGGCGGGAAGCTTTTTTTACGGCAAGAATAAGAGAGCATTAGACTGAAATATTTACTATTTTTGGAAAGATGAGGGTGAATGATACAAGTCACTATTTGAGTTCTCCAAAGAATCAAGTATATTGAATTGATTAAGCGACGTATAATACACTTTATAGATATAGAGGTTGAAAAAGAAACAAAAGGAAACTTAACCCAACTGAGCAGTTATCTATGAAGCGGTTATCTGTAGCGGAGGGAGAGGGGCAAAGCCCCACTGGCCGTAGAAACGACCCCAGAGAGCGTCTACACCCAACTGATTGTATCTTTGTAACTAGCCGATGCCTTCTTGATCTGCAACGTAGTTTCCGCTGTAGGCCACAGCCTTGGTGATCTGCATATGTGTGGCGGGTTTGTGAACTCAGCGAGCGCGAGAAATTCAAATTCAAATGACGTCTGAACACCCATGTAAGTAAAGACGTTGGTGTTAATAAACTTTGGTAAACCTAGAGTCGTGGATTCGATTCCGTGTGGATAATAGGAATTTATTTAGTGAAGAGTTTGCTAAAAACATTTTAATTCTCATCCTGGCTAGAAAAGGATGGCCTGTAGTCGCTTCAAGTAGACTTAATGTACAACAATAATTACTACTTAGAGATGGTCAAGAATTTCGATAAAATTGAAGAAATTGTAAATGCATAGTTTACCCAATAACTATTATTAACTTCACTTTCAAACGATTTTTCGGACTCTTCATATACTTGGATAGCATTGAGGCATGGTTTCGAACCCCACTTGGATAAAGAATTATTTTAGTTGCAGCCTCACGAAAATATCCCTGGCCCCAACCAAACTAGAAAATAGCGGTAACCTGAATATAATCATTCTCAATTATTCAATTTTACAGTGTATTAATATTAAACCCTGGCCCAATTCTAGATGTACTGTCAACCTCTGCGTGAGTTATTGTAACATCCTCTTACTTTTAGAGTGATGAGTAGTTGTAATACCCCCAATGATTCCATTCTGTTAAGGCAATGGAATTTCCAACTCTCTCCGGATTTGTGACGTCCAGCTGCAAGAGCCGAGGATTTACCGATGACAGAAGACGCGTTAACTAAGTCCTCGGGGAGAAGAATGAGGGCATTGCCGAAGTTACAGTGGTGCATGCAAGAGTTGAACAGGAGGCCGGACGTGAGGTACATGGTAACTATCCGAGTCAGCCCTGGAACATTGACTGTTAGCTGGAGAACAAGGCACGTTCTGGAATCTGGCTTAGATACCCCATGCCAGCTGGCAATAAGTCCCCCAGGCCGTGATATGCCGTAAATCTGCCACCGCATTTCCTAATCTTCTGGCATGTTAAATTTAAATATGCACCACTTGCCCTTATCAGAGTCCATTAAATTACAGGTGACACATGAAATGTTTTAGAACTCAAAGGATATACTAAATCCCTTTGTTAAAAGATCCGTTGGACGCATGAGTTGACAATGTTAAAGGACGGTTAAACATTAGCAAGGTTAGCGTGAAATGGACGAATTCCCCGTTGGGCTCCATTGACCTGAATGGTGAAATATACACACTATACTTCTACGAAGTTGATTTTATAAAAATAAAATCATTTAACAACTATATCAATTTTGAAAGTATGATCATAAAATATCATTGTATTCGTATTGTTTTAGAGCATTGGTTATCTTAAGAATGCTTTAAACAAGACGTTTTTCCGTCAGCTATGGAAATATCTTGTATTCGTCTATTTGAAAGATATCTAACACATATATAAAAAGTCCGTCACGAAGAGTCTGCATTAGCCAAACAGTTTTCTTACGTGCGTCCCGTATTTACATTTATCTCAAAACGTAAAATTTCAAGAAGATCAATATTTGATATTTAAGCTTCAAATAAAGTGCTTCACAATATTTCAGCTTATTGTTGATGTGACATAAGTCGGAGTGGGTGATTACAGAAGTCGGACAACTAAAAAATGCAAATATCATGGTTAATAATCAAGATAGTGAACGACATACAAAGCATATTTATAGAATATTACATTTTCAATAAGATTGGTTTTATACAATTTTTCAATCCGACGAATAATAACGGAGATATTAGGAATTTTCGAATCTCCCCTCGTCTAAACTCCCCTCCCACTGGTCAGATGTCAGCCATTAACAAACTTAATGTTTAATTTTACATAAAACATTATAATATCGTGTTTGGTAATTAACAAACTAAAATTGCTAAAGCGTAAACAGACACACACACACACACACACACACACATATATATATATATATATATATATATATATATAAAGTATTGAAAAGGCCTCATTTTCGTCATCATTTCAACAATGGACATTTCAGACAAAATTTCAAAAATGGCGTTATGAGTTCGGCACATAGCTGATTTCCCTTACGGGAAAACTCCTAAAAAAGGATATATATATATATATATATATATATATATATATATATATATATATTGATTTTTAAGTAATATCCAAGTGCTTCAAAATATGCTGATGGCTTCAAAAATAACTACCAGAGAACTTTCTTGCGTAAAATCTTCATCAATACTAAAAAAATATTTATATTTTTACATTTTAATATTTATATTTATATTTTCATGAAACACGTCATGAGTACAACCTCAATAGCCGATTTCCTTTAGGTGAAATCTGCTAAAAAGAAGTGAATCTAACTGTAGACAGTTATGTTAAGAAAAAATATGTGTGATGTCTAACGGTGTCATAGGATGGAGAACAAGAAATAATAAAGGGAGACATATAATAATAGCTTTAAATACAAACAAAAATATAATTTACAAATACTAAAATACATAATTAATGGAATTTCTATTAAGGCAAGAGTGTGCGGGGAATTTAATGTAAATTTTCCCATTGAACAATATAATTATCAAACTATGAATATTGTTACTGGAGTTGAGAGTGAATGGATGCATATAATGAAATAGGGATTATTTTTTTTCTCATTGGAATCTCAAAGCTTTTTCACTCCAAGAACTATTTATTCTTTATTTTTCACATTTTACTTTAATGATCTAGTATTTTATACAGTAAAATGTTTATAATAGACACCCTTCTCATCTGATTTTCACAAGAATAAAATAAATCAAAAAGTGTATTGTTTGAAGTAGGCCGTTTTAATTAAGAAAAGATAAAATTAAAATGTGTATCACTAATATCATTGTCATGTGTTGGATCGCAAAATGTACCAAATTTTGTTGAATACGTAATTCTCTACAATTATTGCTGTATACACTTATCTCTTTCATGAATATTCCATTATTTATTTATATGTATTTTTGCATTTCATCCCTTATTAAACCCCATTGAAAATTAAACTGCAATTCTTGATTCCAATGGGGTGACTAAGAGCGAATACATATTAGAATATGTTATATTACCTTACGATATGATACTGCATAAATATGATAAGGTGTTTGGGAAGCCTGCTTAGTTGTGCCACTGCCTGTTGTATATATACATTTTTTGTATAAATTCTTTTGAAAACACATTTTGTATTGAAACTGTATAGAGGAAGAGAGAGGGGAATTTAATCGAGCATTGAATGAGAGAGAGGGAAGATTCGAAGGTCGAAGAAAGGTGTCTGTTGGCTAAGTGTACCTACATTCTGTGTTACCTCACCCAGATATGGGATTACTTCCATCTTAAGCCTCCATTTTAAGATTTCTTTTGAAAAAGTAACCTAACTCAGTGAGTACTCAAAAGTCCGTCGCGCAGGGGCTGCTTAAACTAAGCAGATTGTCTTCGTGAAGTTTAACAATAGATAAATCTATATAATGATAACATAATAGGCTCTAATAATAGGTAATGAGAAACCTCCCTGTTGAAGGTATTTTATACATATTAGTGTTTTTTAAAGAAAAAAAAATTGACAATACTAATTAAGCACATATATACACTAGTTAAGGTACCCGGCTTAGCCCGGGAATTCATTTTAGTCTGAATAAAGATGGTATTATTTGGCAAGGCTTTACTTTCCACAATATTTTGACATTTCCCCGTCACAGTATTTAGGGTTTATACCCGTCGATGTTGTGGATTTGTTAATAATAAAATTATTTGTTATTTAAGACTTCTCTCTTATTATATTTCCCGTCTCCTGTGCATGTAGCGTCTCGATTGTAAACTGTATATTAATATTGGTGTTCAGTAAAGTATATCACACATTAACGAAGCAGAGTTAATAAATACCAGAAATAACTGAGTGCACCTCTCCAGTGTTCATCCTTTTAAATTATTTATTTTTGGTAATTAAAGAAATTCACATTCCTGAGAATAACACTACATTGCTATAAGCATCAAGAAACATGTTAACATAGACTAATATGAGGTCGGCCAACCCCCACTCCTGGCCGTCCCTAGAAATGTTCGTATGGCTTATTATACTGAAGGCGTTAGTGCTAATACACATACCGAGTTTTGTTTTGTTTGGTTGAGTCTTTTGTGCCAAATAATATTGCTGACTCCCGCTTTAATTTTTAGCGTATAACGCATTTAATCTTCGGAGTACGACGAAACTGTATATAACAAAAGTTACTCTAAATAACAAAATAAACAACTATTGTTATGTGCATATTTGCCGAAAAACCAATAGAAAACGAAATATAGCTATTTTTAATTTCAGGCCTCCCTCACAACCCCCACTCCTGTTCATATCACAGAATATTAATATAGCCTAAAGTCTAAGTTGGTTTAGTAGTAATATACATACAGTTTCATAAAATTCGGTTCAGCCGTTTATGCGTGAAAAGGTAACAAACAGACACCAAGGAAACAAAAGTCCGTCACGCAGGGGCTGCGTAAACTAAGCACATTTCCCACGTGAAGTTTTACAATAGAGAAATCTGCCTAATAACAGCTGTAGTAGTAAGTAACCTCTAAACCTATTCACGAGAGGGAAGAATAATTACAAAAACGGCCGCCAGAGCTCACGGCGGAAAGTCCGAACATAGCCACTGCTGCCGAGCACATGCAGAATACAAATGCAAATATCTCAGTTAATATTCAAGATAGAGAATAAATGTATATAACAATATTTATAGTAAATTTAATTTGCAATAAGATTGATTCTATAATATTTTTCGATCCGACGTATAGTAACGGAGAAATTTTGAATTTTCAAAAAATCCCCCCTTATAAACTCCCCCTCCCACTGGTCCGATTTCAGCCATTAACGAACTTGATCTTTCTTTTTACATAAAACGCTTAAATATGAAGTTTAGTAACGATCAAACAAAAATTGCGACCGCTAGAGCGTTAACAGACAAATATATATATATATATATATATATATATATATATATATATATATATATATATAATTTTGAACGGACCTCATTTTCGTCATCTCCTGGGTAGGATCGATGGACATTTGAGGAAATTTTTCAAAACTCGCGTCATGATTACGACCTCAATAGCTGATTTCCCTTAAGGGAAATCTGCTAAAATGCAATTATGGTGTCTATGGCATGTGAAACGAAAAGTTATCGTGAAATTTCGCGAAAAAAATCAATGTACAAACAGAGGTTACAATTTTATATATATATATATATATATATATATATATATATATATATATATATATATATATCATAAACATCATAGAATAAGGAACCCCTTGATAAGGAGCTACAGTGCTAGAAACGTTTTTGGGGTAAAAATATATAGGACCATTTAAAGAAGAACAAAAGTTGTTTGTTTTGACCCACTAATGCTATACATTCAAACAATTTAAGAACCTGTTCATTTGTTGTAAATTAGATATATACTTTACTAAACTCAATATTTAGACGTCTTATGTATAACTAATGAACAAATTGTCTAAGAGATAGTAGAACTTTTTAGGTTCATTCAGTAAACCCCCACTCCTACTCATGCCAAATTAACGATATGCTGTTATGTCATTATGTTTTTTGAAGCAAAAAATATTCATGAAAGCGAGGTTCAAGCTATTAACTAATTTACTTTAATAGATAATTCAATTATTCTTCCCAGAAATAACTCGAGGAAATTTTGTTAAACTCCTAGAGGAAATGGTAATTTTGGAGTCTAAATGATTATTGTGAATTCAAACACTTAATTATTATAAATAACGAATTCATAGGATACTTTATATTAGCGATGTGAGGTTATGAAAAATAAGGAGTATGCATAAATCTTCTTGATGTATGGATTCATTTATATTCAACGAGATTTTATGTTGTAGAAAAGTCCGTGTGACAGACGCTCAAAGTATGCAATACTCCAGAAGTGTTTTATATCGTTGTAAAAGTTTCTTTAAGACTAGATTAGTAATCTTTGTAGAGATTGTTTTTATTCTTTCTTCGTCATGAACTAAATTTAGTTCGCCATCTGTTGTTTTTCTTGAATATATATTATTACATTTTTATATTAATGAGGAACTTTTTATTCCATTTTTTTTTTCTACTTATGCAGCTAGTAATTGCTTCAACAATAGGTATAAAGCTGAACTTTGGTGCGGTGACGTAGACTTGGCAGTCAATCCCAGAGCGATGGTGAGCTGTGAGTGTTGCGGGTTTGTCTAAAAGCCATTCTCCAGGCGTTATTATTTGTATACCTCCCTCAGGAAACATTCAACCAAATATGTCTTGTCATAGATTGTTCTTTCAGCGTGGCCCAGTTTTAACAGGCAGATGGTCTGTCCGTCTGCCGGTCTCCAGATTATGGCTAAACGGCTGACTAATTTGCTTTCATTTCTTTATAATAATAATAAAAGTCTGTCGTCCAGGTGCTTCGTAAACTAAGCACTTTCCCACTCCCTGGACTATGATACGCAAATGATCTCATCTCACCATCTATTCTCTATTTCTCCCACAGTAAGAAGACTATGTAAACAGGAATTAAAATCTTAGTTGGACTAAAGATATTTAGTCTCTGAGGCGCTTAAATTGAAAATATGTTGTGCAGAAGTGCGGGTTTAAAAAATGTTGAAAAATCTACAAATAATTCCGTTAATATCCGAACCGAAAAAAAAAAAAACTGTATAAATCATAGCTGTAGAAAATTAAACATTTAACAACTTTGGTTATATAGTATTTTTTGATCCGAATGATACAATATATTTCCGAGATATTTCGAATTTGTAATCCCCCAAACCCTAAAATATTTTTAAGTATTGTCCTCTTCCCTATTAATCCACTATTTCTGATTGCATTTTGTAGTTAAATTGTTTTATATAACAAAAAAAATGTTGTTATTAAATTTTTGAGACGAAATAACGTAATAAACTGGATTTTTGAGAAAGAATAACCTGTTTGCTGAATTTTGAGAAGAAATTACCTCTTTGCTGAGTTGGTGACGTGAGCCACAAAAATAAAATTTGTTTGACTTGTTACGGTTATAAGAAATAAACAAATTAATAGAAATGTTTTTTGAGGAAATTAATTTTCCCCATAGATTGAACTGACATAATCGTCTAAATCTTTTGTTTCCATTCATTTGATTTGTCCGACTATTGAAATGTAGGGAAGGTTATAAACTTCAGTTGTAGTTCTTTGATTAAATATTGGCGTGAAACCTAATAACATATTCCCGAATCCTCATCTTGTATTTCTATTACTTTTTGGTTAAGTACACTTAAATTAGTTTAAATATTATAATAAGAATATTTGAAAGAATTAAATAAGGAGGCTCAAGCTTCGCTAACCACTTGAAAAATCACTGTCACAGACCAACAAGTACGTCCGACAGTATGAATCTCCTCAGACAAACAAAATGGCTCTGATTTGACATACTAAAAACATGAAGTTTTGTAAACAACAAACATTCAATGGAAACATTATCAACAAACAGCACAACTAGCTGAGGAACGATATTCAGACCATTGCAGTAGCTAAAATGGAATAATCAACGAAACGGAACGGGCACGACACGAATGCCAGCAGCATAGAATATGTCCTATGCAAACTCAAAATAGTTTGGAAATTTCATAAGATGATTATAGATAAGAGCGGAACTCACAAATAAATTACTATTTCGTCTTAGCAGACCTAAACACCAATAACATCCAGACTAAAATGTAAACAACATACTATGGATAACACACGCAGAGCTTTGTACAACTTTTGATGACCTTGAAGATGGTGATTTTGCATGGAACAGCTGTACTTTAACATCAGCAGTGACGACAGTCTCCACCAAAAGGTTTGACAACAGAATTAAATAAAAATTGTCTCCTCCATATAACTGGCTTTTCCTCCTTAAAATATCATTCTAATATATAATAATTTAACTGAACTAATTAAATATGTGGGATGAAAACAGATAATTTCAAGTCAACTTCAATTTCTTCAGCATAAGTTTTAATTTTTAATGTTTTACAATATCCTTTCTCTACCCCCCCCTCCAAGAGTCTTTCTGGCTCAAATACAACCAGAACGGAATTCTTTTTATATAAAACGTTAAAATATCAATTTTTGTGATTATTAGTTGGACTTCTCAAAATTTCAGAAAATTTATTTATTATTGTGGGAAAATCGATTTCTTGTTATGGATGTTTAATGTATGAAGTTGTACAATTTTTAACTTATCTATTTCAAATATTATTTGAAGAAGTATTGAATTATTTTTTATGAATTTTATTAATTATTTACATTGTATATTTAAAGAATGTTTTATTTCATATCTTTCCTTCTTCTTTTTTTTTTATTTTATTCTTTTGACATTTAAAAAAATGAATTAAATTTGTGTTAGTGATGGACTAAGCTGTTTGGGAAAAATAATCTTCCTCTTTGAAGGGTTACTATAAAGAGAAATAAAATAATGATAATAATAGTAAAAGGAAGTAGCAGATGTTAGTTTTTCTCTTAACCAGAATACAAAAGAACGACCAACCAAACCAGAATGATTTGCAAAGTACAAGGTGTGAACAAATTATGTAGCCGTCACTTTTCAGACTATATTAATATTTGGCTTGTGAGAAAGATACTGGCCGGTGGAAAACCGCACAAAGAGAATGTCATTTTCCAGGAAATAAGAGCATTGCCTAGGACAATGGGAGGTTGCATAATTCGTACTTTTCTTCTTCGCCGCTAAACGACCTTTCTTTCAAATGAAAGAAGAAAAAAAAAACATTCGTCCTAAAAGCTGTCTCTCCCGTTATACAAGCGGAAACCATAAAGACTCATTTTTAACCGGACAATAGAATGAGCCTGGAAAAGAATGTAAAAAGGCCTGAAAAAGGGAATACCCAGATATTGGTTATTCGAGAGGCGCTCTCTGGGGGCCACCCTGGGAACTATACCATGCTCTAGGAAGGGTTTCTATGTCGACTCATAGAATATTCTAGTCAGCTGGTGGGAAGGCGCCGATAGGTCCACTATCAGCACATCGAGGTGAGATATGCCATTCCCGATCTAGCAGAATCATCGCTGACCAAAAATTTAATTGCTGCGCAGCTCCATTGCCCAAGAGAAACATAACCTAAAGAAAATAATTTGAATAATTCAACCAAAGCTCCTAGCGCCTTAAATAGGAAGTGGTGTCACAAAGCAGATTTACATTCGAAAAACATTGTAAACAATCTAAAACATTAAGATACATATGACCCATTTAGTGAATAATCAGAATAACTCATATAGAAAAAGCTTGAATAAGAGTTTACCGAAGGCTGAAAATGAAAAAGAAATAATTACTAATCCATAAATATTCCTCATGGTCAGTCCACTCTGCGTCAGCCTGCGTGTGGCGGGATCTAATATAGTCGTAATCGTTAGTCATCCCGATTGACTGTCAGGCGTATGGAGGCCAATATACTCGTATAAACGTTAGACCGCTGATCCACAAGCGCTGCGACACTTTGACACTGCTTGGCAACTAATGATGGAGGGGATCGAACCTGCTCATGGGTTTACATTTGCTGATTGACGTTATCGGCAGATTTATCCATGCTTTAACCTTCACGGTTACCGGCTCCCCCGATTATACCTTAATACATAAACATACTGATATAATATTAATATAATATTTTTATGTTTTTCCTAACAACGTGCAAATCGGTACTTAAGTCTCTCCATCGTACTTTTTCTAATAACTTGACTTTTTTTATTATTTTATAATATGATTATTTTATTCATCATTTACGAAAAGTGTTTTTTTTTCTTTTTTTTTTTCTTTTTTTTTTTTGGAGGGCATTAAAAGATATCCGCTTTTATGAACAGAAATGAAATAACTTCATCTCTAAAGGATATTTTTTGTACAAGATGAATACTGCCAAAAATCAATTATTAAATGAAACTACAAAATATTTGTCTTAAAAATTGGTCAAATCAAGTTTCTCGTCATTTATAGGGCATGTTATCGTTTAATAAATTTATGATTATTAACAATTCTTGGAAATAAATTAAAAATACTAGAGTCGTATTAAGATTGTTAACGAAATTAGTGTATTATATACATTTATGAAATTGATAGATTTTATAACGTGCATACAAGAAATTTGTGCTAATTTTATAAGGAGGATATTATACAAGTGCATATGCTATTTAACAATATGCAAAAAAATAATGGACATAATATTAGTAAATCTTGTATTTAAAACAAAAATATTTAACGTATTATTATGTTATGATAACATTTAATGAAAATAAATATGTTTCACTTCATTTCTGCAGTGTGATATCCATGAGAGATATTTACATACATTATTTGGTCGCAGGTTTCTTAAGCCAAAAAAGAAAGCATGAAGTTGGTCATTTAAATGGATTCATTTCAGAAAATTTTTACTTCTTCTGAATCTGAGTACTTTGTCTTCATAATTTTTCGGTGGTGTTCTTTTTTGTTTACTTTTATACTTTTATTTGTCCCTAAATATACTGAGAACAGCAAAAAAAAAATATATTAATTTTGAATCACTTAGTTTATTTGAAGGAGAACAAAGAAGTGCGTCAGTGCATATAGCAATCCAGCTATAAAGGACAGTTTTTTTAAAAAAGAATTAAGGGAAATCTGCTAATTCTGGATCATTTCCTGCAATCAACAACTCCATATATAAATTAATAAATATATATAATACTTACAACTATTATAGAATATATGTGAGTGAACCCCAGAGCCCCTCCTTCTCTAAAATATCTTTTAGTTCAATACACAAACAAAAATCAGCGGGATGTCAAATGAAATGGCATTCATGACTAATTGGAATTGAAAATGGATTTAAGGATTGAAAGGGGTGCGTGATTTATTGACAGCTCTACACTTTAAATATGAAAGGATTGATTGAAATTAACAGCAAATATTTATTCAATTCCCGTTATCCCTAAAGGAATAAATTTCCCTCTGGCATGAATATTCGCCTTCCTTTAGCATCCATTTTCAAGGGCCATTAGTAGGTGCTAAATATTCATGTTGGAGTAGCCAAAGTAGGTTCCGTACACCAACAAAAGGTGGCGTTAGTTTCGCCGAATATGATTGTCCTTAAAATCCCCTCAGCTAAAAGCCAACAAGGGACAGAGTTAATATTTATAGGTTTCACTTTTCTCAAAAATGAAACTGCACGTTTTCTCTCTTCTTTGAGGACTTCAGTGTCTTCTAACTTGAGTTTATTCACACTCACTTTGAATTTAATACTTCCATTAGAATTTCACAAGTCAAGGATTTTATTTCTTATGCAATCACCATCTAAGGAACACTAACGAGCATTAAAGTAATACTATAGCATTGAAAAATTGACTGTCAGATATTATCAAAAGTACTGAACCTACTTTACTTGATTTGTTATTAACGTTTAATAACCTACCTCTAAGACAACCTGTTGTTCAAAACATATCGGCCAAGAAATTTCACGATCTTTGGGTGAACTTGGTAAGAGGGAAATGATATATACCATAATTACACTAAAATGTACAAGTCGTAATTGGTAACCATAAAGTCTTATAACTCAGTCATATCATTTAATAGAATTATGCCTATGACGTTGGGGCTCAGGTTAGCCATGTGAGTTAAAGCGTTGACCTTAATCTCACATGGTAAACCTGAAGTGGCGAGTTCGATTCTTACCTGGCCAAAGGAAATTATTTAGTGGCGAAATTCATTAAAAAACATCCTAAATCCCACCTTGGCTAGAAAAGGGTGGTGACCTGTAGATAACCCGTCCCAATTAGCCTGAGTTGCAAAAAGTGGACGTAAATAAATAAATAATAATAATGCCTATGACGTTATTATTCTATACTTAAAAATCATACAAATGACTGCTATACTTCCTTATTGACAACTAAGATAGCAGAATTTATAAATATTTTTTTCTATACCGTACTACCCCTGTTCCAGGATTGTAACTCTTAGAAGTAAGTAATAGCATGTAGTGTTCATAAAACCACAATTGCTTTATGTGTTAATAACCCCACAAGACTCAATCTGATATCACTAATAGGCAATGAGTCGGTATTTATATAACAGCAATTTCTTCAAACCACTTTATAAATACCCTTCTCATTTTTTAGTATAACTCCCCTTCAGGGAAATTTGGAATAAAATAATAAAACTTTAGTCGTTATATGGCATAGATAGGCATAATTTATTACTCTAAATTTTGATAGGTTTCATATATACTGCGAAGAGCACATAACCTGGGACGACAAAGTACTAATAAATCGATAATGTAAAAAATAAATGTACAATCGAAGCCAATAAAAAATCGAACAATTGGTGTTAACATTATAACAGTTTTTTATTAAAAATTTCCGGTGAAGGAAAGTTAGTATTTAACTGTAATTTGAATAATTTTTCAAATAAGTTATTGAAAAGTAAAATGTTCTATTATTTATTAAGTAGGTTAAAAAAAATTGATGTAAAGAGACAAATCCAATTTTTTGAATACTTTTATTTTTAATTCTTGTACGAAGTACCTAAAAGATGTACTGTAAACCCGAAAAATGACGGTTTTCTGTTATCAACAGATTTGTAGGTTGTGACCCTTCCTGTACACCTGTTATGTCAACGTAACGTCAGTACGTGTGCTCTTAGGAATATCTAATAGCCTTAGAATGTTCTGAATTCGTATTTAGTATTGTTAAAACGTCTAATAGAGAATGTTATTTTTAGGTAAAAATCGTCAAACAGGAATGGGCGTTTAAAGGAGGATGAAAACAAAAAAAATAAATGATAATTCCTCCGTCCTGTTAGAGATGCAACACATTAGTATAGGACCTTTTTTGACAGCCATAAGAAGGTCAATTAATTATGTTCAATCAAATTCTTCTACCCCATACTTTGGAACGTAGATATTGTATATGCTCTTTGAATGGAATAATTTTAAATCATAGTTAAGCGAATATTTTCTCAATTTAATTTAATAGGAGCTCATGAATGCCAGTTAAGAATTGCACATCATACATTACAAACACACACACACACACACACACACACATTCATCATACAAAATTGTTTTGCCCTCATCTTAGGCTAAACTGAAACCTGCTATAAAAAAACGAGGCGTGGCTAAAATGCTTCAAAAAATGTTCAATATCTGCAGTATATGCAGATGGAACTTTTATATCCTTTTAGCTATCGTAATCTAAACGTTCGGCTTAACGTCTTTGAAATTTTTAGCCATGTGCCATTCCAGAAGGAAATAATCTAAAAGAAAGTTTTATAGGTCCATTAAGAGAAGTAGGTTCAATCTATCACCATTTGCAATTTGAAGAAAGCGGTCCATCCGGTGATATAAATCATTCTTTGACTGACTGCTCATTCTTATCAAGATGTCTTTGGCTACTTGCTTATGAAAGCCGTTTCATGTTCTCAGGCAGAACCCTTGAGGATTGACTCTGATGGATTGGATATATTTATAAATAGAATGCACGATATGGGGAAGATATTTTCCGATATGTTAGGGATCCATTCGTCTTCTTCAAAGATATATGAGATTATTTCCCTCTGAAGGTTGAATCCTCCATTTGTGAGCATTGAAAATGAGTTCTTATAATTTCGCATAAATTGTAAACTCGGGGAAAAGAAAACTAAACTCAGTCTCGCAAAAATGCCACTGAAACGCCGGAAGCCGACTGCCATGAATCGAGAGAAAATTCATTTCAAGAGTATTAAGTGTTCAATCAAATACCTCAAGGACCGTTGCCACATGAAACCTTTTTCTCTCCCATAAATCAATAGAATGATCAATACCTACAACCAGACCTTTCAGTTCGTGTAGGAACAAGTGGCCATCTTAGAACATTCAGCGAGATCAGGTTCAAGAATTCTCCAATCGCGGAACTTTAGCTTCCGAAACTCTGTATATCTAGCTAGCTTACTCAGGGCATTTGGCTTCAGCATAAATGACCATATTTGCTGTTCGATAATCACGTATTTTCTTGGAGTAGTTCCTAACATTCTATTCTTTCACGTTAGCAAATCATTATTTACGATTTTGCATTAGTGCATTGATGTACAACACAAATCTACTAGCTCAACATTCTTCTATATCCCATCTAGGCTGATCTTTTATGTCTCCGAAAATCTTCCTTAAGTTAAGGGTCTTCTTTTTCTTACTGAAGTGATCTCCGAAGATTCGCTACCAGACTTTCATATTGGTTTGATGCCTAATTTACAATTTTCCTCATCGGTCTTTTTGTGCTTAATGCGGAATGCCCTCAGCAAGGCATAGGAGTAAAATGTCAACATTCTTAATCATATCTGCTTAAACGCAATGATCCTGAGATGACAAGCTTCACTGGCATTTACAACTTACTGAGATTAGTAAATTTAAATTCTGCCAAATAGAAGCCACTCTGAAGGTCCTTCAGGCCAACTATTCTGTCATTTTAAGATTCTGCTCTCATGTTTTTTGCGTGACCTCTCCAGTAGCACCAATCAATATTACAATCGTTTCTCGCGCTCGGTGTTGCCCTGCATCACCATGGAGTCCGTACAAGGAATACCGTGAAAGAGCTTAGTTGTTGGATGAATTACATGGATTCCTTTGGAGAACAGATTTTGTTTTTATGAACAATGGATCTCACAAAAATGTCAACTGTTAGGTTGAGTTATAGAGCAATTCCGATGGCTAACATAAGAAATGTTTGTGACAATAGCCATTAACAGCCCCAAATTTTGTTGATTGAGGGGATTGCCACCGAAAGTACACTACTTAGAGACTCACAAAACGTGCAACAGGCAACAACTGTTTCAACTTACTCGGAAGGCAAACAAGACTCTCTGATTTCTGCTTTGTAAACAACATCAATCTTAACCACCCTTCTCTCTTCCTTCCTTCCTTACAAAGTTGAGTTTCTGCTCAAGTATGCTTGAAATTAAATTACATTATTTACTGTGAACTGGAGTCACATTCTAACAATGCAGACGTATTATAACAAGAGTGGTCTTTTTAAATCCCATTATGTTCATTTATTTTAATATACAAATAAACCTTGTCTTTATATTTTTATACAATTGCCTGTTTTTCCTTCTGATCTTGAATTTTAAAATCATATTTGAGCCACATCTATCCTGGATTAGCCTCTCGTCGTCACCTTTAAGGGATTATAAGTTTTACCTTTTGTAAAGCGGGTTTATATACGATTTTATTCATTCATATCATTGATTCACTATTAATATTATGGAGCATGTTTATTGCGAGAGAATTATAGTAGGCATACTAAAGGTTTTAATCCATGGACTTTTATATACCCTCCTGGTGCCCATTCGGGAATCAAAGAGCAATTTGAATAGAGAAACTCTTCTCCCAAGTTAAAGGAGTGTACCAAATGATTACACTTCTGCTCTTGTCAAGTTTCTCTTTGGTTTGTGTAAGTTAGACTAGGTAAAAGTATATGAGTTGTTGTTTGCGTACAAATACTGGCTGAATCCATTTGTCAGGTATGTACGCTACTGAAAGTTGGATTCATGCACCAGGTGGGCAACGTTTACAGGTCCTTGAGACTTCGTCATTTTTATGTCTTGTGAAAAATTAGAGACTCTCGTTCTCAAGACAGTGCATAGGGTGTCTAAAACAATTATGTTTTTTATTTTATGCCACACAAGTATGGTATTCTTCTTATTTTACAAAAGTATTATTTATCAATAAAAGAAAAGTCATACATATGGGCGATATCTCGGTCATTAAAATTCCCCATAGCAGAATGGTAGATAAGACATTACAACACCTTTGAATTTTATTGTATCTACAGACTACAACTGGTAATTGCTTCCATGAACAGGTGAACATGATTTTTATGGGAATAAGAGGGTCACAAGGAAATGCAGTAGTTTTCCGTTTCCTTCTACTTTAGACCACCTAGAAATAAGGACACTATGTTGGAAACTCTAATCACACCAATAACGACATGAGTAGAGAAAAATCCACTGGAGGCTAGAGTAGTTAGAGAGCCATCCCTCAGTAGCCCGTAGCCTGCACCAGCTGACTGATGACAAGCAATAGCCAGTATGAGTGTGCAGGCTACAACTTTAATACACCCTCTAGTCATGTCCTACTTACATGTTGTAAATGAGAATTTAGACAAGCAGAGAGCATTTGACTTAGAGCAAACAACAAATTTGTCACGTTGTTCAACCCGCTTCTAAAGTTGCAACAATTGGACTGGAGTTGAGGCTTGGAATAAGGCAAAGTTAGCCTATTTGCAAATGCGCATGTGGAGCGATTCTATTAAAATAAGTTGCTCGACCCGAACATACCTTTCCTCTTTCTCTACAGTTCTCGTCTTTCACGTCTCCGAACAGTTATCCCGATCTGAGGTCGGCGGGAGAAGCGTGACGTCTTAGTATTCTTAGTGCGCACTCTGTCCGCGACCTGACCAGGAATCTGGGACCTATCGGGTTTTTACATCCTTCCCGCTATCTCGCCTGCTCTCCTTACCCCGTCGCAGGTAATCAAGACGCCAAGACTTTGCAGGTAATAAGCTCCAAGAAGAGGTTAGTTGGAATCAAGCTTTGTGGGTCAGTATCATGTGATCAGGTTAAGCCTGTATATAATTATCGCCAATTTACTAATTTGATATGGTATTCATAATTGTTGATTTAGTCGTTATACGTATCCAATGTACTTATCCGTCAACTAAGAACGAATACTGAACATTCATTCCGATTTGCTCTCACATGGAAAAACATTCGATGGAAATCCGCCTGCCGGAAAAAACGCACTGCTTGGATGTTTGAAAATTTGCTTGGAGAATTAATGATACCTTACCTCAACTAACACCTGTAGCTTAAGGGGAGATAATTTGTTTACAGGTCCTTCTGCTGCGTTTCAATTTTTTATCAATTCAATTTTCTGTTCAACTGAAATTTTGTAAGGGACTCCCCCTTGAGAGTGGTTCATTGAAAACTGTGATATTAGCGTATTTAAAAATTCAATTCCCTGTTTCATTGATGTTATCACATTGGAGGATGCATCCTATAGGCATGGGTGGCAGATAATTGTATGAATCTACATTTTTCCTGATAGGGTCATCAATAGAAAAGAAGCACCCTAAGGATCTGTATTTGGGCACTCTGTTTCAATCTACATTAAGGACATAACACCCTGTGTCCTCCATGGTAACATTCACTTATACAAATACGATTTTGGTGTATGGCTATAGGTTCTCCGGAAAACGCAGAAGAAATTTTACAAAGAATACTTAAAGAGGATCGGTGGAGCGGGGAGGAGTGGTGTGCTAATAAACATAATCAAACACGAAGTGGCTCCAACTTGGCAGCCCAAAATTATTATAAAAATGTAAACAGCCAGGTCTTTCAATAAAATTAAATGAGTATTTCAAGGAGTGAAAAAATGAGTATCCTTGGGGTAATATGTAATAGTAATCTCACACGGCAAGACCAAGCAGCTTCGGTAGCTAATAAAATATAAAAGCTTTTTTCCCCCTTTGAAGTTAAGTTAAAACATGTCTCCTGTCTAATTTGCCATTAATGCAGTGATTTGGTGTACACAGACATCACATCTACAGATGCCATTAAAATACAGAGAGCATATAATCCAGCAGTCAGGTATATTTTTAATGCTAAGAGATATTAGCACATTACTTCATACATAAAAGTTCTTGAACGGCTCACTTCTAAGGTGTATAGACGCCTTCACATATTGTGCCTTGCAAAGAAGAGTGCCTAGAAATCTATATGAAGTATTCATTCCTATGCACTGTGAAATACTGGTAAATAATTTCCATGTGGCAGCCTGTAGAGCAAACAATCTCTCGCCAGTCGTTGTCGTTCGTTGCTGCAAAGGAGTTAAAAAGTGTCCCTGAACAAAAAAAAAAACCATCATCATTATTCCGATGGGCTTGCATTAATCATTTTCTAACGACCGAGTTGGGACATGACAAAACCATTTTTATATTAGATTTAGTTTTTTATATGTCTAGCAATAAATAATTTTTAAATGTCATTTATATATAGTCTTTAGAATTAATTTGTAAAAAGGATAGTAATAAGCATGTATTTCGATTGTCTGTAAGAGAGGACAACTGGTCCTTCCTATGACAATAATGCATCTCTCTCTCCCACCTCTCTCTCTCTCACTCCCTCTCTCTCTCTCTGTCTCTCTCCTTCCCTCCCCTTTCATCTACGGTCGCGCAGATCCCCATGGAGACGTTGATAATCAGCCACGCCCATGTAGATATTAGCCGAAGAGCAATCGTGCCTTGGAGATATGGCTATTTGCTCAGGTATGGTTTACGACTCACGACTCCAGTGTCCGCCGCAAGTCTATTTATAGCGCTGGTGTATTTGCTGTACCCAGCCCCCACCCCTTGTTGCAAATCCAGTCAAACATCTCTACGTGGCCAACCTCCTTTTCCAGTAGCCATAATTCGACACGATCGTGAGCCCACGATTATAACCATATACATATATTACTTTATTTTCCTTCAATGATAATTTGGGAAATTTAAAAAAAATTAATTGTTATTGAGGTACATGTATGCTTCTTACATGCACTGATTCTTTTAGCAGATTTGCCCGATCTAAAAATTGTATTGTATTGTAAACCTTACTGCAAAATTAATTTTCTATAAATGTTACTATATAATTGTTTTCTCTATTTTAAATATTAATCGTGATATTGGCATTTATTTAGTTTTCAGCGTTCAACAAAACCCCACTCTTAGATATGCCATTTTAGAATTAAGCTGTTGTAGCATGACTCGCCTCATTCGGAGTTTAAAAACCAAATATTGTTTCCATTGAACTCTCACTGTGTGAGAGATGTCCAAATACTGCTGGTGTGATGTCATAATTTAATATTTTAAGATCTGAACTACATGATTGGCATTTGATTAACCCCACACTCCATGTTTAACCGTTTCATGGAGGACTATAGATTATTTTAGGTGATGTGTGAAATCAGCGTTGGATGATGAAGGAATAATTGGATGTCCAAAATATGTCCTTTACAATGATTCTCACCCAAAACGTTTATATAACCAATTTTGTTGGAATTCTAACTTTCTGCAACTATTGCTTTATACTTATTTCTTCCGGCTCGAATATTAGCGGAGTTATGAGTATTTTTTTCGGTTTCAGCCTTTTGTATCCCACCGCATCTACTGATCGGATTTGCTATTTAAATACCCCAGTCACTAAACATTTCAAGTCCAACTAACATTTTATTGTACTTGTTTACAAAAGTTTCCTACTTCGTGGGAAACAGAGAATAGATTGTGAAATTATACCATCATTGTATCATAATCCAGTGCGTAAAAAATTTGCTTTGCGTACGCAGCACCTACGTGACTGTTTTATTTTCACTGTTAGACATGAGGCTGCCGTCCGGATTCAAACATGTCTTACTTCCGATGGTGAGTCTAACCTCTAGACTCAGTCTCTTTCACTCGTTTGTCGGTGATGTTCGTGGAGGCGGTTACAATATCCCGGAAACACTTGAAGCCGGGAAACAGCCCATGTTTATATTCTCATGTGATCAACCATAAAAAAAGGGTTGACACCACATTTTTACCTATCTTCCGCTGAACGACCTTCTTCTTTGCGGTCACAATAAGATTGTTGATATTTTAGTTTGAATATTTTTTTTTTGTCGCTTATCCTGTGTCGGCAAGGGTTTAGTACTCCGAGCCAGAGACTGACCGCACAGAGCCACTTACCGAGGATATCACCAATGTTCTTTTCAAAAACAATTATTGTGTTTCTTTTTGCTGCTGGGACCCAAATAGTTAAATTTTTGTCCGATTTCACTAGACACCAGTTTACTTGTTTAAAGCCTATTTACCTATTACGGCCCTAGAAAATGAGCACTTCATAATCAAACTTCTTAATAATTAACTTAACCTCTTGGACAACTGTGCAAAAAGTAGGAAGGTATACTCCAATTTCTAACTTACAAAATTTAATTATTTATACTATAAGAGCTACATTTTCTACCGTAAGGGAGATATTTTGAATTTTCGGATTCCCCCCTCAAACGCCCCTTATTCCTGGTGCGATTTCTGCCAATATAAAAATAAGACATTTAGTGTTGACTGAAACATTTAAATGTCAAATATTGTATAGATCAAATATGCAAATCAACTTTTTCGAGAACAACAAGCAGGTAAAATCTTAATGGATCTCATCATCGTTCCACGCATTCCCATGTATCTCCAATAATAAAGGTCTCATTGAAAAAAATATTTTACATTTAAGCTTAGAATTAAGAGGTTCATATTATAAAAGATTATTGTAATTATGACATAAGTAGGGATGGCGTTTACTGAAGGCTGAAAAACTAAAAACTCCAAATATCTCGCTTGCAATTTTATACAATTTTTCGATCTGACGAATAGTAACGGAGATATTTCGAATTTTAGAAATTTCTCCTCCTCCAATCCCCCCTCCCACTGGTTCGATTTCAGCCGCTTAACGAACATTTCTATCTTTTTACATAAAACGATTACATATCGAGATTGGTCACGATAACTCAAAAATTCGACCTCTTGAACAGGGGTAACATACATATGTTTTCTATATATGAAAATGTTGAACGGAGCCCATTTTCGTCCTATACTAAGTAGGGCATTTGAAGACATTTTTTGAAAATCGCGTCATGAGTACAACCTCAATAGCTTATTTCTCTTAAGTGAAATCTGCTAAAAACTGCATGAGCAGGTATGGGGGTTTACTTTTGCTAGTTACTAGTTTTAGTTCGACATCTAGAGAACCAGATTTATCTATAGAGACATAGGAAATTACAATTGTAATAAGGACGGTTATATACAATTTTCCGATTCAATTCATAATAACGGAGATATTAAAAATTTCCTAGGGTGAAATTTTCTATCAAAAAAAGTCCGTCACGCAGAGGCTGCGTAAACTAAGGAGATTTCCCACGTGAAGTATTACTATAGAGAAATTTCACGAGAGCCAAACAGTTACGAAAACGGCCGAACTAGCTTTTGGGGGAAACTCACTTTCGCCCGTTACTTGCCCGCATTTAATACCAATGAAAATATCTTGGTTAATATTCAAGATAGAGAATAAATGTATATATCAAAAGTTATAATAAATTTAATTTGCAATAATATTAATTCTTTACATTTTTTCGATACGACGTAAGTTAACGGAGATATTTCTAATTTTCGAAAATTCTCCCCTCTAACCCCCCCCCCCTCCAACTGGCCCGACTTTAGCCATTAACGAACTTGATCTCTCTTTTTACATAAAACGACTAAATATCAAGTTTAGCAACGATTAAACAATAATTGCGACCGCTAGAACGGCAACAGACATATCTATATATATATATATATATATATAATTGTGACCTCTGTCTGTACATTGATTTTTTTCTCGAAATTTCACGATAACTTTTCGTTTCACATGTCATAGACACCATAACTGCATTTTGTTTCTTTCGTGTATGTTTGTTTGTTACCTTTTCACGCAAAAACGGCTGAACAGAATGTTATGAAACTTGGTATGTATATTACAACTAGCCAAACTTTAGGCTATATTAATATTCGCTGAGACGAACAGGAGCCTGAAATTAAAAATAGCGATATTTCATGTCCTATTGGTTTTTCGGCAAATATGGGCATAACAAAAGATGTTTATTATGTTATTTAGATTAACTTTTGTCATATACACTTTCGTCGTATATCGAAGTATAAAGGCGTTATACGCTAAAACCTATAGCGGAAGTGAAAAAATTTATTTTGGACAAAAGACCCAACCGAAATAAATAAAACTCGGTATATGTATTAGCACTAACGCTTTCATTATAACAAGCCATACCAACATTTCTTGGGACGGGCAGGAGTGGGGGTTATAAGGGAAGCCAGAAATTAAAAATAGCGATATTTCGTTTCCTATTGGTTTTTCGACAAATATGAACATAACAAAAGTTGTTTACTTTGTTATTTAGAGAAACTTTTGTTATATACACTATTGTCGTATACCGAAGTATAAAGGCGTTATACGCTAAAGATTATAGCGGGAGTCAACAATTTTATTTGGCACAATAGACTCGACCAAACTAAATAAAACACTCGGTATGTGTATTAGCACTAACGCCTTAATTATAATAAGCTATACTAACATTTCTAGAGACGGGCAGGAGTGGGGGTTGTAAGGGAGGTCTAAAATTAAAAATAGCGGTACAAAAGTTGTTTACTTTGTTATTTAGATTAACTTTTGTTTTATACATTATTCCAGTAGCAATGTGTGGAGCAAGTAATTTGCGTAGAAATATTGATATGCTCAACAATTCATTCCAAGTTGAAGTAATTGGTACCTCACCTGGAAAAATTAATTCAAATCTATGTTAATATTTTGTCCTTAATAACTGAAATCTATGCATAATGCACAGGAGATGGGAAATATGTCAATTTGGAGGACAGTGAAGACTTGCATAAAAAATTAATTTTATTATTAACAAATGACAACAACGGGTATTAACCCTAAATACTGGTATGGGTAAATGTTAAAATATTGTGCAAAATAAAGCCTTGCCAAAAAAATACCATCGCCAGGCTGAATGGTGATCAGCCTCAAATCAATTCCCGGGCGAAGCCGGGTATCTGAGCTAGTATATATATATATATATATATATATATATATATATATATATATATATATATATATATATAAAGTTTTTAGCGGACCTCATTTTCGTCATCTAGTATGTAGTATCGTTGGAGATTTGAATAAAATTTTCGAAATATCCGTAATGAGTACAACCTCTATAGCTGATTTCCCTTAAGGGAAATCTGCTAAAACCTAACACTGTCAGAATTTATACGAACTCTATGAGTTGTTTTATGTTTTACAAGTGACTTGAGGAGTATGACTGGAGCGGCAGGTTGTCGACCCCAGCGGTAGGGGACTTGACACAGCCTGTTGGTATTATCGTTGTGACAGAAATACCTCTTTGGACAGATGTCCGCTTAGCTCTGTGGTGCTCAGTGACCGCAGCCGGCTCGCATTGTGAGGTTAACCACACAAACTGAGAACAAGGCGATCTGCACACTTTCTTTTACGGCTCAAAATTTCTCGGAACTTGACAATTCTCGAATCAAGAGGTCTTGTTTAAGTTTTTATATGAACTTAATTATGGACGTACTGTTCATTTTAAGCAATGATTAATAATTTTGCAATGGTTGATGCAATAAATAACTTAGTTCGTTCACAGGCATCCTCAAGAAATAAAAATATGACTCTCAACAACCAGTAATTTTACAACCATTAATTCGTTAAAGTCAACGAACAAACGTTTTTACAGATGCTCTATGACTGTTAAATAAATAATCAAAATAGATCGAACTTCATAATGGAAATAATTTTAAAAGGAAGTAATTTGTCAGAACCATCTCATATATTATTTAATAAATATAATAAAGAACACATAAAATTTATAAAACGTATAGATATGGATGTATCCAAAATACATTAGAATATAAAGTTTATTATGAGGAAACAGAATTATAATTCAATATATTTGCCTTACATAGACTTCCAAATTAAAGAAGAGAAAACCCGTAAACGGTTGAGTTTAACTTATTTTAGCTGATTTCCCTTAAGGGGAAATCAGCTATTGAGGTCGTACTCATGACGGAATTTCCGAAATTTTTTTTCAAATGTCCATCGATCCTACCAAGGAGATGATGAAAATGAGGAAAAGGAGGTGATGAGAGAGAGTTCCCCGTCAAAAGCTAGGTCGGCCGTTTCCTTATCTGTTCGGCTCTCGTGAAATTTCTCTATTCTAAAACTTCACGTGGGAAATCTGCTTAGTTTACGCAGCCCCTGCGTGACTGACGATTTATTATTTAAATGACGGTTGAGTTAATTTATTTTTTTTTTATTTTTTATTTATTAATTTTATTTTTAACTATCTTGCTTATTTCATAACTTTATTTTACTTTAATGTCTTATTTTATTTATTTTTGATTATTTCATTCAGTTTTTATTATATTATATTATACGGTAATGACCCATTAAATAGTATATATTGTAAAAAAAAAAAAAAAAATCATTCGATATTCAATCAACACTAAAGATTATATTATTTAATGGCTCCGAAACAGAGGGGGGGATTAGAGAGTGCGGGAATCCGGGCATTTTCCGTTATTAAGAGTCAGATAGAAAAATGTTACAGATCCAAACTTGTTGAAAAATCACGTTTCTATAATACATTTTCTATTAACTCAACTATTAACGGAGCTATTAGCATTTTTTTTTTCAGCCTACAATAAGCCCCCACTAGTTCTCATCGAATTTTGGTTTACAAGAGGAGTGCACGTCCTAAACCCCACCAATTTGAACGAAAATGTTTTAGTGTTTAGTAACTATGAAAAACCAATTCTGTCAAAGCGAGAGAAATCACTTCTCACTCGTTCGTCTAAAAAAAAAGGATGAACTTTGCCTGAACGTAATGAGTTGTTCCCAAGACTTATATTCAAGGAGCCCCCGTGGCACAATTGGTAGTGGTTTCTTTTTTGTAACGGGAAATCTCATGATCGAATCTCGTGACTTTTTTTTTTCATTTTTTTCTTCTAGGGTGTTTATTTAATATAAATAAATAAATAACAAGTTTTGCATATTCAAGTATATTTTTATCATCAAGTTAAAAATTGTATCAAGTATCTGTAAAACTGCTTGTATTTGATCAAATAGAATCACAAAATATCATCTACCTTTAAAATCCATACTATTCTTCAACATCATTGTCATCCGCAATAAAATTGTTAACATCATAGAAATATACGTCAGTGATCCAAGGCAAAGCATAATGAAAATATAGTTCTAAACTACTAACTAACTGTTAAAAAATATTTTTATGTCTAGAGCTAGAAAATGTTAAATGTCTTTATTAATTGTAAAATAAAATAATAACAAATAAACGGGTAAAGTTAAGTAAAACCCTTTAAAAATATTATTAAAATATAGGTTGTACTTATTAAATTAAGTGTGTGTTTTATTATTTAATAATAATAAAAATTGCATGTTGATGTATGAAAAGTTTTATATGTTTTTTAGTTCTAAGAAAGATAGGTTTTATTGTTAAATGCTATCGATTATACCCCTATATACATATCTAAAATATTTTAAGGGAGATGTAATTATTGTTTTTGTGTGTCAACAGGGCACTGACGATGATGCACAGCATAGAAAGCGCTGTGCCGTTTTAATAAATTGTTATACTGGAAGCGTAACGAATTCTTTCGTCCTTCCTACATTAGAAGTCACTTCCACCTGCCAGAATACCAACTCAGATTATTAAAATATTTGCTATATTATTGATATATGTTACATACTTATGTATTCAATTATTAATGTATTTCTTGTACAATATTAAATATTTCCTAACACCAATTACATTTTTGACAGAAAGTATTCCAATTTTCTTTAAATATATGGAACACGCTAACACTTAAATACCAATAATTAAATACAAAACTATTTACTTTGTTGTTAAAATTAAATAAACGCCCTAGAAGCAAAAAATAAAAATCCATAAAAAAAAATCGCCGCTCCTGGCGAGATTCTATCTTCAATCTTCTTCTCGGTTACAAAAGGAAAGCACTACCAACTGAGCCACGGGGACAACATGAAATATATGTGTTAGAAACAGCTCAAGACGTTCAGACAAATTTCCACAATTTTTTTTTAGACGAACGCGTGAGAAGTGCGTTCTCTCGCTTTAACAGATTTGGTTTTTCATTAAGTACTAAACACTAAAATATTTTTGTTTAAATTCGTGTGCGGAAAGCCGTTTACTCCTCTTGTTAGAAGTAGAGAATGCACGTATATGGAGATGACTTCAGTAGGGTGTCATAGAGCACTTAGAAAAATTGTATAGTTTAAGTAGCCTCTACGTATGGATTTTTTTTTTATTGAGAATTTAAACCATGGGTGAATAAAAAAATAATAATTATTTAAGAAATCTTAATATTTATTATACTGGTGTATACATTTCTTATGTTGAGCCATGCTTCAAAATTTTCTGCAAACATATGTTGCCTGTTAGTCCTTTCAGGGTTTTAAGTTGAATAGATTTTCTTGTCAAAAGTGAGGAGTAACTTAACTGACAATATAATGATTGATAGCTAATGTTATAGTGTAGATTCCTGTGCGCAAGCTGGCGTAAAACAACCCGTGAAATGGTCTGGAAGTGCTGGAATTCCATAGCTACCGCCGCCGGCTGGAGTTAGTACAATTACCGTAATTTCGGATTGGATACACCCCGCCTGACGTCATGTGAACTGACCCGGCTCCTCGGAGAGAGATGCCAATGGCCAACAATAACCATCGCCCATCTCTCCAACCACAAATAACATCATTTGGTTTGGAATAATAGAGGATACACGATCAAAAATATGTAATCAGATAAAATTGATATTTATATGATTGGACAAAATTTAATGTCTTTACTTTTTGGAACCAAAATCACCTATACTTAAACATTAACGAGTAATCTCACATCAAAGACGCGGAAAGAAAATTATGCAAATAATGACATTCATGTTAACTTAATCCCCTATAACGAAGAAAATTCCGACACGCAGGCTTCGTTAACTAAGCAGATTTGCCACGTACGCCACATATTTGCATTTATCTCAAAAAGTAAAACTTCAATAAGACCAATAATTGGTATTTAAGCTTAAAATAAAGTAGTTTATAATATAATAACTCATTGTCAATATGACATGCGTAGGAGTGGGGTTTACTTAAAGAAAATATTTATATAATAACATTTATAGGCATTTAAATTTTCAATAATATTGCCTGTATAAACGTTTTCGTTTCCACTTATAATAACGAAGATATTTCAAATTTTCGAAATTCCTCCCGTCTAAACTCCCCTCCCCGGAAACCGATTTCAGCCATTAATGAACTTGATCGCATGAGTAAGGGGGGTTGTACTATGGGTTAAAATAAAAAGGATGTTCAAACGTTTCATGTAAAAGGAAAGATCAAGTTCATTAATAGCTTAAATCAAAATAGTGAGGGAGGGGGGGGGGTTAGAGGGTTTCGGGTCGAAAATTCGAAATATCTCCGTTACTGAACGACGTATCGAAAAAGTTTATTAAACCAATCTTATTGAGAATTAAAATAACTATAAATGTTGTTATGTACATATATTGTTTATGATGCATATTAACCGAGATATTTGGATTTTAAAGCTGTCAGGTTTAAGTAAACACCCACTCCTACTCATTCCATATTAATAATAAGCTGTTAAATCATGAACCAGTTCATTCCAATGTTTAATACCAAATATTGTTTTCATTGAAATTTAATTTTTTGAAATTCATCAAATACGTAGTGAGATGACGTAGTCAATAAAATGTTTGGGTTTTGACTTGAAAATTTTAATTTTATTTATACCATACTCGATATTTACCTAAACAGCATTTAGGATGAAAAAATCTACATCTAAAAAATCAGTCTAGCTCCAAGAGCCGTCAGGTCAACATCGAAAACCTTCGGGCACTGACGATGATGCACAACATCGAAAGCGCTTTGCCGTTCCAATAAATTAGTATAGTTGAAGCGTAGCCAACAATTTTTTCATCCTACATACATTAGAAGTCACTTCCACCTGCCAGAATACCAACTCACGATATTTAACTGTTTCATTCAACACTAAAGATAGTATTTGTTATTATCTGAAATGGGGGATGGAATAGTGGGGGTTTAGATAGGGCGGATATCCAAAAATTAAAAATATTTCCATTATTATTAATCGGATCAGAAAATGTTACAGAACCAAACTAGTTGAAGTACTGACGTTCTACAATTGTTGTTCTATGCGTTTTTTGGTAACTCGAGTATTAAACTACATATACTTGCTTCCTTGTTTTCGGGCGTCAGTCATCCCCCCCCCCTTGTACTCATCAGTTTTTTTACACATAAATAGTTATTATGTGGTGAGATGAGACCACAGACGTGGGCAATCTGCTTAGTTAACGCAGCCACTGAGTGACAGAATTTGAAATATTATATATTAATGTGTGTGTTTGTGTGTGTATTTATTTATTTTCTCCTTGAAGAAACTATTTAAAGATGAGTTTATATGCAACATGTCCCACGTCAGTAAATAAAATTAGTAGAATACGAAAATTAAACATTCGTTGAATTTCATTTTTAAATGATCTATCAATAATAAGAATTCATGTATATTGTGCTAAATATGTATGTATGTTGTGTTTATATATGCACATATAAATCAATTTAAGCGGATCTAATTTTTGTTATCTTGTAGGTAGGACTGAGGGACATACGAAGACATTTTTCGAAATACGAAGACTTGACAAAACCCCAATACGGATTTCCTTAAAGGGCGGTATACAAAAAACAGTGCATTTAGATGTAACTCCTGAGGAGGGTGAAGGAAAAACTGAAAAACTATCCTACATATATCAACTATATGATTAGTTGCCTACATGTTCGATAATTGAGTTCTAAGTCTTGTTGTTGGCTTCTAGGAAGCTCTACCTCTTTTCCAGAACCAAACAGACTCAGGGCAAAAATACACTTGAAGACATCCCAGAAAAACATTCCTATTATTTCAGTAATTCTGACACTCTTATCGACTTCATGCTGCCTTAGACTGGGGTTAATATTGGATGTGCAGTTTTTATGAAAAGAAATTTTTAATCCAGCCCTTTGTGCGCATATGCCGATCTGATCTACATGATTATCGAGCACAGCGAAGCTTCGTCTTGTACATTACACAGTCTACATAATAAGACAAAGACAGTATGGGAAGTACGCATTAGAGTATATTACAGTGGAAGGCCTGACCGATTACTATAGTTGGCGCAATTGGATGACAGGTGTTGCGGCCTGCTAGCGGTTCCTGGCCACGGCCTGTTAACCTCGACAACTGTCAACTCTGCCCATCGTCCGATTTTTGGCGAAGGTTGACAATATGTGATTATTTTTACGACCCACAGGATGTCATGTATGCCAGCGAGCAATGATGTCACAGCTTGAATAAACAGGCCATTAATGGATTATAATGAATAGCGTATCACCTTCATTATCCCATCATCCTACTAATAAGATCATAGTCTATTCTGGCCATTTTTTGTAATACCTGAGAAGTATGTAAGGAACTAATTGAATTTCAAAATGACTCTCAAAACTTAAATATACAAGAAAAACTCAAAATAACGAGGTTATTGACAGACATACACTTTGACATCCAAATAACCCCCTCCCTCCCTCCTTTCATCAGTAGAAAAATAAAAGCCCGTCACGCAGGGCTGTGTAAACTAAGCAGATTTCTCACACAAAGGTTTTCAATAGATAAATATACATATAGGTAGCATTACCTTGAGTGTTAAATGAATAAATACAAACGGTAATGAGAAATCTTTCAGTCAATTTACAATACAAGTTAATAATCCCTACAACGAAAAGCGGCTGAATTGTAAACAAACAGTCCAGCCGATCTCGTAGGGCTGAATAGATAGATAGACCGGAAACACAAACAATTAACGAAATATATCTGAATATAACATATTAATTTTATTGAAAACAATTCACTAAAGCTGGTGCTGTAATTTATAATTAATCAGCATCAGTTTTAGCTCAACCACATAAATATTAGTACAACAGAACGTGTTTGCATGTATCTCACAAAATAAAAGTCCAATGAAAATAATATTTGGTATTTAGCCTTGTAATGAAGTGGTTCATGATATAAAAGCTTATTATTAATATGGCAATAGTAGGAGTGGGGGTTTACTGAGAGAGTAAAACTAAATAATTAAATATATCGGTTAATACTCATTATACGGAAAATATGTATGGCACAATATTTAGATTTTTTTTTTAGATTTTATTTTATTGAGTATATTACAACCTGCATTTAAATGCATTTGGTAATGTGCGATATGTACAGTACAGTAGTTCCTCCATCACTCTTGACAGTAGCCACACCCCCTTCACCAAAATAACAGGAACAGCCTCTCCCTACAATATTTATAGTAAATTTAATTTGCAATAGAATTATTTCTATACAATTTTTCGATCCAACGTGTAGTAACGGAGATATTTCGAATTTTCGAAATTCCTCCCCTCTAAACCCCTCGTCCCCCTGGTTCGATTTCAGCCGTTAACGATCTTGATCTTTCTTTTTACATAGAACGACTAAATATCGAGTTTAGTAACGATTAAATAATAATTGCGACCTTATTTTCATCTCCTAGGTAGGATCGATGGGCATTTGAAGAAAAATGTCGAAAATCGCGCCATGAGTACGACCTCAATAGCTGATTTCCCTTAAGGGAAGTTTGCGAATATACGTGCATTTTGATAATATTCATCTCTGAATATTATCATATCATAGACCACATAGACTAAAAATTCTACAAATCCATTAAGGCTTTCTTATTGAACAGGAAAAAATTCCATTCGTCAACCAGAAGCCGAAATTTAAGCAACCTTTAGGAAGGAATAAATAATTTCTAATACAAATTGAACGGTTTGCTACAAAAAGGAGGTAGCTCCAATTTTTCCAGTTTTTGGGAAACCAAAAAAAACGTTAAAAAAATTCGATTTTTAAGTTATGTAAAAATATTGTTGTTGCTTACTTTCAATTATGGTGTTCACATATTAGAACAGTATTTTCATTCAAAAAATATCATCCAAATGTTGGTGGTACGTGGATGATCCTTGGAGCTACCTCTTTTTTGCCCAAAAGAATGCAATATGAGGAATGTTATGTCTTGGAAAAAGGTGTAAAAATAAATAGAATGTACTATTATTGTGTATTTTTTATTCAAAGAAAACTGAAAATAAAGTACAGAAAAATTATTGGTTTTACAAACAGAAAATAACATCATCATAACGAATAACATAAAATACGAAAATAACATCATTATAACGAAAATAACATCATAACGATTGAAGCTGCATCCTTTTTGTGCCAAATAAAAGAGGTTTTTTTTTTGGCACAAGAAAGTGTTTATAACTCCCAACAGCTATGGAATGGAGCTACCTCCTTTTTGCAGCAAACCCTTCAATTGTTGCCTACGTTTGTTTGAGTAAATAAACATTAATAATGATATTCGCGCATTCATGTCAACTCTTAAAAAATCAAATTTCCATAAAGCCTATGGGCTCATGTTGTTCTATGAAATAGTGGTTTCACAAGAATCATTGAGTTCCTTTGAGCAGTTTTCAAGTGCTTGAGTAACAAAATGTGTACAGACAAAGGAAGATTTAAAATTTAACTAAAAAAAAATTTAAAATTAAGGATGTTTGAACGTGGATGGTAAGTAAAACTGTACATTGCAGAATTTTAAATTAAGAATTTTCGAGGGACATTAGAGTATTATTTATATAAATTACACTAAGAAAGAAAATTATAATATCGGGTTTCATTCGCAACATCTAAAGCTTTTATTGTTATACATTACAATGTGAAATATAGTTTCAAAATGTCACGAATTTTCGTGCAATTAAAAATATGACCTTTGTTTTTCACAAAAAATGAAAACTTCAAATGATTATTCGAATCATGTTTATTTCTCAACAGGTCCATCTGACTGTTCGGGTCCATCTGACTGACGCCTCTTCAGGAGAATTAATACACAAAGGAATTAAACTAACGGGAAAATCTTTCTCTATGGCCTTCCACTAGCCGTATCGATACGCCACGAAATAAACATATATGGATTATCCATAACGAAATGTAGTCTAAATCGTAAATGAGATATTTATGATTGATTAACTACCGCTTTAAAGTTAATTTGGGGCTCAGGTTAGCCATGCGAGTTAAAGCGTTGACCTTTATCTCACATGGTAAACCTAGAGTGGCAAGTTCGATTCTCGCCTGGGCAAAGGAAATTATTTAGTGACGAAATTCATTAAATAACGTCCTAAAATCCCAACCTGGTTAGAAAAGGGTGGTAACCTGTAGATTAGCCTAAGTTGCAAAAAGTGGACGTTAATAAATAAATAATAAAGTTTCTAATTATTTAAAATATACATAATTCACATGTTTTATTTCTTTTATCTTATTGATCTCCTTTTCTCTATTTTTTATAGTGTGCATACTCTCTTTCATAGTTCCATTGCTTAAGTAATGGACGCGAAACTAGTTGAAAAATAAAAATGATTTGAAGTTTTCATTTCTTGTAGGCCTTCCGCCATAGACTAGTTAAGTAAAGGAAACTTATTGGTACTGAAAAGCAGCAAATACTTTATAGCTCCAGACCCCAAAGCGTCCGGTATATTCTATTGTTATTCTACGGAGTTGTTAGGAATGTAAAATAATGAGAAGGACACTAAAAACTAGAAGGTGTAGGGAAAGGTAGTGGATCAGGGTGGAACCGGTTCTGGAACTGCCTTGCAAGGACGGCTTTATGTAATGCGTCGTTCAATCCACTTTTATGCATTTATACCTCGTTGCACTCCCCGATGAAGCAACATTCTTTACAAGCTCTAATCTTTTCCAATCTTACGATAATAATAATTTTAAGTCATTTTCACTTCCAGCGTCATTCCCATGAGTGAAGGGAAAACATTTTTGTGGCATTAAATACATTTTTCCTCTGGTGAATTTCCTTCAGTGACTCCCTATTAAGGTCTTGTTATTACAATAATTTCTTGTAAATAATCCATTTAATAATTAATTTTCTGATGTCTTATAAGATTTTGGACTAGCAATTACTTTAAAACAACTTTTTCGCTGTTCCTGTAGAAACTGGGTATACTTTCGCACGGTTTATAATAAATATATATTATGCATATATATTTAATTGGTTTCGGAGATTTAATAATATATTTTTTACAATGAACAACGACAACGACAGAAGAGATCTGATTAATACGAAATAGATTTCTATCAATAGGAGTAATAATTCCTTTAAGGACAACCATTAAATATTTTGAGGGCGTGCTACGTTTCAATGCTCAATGAAATTCTACTGCTTAAAGTGAGAAGATTTCCCAGATTTTCTTATTTTTTTTACTATTTTATGAATATTTATGCTAATAGTATTCAATACTTAAAATTAGTTCTTAATCTGAAAAACCATTGAAGAAATCATTATCATCAGTACAAATTAGTATAAATCATTGATTTTACTCTTAATCTAGTTTGTTGCTTACTTTTTTTTTAGCATATTTATTATATATATATATATATAAAATTGTAACCTCTGTCTGTACATTGATTTTTTTCTCGAAATTTCACGATAACTTTTCGTTTCACATGTCACAGACACCATAACTGCATTTTGTTTCTTTCGTGTATGTTTGTTTGTTTGTTACCTTTTCACGCATAAACGGCAGAACCGAATTTTATGAAACTTGGTATGTATATTACAACTAACCCAACTTAGACTTTAGGCTATATTAAAATTCTCTGAGATGAACAGGAGTGGGGGTTGTAAGGGAGGCCTGAAATTAAAAATAGCGATATTTCGTTTCCTATTGGTTTTTCGGCAAGTATGAACATAACAAAAGTTGTTTATTTTGTTATTTAGAGTAACTTTTGTCATATAAACTTTTTTCGTATAACGTATTATAAACGAGATATACGCTAAAAGCTATAGCGGAAGTGAGAAATTTTATTTGGCACAAACGACTCAACCGAACTAAATAAAACTCGGTATGTATATTAGCACTAATACCTTCATTATAATAAGCCATGCCAAAAGTTCTCGAAACGGGCAGGAGTGGGGGTTGTAAGGGAGGCCTGAATTTAAAAATAGCGTTATTTCGTTTTCTATTCGTTTTTCGGCAAATATGAACATAACAAAAGTTGTTAATTTTGTTATTTAGAGTAACTTTTGTCATATTCATTTTTGTCTTTTAACAAAGTATAAACGAGATATACACTATAAACTAAAGCGGGAGTCAACGATTTCATTGAGCGCTAACGAGTAAACCGAACTTACAAAAACTCAGTATGTCAATTAGCATTAATTCTTCCATAATTATAAGCTATATTAAAATTTTTAGGTTAGAACGGGAGTGGGGGTTATAAGGGAGGCCGGAAATAAAAATTCGCGATTTTTCATTATCTATTTGTCTACGGGAAATATGACAATTTGGAGGACAGTGAAGACTTACATAAAAAATTAATTTTATTATTAACAAATGCCAACAACGGGAATTAACCCTAAACACTGGGACGGGTAAATGTCAAAATATTGTGCAAATTAAAGCCTTGCCAAAAAAATACCATCACCATTCAGCCTTAAATCAATTCCCGGGCGAAGCCGGGTATCTGAGCTAGTATATATATATATATATATATATATATATATATATATATATATATATATCTGTTACCGCTCTAGCCGTCGCGGTTTTTGTCTTATCGCTACCAAACTTGATATATAATCGTTTTATATAAAAAGAAACATTGTGTTCGATAACGGCTGAAATCAGACCAGAGGGAGGGGGAAGGGTTAGAGGGGGAGAATTTGAAAATGCTTAATATCTCCGTTGTTATGCGTTGGATCGAAAAATTGTATCCAACCAATCTTATTGCAAATGTAAGGATTTATAAATGTTGCTATGTATATTTTTTCAATATCTTGATCCCCCCCCCATCCTGCTTATCTTTCGTTAACAATATGCTACTATTATATTGAGCACTTTATTTGAAGTCTAAATACCAAATATTGTTCTCATTATTCTTTTACGTTTAGAGATAAAAGAAAACACGAAACGCACTTGGGAAATATGCTTAGTTAACGCTGCCCCTGCGGGAGGGACTTTTAAATATTTGCAATTTATCAACTATTTATTTATTTCACATCTAAATTATTACACTTATATTTTTCTATTCATCATTCCTTTTTTTTTACCTTCTTAAACTTTATTGCGTAGTCAATTATGCTTCAGCACTTTATTGTTCTTAGTTCTACTTTTTCTCCCTAAAATTATTGTTCAATTTGTGTTCTTATATATTTTTGTCATTGTTGTTTTTTTCTGTTTAGGTTTTTATTGTTGAAAACGTTTTTGTATTTATTATTGTTGTTAATAGTTTTTTTTTGCTATTGTTGGTGCTTTCGTTGTTTTTGTTTTTTATTATAGCTATTAATGTTGTTTGTTATTGATGTTGATCATTTTGGTTATTGGAAATATTGTTTCATACCGAATGCTCCAAATAAATAAGTTAATCTGAAAAATATTCAATATTTAGTTTAGTAATAATAATTTTGTTCTGAGGGTAAATATTTTAATAATCATGGGAGCAGGCTATAAGGAAGGCGCCCTTGTACCTCCTCTACATTCTGCCTTCTTCAAGCTTCTTGCTATTTCTTGGCTATAAACAATGCCTATGTATATGTGTTTATATACATATAATTCATATAATTGGCATTACAGATCAGAGTCATCCCCCCCCCTCAATAATGTTGTCTCTACAAGAATGAAATTATTTTTCAGTTCTCTTCCCATAATTTTGTAAGTGCCTTAGCTTTATGCTGTTTTACAGGGCGAGGCATATGATTGACCGGTAAATACATTCTAATGGTGTCTCTAAGAACTTTAATCTCGTGTGTAGTCCTCTCTTCGTTGTCGGGCACTTCATTCTGATGAGTTAGTTGTTTGCGAAATGAAAAAAAGAAATGGGGAATGCCCTTGTGAAAATTTGCTCAAGTGGCTTTAAGAGACTTTCTCCGGTCACGGAAACTGCGACCAGAGTGTTCGTAAAAGGAACATTAAAAAAATAAATTGCTTTTTTTTTTGCCAACAGCAACAGTGTACGTCTATTATATCATAATTAAAATAACGGTATCGAAATGGGAAAAACAAAGTGAAAAAGAAGCACTGCCGTTAACTTTCTGTCAAATCATCCAGGTAAGGCGCATTTAAAACAATAAACCAGGTGCAGGGGAGATTAGCAGGCCAGCGAGAAATGAGATCTGAGATTAGTAGAACAGGCAGTTGATTTCGCGGTCTGCGAGGCCGCCTAGTTCACGAATGCAACGTTTGTCTGCTCAACCTGAACGCCCCGTCATCTAAATCAAAATAAAACCGTTCCAAAAAGACTACTGCACAAGAGGAAATAGAGCCACTCCAAGTTCCGTTTCTAATTTGCTATGGTTTGTAAGTTTGGATATTGGACAATTACCGCTCTTTCATTTAATTTTTTTTCATAGCCATATCTTCAAACTAAACAGTTTGAAGGCTATTATTCTCAATTTAACATGAACTCAACTACATTGCTGCTCGCACACTGTAATTAATTTTATTTTAGAGAACTTCCCCTTAAGGGAACTCTGCTATTACTATCGCTCTCGTCTACTCAAGTACTAGACTAAAAACGAAAATAAAAATACCGTTCGCTCAAACTTATATATTTCATATATATTGACAGTTTGAGTAAAAATTTGTATGAACCTACATTACTTCCTTTAAAATTAAATTACTGTGTAATGCTATTTATAAACAATACGCAAAAAAGGGAGTATCCAAATACCAACGAAGAGGCCATAAAAATGGCCAAGTACTGTTTCAGAGCTGGGTAAGAAATCAAATCAAATATATACAAAACTTTATGCTCAACAGATTAAAGCTAATAACAAAATAGAGCCAAACAAAATGTAATATTTACAGGACAAATAAACAAATTAATATATTCACTGCAAACACTCACCAAGAGCGGCCATTAGCAGTGCCAGCCCTAGTTGTACTGATCCAAAATCAAGCCCGCCAAATTTCTCAAGAATTTAATAAAACATTGAGTATTTAGAAAACATTTCCCAACTTTGTCCCGAGTGATGTTCAACGGAGATTAAAAAGTGTGAACGGAGTCCTAATGTAAAAAATAAATGTTAATCATTTAACGTCAAGGCCTCTCATCATAGAAACCTCAAATCGTAAACCTGTCAACTCTCTTGTATTGAAAGGGAATTTTTCTAAGTGAAAATACTTGGATGATGAAATCAACCTCCATTTTGATCAATGAGAAGAGTTAGTAAATCTAACTTCGATAAAAGAGAATACTATAATCAAGGGGTACTTTAATTTCGTAATAGGGGAATGAAATACCTGAAACAAGACTATCAGAATATATGACTTTCGAAACATGAACAATACCGGGAAAATAGCAACATCATTTTGGAAGGGAGGATGAATTTGGGACAAGGAATACCACTTATGACGTTACAGAAAAATTGATTTGATCTGGAAAAACAGTAGACATTTTAGTTTTAATATCTATACTGGAGAGCAGGTATATCAATAATCATAAATCGCTTTAATTATATGGAAGATATATAAAACGAATTTTAGAACGGTATCATCACAGTATGATATTTTTCATCATGACAGTTTTTTTGTAAAATGACAGTGCTAATTAAAGAAATGATAATGAAAAAGAAAGAAGGGTCCAAAATCATGCTAATGGTTCTTAAATTTGAAGTTTAAGATTAATCCACATAAAGAAACATTGTAGAGGTAAAGAAGAGACAAAAATGAAAAGAATAATACGAAAATTAGAATATCCATAATTGAAATAGTAGGAGCATGATGCTGAAAACAACTACATGATACCGTAAATGACAAAAACAACCAATTCAGAAAAAAAAGGAATGTCTGGAGCTTGGTAAAACAACATTTAGTATATAACTAACACAGCAAAATATGTATGCATTATTGCTGAATTATACAGATTTTTATATGTAATTTGAGTACAGAAAATATAGCCATTTTCCTGAAGATCGAGAGTAATGCTCTTAAAATAGTGAAACAATGAAAGAAAAACGTACTCAGATAAATAAATATGTCTCATTAAAACAACTTTATGCTGTCATGTGGTTAACTATTTAGCATCATTTTAAAGAAAATAGAATACTCCTTTATGATGGTCAAATCGATTTCTAATATTCTAAACATTTCTAGAGTTATCGCACAATAAATGAAGAAAGTATACCAAAGTTAGTTGGAAAAAATTGCGGTATCCCTAAAACTAGTGAAAATTGGATCTAAGCCTATATGAGCCTTCTATTGACAATAGTGCCATGAATCGTCTTCTAATGTTGGTGCAATAAAGTTTGGTCTGCATTTTCGTTATCGAAAAGATAGAAAATCTGGGAATTCGAAGGAATCTTAAAGAAACTTCAGAGGTGGTGATTTTACGAAAGCGAAAAATGTTATAAACTAAACGAACATAGAAATATACGTTAATCTTCATCAAAATTAAATCCCTCAATAACGGATGAATGTTCCTTGAACACTTAATACTAAACCGTTGCCTATTTGGTGACTTCATCTACATCTAGGAATTTATGTAATCATAATTGCAAAGAGGAGTCAAGCCCTGGCGCCATGAGTATTTCGCCGATCCCAGGTTACGATTATGGCCGCGGTAAGAACAAGGAGCTACTTTGACGCGGTAGATACAGACTCTCGTTGGAATCCGAGCTAGTCTCTACAAGGACTCTGGTATTTGGAGGGAAATGTTAATTCCCGCCATCTGTGCGATGGCTCTCACTCGCCTTGCCCAAGATCCTCATGCTCTCCAACACCAAGGTGACCTGTTTTCTCCATTAGAGACCAAATGTAATCATTTATTTTCGATATAAGCCCTAAGGGGGCTAGAAATATCTGGAAATCATGATCAGTGTTATGGTAAATTGAAAATCGAAAAATACTTTATAATTCTTAGTATTTTTGTATAGTTAAAAATGTTAAATATTTCGGTAATTGAGAATAGATCGCAGTTTTGCTAATTATATATTACTATTGTCAATGCTCTTTCTGGCTGACTGTAAAAAAACATACCTAGTAATTTTGATAGAATGGCACCATCGTCAAGTATGATTGTTCTGTTTAAGGGGAAAAAATACATAAAGAAGTCATCAGTGCTTTCAAATTCACCTCAATACACAATCCTGGTACTCTAGAAAGTAACATGAAGTACTTCCTGGAGTTACAAGGATTCAAAATTATTAAACATATATTTGATTTAATAAAAAATGGTGGAAATATTTTGCCTTCTTTGCCCATCTTCCTAATTCAATATTGATCATTTGCGTATTCATATTTAGTCTGTAATTTTTTATGAAATGTTTAAATGATGTGTGGTAACAATCTGACTCCATCCTCAATTATATCATCTCCTAGTTACAATGCTGGATAATTGAAGAATTGTTTTGAAAATTTCGTCACGAGAAAAACCTCATTATAATTTATGAATATATTATAATTATTCACATGTATGCTAGCGTAACAACTGATATGCAAGTTAGAAGCTAGACCACTCAGTGGCAGGAGAAGGTGAACATCGCCGATTAATAGAGAATGCTGGGTGCTTCCATATTACCTTTGATTATTTATTTGAGATTTTTTTGGAGAAATAGGGTGAGATTATTTATTCATATTTGAGATTTATAGGTTGTAAATTATACAAATGTAATGTTTTTAGAGAAATGATATGTTGTTATGACTAATTGTATTTTTAACTTTTCTCAAATTTTTGTTTTATGGCTATGCCTTATGTTATTGTTGGTTTTTTTTAAAAAATCATGGACTGTATATATTTTTCTACTGCGTGCTTCTTGATTTTCACGGATCACCGAGGATGAGACAGGACCTCTGGCTCAAAAATAAACAATTATAATCTAGTGGAGGTGTTGACTCTTTTTTGATATACAAATATTTCCAGATTGGTTTTACTATAACTTCCTTCCACGATTTTTTTTACTCGCACTGCCCATTAATTTGAAGAATTGTGTTAGGTATATAGATATATTGATGGCTGGAAGAGATGTTAATATAAATTGAGATAACTTGACTTCAAAGGAACAAGTCTTCTTAAATACATGAGGCGGCTCTTTACTTCAAAAGTACGCCATAGAAATGTCGTGACACGTCGCTTGAACTCTCATACACTCTGACGTAGCCTGAGTGACATCTGAAACATATTCTGATATCAATTATACCAGAAGTTAAACTTACTGGCACAATTTTTTTTAATTTCCTTCCGAATATTATGGAGATGACTGCATTCCTAATCCCACCAACTTCTTCCAAGAACATTAATGGCAATGAATAGGCCATTACAGACAGACTGTGGGCTGGCGTCAGGAGTGACATGAGAATGGCCCTTCTGTACACAATCCAAGCACCATAAACACACTGCTGTTTACTAATAGTGCCTTGTTACCAGTCGTAAACGGCTTCTGACTTCCTTGAGTGGACCTGTTTGGCCCTTAACAACACAAAGTGGGTGCAATTTTGGATTAGGATCATAAACACCCAACTGTTCTTTGATAAAAGGATAAACCTTAGAGATGTTTGTATTAGTTTTGAGATGAAAGGGCGTTTTGGAAAGCCTGTTTGTAAATGAAGTCAAATAAATATTAAATGGTCATTTCAAATGGAACTCAGACAATAAACCACACTATTGTTATGAAAGCAATATCATTATTCTGGTGCAGCATCTGAGTTGCTGGCTCTAGCATATTTCCCTTAAAGGAAATCAGGTGCTGAGATAGTATTGATCAAGCGATTTTCTAAAAACTGAATGTAACTGTCCATTCATCTTAGCTAGGACGTATTGAGACCAACGGATCAATGGACTCGCGTAAAGATGCTCAAATATGGACGGAGGTTGATTTACACAGTGATCAGGCGCTGAGAAAGCAAAAAAAAGCTAACACCGTTCTTAAAGGAGATCCAAAACTAACAGGTTAACAAAATATTTGACTGTTTCAGCGCTCAATACAATGAATGAAATAAGTTGAGATGTTCTCTTTTGGATTTTTGATACCTTGTACGACAAATTTTCAAATGGGAATTAGTAGAAGTAGAATGACCGTGAATGACTGAAATATGTCACCATCCCCTATTTATGCATACACCTCGGAGATATTTAGCTTATCAGCTCTTCCCTACCTACTTTAGAGAGGGATAATACGATGATGTAGGCTACAGTTGATAATTGATCCCCTGAACAGGTAATCCTGATTTTCGCAGGAACGAAGACAGGTTATGACAATTACAAGGCAAATGTTATAGGAGGTATTGGCAGTGGTTTCCCAAACTCGATATATAATCGTTTTATGTAAGAAGAAAGATCAAGTTCGTTAACGGCTGAAATAGGAAAAGTGAGTTTTGAGAGGAAGAATTTTGAAAATTCCAAATATCTCCGTTATTATACGTCAATCGACAAAGTGTATATAACTAATCTTTGCAAATTTAATGTTCTATAAATATTGCCCTATACAAATTTTCTTTATCATGAATATTAACCGAAATATTTGGAACTTTTAGTTTTCAGTTTCAGTAAACCCCTTTACTCCTACTTATGTGATATTAACAATAAGCTGTTATTTCATGATCCACTTCATTCCAAGGCTAAATTCCAAATATGGTTTCCACTGAACTTTAACATTGTGAGATACATGCAAATATGTTGTATTGACGCCATAAATTAAGAGTTTACGTTCTTCATTGGAATATCTTATGTATACCATACTCGATAATTAAC
This sequence comes from Riptortus pedestris, assembly GCA_019009955.1. Classification (NCBI taxonomy): domain Eukaryota; kingdom Metazoa; phylum Arthropoda; class Insecta; order Hemiptera; family Alydidae; genus Riptortus; species Riptortus pedestris. Next base: position 32,709,706 of record CM032230.1, on the reverse strand, counting down.
CGTTTCAGTTGACACTAAGGGTTTAAATGGCTGAAATCGTGGGTGAAATAGTGAATGTTTACAGAAGAGGAGGGCGAATTCGAACATTCAAAATATCTTAAAATGTTATATAACCAATATTCTTAAGCTATTGAAGTTCAATGCAAGACAGTTACTCGCGCATTCTTGTTTCCAGCCTTCGGCAACTCCCTCCCCTTCAACTCATTTTGTTTTAAGTACAGAATATGTGGTGAGAGAAGATCACAAGTGTGTTATACCGACATGTGGGAAATTTGCTTAGTTTACTCAGCCCTTGCGTGTTTGACTTTTTCTTACTGCGGAAAAATAGAGAACAGATTTTGAGATGACGTATCGTATTCCAGTGCGTGAGAAATCTGTATAGCTTATGCAGCACCTGCATGACAGACCTTTTTACTTTGTTGTCAGACATTTGCATCTGGGAGACATTGTTTGCGGAGTGACACGATTAGCGATCGGCTGTTTGTTCAGGGCCAGACGATGACACACTGACTTCCTCATTCGTGATGGGGCAGAAACTCATATGGGGCGCACCCCTTTCTCCCAGCTGACCGTGACGCTGTACCGCCAAGGGCAGGTTGAGATTAAGAGACGCGACAAGGGATGAAGACGGGGGCATATGACATGGTGACAACATCGGTCACAGCTTGTTGAACCGGTGACACTGGCCTTGTTTGTCTGCCGGCATCATCGTGCGAATCAGGCCAGGGACTGGCTGCCTCAACATTTTATCTATTGGCAACCATATGGTCTAACGCTCTAGCCATATGCTCCACTATCTATAACAATATTGTGCACTTTTCAACAATATGTTTAATTTCTCAAATATTTCATTATGTAATATGTAAATATTTAATGACAACAAACTATTGGAAACAAAACGCAATGTTATATAATGGTCAAAGAGACAATACATATATCTTTGTCCATCATGTATAATACATTGCGTTTTACTTCCAAACGTTTGTTGTTATTAAATATTTACGTATTTAATAAAATATTGTTTCAGAATTTAAACATATTGTTGAAAGGTGTACCAATATTTTTATTGATAGTGTAACGTGTGGCCAGGGCATCATTCTTACATCGTGATCAAAATGTCCGTCAAGCAGGGACTAAGTAGATTTCCCAAGTGTTGGTATGATAATACTAACTTACTGAAGTCTGGTAACAAGGTGCAATATATGAGTTACAAATAAATGTATAGAACAACAATTTTAGAACGTCAATATTTTAACAAGATTGGTCCTATAACATTTTTCGATTCGACTCATAATAACGTATTAATTTGAAATTCCGAATCGGAGCTTGAAGATGTCCATCACAAAGAACTGGACTGTTTAGAATAAGCGAATTTTCTTAGTGTTGAAGGCGTCGTCTAAAACTGAATTCGCTACTACACGGATATGTAAAGTCGAGTCTTGTGCTATATAAGAGGACATGAGATTAAGTTGTACATTATAATAATGTGAAAATTCCATCAGTAGCAAAATTAGTTTACCAGAGTCAGAAAACAAATAACCCATAATTTGGAAAAATTTCAAGTGATTTACATGGGTGGGTTCTTTTCTTACATACGATTAGTTTCTTATTTATTGCATCTACGGAAGTTTAGTGATTCTACAGTTTCATTCTCAATAATGTTTAACACCCTAAATAGACGATTCAAAAACAATGAGTTATTTAATTAAAATAAAGGCAAATCTGTTTCCTTAGAGCTATGTCCCTGATAATAATCGTTAAAAGTACATGTTATGATGATTTGTATGTTTGTCATATAAATAACCAGTTATAATGCCCAAAAGTCAAACAATCAATTTTAATTAATAAGAGGAATATTTCCAATAGTGTATTTTAGAAAACGAGTTGATTTCGAAAGCTCGAGACGGTAACCATTGTCTTTTATAAAATTTTGTAAAGCTAAAAGTCTTATATACTACATTCTGAGTATTAACAGAAATAGCTCAAAAGGCATGCAAGCCTTACATTTGACTCAAGGAAGAAACGTATTCTGCAGAGTGTTCTCTAAATTCCTCTTATTGGCGGTTCAAGACCCTAAATACCTACATCAGCCCTTTGGCGGAAGGAAAAAGGTGATTTAAAATGTAATTTTAGATTGGAGGAAGCATCAAAACGTGTAATTGAGTCGGAAACATAATTCAATACAGCAATTTCCTTCAGAAAATATTAATCATTAATGCCGTTACTCCACTCAAATTAGCCATAAAATCCTATGTTTTTCACGCCGAATGTATGACTAACTAGTTCTCCGTAAATATTGGGTCTAGGACCTTTATGTGTGTTCAGATAATTTTCTTCATGGAAAAATCGAAATTAGTGCTGAATTCGCTTGAAGGTAATCGAAACTTTCATGAGCATCATTCATTCAGACTTTTGTAAATTGATAGCTAATCATTCATATTTATTTAGCTATTATAGAATATTATTATGATCACTTTTTTACATATTTATTTATACAGATTTTTTTCGGGATGTGTTTAATTTTAAATTTTAAAACCACATTTAACTGATGCTTCGTTGAGATATTTTCCAATTTTCATATAATTAAATATTCAAGAAAAACAATTTTCTTTTGTTAAACGATTTGAACAAACGAATGAATTAACAAATTTGTTCTACTAAAGGGAATCATATTACACTATTCCTTAATTGAATTAAAAATGCTTTCAAATAAAGTCATTAAAATTTTCTTGGCATTGCTTTAAAATAAATGCAAAATAAGGGTAAATTAATTACAGAAAAACATTAAAACCTCCGAAACCTACGCTAAATTGTTTTATTAAATGTAATTACATCTTGCGTAACTAAAAACCACATTATTAATAAAAATATAAAAGATTATTTTTACTCATCCAATTAAATGATACGAGGCAAAAACTTTAAAAAGGAAGACACAGAGAATTGTTTTTATTAAATTTCCGATGATACTATGAAATAGTGGATATATTTGATGTGATAGTGCTTTTTTGGCGCATATGTCAGACCAATGTGTCGGTTAATTTTAATCTATTTTATTTGAAGTCTATGTTTTAGCAGTTATTTAAGTATATTTTAATTCATCTGAATAGTGAACTATAGTTTACTTTAGCAGTTTTCCGGTTGGCTAAACTGGATCATAAAACTTAATTCATTTTGAACATTAACTTCATCTCGATAAGGTTCATGTTGTTAGGAATACTAAAATTGAATTTTAATATTGAATAACAATATTGATTTACCTTCGATCAAAAATAATGTAAAAACATTTTTGTTTATATATAAACGATGTCAGTATGAAAAGATATGTCATTACGAAAAAAAACTGTATGTAGCCGCTGAAATATCTATATTTCAAGGAAACATTTTTGCAGCAAACCTTACAAAGATTACACAGAGCTGAAGGCAGAAACCTAAACAAATTAAAGATAACTTTACACCAACTTGCCCAAATTGCATTTTCTTAAATGTGACATATTTTATATAGAATGCGGCCAAATGTTTAAAAATATGATACATAAAACAAATAAAATTCATACTAATGTTAATATATAATATCTAATGGTCGCAAGTAAAAAATGAATAAAAATTACCAGTGTTAAAGAAGAGAGAATGTTTCAGTATTTATATTAAATACTACAATATTTCCTGAATTTATGCGAAATTTCATATGCTCAAATTGTTTATACAATATGCGATGTAAAATATAACAATATATATAACTACAGAGAAGACATACTAAAAGTAGTTTTTTTAAAACTATGCATTGTGCGTGTGTATATTTACTTCTAAGTTGCTTAAATAAGAGGACCACTGATCAATGATACAAATTTGACTTGTGTTATAACTGGTTATGGTTTTATGTCACCACAACATCTATATATACATAAAAATTCTAACCTCTGTCTGTACATTGTTTTTTTTTTTTTGCGAAACTTCACGATAACTTATCGTTTCACATGTCATAGAAACCATAACTGCATTGTGTTTCTTTGGTGTCTGTTTGTTTGTTTATTTGTTACCTTTTCACACATAAACGGCTGAACCGATTTTTATGAAACTTGGTATGTATATTACTACTAGCCCAACTTAGACTTTAGGCTATATTAATATTCTCTAAGACGAACAGGAGTGGGGGTTATAAGGGAGGCCTGAAATTAAAAATAGCGATATTTCGTTTCCTATTGCTTTTTCAGCAAATATGCACATAACAAAAGTTGTTCATTTTGTTATTTAGAGTAACTGTTGTTATATGCACTTTTGCCGTATACGGAAGTATAAATGAGTTATACGCTAAAAACTATAGCGGGAGTCCACAATTTTATTTGGCACAAAAGACTCAACTGAACTAAACGAAACTCGCTATGTGAATTAACAATAACGATTTCATGATAATGAGCTGTACCATTATTTCTAGAGACGAGCAGGAGTGGGGGTTGTAGGGGAGGCCTGAAATTAAAAATAGCAATATTTCGTTTCCTATAGAATTTTAGAGCAAATATGTACATTACAAAAGTTGTTTATTTTGTTATTTAGAGTAACTTTTGTTTTATGCACTTTTGCCGTATACGGAAGCATAAATGAGTTATACGCTATAAGCTATAGCGGGAGTCCACAATTTTATTTGGCACAAAAGACTCAACCGAGCTAAATAAAACACTGGGTATGTGTTTTAGAACTAACCCCTTCCTTATAATAAGCCATATTAATATTACGGGCAGAAGTAGGGGTTATAAGGGAGGCCTGAAATTAAAAATAGTGATATTTCGTTTCCTATTGGGGTTTCGGCAAATATGCACATAATAAAAGTTGTTTATTTTGTTATTTAGAGAAATATTCTCAACAATTCTTTTCAATATGAACTATCAGGTATCTCACCTGGAAAAATTAATTCAAATTATAATATTTTGTCCTTAACAACTTAAATCTATGCATAATGCACAGGAAACGGGAAATATGACAATATCGAGGACAGTGAAGTCTTACATAAAAAATTAATTTTTTTATTGTCAAATCCACAGAAACGACGGGTATTAACCCTAAACACTGGGAAGGGTAAATGTCAAAATATTGTGCAAAGTAAAGCCTTGCCAAAGAATATCATCACTATCCAACCGCAAATGAATTCCCGGGCGAAGCCGGGTATCTGAGCTAGTCTGTTATATAAATGGTAATCTTGAGATATCTGGAATTTTTACTATTCCTTCGTCTTTCTTACATTGATTTCATTATATACATAGTCATTGCGTTCATCTGTGTCTTTCAGTATTCTGAGTGCTAGCATTAATCTGTTAGTCGCATACTGAACTATAAGTCATCAAGTAATCATATGCACAAAAAAAAAATAAAAGCTTCAATATTAGTATTTAAATCATTAGTCCCCATGTCCAAATTTCACATTAACTACTGTATGTGGAATGGTGATAATCAGTGGAGTGGAGAATGTATAATCATCTATGCGTTTTATTAATCTTATGTGAAGAATGTCTCTTAACGGGTACTCTAATCCACCCCTCCCCCCAGGCGGAGATGAAAATTTAATCTTAATCTGTATTACAATCCATCGGCGTTCTAAGTTAACGCTGAATACTGCATAAGTAGTGAAGTAACGTTTTCATGGAAAATACTTCGTAATCATTTTTTCCTCGGGCTAAAAACCGGTTACAAAGGTTTTCCCGTTAACCCCATCTCGAAGGCCTCCATGCATCACTTGGACAGTGACACTAGTGACATGTTTGTCAATTGCTTGACAGTTGTATAAATCTTGTCACCACTTCCTCTATTGTCAGTCATTCCATACATCTAGGGATTACTTTTTTTGTCCTCTCTCATAGACATAAGCAAGAGATTAACATAGAAATTATTTGTCTTAAATTAGAAGAATAAAGCACATATTTTCCTTATTCAATAAATTCGTCCTTCATTCCCGTGCTAAAATTATTTATAGTTCTAATTAGAACAACATAAAGATCACAAACTGACCTTTTCCTAATTTATTAGAGAAATATATTTACCGTACGCAAGGTCACAATCTGGGGTTGTAAATAAAAAATAAATAGTAAATTTCCTAATGAGAAAAAGTTTAATTTGTTCTCACATTTCTCAACTAAATTAACTAGCCACGAAGTTGAAAATGAAGCATTAATTAAATGTTATTATTTATTTCCTTGTCTAATCATTTTACTGCAGAACTACTACGTACATTCTGTAATAGTATATTCAAAATAAAAGCATAATTGTTTTTATTTTTATTCTGGCATCCAATTTAAAAACCATCAGACCACTTGTAGAACAGGCATTAAAATACGGCATAGTTATTGATACATGACCTTCGAATCAGATTCAGTTTCTAGGGTCACGGAGAATTGTAGTTTTCCATTTGCACCAACTGTTACGTTCAGTTCTAGGAACTAGACGGCGGCTTCTCTTCGGATTCTTTTAATCAACAAGATTTTTTTTTCTGAGCTAATTAATTAACTAATGTATCTAATGGGAGAGATAAAACACTTTTTTCTTAGGCAAGGCCACAGTTTTCTGGGAAATTAATGTTTATGTCATATCTAAAAGTAATTATTAGTATTTGTCTTATGCAACGGTAAACTTAAACTTATTTCATTTGTAGACAATAGTGCCAGTGGGTCAGGAATAATTGTTTACTTTTGATAAACTTCTATAATCTTCTTAACTCGTTTCTTGATTTCATTTTTAAATTTTTACTCAAATGCAATATATAGTACTTTTCTATACGAAACCAATTATTCCACATATAAATAAAAAAATATTCCTGTTTATATTTCACAAAAGCAATGCCACCGTGGAAATTCACTCACAATCGATTTACGCAAATAAATAAATAACAATTATGAAATTTAATAAAATTAACATAACTATACAATAACTATCATAATTAATTTTAACATAAAGTTAGGATAATAAATATTAAAATTACTATAAACTATAAAGAGGTAAGAAGATACAAAGTAAAAACAACGCTTTACCACATTCAGAAAATCTCTCTCTCTCTCTCTCTCTCTCTCTCTCTCTCTCTCTCTCTCTCTCTCTCTCTCTCACACACACACACACACACACACACACCACACACTCACACTCACAAACTTACTTACTCTCTCTCCCTCTCTCTCTCTCCCTCTCTCTCTCTCTCTCACTCTCTCTCTCTCTCTCTCTCTCTCTCTCTCTCTCTCTCTATCTAGCTATCTATCTCTCCCACACTCCCTCCCTCACTCTCTCTCTCTCTCTCTCTCTCTCTCTCTCTCTCTCTCTCTCTCTCTCTATCTATCTATCTATCTATCTCTCACTCACTCACTCACTCACTCACTCTCTCTCTCTCACTCACTCTCTCTCTCTCTCTCTCTCTCTCTCTCTCTCTATCTATCTATATCTCTCTCACTCACTCACTCACACTCTCTCTCTCTCTCTCTCTCTCTCTCTCACACACTCACTCACTCACTCTCTCTCTCTCTCTCTCACACACACACTCACACTCACACTCACCCTCTCTCACACTCACTCACTCACTCTCTCTCTCTCTCTCTCTCTCTCTCTCTCACTCACTCACTCACTCTCTCTCTCTCTCTCTCTCTCTCTCTCACTCACTCACTCACTCTCTCTCACTCTCTCTCTCTCTCTCTCTCTCTCACTCACTCACTCACTCTCTCTCTCTCTCTCTCACTCTCTCTCTCTCTCTCTCTCTCTCTCTCTCACTCACTCACTCACTTACACTCACTCTCTCTCTCTCTCTCTCTCTCTCTCTCTCTCTCTCACTCTCTCTCTATCTCTCCCTCTCTCACACACACACACACACACACACACACACACACCCACGTGCATGCACACCCTAACTGATATTTTGATAACCGTTTGAATGCACACTGTTACTAATTTATAATCAAAGGAGTTAGTTATCTTCTTATAAATAATCTTTCTTTCTAACAGTTTTCTATTCAACAATTGTATTACGAAAATATTTCCTCTTATTCTAGCCTTTACTTCTCCTGGTTCGATTTCAGCTACTTACCAACTGATCTTAAGTTTTATCTCAAATGTAATTTATTGAGTTTGTGAATTTCAGAAAATCCTAGTGAAAAATAAAAGAAGGGTGGCACTGTATTGTTTTCCTCTTCATTCCAATATAAAATGACAAGTGCAACTAAATATGTATATAGTGAAAAGACTATTTTTTGCAATTTTGAATTTATGATTGCTATGTAGATGACTCTTACGTAAATGAATCGCCTTACAATAAGCGAGCCACGGTGAACAAAATTAATTAATAAAAGAGCTTTATAACATTCGTTTATGACAACTCATGCTCCATAACTAGTTAGGAGCATATGTTGATTGGAGTGGAGGAACAGCTGATCGAGGTACATGGAGGTCAGAGCCTATGCCAACACAATGCCCAAATATTGAGCAGCTGTAGGAGTGCACCGGATACCCGTGTCCTCAATAGAAAGTGAGACAGGCTGCAGGTGGAGGAGTATAAAGCCAGCTGCGGGAGGCACGGGCCTTCTACAGGTAGTTCTACCTAAATCCTTAGTCCCCTACAAGAAATTAGTGCCCTAGCCTAAAATAGAATTGGGTTTTTATTGTATTTATACCAGTTATTAAGGTGGTACACGATTTTTTATTTTATTTTTTTCTTCAAGAAAGGCACGCTTATGTGTGTGTGGGTCTGTGAACAATGGGATCAATAACAGAGTAAACTTCATTTTCCCCAAAAAACAGTTTTCCATTAAAATAATCAAGAAACAGATACATACAGTGCTTGACAAACTTAACAATAATAGTAATATTAATTATAAAGTTATGACAATTCATATGGAGGCTAAGATTGGTTATGTGACTTAAGGGGTTGGTCTTAATCTCACTTGGTAAAACTAATAATTTTTTTCCTAACAACTACTTTATTCTGAAAATTATAACCTGCAATCCATGCATTTGGTTGTGACATTATACAATTGTCTTCCATGACTCTCGACAGGTGTACCTCTTTCACCTTAGTCAAATTGTTAAACCTTGAGTCATGTGTTCCCAGCTCAACTGGGCAATAGGAATTTATTTAGTGACGAACTCATTAAATACATCATTATCTACATTCACCGACCCAATTAGTAGTCGTATGACAAAGTGGGAGTTAATAAATGACAACATATGATGGATTTTTATTGTGTCCAATAGTAATTTCATTCGAGTAAAATTACGAATAATAACAATAAAAAAAGTCCATGCAAAAGGAATATGGAATAATTACAAAGACAAAACAAAAAATGCAAATAAAGTTGCGAGCATCAAGAAACACATAAGTGACGTGAGTGAAGTACCATGACAACAAAAATAGTCAAGAACTGAAACAAATTTCAATAGACTGATATCTGACAAAACAAAAAGAATTTAAATTTTGTTTTTGTGTTCCATTTCTGTTTTTTGTTTCCCATTTTGGTTTTGTGTTCCATTTCTGTTTTTCTGTTCCATTTGTGTATTTTGTTTTTTCCATTTTCTTTTCGAGTTCCATATCTACTTTTTGTTTTATTTGGTTTTTGTGTTCCATTCCTGTTTTTCGTTTCAGTTCTGTTGTCTGTTCAAATTTCTGTTTTGTGTTCAATTTTTCTGTTTTTGTGTTCCATTTCTGTTTTTGTTTTTCTATTTAGTTTTAGTGTTCCATTCCTGTTTTTCGTTTCAGTTCTGTTGTTTGTTAGAAATTTGTTTTCTATTTCTGTTTTTGTTCCATTTCTGTTTTGGTGTTCCATTTCTGTTTTTCATGTTCTATTTCTGTTTGGTATTGCTTTTCTATTTTTCGTATTAACTTTTTGTATGTTGTTTTATTTTCGTTTAAATTAATTTTGCTTGGTTTTTTTTTTTTTTTAATTTTACACAGTTTTTTTTTTCTGATCAACATCGTCTCAGCTCCGAAGCTCCAAATAAGTAAATAAAAAGATAAAAGCCCACAAAAACAAACATATTATATTACTCTAAGACATGGATGAAAAAATGAAAGATCAAAAAGTAGGTTTTTGACTACCATGCTCTGATTGAACAATGATTAAAATTCATTTCTAAGGATATAATAGAAAATGCCTGAAAATGTTGCACGCAAACAGAAAATTATTCTTGTAAAATTAAATATAAATCCTATATTTGTAAAACAAAATAAAACATTCCTAAAATGAATTTTAACAATTGTAATGGTGGTGATGGCTACATCTAAAAGTATAGATGACAAAAAATCTATAACGGACAGCATTACCCGACCATGCTACCAAGTAAAAAGCTGAGTTGGAATTGGAAAGAATTAAAGTATTGGAAAAATTAAACGCTACATTAAAATGAATAATTAACGACGAAGTACCATATCTTGGGTGATAAAATGATCAAATAAGACAAAAAGATGAAAAAAAAAACATTTGACCATTTTGAAAGTTGAAAAACAACGAAACAAAAAATGTCACCATCTTACATACTACGGATATATATATATATATATATATATATATATATAAAACATTATAATAAACCATATTAAGACTTATGATTTGGGGATTATAATTGTTTTTTTTTTAGTTCATCTCAATTAGTGACTACTTAATCACAAATGCATAGAGAAATAGACATTTACATATTGAAACTGTGAAAAATTTGAATAGTGTTTTAAGCAGTATTGGCGGGATCTACATTTCCCACGTGCTACAATGACACAGCGCGCGTGCGCACACACACACACACACACACGATGTCCAAGATATGTTAATTAATTTACGGGTATTTACTGGCTGTACAGCTCTCTCAATGTTTCGATCAAATTACTTCCTATTTAGTACCATAAAACTAAAAAGCAAAAAATTTGAAAGGCATTTTCCCATTAATTTTGAAGAAATATAAGTATAACATTATTATTGCTGATCCAAGATAAATATTTATCCTGTCTGCTGCTTAAATTTTAGTTTGGTTGTCCTCAAACAATTATTTATTTTTAGTGCTGATGAAGTGAACGGGTAGCGATTTTAAATCTTTAAAAACAGTGAACATTTAATACGGGTCATTAAACTTGAACAAAATAAATAAACTAATGTTACGTGTTCAATTTTAATCAACGACCGCGGCAAATGGAAACCGACTCAGTTCTCAGAAACTGATTGGTTATCAACAAAATGTTTGACAACATTGAACCCGAGCCGGGATAATTGAAGGGAACATTTCTTTTATATGTTTTGCTCTAATTAAATAGCCGAAGGCAGACAAGTTGACTCGTGAGATGATCCGTAAATTTGTAAGAGAGTCGCGTCAGCTTTGTACTACTGGTTTATATTTTTATACCGCCCTGATAACCCTATCAGGCCCTGGTCAGCTGATTATCCACTGGGCTAATGTCACTCGTATCAGATGACATACGTCTTTAGATCTCTTCTTATCGGCACGTTTTGCAACGGAGCAGACTTGGTGGCGAGTTCATTAATTTATGGCTATTTTATTGCCCGGATTTCATAATTTACTCTCAGGGACAGAAATAAAAGCAAAAATCATTGCAGCAACTCTGCGTTGTCTGAGATTTCTTACTTCATTTTCCTCTACAAATATTACAGCATTTTAATAAGAAATTTGCTAATAACAATGAGTATTTTATTTAATTTTAAAAGTGAAATATGACCTTAAATCATATTAAAGGAATAGTAAAATAGCTACAAATTTTCAACGGCTTTAGGAAGCTCTCAACTGGGCTTTTAGAAATGGGGTTAAATATATGTCTAAGAAAAATATTATAGAACATAAACTTTATATCTTTTTATATTAAATAAATAAGATTTTATACACATCTTTTATATTTCTTATAACAGCAAAGAAATTTAAAACTTTGAATTTACAAACCTCCCCCTCCTACTTGAATTCCTCCATCCCTCTCAACTGTTTTTATTGGTCAACAAACTACGAATTTTGAAAAATGTTTATATTCAAAATTTTAAAGAGAAGGGACATTTTGTTTGAAATTCATTTCAGCCAGATCCGTTCAAAATGTTAAAGATCCTTATCTAAGGTTTGGGAATGACAAAATCTATAGAATAGGTAAGTGACTACTCAATAGGTAGTTAATGATACTCTAAGGATTCCATGAGACAATTCGTGTACTAGCAACAGACAGACACTAAGGTGTTCTAAAATGGAAAAAATACATGAGAACACGGTTATCAAATGAAAAGACATTTTGAAAAACAACTGTTGAGAAAATAGTTAATGGGAGTTGGAAAGGTCGTTCAAGCAGCTGTTGGGAGTTAGAACAAATCATATGACTTGTTGACAAAATCATATGGCCAAAATCAGCCGGATTTTACGGGAGTCGTGGGTTGTTCAGTGATGTGCGTCAGCAAATGATGACTAAAGTAATATCCAAGGATCATATTGCCCGGTATGTAGGAATGCCTTCACTTGCCGCCGTTGTTGCAAGAAAAATGACTGAATCTGAACGTTAAGTTGGAAAACAGACAAGGTGATAAACTCTTGATCTTTGCTTTTTAGTATTGCCTTGTAGTACAGAAATATTCCAATATCGGAGTGAGTACATTCAAGTAAGATGCGAAAATTTCCAGCGTATACAGATGACGTATCTTTCCTCTCAAGAACAAATTATGATATACAGCCCATCTAATGACCAGATCCGATCCAGATCAGATACTTTCTCCATTAATAATTGTCAGATCTAAAAATTGTATAGATCCAATCGTATTGCAACGCGATACGACCACTATCTTGATTTTTAACCGAGACATTTGCATTTATTAGTTTTCGGCATTCAGTAAATCCCCAATTTGAACTTTTACGTTTTGAGATAAATGCAAATACGTGACACACGTGGGAAATCTGCTTTGTTAACGCAGCCCCTGCATGACGGGCATATTTCTGGTATATATTAAATATTATTATTATATTGTATATTATATCATCTTCTAATCAGCAGAACTTTCTCTTTTTTATAGCAAAAGTCTCGTCACAAATTAGACAAATAGATTCGTAAAATTATAACAAATACATAAAAAATACCTGTTTAATTCAACAAATATCAAATAAAAAATTGACCATTTGGAATTTTCCTTATTATGAGATATCTCAGTAGTTTCTCCAAATATAAATCATAACCCTAATTGAAGATAAAAATGCATTTATAATTTATTATTATTTTACCAAGTTCCTATGTAAGGGGGAAACGGCATCACCGGGTATACAATTGAATACATAAATAAAACTAAGTATCAATTTTTGAGGTGTTGGATCGAGAAAGAATCTGTTATCTCAGGTAAGAAACGAAACGCCTCGTTCCTTCACAGTTATTTATTCCTTGCTACAGAGCGTTTTCAGAGCGTACGCTCCATCATCAGTGCCCTGCTGGCAAATATTTACCAATTAAAAACGTTACTTAAGCTGTCATTAAATTAAAATAAAAAATACATGTGCACATTGAAGGACAAGATTTAGAATTAGAACATAAAACTTTAAGAAAAGATACAAATTAGTGTTCCAGTGAATATTTACAGTTAATATATGAAGAAAAATATGTTTACAGATTAAAATTAAGAGCTACCAATTGTATACGTACAAAATGTAAATAGTTCAAAAATAATAATTATTATTATTATTTATTAACGTCCACTTTTTGCTGTTATGGCTAAGTGGGGCGTGTTATGAACAGGTTACCAACCTTTTCTAGCTCGAGTAGGACAAAGGACATTATTTAATGAGTTCGTCACTAAATAAATTACTATTTGCCCCAGGCGGGAATCGAACTCGCCACTATAAGTTAATTATGTGAGGCCAAGGCCAACGCTCTAACTAATAACATGGCTAACCTGTGCTCCATGTCAAAATAGATATATATTTAAAAAATGAATATTCACAGTCAAAATATATAGAATTGAATAAAGAGTAAAAAACTGAATAGTCAATTTATTTTTTTGTTTAGAAACGACAAGTGATGAACACACACTCGGAGGAGATACAGGAAGCGATACGTATATAAACAGATATTTTTACTTACATATTTATTTTCTGTGCGTTTTTATATGTCGCTTATTTTTAATGATAAATGTTTGCCAGCAGGGCACTGTTGATGGTGCGTATGCTCTGAAAGCGCTCTGTCGAAAAGATTAAATATCTGTGAAGAATCGAGGCCTTTATTTTCTTACCTGAGAAAAAACTAAGTATATTCATTGGTTTCATATTATAGTCAGGTATTGTTCAAAATACAACTCTCTGCAGAGTTTAATATTTTCTACAAAACCTACGTCATTGCGAAGCTCAAAAAATGTGTATATATAATTATGAGTGGCAAATGTTTTTTGCCTTAGTGGTCAGGCAAAAGTGTAAATCGATATTCTTATTCTGTATTCAAATATATTTATTCTTTGCTTATTAATTTCTATTAATAATGATAACTTAAAAACAAATCGTCATTTTTTAACCCCCCCTCTTCAGGCTTATCTGGTTATTTAAAATAGTTGCGTAATTACAGGAACTTTGAGATCATAAAACTTGTGTAATGAGTCGCATTAAAGTCGAACGGATATCAGAAGCAATTTGACATGATAAAACATCCATAAATCGGTTAATCTTAAACTACTTTGACCCTACTGAACTGCTGATGAAATACACCCAATACGTAATTAATTAGTATGTTACAGATGATGACAGAGCGCTATTACAATCAGGTCGTAAATTTCTTTGATTTATTATTGGTGTTTAAATATGAAAATTAAAAATCAATTTTTCATCATTATGTGTTTCCATAACTTTTGTTTTGTTTTAAATAGGATATAGATAATTCCTAATTATTATAAATACTCTGTTAATTGAGAAGAGCATTGCTTCATACAGTGTCAAAGTAAACTAGTTGCGTAGGACTTAATAGAGCTACAGAATTTGATTGCTTGGCAAATATGAAATTGTGATTCGAAGGTCATGTAATCAATAATAACAATAATTCAGAGTTTTATTTTGTTATTAATATGTAATAACTCAGGTATTTTTCTCACTGACATGGTAACTTAGGAAGACAATAAGTTGATTATCTATAAATGTTAATTAAATATAGTAATTATTTAAATATCATGGTGGAAATGTTCTTCATATATAAAATTTGGTAAATTTATGTCCTTTCATCACATAGTTAATATTAGGAGTTTCAGAAAGCACAAGAGAAGTCGTGATAATCTCTGGTAATATCTTCTATTACTCAATTTCTGTTTTGCTAAATCTCGGTAATCGAAATTATAATTATATTAGCAAACTTCCTCACTCAGTTTATAATAAGTATCTGTGGTAATATTATTCTTTTATTTATTTATTTTTTTTTAGTATCCAACAACTTTTTTATTATGTTATATTTCGGTATACGCAATATATGACTAATTCTTCTGTATCCGGTATGGAACACATTTGGCTGAGTTCTGGCTGTCTGAGAATATGAGGAAATTTGGGTAGAATGTGGCGATAATTTGATTGCTTTATGACTTCCTGAAATAGATTTTGATAATTTGTTATAGATATTATGTTCTTAGTGTATAATAATTGTTGATCAGAGTTAAAGACACTATCAGTACCCCACTGCTCAGTATATGGAAATTGTATGTCATCTGATGATTAAAGATGTATGTATATAATATTCCACAGGAAAGATTAAATATCGGCAGATGATTCAGTTAACTCCACCTAGTATTTTTATTCATCAAGTATAACGATGTTTTATACACTTAAGGTGAATAATCGTGGATTTTTTCAGAACACGGATTTTTCGATTAACTAGGCTGTGATTACCACCTTTTTATTTAATTTTGTAAGTCTAATGTATTTCATTTATTTGGGAATGTGTCATAAGTATTTCATATTTTTTGTTGGATTATCAGCTATTCCATATATATATATATATATATATATATATATATATATATATATATATATATATATATATATATATATTCGAAGCGGAAAATTAAAGCAGACCCCTGTAGCAAATGACTAAATTAAAATCATTTTTACTTGATTTTTAGCAAAATATGTCTTAATATACTAAAAATAAATTTCATCAATGCCCAAAAATGGTATTATAACCAATCTGAAGCATTATAATCTTGTTATATTCAGTTTACTGTAGCTCGAATTTCACGAAGTTATTTAAGTTTTTTGTGTTCAGCTTACTTCTAACACCCAACCTTACTCACGCCAAGCAAAAATGATAAAATTTGTTATCACAGGGCTTCACAGTAAAATAAATTTTGAAGTTATATAATTTTGAATAGAATGACACAATCTCTGCTTTATTCCAGAATGAAGAAATGTGTGATGGGCTACATCTAATTTGGTATACGGGGTAAAGACGATCATTTTTTGCGAAAGAGTATTTATCTATTTGAGATAAGAAAAGAAAGGCCTGTTGTTTAGTGAATTCAGTCACAGGAAATCCTTGGTTCCAGTACCAGCCTTGTGGAGAACAGGAGAATGATGAAGGAACGAGGCATTTCTTTTCTGAGATAATAGATTCCTTCACCATCCAGCACCTCAAAAATGGAGGATTTATCTACTTGCAAACAGAAAAAATAAATTCTTCACCAATAAAAAACATTATTTTGGGATGGGTCGATAATAAGAAGAAGAAAAAATAAAGATATACAAAAGTTTATATTTAAGAAATTGTTTACACCTTCAAAGGTTTAACAACATTAGCAAACAATATTATTGACTAATACACATTTCGCTCCCATTTCCCCAAATAGAGGGTATTATCTCCATTTCCTTCTCTCTCCCATCCAAGATTGCTGTTGAAAGAACGGGCTGAATGAGCAAGCTGATTGGTGGAGAATGTTGTAATTTAGCAGGCTGCGTGTGAACTCACCCACACTGGGGCGTTGCTGGACGTTTCATCAGAGCTTTTTTGAAATGCAACTGATGTATTTTTGATGGCTTCCACGGGTTTACATTATTTCTATTATACTTTCATTTTTGTGAATTCATGTGTGGTTTAAATTACCGTAAAGATGTCGTTCTAACTAGGGTCATTATTGCAAAATAGCACATTTGAAGAAACTGCATTTTCTCTTTAAGCAATACAGCAGGTACAACTAACTGAAACACAAATCATTTCAGGTGACAAACAAAACAACATGGGCGAGCATGTTGCTCTGAAGTTGCTCGGTCCAGTTACACTAATTAAGCCAATTTTTTTTTTTTCAAAAATATTAATACAATTTAACGTTTTACCGCCCTAGCTTGGTACACGCAACAATTTGTAGCATTAATCAATTTTTTTTCTTTACTATTAGAAGACTTTCTTTATGAGAAATAAGACATTGAGATTGCACTCGATGACGAGGTTTTAAAAAAAATTACTTCAAATATCCATCGATCCTACCCAGTAAATGACAAAAATGAGGTCAATTCAATATTATATACTTGCCTGTTACCGCTCTAGTGGCCGTAATTTTTTTTTATCGTAACCAAATTCAATACATAAGTGGTTCTAGTAAAACTAAAGATCAATTACGTTAACGGTTGAATGGTTTAGAGAGGGATAATATCGAAAATACAAAATACGAGAATCTCCTTTACTATGAGTCGGTTCGAAAAATTATCTTGTTATTCCTTGACCCAACAATGTTTATTTATATGTTTTTAGTTCTATAACATACTCGATACTTAAATTTTTCATTGATCTCTAAAGATCATATTCATATGAGCTACGTGTTCTATCCATTATTATGAGCCTGATTGAAATATATTATAGAACCATATATAGCAAACTATTGATGCTCTACAGTAGTAAGTCTAAACATTTTTTCGTAACACAAATACCAATCGAGTTCTTTGTAGTTTTTTTGTGGCCAGTCTTCAGTAAACTCCTACTTCTAATCATAGGATTTTTATTTAGAAATAGAGAACATTCGGTGAGATGAGATCAGTAGTATATAATATCAGCGCAATGGAAATCTACATAGTTTACGCAGCACCTGCGTGACATAGTTTTTTTATTTACTTATTGGAGCTTCATAGCTGAGGCGATATTGCTCAAAATAAAATCTTAATAAATTATAAAAAAAGAAATTGATATAACAATATAAAATCTAAAACAAAAACAGAAAAGGAACACAAAAATGAAATGTAAAGCAAATATAGAAATGGAACACAAAACATAACTTTTTTATTTCTTTAAAATCGGAAACAAAATATTTGAATCTGATGGAATTTAAACCCTAGAATTTAAAATTATTTTTGTCTTAGCGTGTTTAATTTAATAATACGTAAAAATGTTGGCTAACAATATGTAATTATTTATTACTAGTAAAATTTAAATTTTCATGAATTTCGAATCAACTATTTAAATATATTAATTGATATTCAATACTTCACTAAAAAAAAAAAAAAAAAAAAGAAGTTACTCGATTTGATTTCAAAATATAAACTTTTCGTCGTGAGATAACAACCTTCATAAATTCTCATTATCAAGTTAAGGTCAGTAGTTCAATGAAACAAGACAAATATGACTTTAAAAATAATTTAATTGCTTGACGTCGGCGTGACGTCTTATAAGGAACAACAAACTGGTCACAACCATATATAATTTTCCGTCACGCAGGGCCTGAGTAAACTTACAGACTTGCACGAGCTGGAATGATGTGCTTGTGATGCTATCTCTATTTCTAATTCAAAATTCCTTGAGTTGTAGTGGGGTTTTCAGCAGCGCTGAAAAAAGTTCTCTCTTAATTTTTGAGTTACTAGTAAATGTATACAAGAAATGTAGACTATCAACTAAACTGTTAAGGTTAACTGTGAGATTAGTTCAATAACATTTTTCGATCCGAAACATAATAAGAGGTATATTTTGAATTTCGGTTTCAGAGATTAACTAATATAATCTTTAGGATTGAATAAAAAAGTTAAATATGAAGGATAGAAAAGATGAAATATTTTTTTTTAGACAAGACCGTAAAATCTTACTTGATGACGTTGTCAAACCTCGTATTTACAAATATCAGTTGAAATCAATAATTGGTTTTTAAGCTTCGAATAAGTCAGTTTATAATATAATGGCTTAAGTAACGTGCAATGATTAAAAGGCTAACAATTAAAAAAAAAGGTCCGTCACGCAGGGGCTGCGTAAACTAAGCAGATTTCCCACGTGAAGTTATACAATAGAGAAATCTCCATACGAGAGCCGAACAGTTACGGCAAAGGGCCGAACTAGCTTTTGGCGGGAAAGTCTGTCATCCGTTATCGGCCCACAATTAATAAAAATGCAAATATCTCGGTTAATATTCAAGATAGAGAATAAATGTATAGAACAATATTTATAGTAAATTTAATTTACAATAAGATTGGTTCTATGAAATGTTTTGATCCGACGTATGGTAACGGAGATATTTTGAATTTTCGAAAATTCTCCCTCTCTTAACCCCCCCCCCTCACACTAGCCCGATTTTATCCATTAAATAACTTGATCTGTCCTTTTGCATAAAACGTTTAAATATCGAGTTTGGTAACGATCAAACAATAATTGCGACCACTAGAGCGTTAACAGACATATATATATATATATATATATATATATATATATATATATATATATATATATATATATATGTCGTGATATGTGATCTTGATGATATGTCTCTCTCTCTCTCCAATGTGACATACAACTTAGGTTTTAGTAAATATGCGTCCTCTGATTATTTTAGTTATAAAATTTTCATATTTTTTCTGTTTATTTTATGATACGAATTTTAATAAATGTTAACCGGATTTACTTTTAAGTCGACTTTTTTATTCAATTTTTCATGAAACAGTGATTTTTCTTCGGACATAATCCCGCACAGAAGGTGAGGGTTAAACCTTTTGGTCCTTATTAAATACAAAAATGAATCCCTGGCATATTTTTAAAAATTATTACTTTAAACGAAGTTGTACAATACCCACATATTTACAATATTTTCGAAACACTGTAATAAAAATCATTTGAAAAAAGTAGTCTCTCTCTCTCCCTCTCTCTCTCTCTCTCTCGCACACACACACACACACACATCTCATTTTTGTCATCTCCTGGGTAGGATCGATGGACGTTTGAGAAAATCGCGTCATGAGTACGACCTCAATAGCTGATTTCCCTTAAAGGAAATCTGCTAAAAGGAAGGATTCTAAACCAATTCACAAAAGTACTCTTAAATGAATCCAAAATAACGTTTACTTTAAAATACATCAACATAGCAAGAGTCGTTCTTAGAATTAATCGATTTAAAACTAATTACATTGTAATTATTTGTAAAAGAAATGCATTTTTCCATCTGCGTAGCTTCATGTAAAAAAACGGTGCGATATCTTCCAGGGAAGAATTATTGGCCCTGATTTTTTTGATAAAACATTAAATGGTACAGTTGATCTCTCACTGCGTAAAACTCTGACCACTACCCCTAGAGCTCTCTCGTGGGTGCTCAAAGATCTCCAAGGTCTATAATAAAGCCCAAGAATATATATATATATATATAAATATATAAACACTTTAATATGAAGTAATACATCTATAATAGTACTTATAGTGTATTAGTTTTGGAAAATTTGTTATAAATTGAATGAATAACATCATTCAAAAATTGTCAACTAAAACGCATCTTAAGCTAGTCTCATTTTAAAAAGTCGTTTATCTGCATTACAAGTCTGTCACCAACATTGTAAACACACATATTGAGCTCCGAATGTCGACATAGTTCCTTCAACGCTGAGGGGGAACATTGTGCAAGCAAGGTACTTGAATTTGTCAATGAGTGAATATAAAGTAGAGGATTTACAATATATATCGCTTCAAAGTGGCTATTTAACATCAAACCCAGAGTGTGTGCATGGCTCACAAACACTGGCCACATATTCATGTACTACACTTGAAAGTGACGTCAATGGAACCAATTGTTCTGCGGCATATTAATGTCATCCAAAGAAATTATCCTATTAGAATAATTACAAAATGTGCCTGCACTTCAGAAGTCTGTTTACAAATGATCATGAAGAGAAAGTCAACATGAACGACAGTTTAATGTATCCTAATGCATCTGAGTGGTCACATACATTATAGCAGAGGCTTATTTTCTGTTGTCGCGACAATGTCGGTTCAGTTCCCCCGTGCCATTTGAATTTATTTGATATTCAATACATGAACCAAACCTTATAATACTCATTAATATATATATCAACACTTTTTAATAAAAGGTATTTTTTATATTTTTAAATTTGTAAAAAAGAGATTTGTAAATTATACAGACCGTGATTGCAGAATTTATTTCTTTTCCGGATGCTGGTTTAGAGAGTGAATTATTCACCTGAAGAATTCATTTACTTTATTTGGAGAACATTTTGAACAAATATTTGTATTTTGCCAAGAAAATGATATTTCATTTTTTAGTCATACTTGGAAAATGAAAATCAAATTTGAACCGATGTACCTCGAAATTATTTCAGAATAAATATTTTATTACTTTGTTTTTGTAAATTCGGCAGGATAATTATTTAAATTGTTTTGGATAAAAATTTATATTGAAATATAGTAATTACTGATGTTAATTCGGGTCAGCAAATCTTGATAAAACATTTAAAGTATTTTTTTTTCATATATCTCAGCGGTATTCATATATTTGGCCAAAATACTTTTTACATTAACTAAGGAAAATAATCTTAAACATAAGTTTGTGCTCTTGGTTTCTAAGGAAATGGGAATGTCTCAGGTATAATATGATGATTATTATTAATTAAAATATCCGTATATTTTTAGTATTGTAAATGCCCGTACTTTTTAACAACCACCAACCTACAAATAGGGGACCATTCACTATTCCATATTTTTATCTATCTGGTGGATATCTCTTAAAAATTGTATCTCAATGAATTTAATTTGAAGGAGTAGGAGCTAGCGTGGCTGGTTTTAGAGAAGTTTTAACCCTGTTGTACTTTAGGTATGTTATATGTTGACTTAGTCTGGAGGTTATTTTTCTACCGGTTTATTAAATGTAGACTGGCTCAAGGAAGTCACAAGGAATTAATTAAACGTCCTTTTCCTGTACAAACAGGGAGTATTTTGGTGTTTTAAAGACTCTTTGATAGTTTTGTATGGTTATTAAGGCCGTTCGAATTTTTTTCTTTCTAAGTAAGCTTTCTCAAGAGTACCCAGATACGTAAGGGTGTATCAAGGTACTTAGAGATTTAGCCCGGCTGAGAACAGGGTTAAAAAAAAACTGGGGCTTAGGTTGGCCGTGCGGGTTAGGGCGTTAGTCTTAACATCGCGTGGTGGACCTAGAGTGGCGGGTTCGATTCCCATCCTGGGCAGTAGAAATTTATTTAGTGACGGACTCATTAAATAAACTTCTTAGGCCCACCCTGGCTAGAAAAGGGTGATAACCCGTCCCGATTGGCCATAGCAGCATAATGTGGACGTAAAAAAAAAAACTAATCTCGACAAGATCACCTATGGAAGCTTGTAGCCGAAAATTGGCAAAATCTAGACAGCTGGAGCAGATAGCCGGGCAAAATTGATTTGTTGACTCCCCCCCAGCGATTCGGACTGAAGAGTAGAATAGGTAAGGTCCGTAATACATTTCTGAATAATCTTGTCGTTAGGACAACCTCAAAAGCTGATTTCCCCTGAGGGGAGCAAGCATTTTTGTTGTGTGTGGCCACACAATACTTTTCTGTGTAAAGGGGTAAAGGCAATTCCGACTCTCTTGTTGTTGGGAGGTGTTTCGACTAAGAATTGAGCTTTGGAAGTTCGTCGACCCTGCTGTGCCCCAAGGCGAAGTGTTCGCCCCAACATTAGGGCATATATTAGGCCAATAGCGGTCGCTTCTCTCTCCCTCTTTCCTTTATTACTTCCACGACTTTACGAAAAGACCAGCTTTATAAAAACGGTACCGAGCATTTTTATTTAATATTCCTCGAGAGTTTCCATTAAGCAGAGGGGCTTTATTAAAGAACTTATGTTAAGGCAAGAACTCATTATGTGCTGAGCGTGCTCCAGAATCATAACGGCAAAACCTGAGACGTTTCAAAATTTGTGTTAGTAGAATAACTGAATGGGTTTAATTAAGGGTCATACCATTCTAGCCGATCAAACAAATATGGCGTTGGAGATTTTTTTCCCTTCTTGCCAGGACATTTGCTGTGATAGTCTTATAAAAAAAACCCTGGGCCAACCCTAACTAATAATGGGTTGTAACCTGTGAATAACTCGTTCTATTTAATCCCAAACTCTACGTTAGCTATCTTTTCCCGTCAATACCTTGGAATATCTGATAAAACTACTTTGAAATGTCACATCCGAAGATCAATTATTCAAAGAAAAAAATAAGAAAGGAAACGCTTATCATAATATAACCGTCAGGTTGAACAAGCCAAGTTACAGATATTCCGTTAAACGCTCTCCTCTATTTTTATCATAAATGTTGTACCACGGAAAACCAATTACCATTTAATTTAAATACATGTTTTCCAATCCCAAGGCCAGACTATAAAACCTGTACTAACACCAGTTATAAGAACGATATACTTCATAAATTTACATATCTTTGCAATCGATCTGCTGCAGAAGTCGTAACTGCACCGTTTTCCAACATTGTACTGAGAAAAAAAACATACATTTACAAGAAAGTTCGGAGTCCAATGTGACATACAACTTAGATTTTAGTAAATATGCGTCCTCTGATTATTTTAGTTATAAAATTTTCATATTTTTTCTGTTTATTTTATGATACGAATTTTAATAAATGTTAACCGGATTTACTTTTAAGTCGACTTTTTTTATTCAATTTTTCATGAAACAGTGATTTTTCTTCGGACATAATCCCGCACAGAAGGTTTACCTTTTGGTCCTTATTAAATACGAAAATGAATCCCTGGCAAAATAGATATATTTTTAAAAATTATTACTTTAAATGAAGTTGTACAATACCCACATATTTACAATATTTTCGAAACACTGCAATAAAAATCATTTGAAAAAAGTAGTCTCTCTCTCTCTCTCTCTCTCTCTCTCTCTCTCTCTCTCTCTCTCTCTCTCTCTCTCTCTCTCTCTCTCTCTCTCGACGCTCTTGTTTGCTTAAGAGCTGATTATTTTCCATTCGCTTACACTTACTTCATTTATCTTCCCTAATCCCTTTTCACACCTACTTCGTTTGTGTGGTTAGAGAGAAGTCAGTCCACCATGAACGTGGACCACTGATTTTACCTTCAATTGTATAATGAGTGGTCGTGGGAAACTATCGGCAGCTGGGTATCACTAGTATTTTGTGTGATTTACTTGAAAGGAACCCCTACAGTATTCCTTCTTTTTCTTCTTCGGATTTCTGTATATAAGCTCCATTTGTCTTCTGTGCTTTTTTGTGAAATATCTTTGGACAAATCAACCTGAAACTGGGTTCATTAATACAAAACATTAGAAAATATCACCAGTTTCATTTATTTTGTCTACTTACTAAGGCTTCAGAATGCAGTTGACTTTTGGTCAGAGCAAAAATAAAAGAATGTGAAAAAAAACAAACATTACTGTAAATTAAGATGGATTCTATTAGCAAACATAGCGGAAGGAACTTTTAGTTGTTTGTATAAAACTGGTTTTAACGACTTCTAAGTAAATAGGTGCTCATAAAATTAAATTTTCGAACAAGTAATCAAGGGAAGAATACTACTTTCAAAGAATTTTCATAGAAGATATCCTGTTAAAAATAAAAAGTTAACAGTGTTTCTTAGCGTAACTCAAATTTATTTCTTCAACATTCAGATGATTTGTTTAGTTTAGTTTATTGAAACATGTGGCACTCCATAGTTTCAAGTTTTAAAGGAATAAAATAAAATTTTTTAATGAAAATGAATGACTGTTTAAATGTTAAGTATTGATGTACCTCCAATATGGAAATGTTATTTATTTATGTCCGTTTTGTGCTACTAAGGCTAATTGGGAGGGGTTATCTACAGGTTACCACCCTTTTCTAGCCAGGATGGGACTGAGGATAGTTTGTAACTAAATATATTCTCTTCTCTTAATTAAACTATCAGTTTTAATAAAAAATAGCTAATAACTAAGGAAGGGTACATATTAGCGTCAGTGGTGAAGCTGGAGATAAAAGGAAACATGGATCCAAAAATAATCGTAGATTTTGGATATTAAAGGATAAACTCAAAAATAATGCACAACAGCTTGCGAAAAGTTAGATTTTATTGGAAACACACGATGTTAATTTAGAACATTTACGAAAATGAGAGTCATGATGAAACGAATCATTAAAAACGAATATAAAGCTAAATTTAACAAAGAAGAAATACATGGTGCACTCAGTCATCTTAACTGTTCAGCATGTTTAGTGAAGTACCGATTAGTATAATAAAAGAAGAGACCGATCATAAACAGATTCACGGGAAATTAGTTTATTTCATCAGATTTGTAGATAACATTCTTTTGGAATCAAGGTTCGCAGAAGAAATGGTTTGAATGCTGAAAGCCGTCAAGGATGCCTTAAATGCGTTCAAGCTGAAGTTAAATGCTAATAAGCAATCGTCTTTATTTTCTGCTGGTGGTGAGGGTTACGAATCAGGTTATTTAAAAGACAGTTTTGTGGCTCCTCACAATTTATTTTTCAAAACGCTTACCGCTTTCAGGAACTTACATCATCATGATCAGAACATGCATAGAGAGATGTTACTGGGCTGGACTCTTCCGATGCACTCAACTGTCCACATCACTAAGCGTTTTAAAAATAAATTTTGAGGAATCAAAAAACTGTGTACTGAGTAGTCTGGCTCATAAGCAAGTTCTTCGCGTAAGGGATGCGGAACCTGGGCAGATTTCTCATGCTTAGAACTAATACATGGGTGTCGTCAACCGAAATCTAATCTCTACTTATGGCTATATTGTGTGACATTTCTTAATATTAAAATCGCATGAGCAGAAGTTCTCCATCTCCATTAGGTACGCTGAAAAATATCCTAACTGATTTTGTGTATCATAAAAATAGTTAAAACTGATATACCAAACTCATTTCGGTCAAACACATGGAAAAGAAGATATTAATTTAATACAAACTCCGTTACCAACCCTTCCTCCACCAAAGATGTATAATCGGCAATCAGTATGTTTTCAATTATAAGGAAAACAATTCATTCTTACAAATTTCTTTAAACATTAAAGTTGTACATGCAATAGGAAATTCACGATTTCAGGTGTCCTGGGACTTTTTATTATTTTTGGGAATGTAATTCTTTCGTCGTTTAATTGGCCCTTTTTGGCAATTATAATCACTCTATCTAAGATTGATATCTGAGATCCCGAAGGAACACTCTACTACGTGAAATACGGACTAGAAAGTATTATTGACCTTTGCATGTGAAATATCACGTGCAATTATGAAAAAGGGGTAAGCATTGACAAAGGGGCTGATAAGGTGTTTGAATCGACTGATAAGAAGGGTATAACGGTTATAGAGTAAGAGCCGAGCCGGGAGCCCGTTAATACAGCCATTGTATGCAAATGATCTAGGAATGGAGGCCATTTTGGGTCTGTCCTAGCCTCTGCTGTAGTTCTCCTGCTCCTAACATAACTAGCCGTGTCGTTATCAGTTTACACCTGTTATTTTAACAATTTCATAAAAAGTGTTATTAACTACACTAAATTTAAAAACTCCTTAACGAGATGAGCTTAAGGTGGAAGCTAAGAAAAAAGGCTTTGAAAGTTGTATTCTCCATGTGGTGCCCTATGATCCTTGGCAAGAGCATGGGAGAATAAACTCTCCGTTTGGCAACACTCAATAGAACGGAGCATTTCGAATACAAGGAAGAACGAGAAGGTGCTCAATATGGAAAGGACTGGGTTGACAGATGTGGTGATGCGCTGCAAAAAGCTAAAATGGAAATGGAAGGGCATGATCTAGGACAGCAAGATGACCGGCGGTGATACGGGAAACACAATACGGGAGTGCCAGGAAGGTGGGGAGACATAGACCAAGTTAGAGGTTTGGCAGACATTTACAAGCAAACTGTAGGTGTATAGAACAAACTCCCTTCTGTCTTGTTTCTCTATAAAGAAACATTTCTGAAAAAGAAAAAAGAAAAAACCCAATAAATAAAAATAACAATGCTTTGATGCCGATTAATTCGACTTAAGATTTAAAAGAGTTACAACAAAATTTCAGCGTTAAATATCGCTTCGTAGATAAGAGGAAACATGAATCCAAAAACGATCGCAGCTATAGTAGAGTAAGAAAAAGCTGGAAACTAATGAATGTCTGGTTGCGAAAAATATGAATTGTTGGGGGAAAAAAATATTAATTTAAACCGATTTACAAAAACCAGAGTAAATGGATCATTACAAACAAATGGTAAAGGTAAAGCTAAACTAAGAAAGGTTTTTGACATTGTAAGTACATGAGAACTGTACCGCCTGCCAACTTACCTGCGCAATATTGTTACGTTTATTACAAAATAAATAAACATTGATTATTACGGTTATCTTGAATTGCAAAATTAAAATAACAAAGTTTAGCGTCTTTACCACTACACAACTTATTTGACGACGCACTACACACTTAGTAAATTATTCTTCATCAGTAATCACAATATGTACTGTTGACGTCCCATTCTTATTACACAGCACACTAACTCACGAATCACTGATGTTCGTTAAACAAGGCACTGCACTGATCTTCACTAAACATATTCACTAGTAATTGGACTGAATTGATGAAGCTCCATTGAACGCACTATTCAATTAAGTAAATTGGTTACAAAAATTAAATTTTCTTGCGAGGAGGGACTTAATTGGCCGGAGACGGCTCTAGAAGCATCGAGGCGCTAAGTTGCCCACTGACTGGTGGGCAAAAGGACTGGGTATAGACGGGTCATGATTTCCTCCCTGAAACAAATCCTTTGTATAGACGGCCTCATTTTCTTTATAATTCTTAAATACGCAATTTTTGATGCGTAATTTTCGCAACAATAGTTTTTTTGAAGGCCCAAGAATGAAAATAACAAACTAATTTTGGATAATAAAAAATCTCTCAAGAACCTCTGAAATATGCAGGTTCGGCAATTGTTAAAAAAGAGCATCATCAGAAAAATTCTTACAAGTATTGCTGAAAAAAAACGGAAACAGAATTATCAAATTTTCTTTCTAGGAGTTATTCTTCCAGCAGCCTAAATATATGGTCCTGTCGGAAGAATACAAACTAAAGTATACCAAGGTTAATGGAAATGTATGAAGAGCAACCCATTGGGTGGTTTTCCCCCAGCATGATCGGGGAATTTGATATTGATATGTACAATCTCTTCATTCATTATAAGCATAACCAGGCTCGTATATCAGAGGTCGCTGAAGTCATATAATAGTCAGATAGCGCCGCAAATAATATGACCTAGTATGACTTGGGAACGGGTTTATTTTGATGCGCGCCCGATGACTTTAAAATAACAACAGAAAGAAGATAAGAATAACCATTATCAGCGGCACTGTTCACCTCGCAAGTAGCAATCGAAAAAAGCCGTTACTTGCTGACGTTGGATGATCCGCTGTTTTGAAGAGAGGTAGAATATATATGGTTGGCACGATTTTGAAATTATATTATTTAAGGAAATATAACGTAAAAGAAATCCATTACTATATAATGGGGGTTACTGTCCCTAAATTTACTTCATACATTCGAATACCAGAAAATTGGTAATGAGACTTTTTAACACTATTTCAAGCGCTATGTATGTAAAGGTAATTAACACTAACTCTTAAGAAATAAGAGAATAGAATAATATGATGAAGAATGGTGGGCAGGACAACGATGCAGACAGCATTAAGGACGTAGGGGATATTTTAAATGCATTTGTGATGGACAGGGATGGACCTGGAAATCATTTTCTAAACGTTTGAATGCGAAACCGATATTGCTATAAAGATAAGTTATTCATATGCCCTACGGCAAAAGGCACACCTATTGTTTGTACTGTTTCAAATCGTCGTTGAAACTATGATACTCAAACCGAGAACGAATGCTGTTCGTAATATTTAGAATTGACTTGAAAAGAACGTGGTTTATGTTAATGAGAAGGGATTCCATCCATCCAACAGCCGTCACTATTATGGAATTCAGAAGTTCGATTCGAAATCGAGCCTTTAGAAAAAGTAAGAGAACACGAAGTATAGGAAAATATTTAGGGAGACATGTTCATTAGAAATATTTGGGAGAACAAACGTCTCCTACTTGCCACATACGAAGAAGGAACAGTAAGGAATTGTAATAAGATGGAAGCAGATATTGAAACCAGAATGTTAATTGCTTTTAAGACTTGTAGAAAGTTTTCTGCTTTAAATAAACCAGAAAGGAGCATACTTCTATGTCAGTATAAAAAATATACAAAATATATTCATCCTTATCTTATTATTTACCCCCTTTCAATACTTTTCCAGATGTTTTCCTACTCAATGCCCCGTCGGCATTCGCCATGATGTTGTCCTCTGAGTCGTGCAATAGAAATGTGGACAACTATTTAACTTCCAGTTGGTCCAGTAGAGTAAACTATGAAAGGCAAATATTGTTTAAAATTCCGACTTAAGAAACAACTATAGAACAACCGGCAACCTTTGTCGATCCTTCTGAAACGGAACTCTATAAAGTAGAAGCGTTGCAAATTACAAAGCTCTTCAAATGTAGGGCAAACCAATGGCGTGATGGATACAGAATTGGGAGTGGGGGTAATGCATTCTTTACTCTGTCTGTCAGTCTGTCAGTTTGTCTGGCAATCAACTCGCCTACTGTCTGACACTGGCCCCGCTCCTCTCTGCTACTACTTCTATCAATGTCTGCCTCTCCACTTCCCTGCCTTCTGCTCCCCCTTCGCTGTCTGTCAGGGACCTTCGTCATTTCCGCTTTTCGGAAGTTGATAAATAGAAGATCTTCTCGTTCCATAGTCAAAGAATCGATTGAAAATCTGTATTCTTCAGATTTTTCTTCTGCACAAAAGAGTCAAGACTTTAACATGAACATTAAAACATAACTATTACAACATTCCGCATGGTGATACGAATGATCTTCTGCACGTAACAAAGCACCATAAACCCGCCCATATTTCACTTTATTGAACTTTTCTACATGTTTTCCGCATTAAATAACCTTTTCTGAAGTTTCTTAAACAAGCAAATAGAACATTCTGCTCAGAAAAAAAGAATTGTTTTCATTTTTGCACTAATCTAAAGGGAAAGTTGTCTTGTTATAATTGTTCAAAATTGTTTACCAGCTGCTACAGACATTTTCTTCTTGGTGACCGTATGCAGCTCGATGGATTGGCCATTCGTTCTTGCATTGTATTCTTTGACCAAAGTCATCTTGAGGCTCTCAAACATTTTAAACCTCCATTCTTTTTCCATAGTTTGGTACTGTGGCTTAATATTATGCGGCAAGGGGGTGCTGAAGGAAGAAAATCACAATTTCCTGCTAACCGAGGTTGAGATGAAATAATCTATGCTATTTCTGGGTATTGTTTTATATAAACTATTTAGACATATTGTTACGTCTATTAAAAAAATAATAAACGTTGATTATTAGGGTTCTTTTGGTTTGCAAAATTAAACACACAAACTTTGGCGTTTTTATCACTGCAAAATTTATTTGACGATGCACTACACACCTGGTAAACTATTCTTCACTACTACTCACATTATGCACGGACAAATTCACTTCTTATTGGACAGTAAAATAACTCAACATCACGAGATCCACTGAAGTTCACAAAACACGGCACTGCACTGATCTTTACAAAAACACGACACTGCACTGAAACTAAAAAGCACTGTTTACTAAAGCTGCACTGAACGCAGTGTTATTCACTAGTAACAAAACAGAGAGCTAACTCTCGGGCTAGCTGGACCGCTTTATGGGTGGCATGTTAAAAGAAAACGGTCCAGACTGGCCGACGCCAAGAGCATTCCTGGTGCCATCGCTCCTGCAGGGTTGTCTTCATTTACTTTGTGCTTCTACAATACGTGATCAACTCTCCCTAATTTTTCCAGTACGCAGTACTCACAACAATATTTTGGAAATAATGTGTCTAGCGTGGTAGGAAAAAATATTTTTCTTCATAATACATTTGCGTATAATTCTTATTAAAGTGAGAAATAGAGAGTAGAATGTGAGATTACGTCATCCGACATGGGTATAACATGTGCAGTTTGAAAGTGCTGGCCGATGAACTGGCTAGTGATCATCATAAGCCTTAAATACTTCTGAAGCACTCTCAACTCCCCTTTGTTCTCCCCCTACTCTTCTCTTCAGTGCTACTACACTCACTTAATCTCACGTATTTGCACTAATCAAACCGTTCGGCAGTTAGAGCACACTCAATAGCAGCTGAAAAACTTTGAAAGGGCAAGAATATACAAAACAGCAAGTGTAAACACTTCAGCAATTATATTATTAAATTTAAGTAAATTTCTGCTATAAGTAGCCAGGGAAAAAATACAGTGATACCATAAATTCATAAAAAGTCCATAGTCTGAAGGCAGCTTCCCTTAAGCAGGTAATTGGCTGATTTCCATAGGGTGTGGAA
Organism: Riptortus pedestris; assembly: GCA_019009955.1. NCBI lineage: Eukaryota > Metazoa > Arthropoda > Insecta > Hemiptera > Alydidae > Riptortus > Riptortus pedestris. The sequence continues at coordinate 32,678,092 of CM032230.1, read as the reverse complement.
TATTGTTGAATATATTTTAGTTTTTAATCATAACTCTAAAACTTTTTTTTTATGGTCCGGGACCATGGAGAATTGAAACATTTCTGCCTCTAGACTCCCTTGTTGACAAATTTAAAATGTTTGAAAGTTAAATAAAATGAGATTTTAAAGTAATTATGTAGACAGGCAATGCAGGTACAAAAATACTCTGTAGTGATATCTCTGAAATATAGGAATTTAGCTGGGCGATAAAGGGACGAATTAATCAGGATCAATAAAAAGGCTTTGTCCTCTACTATTGTTTTAATTTTATGCAAAGTGCACTTTCAGAGTGCGCTCCGTTGTCAGTGCCTGCTGACAAAAAATACCTTAAGTATATCTAACAAACATACCATGTCCAAGAGTGTAAAAACAATCACAAAACAATAAAAAAATAAAAACATTAAAAACAAAACATATCCAGGATAAAAATAGAAAATTTAAAAAATATTCAACTAATAAAAAAAAAAATACATAAAAAACAATAATCGTGTGTTAAAGATAAATACTTAAAATCTTAGAATAGTAGAGGACAAGGGCCTTTTTATTGATCCCGAATACACTGTAGTGCTTAGTACAGTTGCAATGAAACCGAATTATGAACCACCATCACGCTAAAAAATTAATAAAGTGTATTTGAATTTACTTAAAGGTATAGGATCATTCACAAAATAATAAAAGAGCCTCCCTCCATTGGAATTATAAATGATTAAATACTAAGCTTAAAAACATATCAAACATTAAATTTTCACTTATTTTGCACTTCCTTAAAGTCGAGGCGGGTCTTATTTTTGATACTCCTTTGCTATTATTCTTGAAACTTTGAAGGCATTTTTTGTAATACCATTTCTTGGTTATGTGATAAATCTCATTGGTGATTTTTCCAAAGAAAAACAGCCAATTCTTCTGTGTCTCTAACCGTGGATCGTGTAAAAAACTAGTAGTTATATATATGCGTTTCATGTAAAACTACATATCAAGTTCTTTAACGGCTAAGATCGAACAAGGAAGAGGTAGGGTTTAGAAAGAGGGGGGGTCTCAAAGATTGACAAATATCCGGCACTACAAGTCGGATCGAAGGTTGATTTATTTCAAATTTAATTCCCTACGGACTATGTGGACCCCCTGGATAGATCTGGCGTGTATAGGATCTCGTGCACGGGATGCGATGCCTCTTATGTGGGACAAAGTGGTAGAAAGATAAGGACGCGACTTAAGGAGCACATCACTCGCGACACTGAGTTTTCCGCACACGCCAGAAAAGAGGATCATGACATGTCCACCATAAAGTATCAATTGCTGTATGAGAAGAAGAAGGGCAAAAGATTAAATACGGCTGAGGGGCTGCATACAAGGCTGGACAGACAGGCGAATGGAGATAGGAATATTAATAAGAAGGAGGAGGCGGTAAGGCTGCGACATGTCGGTGACGGGGCCCTGTCTTCTCTACGGGGGCAGAGGTTCAGTCGCCCGGCAGTCGTGGTCCAGGCAACGCAGCTTTAATCAGGTACCTCCTTCATCTTCTCTCTATTATTAGTATAGGGTTTTTGCTTATTTTTTAGATGTTTCTTACAGTTCCTCTGGGTAGTTTTTTTCCGAGGTTCTCACTGTAATATAAATCTGAAATTTAGGTAATTTTTAGTTTTTAATTTTATTTATAGTTTTTGACATATGCTTACCGTTGTTTGTTTTTATTATTTGACTTGTTATTAAATTTTTTGATTGTTTTGGCTTTAATTTATAGTAGTTGACTAGGATTAGATTTTATATTTTTATTAGTTGACTAGTTTTAAGAATTAACATTGTTTTTACTATTTATATTGTGTTTGTTTGTTTTTGTTTTTTATGACTGTTGTCTATTTTGCTTTTTGGCCATGCTGTGAATGTTAAATTAACTCGAGGTTTGTGTTTGTCGGCAAGCACTGAGGATGGAGCATTGACTCCGAAAGTGCACTCTGCATTATATTAAAAAACTGTAGAGGACTTGGCCTTCTTATTGATCCTGATCAGTTTACTATCAATCTAAAGTTTTGCATAAATACTAGTACAGCTCACGATTAGTGGCAGATAAGAATCTTTTACCATTATAATTAAAGCTTCATTATGGACAGACACAATGGAACACACCATCAGCAAATATTAATATTTACTGAAGAATATAGTTTGATTGCTTCGAGATACCACAGAGATCTCTTGGCCATTTTGTGTTTTTATTCTGTCATCTGAGAACAGATTTGTGTGGCCAATTCATAATTTTTTTTTTTTTTTATGAGATCCTCGTCCCCCTCCAAATTAGACCTAAGACTTCAATGGTTAGAAGAGGAGCCAATTAATTTTCATAGCACATTAAGTAGAAGATAATACAATGAGAAAAAGTTCGTCACGCAGGAGATGCGTAAACTCATAAGAAATCCCACTCGATATGCTATCTATAATAAACCACATATAAGGCGCTGATAATAGCAATTCATCATTTGTCCCATAATAAGAAACCTAATATACTAAGAATATAAAAGGAATATAAATTTGGATATGAGAAGTATAGTAAGTCATTAAGACTAAATATTAAAACATCCGTCACTAAGGCTGCGTTAACCAAGCAGATTTCCCACGTAAAGGTTTTCAATAGATATTCACGTATTTACATTTATCTCAAAACGTAAAAAAAATAATATAACAGCTTATTAATTATATGGCATGAGTAGGAGTGGGGGTTCAAAGAAGCCAGAAACTAAAAAATGCAAATGTCTCGGTTAATAATCAAGATAATGAAAAAACGTACATAACAAATTTTATAGAACATCACATTTTCAATAACATTAATTCTATACAATTTTTTGATCCGACGCATAATAACGGAGATATTTCGAATTTTTGAAATTCCACTCCATAACCCCCCCCCCACTTCTCTCACTGGTCCAATTTTAGTCGTTAAAGAACTCGATCTTCATTTTTACATAAAACGTTTAAATATCGATCTTTGGTATCGATTAGATCAAAATTGCGACCGTCAGAGAGTTGAAAGACAAATATATATAGAATTTGAATGGACCTCATTTTCGTCCTTGATATATATATATATATATATATATATATATATATATATAAAAAAAAAAAAAAAAAAATCTGAGTACCTGTATGGTCAGCCTCCTAATCTGCCAATTTCTGGTAATAATTTTTTTTTTTTTTTAATTTTATTTAAATTGTATGCGAAAAGTTGGAATAATTTGAATATTGCAAATTAGGGGGGTATCTCAGGTGAGAGTGCAGCTTATTATTTTTATCTTTATTTTTTATATAGATGATGATGGACAATTCTTATTGATGATTTTAGAACAAGTGAGGATAAATTCTTCAGATCATCGTTTGTTAGCCCTTGTTCTATTAGTATCTTCACCGTTTTTTGATGAAGGACTCCTCTTGAGCCGAACAGTAGCCCCATAACTGTCCAGTCTTGGATTTCGTATTTCTTTATGAAATAGGGGCAACAAGGTTCATATATGGTTTTCTTCTCCTGGCCCACCTCGTCTGCTTGCTTTTTGTTAATTTCAAAATGGACAGTAGGATCCAGAACTAAGCCCCTTTTTTCGTGATGGCAATAATATCCGCTCTTCTTGGAGTGCCGTCTGAGGAATTGCAAGCCACTCTTCAAATATATCCCAATCTGGGTGCTTCTTTTTCAAAAGCATATATATGTGTGTGTGTGTGTGTGTGTGTGTGTGTGTGTGTGTGTGTGTTTGTGTGTATAATCTTTGACATCCCCTAGGTAGAATCAATATACATTTGAAGAAATTTTTCTAAAATCGCATCGTGAGTACAACCTCATTTCCCCTAAGGGAAATCAGCTAAAAGTTGAAATTACTTGGCGCACGAATACGTGACTTAATTGGTGGGGTACTGGCCTAAATAGTCAGGAGCAAAATTCCCTTGTCGCGGATGCTCTCAAATAGTCAAGAGACCCGTTTTCGGAATTCCTGTGGATTCAAATATGTAATCTCTAATTTAAAAAATAACTATATTTGTTATGCTTTCTAGTTGTACACAATAAAAATTTATATTGACAGGAGGAAGAAGAGTATATTAGCGCTAATCCTCTAGAAGGATAGGGAACTGAGGTCAGCATTATGATTCGCGAACGAGTCACCGATAGCAGCCAAGGTCGTCGCCAAGGAGGTATTTGGATCAACGGGCCACCATTACCGCTCCCTGGGCCGCCTCACCCTCTGACGTCATCGTTTACCACACTGATCGAAGACGTCACCAGTCTTGGTAATTAAATAATTACAAGGAAATGAGGTTATGGCAATGTTCCTGGAGAATTGAACAGAACAGGGAATGTATAAAGACACATTGGCTAACCATTGACGACTGAATGCCTTTATCATTTATGGTCTATTGACTCAACCTTTGAAAACCGTCCGTTTTCCTCACTTACTCACCTTATTATGTACCATAAGGACAATCATTCGGAATTTATTTAATGTTGTTGTTATTTATTAACGTCTACTTTATACCGCTGAGGCTAAGTGCCACTCTTTTCTAACCAGGGTGTGACTAAGGATTTTATTTAGTGTGTTCGTCACTAATTAAATTCCTATTACGCATGTAAGAAATTGATTCACGATTCTAGGATTACCAACTAGTTAAGACTAAAGCTCTAACTCACATGGCTAATCTGAGCCCCGAATATTTTTTAATATATAAATATTTTTATCTAAAATCTTGCTACCTATGTTACACATAATCAATCAAATTCTTTTCCACTAGTTTTAGGATCTTTTCCTACGGAATTTACGTTCTTTTTCAAGAAATGATTTATTTTTTAAAAAATTGTGGTTATTAAGGGATCCTTTCAGTTACAAAGGTACAGTTACCTATTGCTATGTTGTAGGGGTAGTCATTCCATGAAAATTAATAATAGTTTTTAGATTTCAAAGAAATTACACTTTTTGACAGTCACTGAAGGTATATTGACTATTTTTCTGTGGTTTCTGTTCATATGTACGTATATATCTTGCATACCTGGAAAATGACTAGCCTCAGTATTATGACATTTCGTATTTAGGTTCTTAAGCTCCGCTCCTTTTCATTGAAATCGACAAAGAGAAAGGAAAATGAAAAATTACAAATATCACTGTATCTATTGCAGATACTTAAAATTTAATTCTCAATTAATTAATTATGTATTTGATCCAATAGAAATGCAAAGAAAACAGCTATCCAGGTTTTACTCACGCGGATGTGCAAAAATATGGAAGTTAAAATTGATATGAGAATATATTGGAAATTTGGCAAGGATGGGGTGGGTTTAGCCAAGGCCAAAATTTTTAATGGCGAATAACTTAGTTTTCCAATCGAAAACTGTTCTATAACCGACGTTGTTATTAAAGTAATCCTCTACAATTGTTGTTGAAAATATGTTACTCTCTCTTGAATATTAATGGATCGTCTATAGCCTCCAGTAAAACACAACTTCTTTTTATGACATTTTTACATTAAGTTTTGATAACACTAAACATTTCATGTTCACGGCAAATTTTTATGTTACGTTATTTATTTACGCCCACATTGTGCTACTACGGCTAATTGAGACCGGTTGTATACAGATTACCACCCATTTCTTCCAGGGTGGGGTGAAGAACTTTAGGTATTGAGTTCGTCAGTAAATGAATTCCTATCCCCTGCGGGAGTCGGATTCGCCACTCTAGGTTTACCTTGTGAGATCAAGGCCAATGCCTTAACGCATCCTGAGCCACCCTAAACTCTGAGTCTTTTATTTACCTAGAATGGTGGCAAACGGAGAAATAGTGAATACAATATGATGGGGCGACATGTATGTAATTGTATGAGACATTTTTATCAAAACTGTTGGGACTATTCAAAGACATACTGGCTATTTAGGACATCACGCTATCACTTTGTAATTACGTTACTATTCTTAATATTAGATATCGGTATCCTGCAATTCATACGTAACATGAGGAACTCGTCACGAATATAGATAAGATGGAGCAGTTTTTGTATGAGCCTACTACTTGGAGACCTCGTTATTTTCCACGTTACATCACGATGGCCATTGGCCACGGATATCGTCCGGACTGTGAGCTACGTCAGCTCACATGGCACAGATGACGTCTCCATGAATCCCTTTTGTTGGTCAGCTACCAGCTTTCCTATTCAGCATAATGGGGCCGGCAGGGAAGATCACTCAGGTTCTTGACGGCTGATAACTGGCGCTTCCTTTGATACGGCCTTCATACTGTTCGGAGTTGGCGTTATAGCGTAGGTTTCACCCACCGGGAGAAATGGACGTAGAAAAACTCCTGTTATCCGATGTAACTATTCTGAAGAGTGGCCTGTCGATTACACGATTGGGACATGACTTAGAAAAGAAAGAAAGTCATGTTCATGTAACAATCTGTAACATTCGTAATGAAGCCGGCGGTTTCTTGGGACGTCTTTGTTCGTTGGCAAACAATATCCTTCACGCGAAGGAAACGAGCGCACAGAGAATTGGCTCATCGGTCGTAAAAAAACTAAAAACTTTGGGAATGACGATTTTTGCTATAGATATTCAATTAATTCAAAAGGCTGACTTACACGCAACGAACTACTACTATGAGTATTACTATACCAACGGAGTCCATGTTTCATACTGCTGTTTCCCAGACGTGTACGTTGATTTTAAAAATCGTTATTGGACATTACTTGTCTTTCTTGTACACTTATTAAATTCAATAAACAAGATAAAACGATGCATTTCATTTAACACTATTTCATGAGAAGTTATAAATAATATGATAATTCCGTTACAATGCCTTGGGTCAAATATCTCTAGACCATAATTATAGATCTATTCCTCATAACTAAACATGGCTCTAAAAATTCTTGTTGAATCTCTAGTAGGTACGAAACAATTTGCAATTTTGTATTTCCACCCCACTCTAAACCCCCTCCCCATTAGTTTGATCGAAAGGGACAGGGGTGTATAACTAGATGTACAACATTCCTTACTATAAAATTTCAACTCTCTAAGGCTAATCGATTTTACATAGTCGTTCGTACAAACATACGCACAGACGTTACGCTGAAACTAGTCAAAATGAAAACGGATAATTTCGGTTGAAATTCGAAAACCGAAAATTTTATGGATTAAAATACTTCATTTACTTATTGTTAGAAGGAATATGAAAATAGGAATAATAATTCAATATAAATTGCCTTACATAGACTCACAAACAAAAGAAGAGTAAAACCATAAGATCGATTGAGTTTAACTTTATTTAATTTGTTCTGTCTTTTATATAGTAAATTTCATTTTGAAATTATTTCATGTGTTTGTCAACTTTATATCATTTCCAATATATCTTATTTTATGGTAATAATTCGTTACAATTTCGTTATGATTGTTAATTTGTAAAACTCAATTTATATAAATCTAACCATATATGTGATATGTCATGTGGTAATGGATCATTGACTCAAATAATGGACTTCCAAGTTATTTTTATGGAGTTACGATGGGGAGTAAGACAAAAAAAAAAAAAAATTAAATAAATCCAATATGATTAATTCCCCTAACTACTTGGGCTGATTAAATTTTTTTAGGTTATTTAGAACTTTGGTTTCTTCTAGACCGGTTCTATCGAATCCCCATTAAATTCATACATTTTGTAATTGCAACTACACAAATTTGACAGAACCTGATTTTTTGCAATTATTTTATTTAACGTTTGACGTGAAAGTGGTCCTCAAATGTCCAGTTAATTTGCACAATTGCTAATATGCCATGGCAGTATGGAACAGTTGACTATTTCAAACCACACTTGCATACATGAATTCAATCAATTCCTATTTATAAAGAATTAAAATCAGACATTTCGGTTAGAAATCATAATTTCTTGGTATATGACAAACATCATTCTGATAATTGTGGATTATTTCAACATACTCACTTTTTAAATTTCTCTTTATTTATTTTGTACTTAAACATGAATGAATAAATTAGGGGATAAATCATGGTCTCACGATAGAAAAAAATCTATCTACTAAAAATACTTTTTAATTTGTGTGTTAATATTAGTCATATTTCTATTCATTGCTATGGTTTTATTATTATTTACATTAATATGGAGTAAGGGTAGCTGCCATTTATAATTTCACTTATTTGGCAACCCTTGTATATCTAAAAGTAAGTATAGCCTTAGAATAAGTTGTATTACATTTCGGCATAGTTTACTGACAGCATTTGGGCACAAGAGTAATTTAATCAAAATAGGCATAAAAAAGAAAGAAAACATTCTTATTTCTTATTCTTATTTATCAGTTACACAAATAAAACTCGACAATTCATAAAAAAAGAGATATTTGTTCTCTTTCTTTAATCTTGTACATTCATGATATTTATGATTGCTGATGGTTCTTGATAAGTTGTAATGGTGATAATAATACTCTATATGGTGCATCACGTAAGTTGAGGAATGCACATCATGAACAGAAAAATGTGGCCTGAAATGGCCGACTGCAACAAAGAAGTCCCTGTTTCATATTTCTCGGAAGATAATATCTGCAGAAGTAGTGTAGAGAAGAATACCAACTGAGAATGTTTAAGACGATAGCCGGGGGCAATTTGAGACAATACTCCAGGCCGTTAGCCCGCTCCTTGGGACAAATTGTTACAGAAGCCAGTACTTAGAATGCCTTATCAGCTGTACCGCTATACACCTCCAAACTAATCCCTTTATGAACATATGTGTAATACCAAAACCTAGGCAAAATGTTGTAAACCTAGGAGATATTGTCTCCAATATTAGTAATCCTTCCTGTCCATTTTGGGAATCAATCACGAAGGTGATGAGCAAACAAAGCAAATTTTTAAACGCACCGTTTCAAAATAAGACAGCGCAGGAATGTCACACTGATGATATTAGGTAACTGTCACATATAAATATATTGCTTACCCAAAGCAAAGTTCCCGATGTGCAAAATATTTGGTATTTAAGGAGATGAAAAAAAAAAAAAACAGTATGAAAGAGTACATTTCATTCTCAGAGAAACCAAATAATGTAATTTTTTTCCCTAAAATTAAAAATTTAATTATTTATTAACGCCCACTGTTCGCTACTACGACTAATTGGGGCGGGTTATCTACAGGTTACCACCATTTTCTAGTCAGGATGGGACTAAAGATTTTATTTAGTGAGTCGGACACTAAATACATTCCTATTGCCCAGGCGGGAATCGAACTCGCCACTCAAGGTTTACCATCTGAGATTAAAACCAACGCTTTTACTCGCACGGCCCAAATGCTACATTATAACAGATGAAAATTTGCTAATTCTTCATCACTAAATCCTTGCCTATGTTCACCCAAAGAACTTAGTCAATTGTTTCACAACCAACTTTTGAATTTTATGTGTGAGTTACGACCGGTTAAATATGGACCGGAAACAAGTATATACCTGTTAGATATCGGTATACCTATATTTTCAAAGGTCTTCAGTTGACGCTATCTACAATGAAGGATTCTTAATAACTTGAAGACTGTTTTCAAATAATCACGTCGTAGCTCGTCACGCTGAATGGCGATTTTCATTAATAGCCGCTAAATTCTGGGTTTATAAAAAAATATTACTATTTTAGAGAGTGAGCTGTAGTTAGATAATAGAAATTGATTAATAAAGATTCGGGCTGTTCAGGCTCTCAGAGACATACAAATTATAGGTTATATTAAACAAAAATTATAAATAATTTGACGAAAACTGTGATAGCCTAGGAATGTATTAAATCCACAAAACAATAATCTACCATTAAAGTGAGCTTAAAAACAAAAATACCTAAAGGATACTTATATAATATAAGCAAAATATATAATTTCGAAAATTAAAAAAAAGTGAAATAGTACTAAATATCTTTGTCACAAGCGGACTTGGGTTTAAGACATTTTCCACTCATCTTTTCATCTGAACTATTTTAAAGCGAATAACTACCACTTTACCCGAGGCAGCTTAAGAAGGTGCAATGCTGATCAATAGAAAACGTAAACCAGTATATTTTCTACATTCAACAACAAATGCTTCGTTGCCTTTCAAAGCTCATTTTTACCATTGAATGTGCCCCTGTTGAATTGTGAACGAGGCAAACTTGGTCTGACCAGTAAAGCAATTCTGTTTACTTTGTATTGTTGCGGTAACAGGTCAACAAATAGTATTTATGGTCAGGTGCACTCTGTAAATTAGAATCAGATTTACATTGTGGCTAAAATCAAGATATATAAAAAAAGAACATTAAAATTAAATTTTGTTATTTTTAAGCAACTTTTAGCAGATTTCCCTTAAGAGAAATCAGCTATTGAGGTCGTACTCATGATAGGAGTTTCGAAAAATTTCTTCAAATGTCCATCGATCCTACCCAGTAGATGACGAAAATGAGGTCCGTTCAAAATTATATATATATATATATATATATATATATATATATATATATATATATATATATATATATATTTGTCTGTTAAGGCTCTAGCGGTCGCAATTTTGCTTAGATCGTTACCAAACTCGGAATTTAATCGTTTTATGTAAAAAGGAAGATCAAGTTCGTTAACAGCTGAAAACGGAACAGTGGGCGGGGGGTTTAGACTGAGGATTTTTGAAAATTCAAAATATCTCCGTTATTATGCGTCGGATCGAAAAATTGAATAAAATAAATCTTATTGAAAATTAAATTTATTATAAATATTGTTCTATACATTTATTCTGTATCTTGAATATTAACCGAGATATTTGCATTTGTATTCTGCGTGTAGTCGCCAGGAGTGGCTATGTTCGGACTTTCCTCCGAGAGCTCTGGCGGCCGTTTCGATAACTATTCGTCGCTCGTGAATAGGTTTAGAGAGGTTAGGTTAACTGTTTTTTGGGGCGAAAAACTACTGGGTTATTACGCCCTAAATAATGTTTAAGGTTTAGAGGTTACTTACTACTACAGTTGTTAATAGGCAGATTTCTCTATTGTAAAACTTCACGTGGGAAATCTGCTTAGTTTACGCAGCCCCTGCGTGACGGACTTTTTTTTTACAGTCAACTTTATGCTACTATAGCTATTAGGGCTAACTCGGACGGGTTATCTACAGGTTACCATATTTTTCTAGCCAAGGTATTATTAATATTAATTTATTTAATGAGTCCGTCTCCAAATAAAAAGGCTCATTAAGTAAGTACTTTAGTTCCATCCTGACTAGGAAAGGGTGGGAACCTGTAGATAACCTGTTCCAGTTATTGGACAATTTGAAAAAATTCTTAGCTTTGTGCATTGATAAGGTGCTTGCACCAGAATACTTTATCCTTTTTTTTTAGAGTGTATATAATGTTTCGAAGTCTTAAACCTTAATTTATGTCCATTATTTAGAAAATTAAATCATTTGAATATTGGGAGGGGAAGGAGGAATTAACTAATACTTTTAAGAGTAGAAAATTATTGAAGAGAGAGAGATACTTATACTATGGTATTTATTGACTGAAGGAAGTTATTTTCATCTAAAATATGAAAAATCTTTTTGATCAACTGTGGAAGTGAATGCTATTTGCTTGAAAATTGAACTAAAAATGTACAACAGAACAACCACGCCTTCTCCTTGGTCTACTTTCCGCGTCGCCCTATAACTGTGTAAATGCAAATGTGGGCAGAATTCCTTATGAACGCCATGTATGAACCAGTATTTAAATTAAATGAGTTTTTATTTTCTTTAAACAACAGTGCATTAATGCAATTACGGTGCTCGTGGCCTCAGTTACAACACTTATAACCCAACAAGACATATTGACATCATTGAACTTTTATTTTTGCGAAAATAGTTTACATAATCAATTAGTTTTTGCATTTAGTACGCCTAATAATTGTGAAGAAAATAGTGGTACTTAATAGACCACAGATGAAGATAAATTAATGTTTGAAGGCCATCATGAATTTAATGAAAGATAGGCGAATGGCCAGGCTTCTTTCAGCAAATAATAAAAGTTATGAAATATATATAAAAAGTTCATCACGCAGGGGCTGCGTTAACTAAGCATATTCCCAACGAGCGTTACGTATCTTCACTTATCTCAAAACGTAAAAGTCCAATGGGAACATTATTTGGATTAAAGATTCAAATAAAGTACTTTTTAACATAATAGCATATTGTTAATATGAGATGAGTAGGAATTGGGGTTTACTAAAGACCAATATCTCGGTTAATAATCAAGATAGTGAAACAATCTACTTGACAACATTTATAGAACATTACATTTTCAATAAGATTGGACTTATCCAATTTTTCAATCTAATGCATAATAACAGAGACATTAAGAATTTTCGAAAATCTTCACCTCTAAACTCCCCTCCCCATGGTCCAATTTCAGCCGTTAACGAACTTCCTTTTAATATAAAACGATTATATGAAGTCTGGTAACGATAAGACAAAAATTGCGACCGCTATAACCGTGACAGACATATATATATATAAATGGACATTTGAAGAAAAATTCGAAAATCTCGTCATGAATACGACCTCAATAGCTGATTGCCATTAATTTCATTCAGCTAAAGGTCAATAAGTGTTCCACGAACTGGGATAGCACAGGTTACATCACATATTCGTGATGTTCCTACTTCTTTATTTGTGAGAACTTTAGTAATGAAATCTGAAAATTTAAATTGTACGATAGGCAATAAATGAAATAATAACTTCATGTGAAATAGTATGAGAACCGAAGGCTGCATTTTGAAAGGGTGCGTAAAGTAAAGGGATTATTTAAAATTTGTTATTTCACTCAACAATGTTTTTAACTCATACAATATAACCAACTAAAAGCTGAAAGATATATACTGTTTCAAAATGTGCTGGCTTTGATTAACCCAGTAGCACTCCATATTCATCAAAATAAAGACCTGAGTGAATCTATTCATTCAGGTGAAAGCCAAACGTTGTTCCACTTCATATGCGCAGGACACCATAATTTTATGTAAAATACATCTCTATAGGATTTCAGTAGCGTCCAAGGATCTGGAAATGTAGGCCATGCGCAGAAAGAAAAATATTTGGGAGAAAATGTCCTTTGAAATATGTGCCATGTCTCTATTGTCGGAGCACAATAGGTGATTCTGAGTCTCTCATGGCAAAATGACAGCATATTAAAAAAAATTATGTGAAAATAGTGCTTGTTTCTTGGTTCTTATTCCTGCAGAATAATGCTGAGGCTAAGAAGCCTGGTCACCACTAACTGTCGTGTCTCCACCGCCATCTCACTTGGCTTTGAATGGATGGAAGCATGGAAAAAAGGCATCTCTCTCTCTCTGAAAGGAGTTGTCAAAGCTTTCCATTACAGTTCCTGTGTCACAAGTAGAAGAAATCCTACAATACTTTCTTGCTTGACCTAGCAAAGCTGAGTCTGGCACGAAACATTTTTTTTTAACCAAGTTATTTCTAGTGGAATTTAACTTGATACTTGAATCCTGGATTATGTGGAAAGCCTAGAAACCTACAGGGTAACTAATTGAAAGTTCACGGAGTAAAATAGAGTAGTGGCAGAAAGATGCCTTATAGCCTCAAAATTTAAGCATCTGTAAAATTCTTTAGACATTAAAGTGTTTTATTTAAAGAAATAAATAATTGAAAATAGATGTTTTCATTGGTATAGTTAATTTCTAAATACGTTTAAGAAAATATAAAAGTAAAAAAATCCTAGTCATCAACCAATAACGTAATATTTTATGTCAGTAGATTATTAATATCTAGAAGGCTAGCCTACGGACTGGAGGTTTACAGGGCGCCGCCTCCATTTTTCTTTAATACAATTTAAGGAACACAGACAAAAAATATCCGTCATTCAGGGGCTGCTTAAACTAAGCAGATTTTCCATCTATGGGTATGACCCCATTGATTTCATCTCGCCATATCATATGTATTTATTCATCTAAACTCCGATGAGTTGAAGTGGGCGTTTTCAAAGGCTGAAAACAATTACTTATGAATTGAAAAATACCAATAGTTTAACAAGAATGATAATACAACATTTTTCGATACGACTTGTATTGTTGTAATAACGGAGAATTATGACTTTTCAAATTTCCCTTCTCTAAACCCCCTCCCCTCAATCCTCATTCGGATTCAACCATTAACTAATATTATCTTTGTTGTTAAATAAGACTGCTAAGTTCCGAGTATGGTAAAGATCAAATAAACATTAACTTGGTTTTATTGTCATTATTATTATTTATTAACGTCCACTTTTTGCAGCTAAGGCTGATTGGGACGGGTTATCTACAGGTTGCCACCCTTTCCTAGCCAGGGTCGGACCTAGGATGTTATTTAATGAATTTCGTCGCTAAATAATTTCCTTTGCCCAGGCGAGAATCGAACTCGCCACTATGTTTACCATGTGAGATTAAGGTCAACGCTTTACCTCACATGGCTAACCTGAGCCACCAGGTTTTATTGTTGTTTCGTTTTAAAGATTTGTTTTTTGTATAAGTATTTAATTGGTTTTTGAAGTAATCGTGCTAGAGATTTGTTGTTCCTGCTTCATCTTACATCTTTCAATATAATTGTATTCTAATCTGGTTCTATTTGGTTTTCTGTTATGAGTCTTTACACAAACCATTATATTAAGTAATCATGTTTAATTTCGGAATGGTTTTTAATACGTGAGTAACCCAAATAATTTCCCTGTCCGTGTGGCAATTGTGAGTTCAAGATTCAATGCTGTACCAGTGTAATTTGTCATAAATTAAAGAAATTTCATAGCTCAAGCGACACCAGGCGTTGTTACTTCTGTCACAATACAAAGTTAATTTCTCTGACTTATCCGACGACAGATAATTGTTTTAAAGAGTATAATGGTGTTAATTGCTCTAGATCTCAGGTTTCTCACCTAAATACACGCCAGGGGTGACCAAACTGTAATAAATCTCTAGGATTGTGTTCGGCCTCCAAAGTGCCCCTGCCTTGACCCTAGAATTCTCCTACCAGACTGCTAATCTACATACGGACATTATCTCCGCATATTTCCCCTACCTGTTTATCTCTTATGCAATGCACCTTGGAACGTTCATTTTTTTTTTATTGCTTATTTTGAAAGAAACTTTTTGGATCAGTTGATCAGATAACTATAGAATGGTCCTCGTTCGCTTATTATTTTGGATAAAATACATTTGGTCTTGTTCCCTACAGAGAAGGGATAAAAAGAACTTGGCTTTACTTCATTACGGATCTGAGATAAAGTAAAAACGTTAACTCTGCCGCACAACTGCCTGTATTGATATTCAAGGGCAGGCTCTCACGCAATTCCTCTCACAAGGGAGGATATGTTCCTCTCGTTTCCCACCCTATCTGTATGAAACTTTACTAGAGGCTGCCAGCGCTTTATTTAATTAGCTCTTCGGTGATTAATTATGCTGACCATGTATCGGGACAAAGAAAAACGAACTGCTAACGAATTATTTGCTCCTGTCTTTTGGTTTATGAAACTAATAAATGCATTCAAATGATAAATTCAAACGTAAGGTGTTGTACACATTCAGTACGATAAATGATAAATACATTCAAATGGTAAACTCAAATGGAAGGTATTTTACACATTCAGTACAATAAATGATAAATGCAATAAATACATTCAAATGGTAAACTCAAATGTAAGGTATTTTACACATTCAGTACGATAAATGATAAACACAATAAATACATTCAAATGGTAAACTCAAATGTAAGGTATTTTACACATTCAGTACGATAAATGATAAACACAATAAATACATTCAAATGGTAAACTCAAATGTAAGGTATTTTACACATTCAGTAATATATGATAAATACATTCAAATGGTAAACTCAAACGTAAGGTATTTTACAGATTCAGTACAATAAATGATAAATGCAATAAATACATTCAAATGATAAATTCAAATGTAAGGTATTCTACACATTCAGTACAATAAATGATAAATGCAATAAATACATTCAAATGATAAATTCAAATGTAAGGTATTCTACACATTCAGTACACTAAATGATAAATGTAATAAATACATTCAAATGATAAATTCAAATGGAAGGTATTTTACACATTCAGTACAATAAATGATAAATGCAATAAATACATTCAAATAATTAATTCAAACGGAAGGTATCGTACATATTCAGTACACTAAATGATAAATGTAATAAATACATTCAAATGAAAAACTTGAGGGAAATGATAAGAGGTATAGTGGGAATGAGACGAAAGTCGACTATCCTAATAAATATAATTTACACTGGACATTTGGCATTTCTCTCATCCCTTGAGTATGAGAGTGCAATAAATACATTCAAATGATAAATTTAAATGGAAGGTATTTTGCTCATTCAGTACAATAAATGATAAATACAATAAATACATTCAAATTATAAATTCAAATCGTAAGGTATTCTACACATTCAGTACAATAAATGATAAATACATTCAAATTATAAATCCAAACGTAAGGTATTCTGCACATTCAGTACAATAAATGATAAATGCAATAAATACATTCAAATGATAAACCCCAAATGAAAAACCGCACCGGAGGAACTTGATGGAAAAGATAAAAAGTATTGTGGGAAAGAGATCCTAATAAATAAAATTTACAGTGGACTTTTGCCATTTCTCTCATCCCTTGAGTATGAGATACACGATGACTGCTTCCACATTAATTATAGCCACATTATGTCAGTTCAAAGTCGTATTGTCTTCTGACTCAAATTCACAAGTCTCCAACTACGCTCTACACATGTCATCCCTATTTTTTTCTATTTGGCCATTGTGACATGTGTAGATAAGTGACAAGGACGCGAATATTAGGATTTAACTGTTTAACTACTTGTTGACACATACCAGTATGATGGAGCAAATGACATGGCGCCGTTAACCTTAAATGCTAGGAATCTCTATTGCCTCGTTAATAACGTCCTCTGATACGCTATGGAGATTTTAATGGGTGTTTCTTGATTAACGTCTTCCGGACGGCCATGCAATGTCGACATTGGTTTGAGGAAATATATCCTATTTAGAAAATATCTATAAATATCCGATATATAGCGGAAAGTGGTGTAAAACCGGGTAGCTATGGTTTGAAGGCTTCCAGAAACGACAATTTTTACCACAAATAATTAAAGTTTTTTTGAAATAAAGTCTGTTAATGTACCAACAGTTTCAAAAACAAAATCTAAATTTTTAAAGAAGTAGTTCCCTAATTTTTTTGTAAAAAGTCATTTTGCCCGGTTTTACCCCACTAGTAGGGTAAAACCGGGTACATATGATTTTCTTGTGGGAAAACAAAAATGTAAATATTTTTAATCAAATTAATGTTTTTTTGTTAATAAAAAAATGTTGTTTGAAGCGTTAAAACAAACCCCCCTTTTGGGAACAATACTAAAAAATAAAGTAAAAATATAAACAAATAACTACATTACTCTTTTCAGCTATTTCAAAACAAGTATATATTTCAAAAAGTAAATTCATAGTTGCAAGATTTATCATTATAAATTCTTTTACAGTGAAATAATTAAAAGAAATTAAGTAAAAATAATACTTTTCATTTTTCGAGAATTGTGGCATAAATGCTAGCCGGTTATAACCCGCGCGTAAAGTTTAAATAAAACATTGCGTCATTTGAGCATGTCAAAGGCTATAGACAATTACTTAGTGCTAAAATAAAGGTAATTAAAACTTGTACTAAGGGAACTAGATGCCTGTATTCTAATTGGAATAGGAGCGCAGTACAATCAAAAACCTTTTCCACCAAAATCATAAGCAAGTTTCACGAAAGTTGAATTGAACTGGCACAAAACAAGCACGACTAACGATTTGGCGTAATGGCCGCTGCTTCTTCTTCAAAGGTGGATTGTAGTTCCTCCGTTATCAGCCCGACTGCAGTACACACTACGGCTAAGAGGAGGTACCCGGTTTGCTCCCGACTACCCGCTTTTACCCTACTCTCCTGTAAATAGTTAGCGTGATATTCTTCCAAATAGGAGAATTTTGAACAGGTTACCGCCATGTTTTAGACCATCATTTGATAAATCCGGCAGGGAATATATCTCTAAGGACTCAATGGTCATTAAAGTGTAAGCCTTAGTTCTCATGGCAACTCAGAGATAGTAAATATATATTTCCCTCCTAGCATGAATGAATATTAGTATTAAATAGTACGATACATCTCAAGTTAGAGGCATTTTTTGGCAGCGAGAGGGTCCAATATCAAACACTAAGGGTTCTATAGTACGTGCTAAGTTCAGTATAAGTCATAGTTTTTCCAAGGTGTATTGAATGTCCCAGACTCTACCTAGTATATAACGAAATTGAGCTCTGTTCAGTTACATGCATTTTAAAGGATCGTATTAGGACAAGGCGTGCTGGAGTTTTAGAGAAGGGGATATTCAAAATTTCTAAACCTCTTTGTTATTGTGTGTTGGATAGAAAAAGTCCGTCACGCAGGGGCTGCGTAAACTAAGCAGATTTCCCTCTTAAAGTTTAGTAATAGATAAATATACATACTGCTAACACAACACCGTGAATAAATACAAACGGAAATAAGAAATGTTTCATCCAATTTCAATAGCCTGCCGACAGGAAGCGTTAGGTTAGAAATGTAAACAAACGGGTCCCGCCTCACACCGGAAAGAAAAAGTCCGTCACGCAGGGGCTGCGTAAACTAAGCAGATTTCCGTCGTGAAGTTTAGTAATAGAAAAAAATACATACTCCTAACACACCCCCCTGAATAAATACCAACGGAAATAAGAAATGTGTCATCCAATGTCAATAACCTGCCGACAGCGTTAGGTTAGAAATGTAAACAAACGGTTCCCGCCTCACACGGAAAGAAAAAGTCCGTCACGCAGGGGCTGCGTAAACTAAGCAGATTTCCCACGTGAAGTAATACAATAGAGAAATCTCCATACAAGAGCCCAACACTTACGGCAAAGGGACGAACTAGGTTTTGGCGGGAAACTCAAAAATCCGTTACCGGCCGAAATTTAATAAAAATGCAAATATCTCGGTTAATATTCAAGATAGGGAATAAATGTATAGAACAATATTTATAGTAAATTTAATTTGTAATAAGATTGATTCTATACAATTTTTCGATCCGACGCACAATAACGGAGATATTTCGAATTTTCCGAAAATCCCCCCTCTAAACCCCCCCTCCCACTGGACCGATTTCAGCCATTAACGAACTTGATCTTCCTTTTTACATAAAACGATTAAATTCCGAGTTTGGTAACGGTCAAACAAAAATTGCGACCACTAGAGCGTTAACAGACAAATATATATATATATATATATATATATATATATATATATATATATATATATATATAGATAGATATAGATATATATATAAATTTTTGAACGGACCTCATTTTCGTCATCTCCTGGGTAGGATCGATGGACAGGTGCAGAAATTTTTCGAAACGCGCGTCATGAGTACGACCTCAATAGCTGATTTCCCTTAAGGGAACTCTGCTAAAACAATGACTGAAATATATCACAATATAACACATGAATTTTATTGAGAACTATATAGTATATCTAGTACTGTAATTAATAATGAGTCAGAATAATTGTTATCTCAATCAATAAAATTTTAGTAGTCCAAAACGTTAAGATGGGGGGGGGGGAGTCGCCAGTGCATATTTGCATGTATCTCGTATAATAAAGGTCTCTTGAATACAATTTTTGGTATTTAAACTTCCAATAATGTGATTTATTATGTATCAGAGTATTGTTTACGTAACATGAGTAGAAGTGGCGGTTTGGTGAAAACTGAAAAATGCAAATATCTCGGTTAATATTCACGATCGAGAATAAATGTATAGAACAATATTTATAGTAAATTTGATTTTTAATATGATCGATTCTATATAATTTTTCGATCGGACATATAGTAACGGAGATATTTTGAATTTTCGAAAATCCTCCCCTCTAAACCCCCCCCCTCCCACTGGTCCGATTTCAGCCCTTAACGAACTTGATCTTTCTTTTTACATAACATGCTTAAATATGTAGTTTGGAAAGGATTAAACAAAAATTGCGACCGCTAGAGCGGTAACAGACAAATATATATATATATATATATATATATATATATATATATATATATATATACACATACACAGTTTTGAACGGACCTCATTTTCTTCATCTACTAGGTAGGATCGATGGACATTTGAAGAAAAATGTCGAAAATTCCGTCATGAGTACAACCTCAATAGCTGATTTCCCTTAAGGGAAATCTGCTAAAATGCATTATAATCAATCTTGTTAGAAATGCTAAGATTTTTGTCATCTACGGTGCATATAAAGTTTTGACTATTAACGAGCATATGAAGCATATTAGAGTTATATGAACTGGAAAGTTGTGTCGTATTATAAATACTGCACTATAAGAGTAGAAGGATGAATATTACATAAGGCTGAATACTAAGAGATATGAATAAATCCTTTGATATTCAAGTCATAGGAAAATTTAAAAAGTAATATTCAAGAAAATTCGTTGTATACAATTTTCCGAGTGAACGGGAAATAAATGAGATATTAAACATTTGGGATTTTCCTCCTCTCTCTTATCGAGTCAAGAATGTAAATTCTCATTTCTTCACCTCACATGAAATAAGACGTTTCAAAATATATATTGGAATATTGTTAACCTGTGATAAATAAAGTTCTGAGTTTACTGAAGTCTATAATTTTAACAGTTAGTAAACACCTATTTTTATAATAATAAATTATATCATACTATAAATACATTACTAACGTCTTACTACAAGCATAAATAACTAATATTCTTTCCAATAGGGTTCACTGGAGGAGAAAAATTAAATAATGCGAGTATTTCAGTTAATAAAAAAGTTGAAAAAAAGGCATAAAACAACATTTAAAGGACCTTTAACTTGTAACAAGATTGATAACTTTCCGATCTGCTTCATAATAACGGACCTTCAGTACATATGAAACGTGAATATCGAGTTTGGGAGCGATCAAGCAAAACTGTGCTACTAGAGCAGTGACAGACAAGTATACACACACACACACACACACACACACACACACACACACACACACACACACACACACACACACACATATATATATATATATATATATATATATATAGAGAGAGAGAGAGAGAGAGAGAGAGAGAGTGAATCATTTTTTCATTTTTGCCATCCCTTAGGTATCTTTGAACATATGACGAAACTTTCTTATCATGATTAGAACCACACACGATAACTGATTCCCCATTTCCCTTATGGGAAATTTACTAAATAAAATATTTTTAAATTCAAATAACAGCTGGTTGTTTTATGTGGAGCTAATTTAAAGAAACACTTTTCGAGTTCATCAATATTTTTTTTTGTTATAAAACCTTTTAAGAAGCCGCGGAATAAAGAAATGCTAAAGATTGTATGAAATACGCAGCTAAAAATATGTACGTTTGTGGGAAGTTCAATAAATGTATGTTCGTTTTAAAAAACATTTTAATCAATTATTTTTCTACGCCACCGTCATCGAATTCCTTCAAATAATAAAGCTTTCTGAAAAAGCCGTCTTTGAATGGAACACGAATTGAAAAAAAAAAAGTGCATTGATAAGAGCCAGACTGGAAGGATAAAGCACGTAGCTGTGTCCAACATTCCAGAGATAAGATAAAAGGCAGCTACCGACTCGCGCACTCCAGTGAATTTCTCACCTCCAGAAGAGAATTCACAACCCTGAGCAAAAATTATACAACTTACGAGGGACGTTAGAAACTGTATTCATGTAAAATAGTTTTATCTAAAAGTTTGGTTATATTTGTTTCAAGAACTTTATAAAATCTGAACCTGTTTTTCTACTTTCCCATTTACTTGAAATCATAAAGTAATTCCACAATTTTTACAATTAGAATTAGAAGTCACAAAGATAAATTAATGTTCCAAAATAATCGGAAAATCCGTCTTACCAGTAGGGAAATACAAATTGCGGAAATATTTGGAGATCAAGAGGAACCAATATCTACACGAAAACTCACTCATTCAAAACATTTATTGTACAGTTCCAAATTATATTTAATAGAAATTGTAGATATATGGTCAAAGGATTAGTGAGCACTTGTACCTTCAAATTTTGTGGCTATGGAGCAGAATAAGGCGAATTTGGTTGGAGTGTCTTTGAATTAATGATAATCCAAACTAAGCCAAAATTTGATCAATAAAAAATTTGTCAATTTACGTCCACAAGTTATTACTCACTTACAGGGCGCTACTAGCCCTATTTTTAGTAGATTTCCCTTAAGGGAAATCAGCTATTGAGGTCGTACTCATGTCTCGAGTGTCGAAACATTTCTTCAATTGTCAATCGATCCTTGCCAGGAGATGACGATTTTGAGGTCGGTTCAACTTTTTATATATATATATATATATATATATATATATATATATATATATATATATGTCTGTTTTAGCTCTAGCGGTCGCAATTTTTGTTTGATAGGACTCGGAATTTTATCTCTTTATGTAAAAAGGAAGATCAAGTTCGTTCATGGCTGAAACTGGATCGCGTCGGATCGAAAAATTGTATAGAATCAATCTTAATGCAAATTAAATTTATATCTACAAATATTGTTATATACATTTATTCTCTATCTCCAATATTAACCGAGATATTTGCATTTGTATTCTGCATTGGTCGGCAGGAGTGAGCTGTTTGGTACTTTCCGAAGAGAGCTCTGGCGGCCGTTTTCGTAACTATTCGTCCCTCGTGTATAAGTTTAGTGATCCCTTAATACTTACTACACTTGTTATTGGGCAGATTTCTCTATTGTAAAACTTCACGTGGGAAATCTGCTTAGTTTACGCAGCCCCTGCGTGACGGACTTTTTTTCTTTTCATAGTAACCCTATGAGAAATTATTTATTTAAGCACATGTTTCATTTCCACATGTATGATTATGTTTAAGTACATTTTTACAATATAAATTATTTAATGGGTTATTACCACCTAATCAAATATAATAGAAAAATAATAATAAAATATAAGGAAATTGCGGAATAAGCAATATAAATACAATTACAATTAAAAAATTAAAAGAAAGAACAAATTGTATAAAAATAAATTCCACAGATGTTACGTTTTTTCTGTTCTTTAATTTGTGAATCTATGTAACGCAGATATATAGAATTATAATTCTCTTTTCTCATAATCAACTTTAGATTCTAATGTATTTCTACTAAATCTATATCTATACTTTTAATAAACTTGATTTGTTCTTTATTATATTTATTAAATAATATATGAGGTGCTTATGTCCAATTGCCACCTTTTAAAATTATGTTCATTATGAAATTAGATCTATTTTAATTATATATTAAAAAATCACAGAGTATATGTAAAAAACGAGCTGAATTGCTTATTTCCCTTAAGGGAAATTTGCTAATATGAATCAATAATAGTCAACATGGGAAACTATGAACCCTAAGAATACAGGGCATTGACCAGCTATTAGTTATTAATTAAGTAGCTATATTTTTCTCTTTAGGCCAAACACTAAATCATTAATCTATTCTGAGTGTTATTTTACATTCCCGTTCCATTATAGTTATAACAGAAATTTTAAACAAATTACCATTGTCATAAATTAAAATCCTACGATCGTCAACATTTTTGTTTGTTTTGTTTAGTTTTTTTTTAGTTTTTTATATACTCTTGCTTTTTAAAATCGCTCATCAATATTCTATATCACTAATACAAATGGTTGGAAGCCCGGCCGTATATCTAGCCGAACGAAATTTATTTCCCAGCCGAGCAAACGGCATGAGTGAACCCACCTTTGGAATGGAAGGACTCCTAATGTACAGCCATGTTGATTAACCGGATTTTTTAACGGCATCCCCTGGCGAATTACTCGAGTAGCTGTGCGGTAGAGCAAAGGACGCGGAGGTCGTTCGACGAACCGGGAAATACGCGGGAGTAGTTGCGGTTTTGCAGGCATTACCTTCTGGAATTCGCCATGATATACAGCTGTAATCTCTATCATGACCTGTTCAACGCCGCCAGTCGTTTACTTTCACAGACATTTTTTTTTTTTTCTTTTTTTTCCTTTCGAAATACTCGCGGAATTAACGACACCTCATCACATTTTCAAAAATAAACACTATGATTATAACTCATGACGTTCATAAACATTTATTTCTCAGGATAAAATTCTTTTCCTCTCCAGTAACTACCTTCTATAATGTTTACACATTTTTCAAGAAAGCGTTGGCACTAATTAAATAACAATAAAATAAAAGTCCCAAGGAAAGGGCACAGTCATGAAGATAACTAATTGCAATGATTTTCATTTTTTATTGGCCAACTCAAGGACAAGATATATGTGACAAGCGTTACAAAAATTGGTAAAAATTTCAAATTTTCAATGTTTATTACGAAAAAATGTTTGTTTACTATAGGAATAGAAAACTATCATATAATGAAAAACCTCATTTACCGGGGTTCAAGGTATCTCTTTCTTACCCAAAAAGATCTATAGACGGTTTACGGGAGTAATCATTTTAATTAGCTTCGAGTAATTTTCCTATTTTTCACGTTTAACAGATTTCCCTTAAGAGAATTCGAAAAATTTCTTCAAATGTCCATCGATCATACCCAGGAGATGACAAAAATGAGGTCCGTCCAAAATTATATATACACACATATATATATATATATATATATATATATATATATATATATATATATATATATATATATATATATATATATATGTCTGTTAACGTTGTAGCAATTTTTGTTTGATCGTTACCAAACCCGATAATTAAACGTTTTATGCAAAAATACAAATCGTTAATGGCTGAAATCGGACGTGGGAGGGGGTGGGGAGGTTTAGAGGGGGGATTTTCGAAAATTCGAAATATCTCCGTTACCATACGTCGGATCAAAAAATTGTATAGAGCCAACCTTATTGCAAATTAAATTTACTATAAATATTGTTCTAAACATTTATCCTCTATCTTAATATAAACCGAGATATTTGAATTTTCATTAAATGTGGTCCGATAATGGACGAGTGAGTTTCCCGCCAAAAGGTAGTTCGGCTTTCGTATGGAGATTTCTCTATTGTATAACTTCACGAGGGAATTCTGCTTGGTTTCCTCAGCCCCTGCGTGACGGACTTTATTTTTACCACCCAATAGATTTAGCGATAGTTGTTTCCTTTATTGTTATATTTATATTACAGGTGTGCTAGAAAGATGGAGGCTTAGTGAATAACCATGTAACAGCTATTTGAGATGGGTCCAGGAGACTAGGCTTAGGAATTCCTAACCGAGTTTATTAGAAGTATTTAACCAAGCATATAAACAATATACATATTTCCATTATGAGAATTATAATTGTTTTTTTCAAAGCACTATTGTGAAATGGGTTATATTTTTTTTTAAATAAATAGAAGTTTATGTACTAACGGTTTCAGGATCCCCATATTTTTTAATAACAAGCTGGAGATCTCATTTCACCATTTCTTTTCTATTTTAGATACGCCAGTTACTTTTTCTATTAATATGATCACTTGGTGCGATAACAGTTATTATTCTTTCACATGATCTATATATTACCTCTTAGGAGTTATTAAGTAGTTAAGGTTATTCGAAAATTATACTTAGAAATCATGAATTTAATGCAGCTCAGTGGTCGTCAGTAAATTTATTTGTCATAAAATTTATGGAATTAATAAGTATGAATTTAAAATCCTTTGGACACCAAGTACGTCTTCGACGCAGATTCTTAGCAGTTGTCTCCTTGTCACCCTAGTGCTGGTCGGCATTCTTTAAAATTTAATATTAAATCATGAGTTAGTATTTGATGTATCTCCGTTAGTTATGTGTATTTCAATCACTCACAAATTTGATTGGTCCCGTTGATAAGAGACATGTAAACCGCACCCTAAATGAATACTAAATAACAATGAGTGTTCAATATGTACATATAAGTTAGATTGAATGATTGTATAAAAATTGTAATGGAAGTTCCATAGTTGAGGCATCGCTATTACAGAGCACTGTCCTTCGCAACGGGGCCTTGGAAAGCTTTCCTTGAAATAATTACGAATTCCTTTCTTTATGAGCACCATTTGCAAAATATTCTCTACCAGTAAAGTTTTAATGTTCAGTATTAAAACGCTTCCACCAACAGGTTCAATACCTTTTCAAGACTAATGCTAACCACTCGCAGGTAGTGTAATTAATGATGGTTTTAAACAAAACGTCAAGTAACTATATTTTTTCGCAACCTTAAATTCCAAGATTTAAATTATATTATTTATCAACTGGGACAGGTTATCTACAGACTACTCCACTTTTCTAGCCAGGGTGGAAATTTGGTATTTAAACGTCTTATGTTAAACTAAGGAACAAGTTTGTTAACGGCTCAAATCGGACCCGTGGGGAGGGGGGGGGTGTTAGAAGGTACCTTTATTGTGTGAGATACATGTAATTATTTTGTGTTACGAATTCATCAATTAAGATGTTCTTAGCTTGAAAATGTTTATTTTATCTATACCATCCTCGATATTTAAAGGTCCATGGAATACTTTTGTTATAATCGCTAATGACGGAAAATGGACTAGGGATAAAAATATCTCCTTTATTATGTGTCAGATAAAAAATGTTATAGACCCAAACTTATTATAATATCAATACTCTACAATTTTAGTTTTATTATAGTTTTTCTTAGCTTAAATATTTGACGAGTTATTTGTACTTACTTATTGTCAGCGTTGCGTAAACCGGCCAATACTACTTATTAAATTTTGACTTAAAAATAGAGAATAAATGGAAACATTGCCTGTGTGTCATTCCAGCATCTCGGAAATCTGCTTAGTTTACGCAAGGTACGTATAAGATAAGGTAGCGCCATTCGCGAGTAGCCAATCAGAATGCAGCAAGCCTCTACGTCACTGGGCTGCAAGATTCGTGGTGGACAAGCCGAAATACGATCAATATAAGCAGTTTTCTGATTAATTTGGCGAATAAAAAATTGTTAAAATGGTATATGTCTGTAAATGATACAAATTACTTTAGTTGAATATATTTTATTTCAAATAAACCATGTACAAATTAGATTCCATTAAAAATAAATACATAATAGTTCCTTAAAATTTATATATGTTGGGTTACATTTAAAAATCGTAATTTTTCTAGGTAATTAGCACAACAAAAAGTAAAACTTTACTATAATAAGATGAAATCTCCAAAACATGAAAACAGTAATGACTTCTATTATACAAACAAATAAAATTTAATAAAATTGAGATTAACCAAGCAATAAACAATGATACCCAGTTAAAAATGAATAAAAATGACTAAATTATTTTATACATCAGCTAGTCAATATAGGTACAAGATTTTTAAAGGTTATCATTGGCATGTAGTCCTCCTTGTAATAAAAAGATGCTTATATTTAGTCACTGGAATCCTTGGTTCCAGTAGCATCCTTGTGAAGAGAATGGCACTGATGTTGGAGCATATGCATTGAAACCGCACTGTCCCATAGAATAACTAACTGCGAAGGAAACATGTAATATCATTAATGATGGAGCATGGGAAATAAACTCCTATAGTGCTCTATAGGAAACACTACAAGAAAATTATTCTGTTTCTAATATTTTAAATCTTACCTTTTTAAAAGCTCCCATTCGCATGAAGTCTGTCTTGTCCAAAACAGTTGCTGCTGATATTTTTTGAGTGTATGCTCTGAATTTGAGCTTTGGATAATATTGGATAACAAATCCTTTCCATTTCTTTTTTCACTGCATTTTTTCTTCTTTTTGCATTTTTATCTGGTAATTAACTGTTAGCAATTTAGTAACTCTCGTTTTTAAATTAAAGTTATTACTTTCTAAATTTTTTACTTGGATCAGCAAGGACTTTAATTGGGATTCATATTCTGCAATTTTTTCCTTTAAGAGAATACATCCATCACAATCAACTTCTTCTGTATTACATGAAAAATCACTTTTCAGCTTTTTGGGAGAAATCTCATTAATGTGACGCAGGGCACGTTGAGTTATTTCACGTTTTTTACTCCTACAGTCTCTAGATGTTCCACATTTAGAGTCAGAAGTTGAGCTAGTAGGTGTTTGTTTACTTACGGACGATACTGGTAAATTAAGATGCGGCACAGCTTCTTCTTTTAATATCAATCTATTAGGAACATAGCCTAACAATTCTGCTTGTAAATTCCTTTGGTAATCACTATCACTGAAATGTTCTGAACAAACCCGAGCAAAAGTAGGATTAAATTTCAAATCTCCTCGTCTACACAGAACTATCCACTGTTTCTTAATTTCTTGGTTTTTCGGGAACCGGTGATAAGATACAGACTTGCCTGTTCTCCTAGAGTTGTTGGAACATGTTGCCATAGCACACTCACTCATTTTAAAAAAAAAACAATCACTTATAACAATGGAAAATAAAACAATCAACTAAAAAAACAACGATGCTCACGATGTAAACAAAGCTGAGTGCTGTCAAGTGACGTCATGCGCCAAAGTCGCAAAAATTTTTAATCTGCGCACCTGCCAAATGGCACCCCCCTGAGTTTACGCAGCCCCTACGTGACTGACTTTCTATGGCTCAGGTTAGCTATGCGAGTTAAAGCGTTGACCTTTATCTCATATGGTAAACCTAGAGTGGCGAGTTCATTTCTTGCCTGGGCAAAGGGAATTATTTTGTGACGAAATTCATTAAATAACGTCCTAAAATCCCACCCTGGCTAGAAAAGGGTGGTAACCTGTAGATAACCCGTCCCGATTAGCCTAAGTTGCAAAAAGTGAGCGTTAATAAATAATAAGAATCTGATCTTAATTTAGTTACAGTGCAAATTATCATATGTTAACTGTTGTTTCTTCTTAAAATTTACCTTGTTTATCTGGTAAGAATTTTATATTAATCTGGTATGACTTGAATTTACTTTTAATTATTTTTATTTATTGGGCATAAGATTCAATCTCAGTTATCCGGGCTCCTTCTCATTCGATTTTCACTTTGAGTAGCAGAGTCACTAACATCTCATATCCAGTCGGTATTTCGATTTCTTTTCTCCAAAGCTTTTTTTTTTACAAGAGAAATAGAGATTAGATGGCGATTTAATGTCATCAGCGTGTCATATACTTGCCAGTGGGAAATCTGCTTAGTTTACGCAGCTCCTGGTTTCAGTTTCAGCTTGCATGCATGCCGGCAGCTTGAGTGTCATTCTATCGGATTGAGTCACAGATCTTGCATCAACTTCTCATGTCTCGTAATAGATATAATTGTGCATTCCTCAGGCAGACTCTGAAGTCATCTTGAATCAAAATTACTTGAACCTTGAAGGATAGGCCGGTGAGTCTTGTGTACGCCAAATATTCCAAAAATCTTTTGTACATTTAAATGAGCCACAAACAGAATTCCAATTCTTTACTTCAGGCCCTTCTGAGAATTTAAATTGTTTATTTGCTTATTCAGGAGCCGAACATAAAGTACCGTTTTGGTTTTGTTAGAGCTTTGTCCTCATTCTACATTCTGAATTTTTGTTTAGTTAGTCATGATTTTCCTGAATTTTTATACGGCATTCACTCTACGTATGTTTCTTCCATATTTAAGTCTCCAGAGAACTACTTAGAATCGGCCACACCAAACTAACACACTCTTACTTAATGACAAAGACTGACAGACCCACTTGCTCAACTTGTAACATTCTCTTGACGATAAGACTTATACTGACAGAATGCATCAACAACATCAGGACTTCCCCTATGACACAAGAAATTTTGACGGAATGCAGTCAATAAAATGACTCATATTCTCATACCAACACACAATTCAAATATACGTTAAAATTAAACATAAAAAGTTAAATTCAGTCTGTGGTGTGCAACAAGATTTCAAATTATATTCATTAATTGTATCATATGCATTTATATATATAAGCCACATGAAGGAGGAAATTACGAAAATCATTAGCAAATGTGCCATTTTCAGCCATTCATTTCCTATTAATCATTCAACAACTATGCTCATCACCGGTTTTATTCTGACCGTTATTACTTGAATTTATTACTACGTTTATTTATTTTAATTTTGTTTTTTGTTATTTGTTATTGTTACTTTTTGTTATTTCTTATAATTTTCCTTTTATTATTTCACTTTGTACAATTTTTGACTTTTGAAAGGGCATATCACCTTTGATGTGATGTCCATAAATAAAATAAATATATCTCATTTCGCTGGGAAACTAAGAGATAGTGTGCCCTGGAGTTGTTTAAAGCGGCACAAATATTTGTGATCCGAAAAAATAATACGAAATTTCGAAAGATTATAAAAAACAGAGTTTATTTAAGATGTGAACCGAAAAAATAATTCGAAATTTCGAAAGAATATAAAAAACAAAATTTATTTAAGATGTGAATTTCAATATTTAACATTGATTAAATTATTTACTTCCCGGAACGAATTAATATCTCATTTTCTTCACTTGTAATTTATTTAGTGCATGTCACTTTCTGGGGAGTTTTGGTATTACAAGTACAAGCTTTTTTGAATTTTTGACTAATTATTAGCTACTTTTTGACAGTTAGCCCTAGCTCCATTGTAAAAAGCGCAGCGTGCAAACTGTCGACAAGGAATAAAGGCATTAGGGGGCTGGTTGGGTGGTCCTTCATACCTGAGAGGTACAACCACTTTCACGGAGTATAGCCAAAGAGATACAAATATGGCCTGGGCAGTTCTCTTTCACCTTCTTTACAAAATGTTTTAACGCCTCTCTACCTGAATTTCTATTAGCATCTCTAGTACTCAGAGTTTTGTTAATTATTTTATTCTTCTTTGTGTGAGTGCGTCCTCTCTTGAGGATCAATATAATCTCTAAAAAGTTCTACTAACCAAATATCAGTGACATTTCCATAATTTGACTTTTTAAACTATTTTTTTATATTATTATTTTTCTTCAAAATTTCAAAAAGTTTAATATTCTTCCGAAATGATTAAATGATACTCAGATGATGCCATGACTTTGACATAAAACCTCCAAATAATTTTTTTTTCATTGACAATTTAGTTTTATTTAAACTAGAAATCAGTTATTGAGATTGTACTCATGATGGAATTTTTGAAAAATATCTTCAAATATCCACCGATCGTACCTAGGAGACAACGAAATTGAGGTCAGTTCAAAATAGTATATATATATATATATCTGTTAATGCTGTAGCGGTCGACATTTTTCTCTGATCGCAACCAAACTCGTCATATAAACGTTTTAGGTAAATTTGAAGATAAAGTTCGTTGACTGGTAAACAGTGGGAGGGGGTTTGAGAGGGAGGGAATTACAAAATTCAACGTATCTCCTTTATTATGAGTGTGCTCATAAAATTTTATAGAACCAATCTTGTAAAACATTTGATTTTCTTCAATTTTCGCTTTTTGCATTTTTTGGTAACTCAAGTATTAAGCGAGTTATTCATACTTTCTTGTTTTCTGTGCCTTCAGTAGCCCCCCCCCTCTCCCCTTCTACTCACCAATGTTTTACATGTAAATAGAGAATACTTGGTGGGATGAGATCAAAAGTGTGTTATATCATCAAGTGGGAAATTTACTTACGCAAATTTAATATAAATATTGTTATATACATTTATTCTCTATCTCGAATATTAATCGAGATATTTGCATTTTTATTAAATATGGGCGGCTAACGGAGGAGAGTGACTCCCGGCAAAAGCTAGTTCGGCCGTTTCCTTAACTGCTCGGCTCTCGTGAAATGTCTCTATTGTAAAACTTCACGTGGGAAATATGCTTAGTTTATGCAGCCCCTGTGTGCCGGACTTTATTTTCCAAATCACGTGGTTATTATAAAAAAGATATAAAGCAAAACGCCACTGATTGTTTTGTAAAATAAAATTGTTGAAGACATTCTAGTGCATCCCAACGTACCCCTTGTATGAAACGTTTCTAATAAAATGTACCAACCGGAGTCGAATAATTTGTGAATATATAATATAAACAAGCCATATATTTAACCCCGTAGAGGGTGGGCTCTTTTGATATCAAGTATATAATTGAGATAAGTATAAAGGGGTCAATAATTTATTTGATATTTTATTAGAAGTTATTCAAGGAATATAATATAAATGTTTGCCTACGCTTTTTGTACTTCGAAGAATTAATTTAGCCACATAGCTCTCAAAGTCTGTTGCTACATTCTCTTTCATTAACGTCTCTCTTTCCGTTGCATCAGATTTTATTATAAAGGCAGTAATATAAGTAAGAAGGTAAGAAAGAGAAGGAAATGATGAACGCTGTTATAAGTCTCGAAAGTCGACTTTTCAATAAAAGAATGTAAGAGGAAGTTGGAAAATCTCTCAAAGTTATAACAACATTGACCGCCTCAAGTTTAAAAACATTGGGAGACTTCAATGGGTCGGGCAAACAAAGTTATGAGACTTTTGTTGGTCTAACAGAACCGCCCTGTGCAGACTACCTCCTTGGTCATTTTTGATCTTTTCGGCT
Source organism: Riptortus pedestris (assembly GCA_019009955.1). NCBI lineage: Eukaryota > Metazoa > Arthropoda > Insecta > Hemiptera > Alydidae > Riptortus > Riptortus pedestris. Next base: position 32,645,493 of record CM032230.1, on the reverse strand, counting down.
AATATTGATCAAGGATTTTGGGGAATGCTTAGATTCCCAGACTTACTTTTTTCTTAAATTCTCTTGGAGAACATTTATTTCAACAAGCCCTGAAAAGCGGTATTATAAGAAAACTATTTTTTTTTAAAAAAAACACTAAATATAATATGACGATTAGTGCATTAATAGTTATTTACTTGTTTATCTTCATAAAGTCCCATAAGCAGTTTTATTAGATTTATCTCCTATTAGATATTTTACTAGATTTATATAAATTAGGTACTTATTGTTTTTTCCTTAGAAGTGAATTCAAGATACTTAGATTTTGAATACAAACATTTAAAATATATTAGGTATACTGCTGCTAAGTAAACCATCTACGTGGAGGGTTTGTGATAAATCAAATTAACATTTAAGACACCCTAGTGCAAATCAGCGACTGCCTGGGTTTTATTTGAAACATCCATTAATTTAATGAGCAAAGAATGTAGGCTAGAGGTGGTAGAATGGAAGATTTAAAAGGTCGATAATCTAGTGTTTAATGGTCATAGATCATGTTCCTCGATAAAACCATTTATGACTATTACTCCTGATAATGATCAGATTGGTGATTTGTAGTTGGTAGTTCTACTATTATTTGTATCCTGCCAGATGTTCCAGCCCATGACCTATTTCCCAGTCTTCCTACTCCTAGGGCTGTGTATTTGTCCTCCAGGATGGGATTAAGGATGTACAGGAGATGAGCTTTGCGATGGAGCGTATACATGGAAAATAATTGTTCACGGGATTACTCAGATGTTAATCAGAAGAATAGGTAATTATCTCTAATCAGCCGTCTATCACAATGGCGAGTCTGCCAGGCTTGGCAATTTCTCTTAATCCTAAATCTATTTTTCGTAAGGAACAATTTTAAAAATTATATACTTCAAAACGCTGGTTAATTTTATTTTAAGTAAATTATTATAAGTGCTAATTACTACACGAAACTGTATAATACTGCAAAATGTCAATATATGATTGATTATACTCCAGTGCACTAATAAATATAAAAATTCTTTTTCATCATATTTATTCGAAATTTGAACGTAACTTGACCTTTTTTAATTAGGCTCCATGTGAAAGGCTAATATTTTTTCTTTTTTAGATTATTGTTTTACTCTCCTTAATTTTAACACTGAATTTTGAAACAAGTTAAACACTGAGGTGACTCGCCAAGACTCCAAACATTTTTGTTTTTGTATTGTTAGTGTGTTCAATACAAAAACATGACAAATAAGAACATCCCCTCCTCAAAATCTTATATATAAAAATGAATGTTTGTGTGTATGTCCTTTATAGAATCGGAAACGGCTGAACCGAATTTTATGAAACTTGGTATGTATATTACTACTAAAAGAAGTTAGGTTTCTGGTTGTATTAATATTCTCTGAGACGAACAGGAGTGGGGGTTATAAAAGAGGCCTGGAATTAAAAATAGCTATATTTCGTCTCCTATTGGTTTTTTGGCAAATATGCACTTAACAAAAGTTGTTTATTTTGTTATTTAGAGTATATTTTGTAATATACTCTTTTGTAGTATATCGAAGTATAAATGAGTTATACGCTAAAAACTATAGTGGGAGTCAAGTCAACTATTTTATATGGCACAAAAGACTCAACCGAATTAAACGAAACTCCGTATGTGATTTGGCATTAACTCGTCCCTGATTATAAGCTATATTAACATTTGTAGGTACGACCAGGAGTGGGGTTGTAAAGGAGGTCTTAAATTAAAAATCGCGATATTTCGTTTCCTACTGGTTTTTCGGTAATTATGTACATAACAAAAGTTGTTTATTTTGTTATTTAAAGTAACTTTTGATATATGCACTTTTTCCGTATAACGAAGTATAAATGATGTATACACAAAAAACTATAGAAGGGGTTATGGGACTCGAAAGACTAAATCGAAATCAACGAAACTCCGTATTTTTGACAATAAGCACTATTATCATTTTTAGGAACGAACAGGAGTGGGGGTTGTTAGGGAGGCATGAAATGAAAAATTATCATATTTCGTTTCCTATGTGGGTTTTTTTTTTTTTTGGGGGGGGGGACGTGCACAGGACAAAAGGCGGTAATTTGATATTTAGAGTGACTTTTGCTATATACGTCTGTATCATAATATAGTATTTTAGTTGGTGGCGTAGCAACGCACAGTGCGGGTACAGCTAGTAATTGATATTTAATAGTACACACGTTAATGAAATAAAACAAATACCCCCTGCTAAGGTAACAATGAGATACTTTCTGTGAGATGCAAATTTCTATTCTCTATTTTACCCTCACATGAAAACAAAAATGGTAATTTGAGCTGTCCATAAGACATGGACTAGATATAACTGAGCTGGTAGCATACTGAAAAATTTACTTCTAGCTCAGGACGCATGAACTGAGCAAATGTCATACGTTCCTCTAATGTTATATTCTCTATTTCTCTCTTATTTTATGAACCCAGTGTAAACTAGAAATGACATTCCAGCAGGAGAGGAAATCTTGAAGTGTAAATCGTATTAACAGGAGGGGGGTTTGCAAGCAGCGAAGAAGCTATAACTCCTCTAAAATTTCAGCTAAAGAAAACTAAATAGAATAATAACTGTAGACATTAGCTTTGATAACAAGATTCGTTTTTCGATATGACGAATAGAAATGGGTTTATTTCCTATTTGATATTTTGCCCTTTCTCACATTCTCTAGTTTCGTTTCTCCATATAACAAACTTGACTTTTAGATTTGCATGAAACGTTTATACATAAAGTTCCCCAAATGTCTTATCAATTACAACTGCAAGTGTAATACGTAATTGTAATAACGTCACATGTAACTATCTTGGGAAGAACCTTATGTAAGGCATGAAATTTAAGCTAAGCGCTAAATGTTTAGGGACTGATTGTAGACTGAGGCCGGGAAGCCCACTCATCTTGGTTCGATAATTATCGACCATAGTATAATCGGACCATAGTAGAATATTAGACACCTAACTCCTAACATTAACAGTTATGTATTGCTCGACCAAACCTGTACTAGTTCTTTTACATGCGCTAATTCGAAATTTGATAAATTGGAAAACTACTAATTAACAAACTGAAAGGAATAACAAACTTATTGTGAACATTCATAAGTCATAAGATTTAGCTAACATTAACATGAGAGAAGCTGCTATGCTAATAGCATGCTAAAAGCTGCTTCTAATCCATTTTACTATTATAGTTTATAAAAATAAATTCATGTTTTATGACAATAGTTACATGTAACAGCTTATATTTTATCTACACCTTAATAATTTTAAAATTCTTCATTGTAGATACCAATTTTATATTAATCATTGATTTATTTATGTACTCAGTACATACATATTTTATTAATGATTTCTCTATTTTCCAATGTAACTCAATAGTTCGATATTCAGTTTTGTACCTAGTTTGGAATTTTGTCTTTGTTAGTCCCCTTGTTTATTTATTTTGTTCTTTGTTGTGTTCCATTTTTGTTTTTTGATTTCTATTTTTAGTTTTTGATTTCTAGTTCCAATTTTGTGTTTCATTCAATTTTTCGTTTTTAATTTCCATTTGGTGTTCTATTTTTTTTTTTGCATTTCTGTTTTGTGTTGCGTTTCTATTTCTTTCCGATTTCTGTTTTGGTCTCGTATCTGTTTTATGTGTTTTCTTTTTCGGTTTTTGTTTTCCTTTTGTATTTTGTGTTCCATTTCTGTTTTTGTCTAATTTTGTTTTTTTTTGTTTTTATTAGTGTTTATTTTTTTTAACATTTTGTTGTGGTTAATTGGTTACCTTCGGCTACATGACACTGGGGCGCACCGGACCTCCCCGGTAACAACATCCTAAAATCCCACCTTGGCTAGAAAAGGGTGGTAACCAGTAGATAACCAGTCCCAATTAGCCTCAGTGGCAAAAAGTGGACGTTGATAAATAATATTTTTATTTAAGTTATGGAGCTTTTGTTTTGAGCGACATCGGCACAACTTTGAAGCTCTAATAAAAAGTTCATTCAAATTTAGGAGGGTGGAGCCTCAAAAGGGTGTCCTAAGGTGACAAAACTCAGTATATTGATTTCACAGGGTGACATTGGCTGTAAAGGTCGCAGATCTAGGAAACTGTCAGCCCAGAGCCAGTGACAGCAGCTCCGTCGAAAGGATACAGGAAGAGCCGCGGACTGTATTTGAATATGAATAGCCGATAAACTAGCGGAGTGGTTTCCTATGTTAATACCCGCTGTATGACTCACTAGGAACATCCTGATTGCGGCTGTGTACAGCTGTAAATGCAGGTACTGGCTATACATTGATAGATGGTGATTGATTGTGTATAATGTAATTCGCCGACGATCCTTGATGTTAGGCCCTCGGTAACAGGGCCGCGAAACTGGCTCGCAACACGCCCACAAACCGGCTTGTGAGTGCCCGAACATTTCTGCAACGCATGCTAATTCACCTATATATAGGGAAAAGTCACTTATCGATTAATATACGCCCATACTCGGTTAGAACTCAATAAGTCGAAATGTTGGCTCATTAGAAATTCAACCATTAATTCTAAAGACAGTAGATTCCATGCTTTGCAAAGTACCTCGACGTCGAAAATAAGTCCAACACGAAGGGGGTGCGTAAACTAAACAGATTCCCCACATCCTAGAATGACGCACTGGTCACCTCATATCATTATCAATTCTCTATTTCTCGCGTAAGTAGTAGCCTATGTATACAGAAATTGAAATATACGCTGGACGTGAGATTTTTAGTGAGCACTTGGAATACCCGAAGTGGGGGTTTACTGAACGCTGAAGACATGAAAATGCGAGATAAGAAAGAAGTTCGACACGCAATGTCCAATGTGCGTCACGTATTTGCATTTATCTCGAAAAGTAAAAGTTCAACGAGAACAATATATTTCAATATAGGCTTCAAAAAATATCGTATAACAGCTTATTCTTGGTATGACAGAGGGAGTGGGGGTTTACTGAACGCCCAAAAGAAAAAGAAAATGCTAATGTCTCGGTTAATAATTATGATAGGGAGAAAATGTACATAACGACATTTATAAAACATTAAATTATCAATAAAATTTGTTCTAAACAACTTTTCGATTGATTGGTTCTATAACATTTTATGATCCAACTCATAATAACGGAGATATTTCGAATTTTCGAAATTCCCCCTCTAAACACCCACCCCTGGTCCGATTTCAGGTATTAAAGAACTTGATCTCTTTTTTTACATAAAACAACTAAATATCGAGTTTGGTAACGATTAAACAAAAATTGCAACTGCTAGAGTGGTAACAAACAGACAAATACCTTAAGAGAAATCAGCTAAAAATGTGTTGAACACCAATATAGAAAAGTCCGTCACGCAGGGGCTGCGTAAACTCAGCAGATTTCTTTCGTGTAGTTTAGTAATTGATAAATCTACATACTGGTAACACAACACCACGTAGAATAAATACAAACGGTAATAAGAAATGTTTCATCCAATTTCAATAACCTGCCGACAGGAAGCGTTAGGTTAGAAATGTAAACAAACGGATCTTCCCCCTCACACCGGAAAGAAAAACAATTACTCAAATATATCAGAATAAAAAATATTAATTTTATTGTGAACTATTTAATATATCTAGTACTGTAATTAACAATAAGTGAGAATAATTGTTATCTATATCAATCAAATTTTAGTAGTCCAAAACTTTGGACAGCAGGACATATTTCCATGTATCTCGTGTAATAAAGGTCTCTTGAATACAATTTTTGGTATTTAAACTTCAAATAATGTGATTTAGTATATAGCAGAGTATTGTTTGTGTAACATGAGTTGAAGTGGCGGTTTGCTGAGGGCTGAAAACCATTAAGATTGGTTTTATATAATTTTTCACTCCGACGTATAGTAATGGAGATATTTTGAATTTTCAAAAATCCTCCCCTCTAAACCCCCCCTCCCACTGGTCCGATTTCAGCCATTAACGAACTTGATCTTTATTTTTACATAAAAGGTTTAAATATCGAGGTTGGTAACGATCAAACGAAAATTGCGACCACTAGAGCAATAACAGACATATATATATATATATATATATATATATATATATATATATATATATATATATATATAATTTTGAACGGACCTCATTTTCGTCATCTCCTGGGTAGGATCGATGGACATTTGAAGAAATTTTTCGAAACTCGCGACATGAGTACGACCTCAATAGCTGATTTCCCTTAAGGGAAATCTGCTAAAACATGTCAGAATGTCAAACACTCACAACTTCTTCAAGCTTAACTGTCCTAAAAACACTAGCTGACAACACTTGCGAACCTAATACAACGAAACTTGGAATTTGCGCACATTAATGAATAATTATTATTATCATTTACTAACGCTCACTTTTTACTACTACGGCTAGTTGGGACGGGTTATCTAAGGTTGCCACCCTTTTCTAGCTTGGGTGAGACTAAGGGTTTTATTTAATGAGTTCGTCACTAATTAAATTCCTATTGCCCAGGCGGGAATTGAACTCGCCACTACAGTTCAGGATAAATTGGTTCCTCTACCATCCAACATTTCGGGAGTTGCCACTCAATGAGATTGAAGCCAACGCTTTAACTTGATTAATGATTATTTTTGTTAAAGAATATTCATAAATGCTTATTTCGTAGATCCGTGGCCTTAACCATGAATGGCAGAATTCAGACCGCGACCCAATGGAAATTCGTTGGTCATGCAGCGGAAGTGGACAGCTATTGTCAGCTAAATTGTAAGCGTTGCATTTACGGCTCAATGTCAATGTTACAAAGTGCTACAGACAAGTAAAATTCAATTCATTCACCCGTTCAGAAGCTCATGCCGTGGATTTTGAAAATGTTCTTAAATGTCCTTCCATCGTCCACACAAGAGGGGATGAAAATATATGTACAGATAGATATGAAGAGACTGTTAATGCTCGCTGTAATTTTAGCAGATTTCCCTTAAGGGAAATCAGATATTGAGCGATACTCATGGCGCGATTTTCGAAACATTTCTTCTGTCCATCAATCATACCCAGAACATAACGAAAATGAGGTCCGTTCAAAATTTTATATATATATATATATATATATATATATATATATATATATATATGTCTTTTAATGCTCTAGTGGTCGCAATTTTTGTTTGATCGTTACCAAACTCGATATTTGAACGTTTTATGTAAAAAGACAGATCAAGTTCGTTAACGGCTGAAATCGGACCATTGGGAGGGGGGGGGAGAGTTTAGAGAGGGGATTTTCGAAATATTTCCGTTACCATACGTCGAATCAAAACATTGTATAGAACCAATCTTATTGTAAATTGAATTTACTATAAATATTGTTCTATACACTTTTTCTCTATCTTGAATATTGACCGAGATATTTGCATTTGTATTGTGTAAGGGGTCGTCAAGAGTCGGCCATGTTCGGGACTGTCTAGTGCGGCCGTTTCCGTAACTGTTTTTCCCCTCGAGAATAGGTTTAGAGATTCCTTACTACTACTGTTATTAGTAGGCAGATTTCTCTATTGTATAACTTCACGTTGGAAATCTGCTTAGTTCACGCAGCCCCAGTGTTACGGACTTTTTTTCTAAGTCAGATATTAACGGAATTAATAGTAGTATAGTATTCTTACTCACGCTATTTACAAATTAAGCCTTTATAAGACTAAACAACACATTTCCATCTCAACTTTCAGGTTCCAGAGTTCATACTAAGGGAGAAATATAGATTGAAAACGTCATTTGTCATCTGATATTATTTTCGCTTTATCCGTGTGGCATGGGGTAAATCTGCTTAGCTTCTGAAGCCTGCGTGGGATTGTATTTTCCTTTCATTTTGTGTCTTAGCCTCCTCACTGTAAACCTAGGCTTAAAGTGTCCATATGAAAATTGTGCTACTACGGCAAATTGGGATGTGTTATCTTCAGATTATCAGCCTCTTCTATCCAGGATGGGACGTAGAATTTTATTAGCAGATTTCCCTTAAGGGAAATCAACTATTGGGGTCGTACTCATGACGCGATTTTTGATAATTTTCTTCAAATGTCCATCGATCCTACCCAGGAGATGACGAAAATGAGGTCCATTCAGAATTATATATATATATATATATATATATATATATATATATATATATATATATATTTGTCTGTTAACGCTCTAGCGATCTTAATTTTTGTGTGATCGTTACCAAACTCGGGATTTAAACGTTTCATACAAAAAGACAGATCAAGTTCGTTAATGGCTGAAATCGGTCAGATGGGGGGGGGTTTAGAGGGGGGGGATTTTCGATAAGTCCAAATATCTCCGTTACCATACGGATCAAAAAGTCCGTCACGCAGGGGCTGCGTAAACTAAGCAGATTTCCCACGTGAAGTTATACAGTAGATAAATCTGCCCAATAACAACTGTAATAAGGTATCTCTAAACCTATTCAAGAGAGACGAGTAGTTATGGAAACGGCCGCCAGTGCTCTCGGTGGAACGTCCCGAACATAGCCGACCCCTGCCGACCATACACAGAATACAAATGCAAATATCTCGGTTAATATTCAAGATAGAGAATAAATGTATAAAACAATATTTATAGTAAATTTAATTTGCAATAAGATTGGCTCAATACGATTTTTCGATCCGATGCATATTAACGGAGATATTTCGAATTTTCAAAAAACCCCCCTCCTACTGGTCCGATTTCAGCCATTAACAAACTTGATCTTTCTTTTTTACATAAAACGATAAAATTTCGAGTTTGGTAACGATCAAACAAAAATTGCGACCGCTAGAGCGTTAACAGACAAATATATATATATATATATATATATATATATATATATATATAAAATTGTAACCTCTGTCTGTACATCGATTTTTTTCGCGAAATTTCACGATAACTTTTCGTTTCACATGTCATAGACACCATAACTGCATTTTGTCTCTTTGGTGTCTGTTTGTTTGTTTGTTTATTTGTTTGTTTGTTTGTTTGTTTGTTACCTTTTCACGCATAAACGGCTGAACCAAATTTTATGAAACTTGGTATGTATATTACTACTAACCCAACTTAGACTTTAGGCTATATTAATATCCTCTGGGACGAACAGGAGTGGGGGTTATAAGGGAAGCCAGAAATTAAAAATAGCGATATTTCGTTTCCTATTGGTTTTTCGGCAAATATGAACATAACAAAAGTTGTTTATTTTGTTATGTAGAGTAACTTTTGTTATATACACTTTTTTCGTATACCGAATTATAAACGAGATATACGCTGAAACCTATAGCGGAAGTGAACAATTTTATTTGGGACAAAAGACCCAACCGAAATAAATAAAACACGGTATATGTATTAGCAGTAACGCTTTAATTAGAACAAGCCATACCAACATTTCTAGGGACTGGCAGGAGAGGGGGTTATGAGGGAAGCCAGAAATTAAAAATAGCGATATTTCGTTTCCTATTAGGTTTTCGGCAAATATGAACAGAACAAAAGTTGTTTATTTTGTAATTTAGAGTAACTTTTGTTATATACACTTTTTTCTTATAACGAATTATAAACGAGATATACGCTAAAACCTATAGCAGAAGTGAATAATTTTATTTGGGACAAAAGACCCAACCGAAATAACTAAAACTCGGTATGTTTATTAGTACTAACGCTTTCATTATAACAAGCTATACCAACATTTCTAGGGACGGGCAGGAGTGGGGGTTGTAAGGGAGGCCTGATTTAAAAATAGCGGTATTTCGTTTTCTATTCGTTTTTCGGCAAATATGAACATAACAAAAGTTGTTTATTTTGTTATTTAGAGTAACTTTTGTTATATAAACTTTTTTCTTATACCGAATTATAAACGAGATATACACTATAAACTAAAGCGGGAGTCAACTATTTCATTAGGCACTAACGATTAAACCGAACTTAAAAACTCGGTATGTCAATTAGCATTAATTCTTCCATGATTATAAGGTATATTAAAATTTTTAGGTTAGAACGGGAGTGGGGGTTATAAGGGAGGCCTGAAATAAAAATTCGTGATATTTCATTGTCTATTTGTTTTTTGACAAACAAGCAAATAACAAAAGTTGTTTACGTTGTTATTTAGATTAACTTTTGTTTTATACATTTCTCCAGGAACAATGTGTGGAGCAAGTAATTTGCGTAGAAATATTGATATGCTCAACAATTCATTCTAATTTGAACTATGAGGTACCTCACCTGGAAAAATTAATTCAAATCTATGTTAATATTTTGTCCTTAGTAACTGAAATCTATGCATTATGCACAGGAGACGGGAAATATGGCAATATAACAAAATATGAAATATGACAATTTGGAGGACAGTCAAGACTTACATAAGAAATTAATTTTATTATTAACAAATACCAACAACGGATATTAACCCTAAACACTGGGACGGGTAAATGTCAAAATATTGTGCAAAGTAAAGTTTTGCCAAAAAAATACCATAACCACTCAGCCTCAAATAAATTCCCGGGCGAAGCCGGGTATCTGAGCTAGTATATATATATATATATATAATTTTGAACGAAACTCATTTTCGTCATCTCCTGGGTAGGATCGATGGACATTTGAAGAAATTTTTCGAAACTCGCGTCATGAGTACGACCTCAATATCTGATTTCCCTTAAGGGAAATCTGCTAAAAATTGTATAAAACTAATCTTATTGCAAATTACATTTACTATAAATATTGTTCTGTACATTTATTCTCTATCTTCTATATATATGTAAAAATGTAACCTCTGTCTGTACATTAATTTTTTTCGCAAAATTTCACGATAACATTTCGTTTCACATATCATAGACACAATATCTGCATTTTGTTTCTTTCGTGTATGTTTGTTTGTTTGTTGGTTTGTTACCTTTTCACACATAAACGGTTGAACCGAATTTTATGAAACTTGGTATGTATATTACTACTAACCCAACTTAGACTTTAGGCTATATTAATTTTCTCTGAGACGAACAGGAGTCGGGGTTATAAGGGAGGCCTGAAATTAAAAATAGCGATATTTCGTTTCCTATGGCTTTTTCAGCAAATATGCACATAACAAAAGTTGTTTATTTTGTTATTTAGAGTAACTTTTGTTATATGCACTTTTGCCGTATACTGTAGCATAAATAAGTTATACGCTATAAACTATAGCGGGAGTCCACAATTTTATTTGGCACTAAAGACTCAACCGAATTAAACCAAACTCGGTATGTGAATTAGTACTAACGCCTTCATTATAATAAGCTATACTAACATTTCTAGGGACGGGCAGGAGTGGGGGTTATAAGGAAGACCTGAAATTAATAATAGTGATATTTGCACATAACAAAGGTTGTTTATTTTGTTATTTAGAGAAACCTTTTTTTATATACACTATCATCGTATACGAAGTATAAAGGCGTTATACGCTAAAAATTATAGCGGGAGACAACAATTTTATTTGGCACAAAAGACTCAACCGAACTAAATAAAACACTCAGTATGTGTATTAGCACTAACGCATTCCTTATAATAAGCCATACTAACATTTCTAGGGACGGGCAGGAGTGGGGGTTATAAGGGAGGCCTGAAATTAATAATAGCGATTTCCTATTGGGGTTTCGGCAAATATGCACATAACAAAAGTTGTTTATTTTGTTATTTAGAGAAATTTGCTCAACACATCTTTTCAATATGAACTACCAGGTACCTCGCCTGAAAAAATTAATTCAAATGTATGCCAATATTTTCTCCTTAATAATTCGAATCTTTGCATAATGCACAGGAGGCGGGAAATATGACAATATGCAGGACAGTGAAGTCTTACATAAAAAAATAATTTTATTATTAACAAATGCCAACAACGAGCGTTAACCCTAAACACTGGAACGGGTAAATGTCAAAATATTGTGCAAAGTAAAGCCTTGCCAAAAATATACCACCACCATTCAGCCTCAAATGAATTCCCGAGCGAAGCCGGGTATCTGAGCTAGTATATATATGTATATATATATATATATATATATATATATATATATATATATATACTCGTCTTGAATATTAACCAAGATATTAGCAGTTTTATTAAATTTGGGCCGAATAACGGATGACTGTTTCCCGCCAAAAGCTTGTTCGGCCCTTTGCCGCAACAGTTCGGCTCTCGTATGGAGATTTCTCTATTGTATAACTTCACATGGGAAATCTGCTTAGTTTACGCAGCCCCTGCGTGACGGACTTTTTAATGCGTTCATACCTAAATAAATTCCTATTGCCCAGGTGGGAGTCAAATTACCGTCTGTCAGGTTTACCGAGTGTGATTACTCATAAGGCTAAGCTGCGTCGGGGTAACATTATCTCAAGATTACGGTGTTTTCTTTCTTTCTATTCTTTATATTTAGTCTCCATTATTGCACTTGAGTTTTAACCTGATTTCTCCTTGCCAATATAAACTAACCCAATATTTGTCTTGGGTGTTGAAATATTGTGGGTACTGAAATTCAGGAGATTGCGAAGTACCAAATTGAGCCCTCAACACTTTTAGCAGATTTCCCTTAAACGAAATCAGCTATAGAGGTCGTACTCATGAAGCGATTTTCGAAATGTTTCTTCAAATATCCATCGATCCTACCTACAATAGTAGATCAAGAAAATGAGGTCCGTTCAAAATTGTATGTATATATATATATATATATATATATATATATATATATATATATACACTCAACCGCAAAAAAAAAACCGGACACTTCATTTTTGTCGTATTAAAAGCTAATTTTCAGCAATTTTCTTTATGTGGGTATTCTAGTTATTGCAGAGAATTTAGAGTCTTAGTCCATTGAACTAATCCCTTCAGGATTAGTAAACAATTAGATAAAACTCAGATTAGATTTATTTGTCGTGAAGTTGATCTATTCTAAACTGTAAGTAGTTTTTCGCACATTTAAACATCTTTAATTATTAACCAAGCATTTTCTTTAATTAATGTTTTATTTCGGTCCAGAATAATGGGTCTTTCAAACATAGATGGAAGGCCGGAGCTGGAAATTATAAGACTAAATCTAAGTGTCCGGTTTTTTTTGCGGTTGAGTGTATATACTCTCACTGTCATATCAACAATAAGCTGTTATATAATTGTGTATATATATATATATATATATATATATATATATATATTGTGCCGCTCTAGCGGTCGCAATTTTATCTTATCGTTACCAAACTTGATATATAATCGTTTTATATATCATATATTATATAAATGGAAAAAAAATACCAAGTTCATTAAAGGCTGAAATCGGACCAGAGGAAGGGCGAGGGGGGGGGAGGGTTTAGAGGGAGAATTTCGAAAATTATTAATATAGCCGTTATTACGCGTTGGTTCCAAATATTGTATAGAATCTTATTGCAAATGTAATGTTCTATAAATGCTGATATTTTTCCTTTTTTTTTCAATATCTTGATTATTGACTCCTACTCATTTCATACTAACAATATGCTATTATGTTATGAAGCGCTTCATTTGAAGCCTAAATACCAAATATTGTTCTCATAAGACTTTTACGTTTTCAGATAAATGAAAATACGTAACGCACTTGTGAAATCTGCTTACTTACGTCAGCACTTGCGTGACGGACTTTTTGAGTTTCATGTTATTTGATAAGTAATCTCACTATAGGCTACTTATAATTGCATAAATCAATTTATTTCACCCCTCTACTCACGGCTATATGACCGAAAACCCATATAGCCAAATCCTATGGGAATTAGGCTAAATTATTAAACAGAAAACTCTTACGAAGCTTAAACAGTATACTCCTTGGACGAATTACTCAATTTCTTGGACAATTCAAGAACTATCCATTGATAATCAAATTACCAAATTCATAAACAGATCATCCCAAGATCTCAACAACTGGAAAATAAAATAAATTTCCATTAATGCAATAGGCAACTAATGTGGAACGAAACCCCAAAACAATAAACTAAAAACTATTATTAAGAGACATCGGAAGAGAAAGACTCCGAATAGGTCTCAAAAGATTTAGACATTTTAATCTTATGACAAAGATCAACCCCCGATGTGTGGAAAATGTAAAACAAATTTAACTGTCTGGCACGTATTAATAGAATGCCATTCGTGTACTAATATTCGAAACGAATGCAATATTTCTAGTAATATAGCAGTGGCTCTTGGGGATGTCTACAAAGAGCTAAATAAATTATTCAATTTTATGAAAATAACAAATTTATATAAGGAATAAAGAAATTTAAATTACAAATGTTTATAAAGAAACTTGTTGTGCCCTCACTAATATCGTTAAATTTTAAATGGCGATATGAAAGGACATAACCATATTTACAATTTACATAGTCACAATTTATTATAGAGCGATGATAACCAAGTAGTTGTTCACCCTAAAACCCTAAAAAGAAACAAACAATTTATTCCAATTATTAATTATCAGCCTTTAGAGTAAAAAATCACTCTTGAAAATTACCTAACCCTATTTTATAATTCTAATAAAGTTTACAGCTAATGTTTATGTATATTATTTATTCATTGATGTGCTAAATTCATTGAGTTTATAACTCTGACAATGATTATTAGTGAAATTTTTTCATTGATGTACAAGGGAGGAAAGGAATTCAAACCTTTTGTTATTCATAGTTCATTGATACTAAACTCATAACCTTATTGACGAATTAGTCATACATTGACATTTAAAGTAATCTTATTGGCCAAATGAACTGAACTTTTGAGCGCATTGATCCATTTCAATTTTAATACCCTCCGTCGAAGGGGGGTGTGAAAAAGTTTGCACAAGAGCCCCAGGACTAACGGTAAAAGGACGAGGAGGGGGGAATAGATAGTTGGTATTCGTGACGTCCACGACAGCTGATGAATTAAAGAACGGACGTCTCGAAAGGTCGTTCGAACGTCCTGGATGATAAGCTGCCTCAGGCCTCCTATTTATAGTCAGGATGTAAGGCACTATAGGGAATACCAGCCTTCCAGATTCGGAATATTCAGCTAGAACCACTCCGATAAGAAATACTCGATATATTTAGACTTGAATCGATTTGCTTTGTCGATATGAATCAGGGTAGGAACTTGAAAGACTATTGAAATAGGAATGAAGTGGTATAACATATCCCTTAAACATTTATAAGAGAATTGGAACTGCTTGAGCTGACTTAAAACGAAAAACAGAATTACTTGGAGAGAATACCACGTTCTTCAATTTTTTCTATTACTATATATTTATCATTGTCTACATCTTTTATTCCTTGGGAAGGACAGCAAGTGACTCTCTGAGAGTCTTCAAAAACTTCGACGATTTGGACGTTTTCTTCTCTCCAAGTACACAATATTCTTCGTTTCCAACAACACTACTGTGAAAAAAAAAACGAATTTGACTAAATAATTGTAATTGGTTCCTTTCATCTTGTTCTTTAACTACATCGTTGTTCCCTTATTTTTCATTGATATTATATTTGACTATTTTTTTTGGTTTGTTGTGCAAGTCTGCGACGCCGCACACTGGAGCGAGTGATAGGGTAAGCCGGACATTCATTAATATCTCCGTTTCTACTGGTCCTAGAATATTGATTCTGGTGTCATTTTAAAGCACATCGAATACTCTCTTGAACTACCTCATCAGCAATTTTTTAAGCAATTTCGCCAGATGCGATATAACGGTAGGATGAATTTTAAATGTGTACAACCGGATTATGTATCGCTTACTAAGTAGAGAATTGTGATTTGTAGACACATAATATCAACATATGTTTTATAAATTTTTATTTTTTTAATAAATTGAAGTTCACAATCGAAATACTAAAATAGTAAACAAAAATATATCTAGAATAAAAATTTTTAAAAAAAATCTATGTATTTAATTTAATAATGAGAATTTGTAAGTTGGAAGAATATCCGTGTTTCCGTCATTAGATGTACCCAATCCTTGGTTCACTTGGTCAACGATTATTCCCATTTTTTCCCTAAAATCACTAATGATTTTCGTTTTTCTTTGTTGGAGAAGTTCATTTTGAACTTGGGAGCAAACACTCCACGATTTGAAATCTAATCGATATGCAATATAGTTGGGAAAGGTCCGTGGGAGGTATAATACGTCTTCCGCACCGAAAGTGTTAACATTAAAAGTAAAATATTTAATGAATAGGCAAGTTTAGGCAAGATCTGACGACGTGAATAAGACAATATACTCCTAAAAGCATGCCAAGTGGTATTTTTTCAAGCAAATACAAGCGATTTGCGAATTCGATTAAATAAAATTATTTTCAGCTCGATGTAAAAAAAAAAAAAAAATTAGAAGAATTTTAAAAACCTTTTGTGCCAGTTTTTGATTTGTTATAATACCCTTAATGTGTACTGGAAGCAACAATAATTTATAATTTGAAATAAGAGTTCACGACAAATTTAATAAGCCAAGGCTTTTTTTAACATAGCAATTATAACCAGGCATTATGTAAAAACCATTGCAATAATATGGCTAAAAATCAATCTGCTCAATTGAAATGGGTTTATGTGGCTCTAACAATATCCCAAATTAAAACTTTTATTTTTTCCCCCAATGTCCAACATTACTGAAGGATCGCTCCAGTGAGCGCCGGTTTGAAGCATTTGAGTATTCATATTCCTATTTTCTTAATTTTTTTTTTTCATTAAAATACTTACTGATTTTAAGCAATAAGGAGTATGGTCCGTCTGCTCGAAAAACGGCTTGTTAATATTGCTGGGATGGTACAATTAAAGATAATCTACATAACTTAATTTTGACAGTAATTCAATATAAATGTTGATTATTGACAGAACTATTGATAGCCATTTACTAAATTATATACATCACTTTTGTAATTAATTGCTTTATCAATATTCATAGCATTGTGTTATGATTCCAAAACTTTTCTCTTTGCTCCATTTTTCTTTTTATGAATTATTTTCAATGTCGAAGGGGTGTTTATAAATTTATTGCATGTTCCGTCATGGAGGGTTTAGAGGGGTAAAATTTGGAAAATAAGTAATGTCTCCATTATTATAACTCGGCTCGAAAAATTTTACATTATTCAATCTTATTGCAAATCTAATGTCCAATAAACGTTGTTCAATACCTATTTTATTTATCTTGAATATTAACCGAGATATTTCAATTTTTTAGTTTTCAACCTGAAGTTAACCCCAACTCCTAACTCATCTCATATTAACAGTAAACTGTTACATCATGAACCACTTTATTGTAAGCTTATATACCAAATATTTTTCTCAAGAGCCCTTTATTACGCGAGAAGCATACAATGCCATTGTGTGATGACGTCTTCAATTAAGATTTTGACTTTTGACTCGAAAATATTTATTTGATCTATACCATACATTTTCTGCCAACACTGAAGATCATATTTCTTATAAGCTGGTATTGCCCATGGAAAAGTGGGGGAGGGGGGATTCGAAAATTCAAAATATATAATTTATTACAAGTCGGATGGTAAAAAAGTTATAGAACCAATGTTGCTACACAATTCATGTTTATAATTGTCGTTCTATGGATTTTTTCGTAACTCAAATATTAATCGAGATATTCGTACTTCCTTGTTTTCAGCCATCAGGCACCCCACCCCCTTCTACTCCTCTGTTTTTTAAATAGTAATAGAGAATATGTGGTGAGATTTCGTAGTTCCCTGCCTTCTTTGGGCTCCTTATAGCTTCATATACCATTTTCATATTGATTAATATTCAAATAAAATTTGAGCAATGCAGACAATTAACCGTTTATAAATAACTTAATTGTTTTTTCTTGTATCTAACTTAATCTTTTAAAGGTGTCAAAATTCTCCTAATTTTATTAGTTGGTTTATATGCCAATGAAATATTTTTCTTAATTTGCGTTTTATGGTTTTACTTTCTTCTACAAAGTATGGGAAGTATTATAATACCGAGAAAAAATCAGGTTTAAACATAATTGCCCATTTTTACTATACCTGAAATTCATTTTGGCAAGTCTCGACGTTACGTCGGCACATTTTGCAAAACTCAAAAAGGTCTAGATTTAGATAGTGTAAATTTCAGAGTTAAGGCATTTGTAAAATATAGTTATGGTACGTCCGTTATCGATTGAAGTCTACAATAAGAATGGGGTTTTAGAACATGACGAAAATAAACAATTATAAATTTTCCATTAAGAAATGCATTAAGGTCTTAGTTTGATTCACAGCAGTGTTGTTGGTAGAGAAGAATATAGTGTACTTGGAGAGAAAAAAACGTACTATTCTTCACAAGTTTTTTTATTTCAGACCTAAGCGCTTTCGAAGACTATTGAATCCATTTTCAGAGCCTTAGGGAACTGCACTCATAGGGTAAGATAGCAAGTGACTCCCCTAAATCAGCCAGCTGTCTTTCCCAATGAGTGCATGCAAGTAGCTCTGAAGATGGAGACAGTAGTCTTCGAAAGCCCTTAGGCCCGAAATAAAAAACTTGTGTAGAATTGGACGTTTTTTTCTCTCCAAGTCCTAATTTGTTTAGCGTAAAAAAATCTATAAGTTATGCTCTATGACATTTGTTGGTATGTGGCGTTGGACCTTGGATATCTTATGTAATATTCAAATTAAATTACTGGAAATAAAGTGCAACAAAACATTTTGTTTATTAATCTCTGCCCACATGAGAGTTTTTTAATATTTAGTTAGAGTTCAAGATTGCTTTGTTTTTGTTATTTGTTAGTTTTTGTTCATTTCGTAGCAATGAATTATATTGCTCTTGAAAATAAAGAAAAATATTATGGGCGCTTATTCCATTTCAAGCCTTTTCTGCCATTTATGGTCTGTTACATAAAACGTTTATCTAAGTAACGACGGGTCTTATCAGCAGCGCCATTACCCTAAATCAGCCAACGTAGCGCAAAGAGATAAACCCACTTCCTTTTGATATCGAAGCCCAATTCATGGTTAGTGGTTTATGCAGCAAAGGAAGGGATAACCTTTCAAGCAGGAAACCATAAACCCTTCTGTTATGAGGTGGCCAATTAGAGACTCCGCGTAAGAGATAGGAAAACATGAGGCGAAAAGTACTCGCGAACCAACGATCCGCCTGCTTAGCTTTCCTGACACGGTTATTTCCTTTCTGGCATTTAAAGAATTCGGATAATTCCGAAACTGGATCGCAATAATAAGTATGCCTTCATTCAATATTATTTTCTGAGTTTTAGTCCCTCGCACAATTAGGATGTGAGACGATATCTGGTTGAATTGATGACAATAGATGTTGAGTAAGCCAGACAATTAAAAACAACCTAATTTTAAAATTCAACTTTGCATATACAAAGACAAATTATAAAAAAAAAAAAAAAATACAGCTATATATTAAGATAACTCACTCCCTGAGCTTGAATGTTTGATATATAGCTTTCTTTTTATTTTCCAGGTAATTTTAATTTATTTTACGGTGGCTTCAGGTTAGCGAACAATCTTAGACCTACGAATTTAAAAAAAAAAAGAAAAAAGTTTATAATTCGAATTTTATGGGAAAAGGACATTCCTTTCAAAATTTATCCCTTTAATGGATACGGATTAAACTTACAGACAATCATCTAGAAATTTTAAAAAAGCGGCTACTGATTTGTGTAATTAAGTAAGCTAAAGTGAACAAGAAAACCAAAATAAAAACCAAATAAATATAATGCATAAATAAAATAAAACAGTCTCATTTTATAAGTTTTTTATTTTTTAATTTATTTTTACACGATTACATTAATTTTTATTAAAATGCATTTAGTGTAGTAATAAAATAACAATCTTAATCACATATAATTATCATACATACCTCAAAAACAGGGTTGAAATGAATTAGCAATTGTGAATAAGTAAGTACATAAATCGGAATCATTCATTAATAATAAAATATCTATATCAACATTTTACTTATTAAATTATATTTTTGAAGTAATAATGGATTATTTATAAATTATGAAGCATTGCTTCAATGAGGTGACCATGATGTAGTATCTACAGCCTGCACGTAGTAGGTGATCCCGTCAAAAGGTAAACTTGATTTATTTTCACGGGAGCAGAGAGAAGAGGGTCAGAAGAAAATTGGAGGGTAGAAAAACATGGAGGGGTTTCCCGTTGTCTTCTGCACTATTCCATCCAGCAATAAAGGCATCATGAGAAAAAATCCAGTCAGACCAGTAAAGACAAGAGTGGAGAGAACTCCACTTAAAGCCAGAGTTATTAGATAGCCATCCCTCGGTAGCCTGTAGCCTGCATAAGCTGACTAATGATAGGCATTAGCCAGTATGACTATGTAGACTACAACTTTAATCTTTTTTATCATTAATTATTTTCAACTAGCAATAATCGTACCTCATTAGACCTTCATTGGTTACGATATTCAATCTGCGCAAGGTTAGGCAATTATCCCGCCTGAGCGAAGTAATTTATTTAGTGATGGAATTCATTAAATAATATCCTTAGTCCTACCCTGGCTAGAAAGGGGTGGCAACCTTAGATAACTCGTCCCATTTAGCCTTAGTTGCAAAAAGTGATAAATAATTTAATTAATTCATTATTTATTTATGCACATCGAAGGTGATTTGCACTTTCAAAAGTCAAAAATTGGAAAAGGGAAATAATAAAAGTAAAATAAATAATAAATAACAACATGTAACAATAACAAAAAACAAATAGCAAAAGTAAAATAAATAAAGATTTTATAAGTGAACATAAAAAAAAAAATTTGTGCTGAGCATAGTTGGTGAATGACCAATAGGAAATGAATGGCAGAAAATGGAACTTTCACTAATGGTTGTCGTAATTTCCTCCTTCATGTTAGCTTAAATATATATATATATATATATATATATATATATATATATATATATATATATATATATATATACATGTTTACAAATGCATGTAATACAATTAATGGATGTATTTTGAAATCTTGTTGTACACCACAGACTTAATTTGTATGTTAAATTTTGTCGTTTATTTGAATTATGTGTAGGTATAAGAGTAGGTTGTAAATGCCTTCCTTTAAAAGTTCTTGTTAGTCATAGGGGAAGTCCTTGTCGTTTTCGGAACTCTGTCTGTATTTGTCTTATCGTCAAGAGAATGTTACAATTTGAGCAAGTGGGAACTTCAATCTACCCTCCAGTATTGCCCCACTGGCATGTTGTAACAGGAAATTTTAAGGAGGGCGGAGGTTCCAATAAATTTTGTGTATAAGAAATGAAAACACAATTAATTGAAAGTCCGTCACGCAGGGGCTGCGTAAATTAAGCAGATTTCCCACGTGAAGTATTACAATAGAGAAATTTCACGAGAGCCAAACAGTTACCAAAACGGCCGAACTTGCTTTTGGCGGGAAACTCACTTTCCCTCCGTTACCCGCCCACATTTAATAAAAATGCAAATATCTCGGTAGAGAGAGAATAAATGTATAGAACAATATTTATAGTTAATTTATTATTATACAATTTTTCGTTCTGACGAAGAGTAACGGAGATATTTCGAATTTTCTAAAATCCTCCTCTTTAAACCCCCCTCCCACTGGTCCGATTTCAACCATTAACGAACTTGATCTGTCTTTTTACATAAAACGACTAAATATCAAGTTTGGCAACGATTAAACAATAATTGCGACCGCTAGAGTGGTAACAGACATATCAAAGCGGTATAAATATCTGTGATATATATATATATATATATATTTATATATATATATACAGTTTTGAACGGACCTCATTTTCGTCGGATTAATGGACATTTGAAGTAAAATTTCGAAAATCGCGTCATGAGTACATTTAAGGGAAATCTGCTAAAACTGTATGTAAGATAACTCTAATTTAAAATTTCTAGTGATAAGTTCTCCCAAACCCCATCTTGCAAAATGAGATTAAACATGGTAAAGTAATTATTAGTTGATAAGGAGTTCACAAAATCTAAGAAACCGTTGTTCAATTTTCCTCTGTGTGAGAGCATCTAAAGAACCCTACTCATTATGAAGTAGTTCGGTAAATGAAAACTTTGAAAATTTGAAATTCTAATCTGTTAACATTTCAGACTAGGAAGTAAGGCATTGTCCGTGAAAGCAGTTCCTTTGCGGAAATCGGTCGAAAGGTGTGGATTATTCATGGATGGATTTGGTTTGCAAGTTGTATGGAGGGATTGCGAAACAAGAGTCGGCTCCGAAGATACACGCATTTTCTACCGTTTTGGCATTCAGAGGCTGCCGCCAGAGGTCGCCACCCGCATCCACAAACAGGGCAGGCTATTGCATATTGTCAGGTAATCCGCTAGCCCAAATAAACAGCTGTAGGAAGACCGCACACATCTTTCAGGGAGATGGGAAATTTTTAACACTCGGCTCCCTCCCTATTTTTGGCAGCACTGATTTTTCAAGCCCCTGCACAACGTTGGGCCACGTAACTCAGTTTTTCTCTGCCGCTCTCCCTCTCTGAAGACATAAAAATTCAGAGAGCATTTAATTCAGCTATCAGATATATATTCAATGCTAAGAGAGATGAGCACATAACATCATACATGAAAGCTCTGGGATGGCTCACGTCTAAGGTGTATCGGCGCTTAAATATACTATGTCTTTCAAAGAAAATCCTGGATTTCGGAGTGCCCAAAAATCTTTATGAGGGTTTTATTCCCATGAATAGTGAGAGATTGGGAAATAATTTCAAACTGACAGCCTGCAGAACCAAAATATTTCGCCAATCTTTTTCTGCTGTTGCGGCAAGAGTGCTGAATGCTTTACCGGAAGAAATAAAAGCATCATCATCATTCCGAAAGGCCTGCATTAATCATTTCCTAACTACCGAGATGGTGATATGACGTTTACCATAGTTCATCATAATGGCATTTGTATATTAGTTTTATTTATATTTTTAGTTTTCTGTTTGTATATTAGTTTTATTTATATTTTTAGTTTTATGTTTGTACATTAGTTTTATATATATATATATATATATATATATATATATATATATATATATATAGTATCTTTATGTTTTTTGGATAAGTTTTAATTTAATTTATAAGTAGTTTAGTTTGATTTATAGTATTAGTAACCAGTTTATAGTAAACATACATGTCTATTGTCTGTAAGAGAGGACCATTGGTCCTATGACAATAAAAGCATCTATCTATCTCTCTCAAGTGTGGACACGGAACTTATAGAGTAAAGAAAACGCCAACGATATAAGTTTTAAAATGTCGTCAGAGATTACTAAATTATAACAATTTGTGACAAGCTTCATTATCTAATTATATTGCAATTTACTGAATACCAGGCAAGAACGAAATCTTGGCCAAGTATGGACATTAGACGAAGTTTTTGTTCTTTGAGTGTAATTTAAATTGCTGGATTTCCATTAGAGAGGTTTTGAAGAACAAAAATAAGAGGGGGAGCTGGTCGTTCCAAATACTATGAATGACTGAATATGTTTATTACCTTTCGAAGTATACAATTTTACACCACGGGTACAGCCATTGATTTATGTCCAGGAGTACATTTAAAAAGGAAACACTATAACGCTTTTCGACATTAACAGCATGTAACAAGACATAAACAAAAGCATAGAATTAATTTTACAATAATTACTGTAGGGTATTTTTGACAAAATTACATAAAAACCTTTTTTCAAAAATTTCTGGTATAATATAGAAATTCTACTCTAATCAAAAGATATAGTTGACTAATCAAATGCTTCTGAGCCTAAATTACTTTAAAACATTAGCACAGATTTTATGCAAAGTTTTATGTATTCAAATAACAAAATCGTACTCAAGGCCACTCCCATCAATTTTAAATAACCACAAATTAAAATGAACAATAATATTTTAATAGACCAATAAAAATATCCAAACGAATGATCCTGAATGTGTTACAAACTAATACATATTGTCAATAATTAATTATTGTAATAATTAGTGAATTCTATTATATACGCTCAGAATTTCATTTATTGCCTTAAAATTAAGTACACCCATTATATACAAATAAAATATGACTAGGAAGGGAAGATCCTGATGGAAGTAACAGACATAAAGGAGGATATTTGGAACAGTTAAATAACAACAGTTAACACGGCAAAGCTGATAATCTGCGAATATGAGTGTGTTTGAGGACCTTTTTGAAAGTTAATTTAACTGTTGAACTATTTTTCTAACTGTGTTATTTATTATGTATTTATTATTAACACGTTATGAATGTATTTTATTATGTAAAGTATATATTAAATGGTGAACATTTTAATAATATTCAGTTCACAGATATATGTCTGTATATACACACAATTTGAAATAGATTTTAGCACTCATCCATCTAGGAATATATATATATATAGATATATATATATATAATTGTGCTGATGTTAGGATATATATATATATATATATATATATAGGAATATATATATATACTAGCTACCCGTTGTTGTGAAGTTACCCGGCATCGCCCGGGAATTCATTTGAGGCTGAATGATGATGGTATCTTTTTGGGAAGCCTCTACTTTGCACAATATTTTGACATTTCGTTGTTCCAATGTTTAGGGTTTATACCAGTCATTGCTGTGGATTTGCCTATATATATATATATATATATATATATATATATATATATATATATTGCTGTGGTAAGCCTATATATTTCCCCTCTCCTCTGCGCGTACTTTTCCTTTTTTTATATAACGTAATGGACCATATCATTCATAACCATAGAAAGTATTCTGTCTTCCAAACCATGTATAAATAAAAGTTTCATTCCCTTGATGCGTTGCAACCCCAACGGCTGTTTTAGATACTTCATAACCGCTACCAAAAATACTCTTTTGTAAGTCTCGATTGTAAACTGTATATTCATATTGGTACATAGTGTGTTCAATATAGCATATCATACATTACCCGAGAAGAGTTAATAAATACCAGAAATAACAGGGAGCACCTCCCCAGCGTTTATCCTATTTAAATTATTTATTAAAAAAAACAATGTACAGACAGAGGTTACAATTTTGTTTATATACAAGCTGGCCCAAGACGTTGTCCTGTATGATATTTCAAGCGATTAGGATATTAAATATAATAATATTATGTTTAAATAAAAACCAACTTTTTTTATGTGCATGTTTGCCTAAAAACATATAGAAAATGAAATATTGGGAATTTTTAATTCAGACCTCCCTTATAACTCCCACTCGTTCGAACCTAAAAATATTAATATAGCTTATAATCATGAAAGAATTAATGCTAATTTACATAAAGAGTTTCGTTAAGTTCGGTTCAATCGTGAGTGTCCAATTAAATAGTTGGCTCCCACTTTATTGTTTTAGTGTATATCTTGTTTATACTTTGCTATATGACAAAAGTAAATATAACTAAAGTGTGCCGAAAAACCAATAGGAAACGAAATATCGCTATTTTAATTTTAGGCCTCCCTTACAACCCCCCACTCCTACTCCATCTGCCAGGCTGATTTGTGAATCTAAACCATTCAGGGCGCGTGACCAAACGTAAACTAAAAAAATCATTCAAATCGGTACGGCTGGTCCGTTTAGAAGTAGTTCAGTGACATACACACGTACAGTAGAATTTTATATATATATTCCTTGAGTGAAACTTGCTAAAATCCATTTCAATTTTTATGTATTGATAAAGATTTGGTAAGGTTCAATGTCTAATAATCCCCAATCATTGGAGTGCTTTACCCTCGGACGACCTCATCCTATCAGGAGTTATTTCCTCAATCCGGACTAAATCCCTCAGGGCGGGGCTATCTCAGCCAACCAATATTGAAGGGAAATTGTCAGGCAACCTAAATCAGAACCCCGAAGAGGCAGTGATTGAGTTGGAACCAGAATTGGTTGTATAGCAATATATTTGATTTTTGCAATTTGGTCTATAAATATACCATAAATCTTCTCGCCATTGGAGAGATTGCTGTAAGCCCAAGCTCAATACAATTATAAAGTAATATTGATGATTGATGATGTTGAAACAAATCACAGAAAACAAGTAATTCACTACTTTGTTGTTACTTTTGGGGTATACTCTTCCCCTTGGCCTTGAGAAATATTATACCAGCTAGGAAGACGTGACTTAATAGTATTAAGACATTTTTTTTACTAAGAATAAGATGAATCTATTTTTATATATTTCGGTCAGAACTAAAGACCATATAGTCCGGGTTCTACTTATTCATAGTCCGCCTAGTATCCTTACTTAAGCACTAGCTCGAAAATTTCTCTATCATATCATTCAACAAAATTTACTCAAACTGAAATTGCGCCTACTAGAAATTGAACATATATATTTCAGTTTGATTGTAATGAAGCTCAAAATTTAAAAGATTCATGCTTCAGTTAAGATAATGACGTTAATGGCTGATATCGTACTGGGGGGAGAGGGCGTTTAGTAAAAAGTAAAACAAGGAAGTAAATATTTCTGTTAAGATGCTTTGGATCGAAAAATTGTACATAGGCATTCTGATAGGTAATGGGTAAATGAAAGTAAAACTCTTGTCAAAATTGTCAATACAATTTCATCGGGTATATATTTGAAAATAGGGTCATTGCAGGTAGATGACGAGGAAGGCCTAAAAACTGTTGTGGAGTTTGACGAGTATCGTACAATAATATTTTTACGTTCATAACAAAAATAATAAACGTTGTTTATTAGTGTTCTTTTGTATTGCAAAATTAAAAACTCCAGCTTTATCACTGCACAACTTATTTGACAATGCACTACACACTTGGTAAATAATTCTTAATTATTACTCACAGTATGCCCGGATAACTTCATTTCTTATTCCATAGTACAATGACTCACGATCACTGAAGTTCACAAAAAACACGGCACTGCACTGATCTTCACAAAGAACACGGCACTGCACTGTTCTTCGCAAAGAACGTGACACTGCAATGTTTTTTACATAAACGTGGCACTAATCTGTTCTTTACGTAAACACTCACCGAAACTAAAAAGACTGGTCACTGCACTGAACGCACTGTTATTCACTTGAAGCGAACTGAGAACAAACTAAACTCTCCGCTTTTATAGATGAGCGTCGAATCAAAGAAAACTGTCTAAGTCTAGATCACCGATATCATTCTTTGGCGCCAAAGGCCCTACTGGTTCCTTTCATTTATTCGTGCTTCTTAAATACGTGATAAACTCTCTTTAATTTTTCATGTGCGCTGTTTGAGCTACAATATGATATTAGCAGCTTCCGGAAGAATGTAATAGTTACAACTATATCATGGTGACAGATAGCGTAACGTCGTAATTTTCACTTTGAAATATTATAGCAATGCATATCACTTGCAAACCTTGAACATCAACACTAGCAATGATACGCAGCACCAAGGCGTGGGAAATCTGCGTTGTTTACCAGCTCCTGCGTGACGGACCATTTTAGATTCAAAATAAGGCTTTGACCTCATTTTATTTGATGTTTGTTACTTTTGACCTATGTTGTGCTGATTATGTGCTGATTCAACAATGATGGAATATAGTGCATCAATGTAAAGCAGATAAGAGAAGGGTTAATACATGCCCCTGAACCATGGAGGAAGTATCCTGGTATACTTTTACTCATCCTTGACTTCTTGGAGAGGCTATGTCAGCTCTAGGACTCATAGCCTGTCTAAACCACTGTCATTTAGTTAATTTACTATAATAGACCGGATAAAGCAAGGATACCACGCTTTGAGAGAAACCAGAACTTTTTTTTGCGAATAATAAGTCATGATGAAGTAAGGTTTAATAACTGCTTGATAAGGTTTAATAATTCATTTTTTTTAATAAGACAGTTGCTTGTTGACTTTTGGAATAGTACAAATAGTGTTCCGTATGTTACGTACATCCCGAACATGATGATATAAAAAAAAAGGTGATTGTCGAAATGTAACCTCAACCCTATCTTCATTAAAGGCAAAAAAGCAGAAGTTCAAAAATAGAGTATAATGGAAATTTATACTGGAAGTGACTCATGTGAAAATGTCGCAATTGGAGTGTGAGTTCTCAGACGAATGAAAACTAAAAATTGTAAATATCTTGATTAATATTTTAGTTGGAGAAAAAATGTATAATTTTATTATTATAGACCAAAAATTGTTGAATATAACGTTTTCAACAAGTGATATCTCTGGAATATTGGTTGGTTTTATTACATTTTTTGGTCCGACAAAGATGAGAGATATTTTGAATTCGGTTGTCATTTTCGCTTTCTACTAGGTAGGCTTTGTCGAAAAAGATACTTACTCCAAAACTACGTCATTAGTAAAATCTCTGCAGAGGATTTCTATTGGAGTAACTTGCTAAAATGAAAAAAAAAATGTCATGTGGATTTGTTTAAAAATGAGCTGAAAACGAAAATTCGTGATTTTGGGTGACAGACAACCCTTGTCATTCCCATTCCACTTCGTACAACAGAGTATTAATGAATTGTCAAAGTTGGATTACCGCTGGATACACAATTTATTTTTTGACTTTCTTTGAATTCCATTTAGCCGTTTTTGGCGAAAAAAGGAGGGGGGTATACAAAATTAGACCAAAACCGGCGCCGAAGAGCTAGATGGCAAGCTCCAGGTATCAATCATGTTAAATCTGTCAAATTAAAGAGATTTTAACTTTAAGAATAATTTTAGAATTTTTTCTAAGCGTCTTCGTAAGCAATTGTCTCTTGAAATAAATAAGGAATTCATAAGTACTTTGAAAGAATAATAAATAAAACGTATATGTGGTTTGTTACCACTTCCAGCATTTAGTATTCAAGTAATTATTAAGTTTTGGAGTGTTGTAGAGAGTAAAACAGATTGTGCTGGTGATTACTGGGACCGCTAGAAATTCATAATGTTGTATTCTGATATGGCAAAAAAGGTAATCTCATTGCTACACCAAAACTATCTTAATGCAGTCACTGCCTATAGGGCGAATCGATCTTATCAAAAGATGTTTAGGCATTATAATAAGGATCTCAACATATTTTTTGTAATGGTTTTAATTTTATTTTTAGCCAGACAAGTCAACTTGTTCTCTTTGGTTTTTATCCCTTTTTTTAGCCCTGAGCGTGTGAAGGTGTTCAGAGATAAGTCTTTATTAGGGTTTTGGTAGGGTACTTTTTTTTTTCGAGCCCGGCCGACAAGCAGGTACCCGGGTGGGGGTACGTAGGTACTGTGGAGGTACAAGGACCCCCTGGGGTGGGGGGAGGGCGGCGATTACCTGAGATAACGTTACCATGGAGACCAACACCTCTTCAGTTGAGGGCCACAAACGGAGCTTTTTCCACTCACAGGAAATCTATTCCATTCCGGGGATTTGGCATATATGATACAAGAGTTAATTAGATTAAAACTTGATTTTTAGATTTTTCTTAAATAAATAAGTTCTTATAATATTTATAATAATTATTATCAACAAAGGATTAGATGTTATAAACTTACGTTTTTATGCGTTCAAAATATCTCTGTTATTATAAGTCGGGTCGAAAACGTGTATGGAATTATTATTTTGCAAAATTAAAATACCTATAAATATTGTTGTACACATATTTTCTCAACCATGAATATTAACCGATATATTTTGATTGTCTAGTTTCCATCCTTTAAATAAAACCCCGCTCCTACTCATACCATTAATAATAAGCTATTACGTCATGAACCACCTTATTCTGAGCTTAAATGCCAAATATTATTTTCATTGATCTTTTACTGTGTTTGGAACCCGCAAATACGTTGTGTGATGTCAAGTAACATTTTACGTCCTTAGCTCGAAAATGCTTATTTGTCTATACCATACTCGATATTTAATTTTTACACTCAACTCCAAATACAATATTACTTAATGACTAAAATCGGACCCAGGGTAAAGGGGAGTGTTTAGGGATGGGGCAGTTCGAAATAAAATATATGGGGCAAAATAACTACGTTACTTTAAATCGGGTCGAAAAGTGTTATAGGACAAGTCTTGTTAAACTATTGATGTTCTACAAGTGCTGTTCTCTACGTTTTCTGTGCGTGACGAACTTTTTATTTACTCTTCACAACCCTTAATTCTACTCTAAAGTGTTTTCATCTTGAAATTCGAGACACTTCCTCTGGTTTCCTTGTGGTCATTAGAAATGGAGAATAGAATGTGAGATGAGATCGTCTTCGAGTCAGTCAAGCACGTAGGAAATATGCAAATTTTACGCAGCCCCTGTGTTGCAGATTATATTGAACCTGAGGCCGGAGTTTTAACTATCATGTCGGGAGTGGAAACACTCTCATCCACGGCACTAAAGTCCCCCACGAGCTTTGTGGCTGCGGTAACGGCGCGAGGTGAGGGTCGTGGCACCGCTAATGTCGCCAAGTACTTCATGAAGTGTCGGCACCCCTTTGAGACAATCGTAAAACTTCGTTCTCTATGCACTTCGAGACGGCTCTCTGTTCCCGGTCTCTTTTCCTCCCGGCTTCACACAGAATGAGTTCTACGTCGCTGAGTCCTCTCTTAAATAATTGTTATTGGACTCGTCGTATTTAATATCATGAAAGAAAGGCCTTTCCAGAGCTCAGAAATCCATATTTTTGTTTACATTATCGTCCACTTAGTGCTATTGCTGAAACATATAATAAATTCGATGATGCTAGCAGGGCTATAAAAAAGTTTCTTTACTGTGTCTACTTACTTTACTGTTAGAAATAAAGATAAATAACTGCTATACTGCCCTTTCCCAGGCTCATTTTCCAGCGATTATCTGCCAGACTCCATATATATCTCCCTGCATTTTATACTTTTGAGTACTAACAGTGAATTTAACTTCTGGTTGGTAATATGAGATACGGTGTTGGTCTCAATACTCTTGCTAAACCAATAGTCCTAGAGTCGATTCTTACGTGGGTAGGCGTCATTTATTATTAGAGACGAACTCCCTAAATTAAATGTTCCTCTTGGATAGAAAAAAGTGTTAACCAGATAATAACCCGTTCCGGAAAGCCACAGTTGCATAAAGTGAGCAGTAATAACTGGTAACCTTGATATTCAAACGTATTCATTATTATAGCAATATTACTCATGCTAATACACAAAACAAAGTAGCCTGTAAGAGTGACCTATTAATGTAAGACTCGAGAAAAGTGAGTCTTCCCTTCTATCCAATTTGCAGTTTTTCTCCAGATTAAGGAAATGGAGAAGGGAGAAATTTGTAATTAGTACTTACTGGAATTGGGGTACATATACAAATACAGTTGAAGTTACAAGTTGGGTCATTGGTCATGGCAACAAGGAATCTTTGGGAAATTCATATATATTTTTTCGCGTATATATATATATATATATATATATATATATATATATATATATATATAAGTATTTTAAATGCATTAACATAAACGTACATTAAATAATACTGTCGGTAAAATCTATTCAAAACCATTAGAATAAAAGTACTAATACTTAGTAGGAATAACCAAGCTACGTAAATCTTAAAATCACTACGTTTTTTAAAAAGTTGTCATTTTTATGTCATTTTTATGACGTAAATTATTCTCATACCAACAACAAAACTCAGTTTGATACATAACTATCAAATACTATTTCCAAAAAAAATGAATCAGGGCTATAAGATATTTCACCACAACTGCCCCCAATAACATTTAGAAGAACAATTCAATGGAGTGTTCTAGAATCGGATATGATTCACACATGTTGCACGAGGCAATAGAATCAATTGGCCACAGATTGGTATCAACGATAAATGATGTGCTGCCGTCCGTTACGAGGAATAGTTTGACATGTCTTAGAAATAAGCTTCTCAACACAGATCCTGACAACATAAGTGAAAATATGATTCATTCAAGTGATTTGGAACAAAGAAAGCTATCCAAGAAAAATATTATTAGCAATAATGGCTGTGAAGAAGTATTTCATATTCAGCTATTGTATAGTAATGCTTTTTCATTCAGATTTATTCGTCTAATGACAAAATATGTTTTGTTTTCTTCTGTAACTGAGAGATGGCCTTCTTTCCACTGCTAAAGGTATCCTATTGCGGCTACACATCTGCATAAAGTATAGATTGAATTTGTATTTACCGATTCAGGAAATTTCATAGTTTTAATAATTCAGATATAATTACAGCAAGTCATGAAAAAGTCCGTCTCCAATTGGCTGTGTTAGCTAAGCATATTTCCCACGTACGTCATGAATTTGTATTTATCTCAAAAAGTAAAATGTCAATGAGAACAATATTTTGTATTGAAATAAAGTGTTTCATTCCATAACAGCGTACTGTTTCTATGAAATAAGTAGGAATGGGGGTTTATTGGTGGTCGAAAGCTAAAATACGAAAATATCTTGGTGAATATTCAATATTGAGAAAAAATGTACATAACAACATGTGTAGAATATTACATTTACAATTACAAGATTGATTTGATATAGTATTTCGATCCTACGTATTATAACGGAGATATCTCGATTTTCAAAATTTCCCCCATCTGAGCCCCCTCCCCTTCCCCTAGTCCCATTTCAGCCGTCAACGAACTTATTATAAGCTTTATTTTTACATGAAATCCTTATACATCAAGTTTGGAAACGATGAAACAAAATTTGCGACCGCTAGAGCGTAAACAGACAAATATATATAAACTGCTCAAAAATGAATAGGGATATTGGCTGTTTTGTGGTATGTATGGGGCCTAGCATATTTTTTTTTTAATGTTATTATAAATATCATTAATATTTATTAGAAATTATTGTCTTTTTCCCCCATAAAAAAGAAATTGAATTAAGATCGATTTAATTAAAATTAATAGGATAAGAAAAAATAACCAATATCCCTATTCATTTTTGAGCAGTATATATATATATAATTTTGAACGTACGTCATTTTCGTCATCTACTAGATAGGATGGATGGGCATTTGAAGACATTTTTCAAACTCGCGTCATGAGTACAACCTCAAATCTGCTAAAATTCAATAACTAACCCTACCAGAATAGAACGAAAAGGGCATTCAAAGAAGACTTCCCCTGGTAGCACTGATTGCCGTTCTAATCCCGAACGACAAACAACCTTCTAGTGCAACTTTACTGGTATTTCAATATACGAATAGACAAAACAAAGAAGTACAAAATATGTAAAAAACTTTGTAAGTTACCAGATTACTCATAAAACAAGAAATTATGAACACAACTACACAGGAGGACATTTGAAAGGCTTAAAGATAAAGCGCTCGTCAAGCTAATAACATCAATAGAAACAGGGAGTGAGAAGGACAGGAAGATGAAGTCCAGGTACTGTTCCGTCATTTTGTCCTTCTGATAGCAGTAACTTATGCACACCAAGCCTTAGTTTTAACATAAAGTTGAAACTTTGATTATCAATCAATTTTATAATTTTATTTAATCAATAAAAATCCATGAGAGGAAATCCTTGACATTTTTCTATATACAATTGATGGAAATATTCTCAATCGCAATCCCATTTATGTTTCTATGCTCTTGGCTTACCCTTTTTAGGTTAAGAGATTTAACTTGAAGAAGGTAGGGTAAAAATGTGATGAAGAGATCGCTCCATAGAGGAAAGCTATTAAAACACATCCTAATTTTTGGTTATTAAAATAATCGATATGCCACGTATGTGTAAAAGCTCTTTTTGGGCTCAAATACTATTATTTCAAAGAGTAACAGTTGGTATAAAAAAATAAAATAAAAAGTTATTCATACTTTGAAAAAATTAACGGACTTAATTTTGTTGTCCTTGGGCATTACTTCATTTTCATTAGAAAGAAGACAATCGGAACTACAGCAGCTTTTAGAGCAGAACAAACACTCCAAAATATATCTAAGCTTAAAGGATGCAAAATGCTTCAATAAAACAGTCATAAATTTCTCTTTTGTTACTTACAATAGTGGTTAAATATTTGAGTAATTATAAAATAGCTGAAATAACCCCATTAACCAAACTATTTATACCTTGGAACTGCCTTGACATACTCCGATGCATGTTTTGCAATAAATCTGCATGAGCCTAACTAACCTTCCTACAAGTCCTAGCCTAGATCTAGGAGTAGTTTCCCAGCCTAGAGACAAGAACCACAATAATTAGCCCAATGTCAATTATCTGCTTTCTACAAGTCTTGCAAACGAGGTTTCAAGGACTAAAGACCACATGCAAAAGAAAAGTGGATTGCCACTCTACAGGTGTTTAGCCCGGCAATTACATTAAATGTGGAGCAGAGAGGATCTTGCATACTGGACGCTCGTTTTAGCAGATTTCCTTTAACGGGTTTTAAACACTTCTTGCTCATTCGTACCACCTTGGAGAGGACAAAAATGGGGCCCGTTCAAATAAATATGTTACTAGGTTAGTGGTCCTATATCTATATTTCATCCATGCCAAACTCCGTATTTATGATTTTCAGGTATATTGATAAATTAAGTTCATAAATGACTGAATCCGGAGCAGGAAAAGATACACTTAGAGGGGTGGGGGATCAACATTTTCAATATCTTCGGAATTATGAGTGGGATTCAGAAATAAAATGATAAAAGTCCGTCTCGCAGGGGCTGCGTAAATTAAGCAGTTTTCTCACGTGAAGTTTTACAATAGAGAAATTTCACGAGAGCCGAGTCAGTCAAGGAAACGGCAGAACTAGCTTTTGGCGGGAAAGTAACTCTCGTCCGTTAGTCTCCAAGATTAAATTAAAAACAATGCTGCTGTGAATATTAAGTAAACAAATAAAGGGCAAGTCAAACGGTAAGAACTTTCCTAATAGCAAACAGTCTAAATTGTAAACAATCAGGTTAGCCAGCTTTTACCGGAAATAAATGCAATTACGGAAATATATTTGAATATAAGTTATAAATTTTATTCATAACTATTTATTGTATCTAGTACTGTAATTAATAATAAACCAGAATAATTTTAATCACAACCATTCCAAATTTAGGAATCCGGGAAGCAAATAGAAAGGGGGGGGGGAGAAAAATACGATTCAGACGGTTATGAGATGTTCACATGATTAAGGAACAAGCAGGTTAGCCAGTGAAGGTTTACAATAGATAAATATACATACAGGTAACACTTCCGTGAATATTAGTCCATAAATACAAACGGCAATGAGAAATCTTTCAGTGAATTTACAATATAAATTAATAATCCCTACAACGGAATACGGCCAGATTGTAAACAAACAGGTTAGCCAACCTTGTAGCGCAGTATCGATAGATAGACCGGAAAACAACAGAACGTATTTGTTTGTACCTCGTAAAATAAAGCTTTGATGTAAACAATATTTTGTATTTAACCTAGTAATGAAGTGGTTCATGATATATCAGCTTATTATTAATATGTTACTAGTAGGAGTGGGGGTTTACTAAAAGCGGAACTCATTACAAAAAATACAAATATCTCGGTTAATACTCATTATACGGAAACTATTTATAGAACAATATAAATAGTAAATTTAATTTGCAATAAGATTGATTCTATACAATTTTTCAGTCCGACGTAAAGTAACGGAGATATTTTGAATTTTCGAAAACCCCCCCCCTCCCACTGGTTCAATTTCAGCCTTTGACGAACTTGATCTGTCTTTTTACATAAAACGACTAAATATCAAGTTTGGTAACGATTAAACAATAATTGCGACCGTTAGAGCGGAAACAGACAAATATATATATACAGTTTTGAATGGACCTCATTTTCGTCATCTCCTAGGTAGGATCGGTGGACATTTGAAGAAAAATTTCGAAAATCGCGTCATGAGTACAACCTCAATAGCTGATTTCCCTAAAGGGAAATCTGCTAAAACCAATTCATTTCAACTTTCTAAAATTGTTGATCACTATGTGTTACCTCCAGGTCTGTCAATCTGCCCAACAGTTTTCTGACTACTATAAACCTCCAATCGTACCCAACTCTCGTTAGAAATAAGCCAACAGAATACCACGAACCCATTTCAAGCTTCTACGTATTGTTTTAATCGAACTCAACATTGTGGTGGCTTTTCCTGAATACGAAATTATATTCCTACTACACAAACAAACACACACACACATATTGCATTTCCATTCATACTTTTATCTAAGATGTTAATTTTATTTATGTATAGGTGTTTAATGGAGGAGAATCCTACTGTTTAGTCTCCCGCAAATGAGATATGTAATCAACATGCTGATTCATGATCTTTTGAAATTGTCTTATTTTATATGTTCACGAACAGGATATAAATGTACTAATAAGTTTGAAAAAAAGTTTGACATATATTTGACTATCGTCTATAAAATAAATTTATTATTTCTCAAAATAAATTTTTTAAAAAATGTTTTTACCCCTCCCTTATTCAGTGTCAACTTAACATTGAATTTTTTAACATGGAGTTAAAAGTATTTTTTAAATGAAAATTTTAAAATAGAAATAAAACAAGTAGTATAGGACCCACAGAAAAAGGATATATTCTTTTGATAGTGGTTCGATACCTTTATTGGCCAAAAACAAATAGCGAGAAATACCAAAATAAGAAAAAGAAACAAAATTAAGGAACAAGAATTAGAACAATAGTAAAAATTATTATAAAAGTAGCAGCAAAAGAATCATTTCAAAAAGTGGACGTTAATAAATAATAATAATAATAAGAATCATTAATTTGAAAGAAATTAAATAAGAAGCAAGTGAAATAAATAAACAATTACGGTGCATTGAGTTGAGTTCGTTAGATATCGTTTTCTTCATTCAATGGGTGCCTTTTTTTTTTTTTTTAGGAAACCTTAAAACTGAGGGTATCCAAATAAATGACACAAATTTCCGAAGGTTTTCAGAACCTCTGGTTAGTTTTGGCTTGGTTATATCAACCAAAAATTCACAAAATTATCTAGGATACTTTGAGCTGTTGGGAGGCAAGGTTGGATTTTCCTTGACGCATACCTTAGGCCAACTCTTTCCTTTTCTAGCCTTCAATCGGGCCGCGAAGGTTAAGCGAGGCAATCATAGTTATTGCTACACATATATATCTATATTTTTTTTTTACTTTATCTGCCGAAATAATAGCAGGTCTGATGTACCTTACCGATCGATATCAAATCATTCTTTTCTTAGAAAACCTAACCATAACACACCCCAAGAATTGTCGGCACCTTTACAAAATTACTGTAGATCACTGGTTTCAGATTCATTATGTTCGGAAACAACCTACAAAAATTATTTCATATTTTTCTAAAAATCATTGGTGCCTTAGTTTTAACATTATTATTAAGTAAATGGGACCCAAATTTAACTTTTTAAGGAATATAGTAATTCAAATATTCTTTCTCAATGTTTTACAACGAAAATGACTTTGGAATTGATATTTATCAGCAGCCTTCTCAAGCTCTACCCTACACCAGTTCATAGTGCGATGAAATTAAACATGATCACAATATCTATAAAATAATCAATTTGTTAGTAAGTTAGCTAATCATCTGAGAAGTCTCTATTTTAATACTTTCTCGATTTCCCAACGGCCTTACACACATTTGGAAGGCTGGATAAAAAAGATTTTTTTTATCACACTGCCCCTGCGTGACGGACTTACAATAGAATAAAAGAAAAGTCTTATTCCAAACTTAAATACCAAATATAGTTTTGAAAAAGTTCGTTATGTGAGATACATAAAAATAAGGAATCTTCAATTATGATTTTATGTTCTTGCCTCGAAAACGTTTATTTAATCTTTTAACGTTTATGATAATTAACCATTAACCGGGGAGAGGGGGTAGGAATGAAAAATTCAAATATCTCCATTATTATTTGGATTGAAAAATGTTCTTTAATTAGTTAAACTAATCTTAAACTGCTCTACAGTTATTGTTCTATACATTTCCTGGTAACTCAAATATTAAGCTAGTTATTCACACTTCTTTTTTTTTTTAACCTTGCTTAAATGCCCACTCCATAGTGAGGTGATGTCGACAGTGTGTCATCCATCGCGTGAGAAATCTGCTTAGTATACGCAGCCCCTGTGTGGCTGACTATTTGGTGTTGTCCTAAATTATGTAGAGACTCCAGCATTAAGTACTGTACGATTCCATTCACAAGATCCTCAAGGCAGGGGAGTTGTTATGTTTTTAAATTGTTACAATGTTTATTTAATTTCATTGAGAATACCTTCATCACCAAGACATATTAGGAGGTTGCCCTTAACCCTATAATAGTTATTTGAAATAAATGAATACCTAATAAATATGTTTGAGATTCCTAATGGCACTTTATCAGACCTGAAAATTTATAAAGCACTGGGAATGACAGATGACAGTTCTGAATGTCGGCTACGCATTGATTCTGAACGGATATTGGCTTGTAAATTCAGTATTTCATAATGTCTAAACACTCTCGGATTCGACGCTAGATGATCCAAGTTCGTATCCGGGATCGCACTAAGATAAGCCTTGTATAGGTCTCACCTCTGTTCACTCAGCATCGCAAGGAAGTTGACTAGCTACTTAAAGATATACTGGTTTGCAGTGGCAACGAAACAAGGTCGTTATAGTGTAAAGCTCGCCAATTAGAACATACCTCCAAAGCTTGTGGCAGGCAGAATTCGCGATTTTCTTGATCCTATAGATTTAAATCTTATTTTTATAAGGAAGAAATTAATAAACAGATAACGTAATTATTTATTTCTCCCTAAGTAAGCACGGTAAGTGAAAAAACATATTTAATTAGAACGGAAACTTGAATTTAAGATCACTCCTTGCGAATATGCAGTAACTGTGATGGTATGCAGCACTTAACATTTTCCCGTGACATCGTTAATTGAAAAGTTCTCCCTCTACAACTCCAGGTGTTATATATTCATGGCTAATCATGAAGAGAGTTCCTCGGAGACCTCGAATCACAGTTTTATTTTCTGAAGACATGAGTCAGAAAATTATACATTCAGGAGAAAGAAATATTTCGTTTCTTCAAGGCTGTCTTTTTATGGGTAACAAAGCTAACTGCTTTGGAGGAGAGAATATTTTATTTAATTTGCCAGCGAGCGCTTCAATAAATAGTGGTACTCAATGGTTGCTGTAGGAAATATTTGATTCAAAAATAAAAATAACCAGAAGAATTACCAAGGTTTTCACTAGCAGTTATTGTTAGGATGGTATTTATAAGACAGCTTTCCAACTGAAAGTCATAAATCATTGTAGCCAACATAATACGGCTTGTAAATTATTAGAACATAACACAGTTAAACTACCCAAAATTGGATGGTATAGTGCCATGAAAGGATGTATTTCTATTTTACTGCTTGCCGGAAAACATAGCAGCAGAAGTGTTTACGAGCGAATTCAGTACGTAGGAAAACTCGCCTGTGGATTTGCATAAAATAAAATTTATTATGGAATTCCTTAAAGCAAAGGTTAGGCCCATGGAGGAAAAAAATAGGAGAAATGTCAGAATATTTCACAACAAACATAAAAATAAACTTATAATCACCACCACCAGACATCAGTGGTATCCTTATTAAGCATTCTATGGCACGTCCAGTTTTAACTCTGCCGTTCAGTATTCTTTAGCGATTCCCATATGGGAAACTGCTATAGAGGTTGTACTCATGACACAAAGGCTGTTCAGAATTGTATATATTTCTCTAAACCAAACTCGAAGCACAAGGATTTTGTGTAAAAGTGAAGATCAAGGTTGTTAATGGCTGAAATCGGACCAATGGAGTGGGATTTAGAAGGGGGAATTGGAAATTGAAAATATCTCCGCTATTATCAGTCAGAGCAAAAATTCTATATCACCGATATTGTTGGAAATTTCATTTTCTATAGGTACTGTTATGCACGGCTTTTCTGTATCTCAAATATTAACAGAAAAATTTAATTTTTTTAGTTTACCCCCAAATTTAGTCTTTCCTCGATAACAATAAACTAATATATAATGAAACCAAACTTAAGTACGAAATATTAATTCCAACGCAACTTAATTTATCAGAGCATAAACATTTCGAAATAAGTAACTTAAGATTTTAAATGAGCTTTTTCACAATAATTTAAAAGTGAAGATTAGAAAGTAATTTATACTAAATAAATATATAAAACACAGTTTCAAAAACACGCCGATGAATTTGAAAAGAAATATACTTTAACAAAAACCTTTCGAACTAGATGAACAAAGTTGTTCGTTTTGGAAGGCCAATTAATGTATTGTACTTGAGGAATGAGTTATGTCAAAACCCTAATTTAAAAAAAAAATTAAACAAATGTCATCGACATATTTATAAATCTATTTTATAATTTCTCTTACTTATTACTTAATTTACACTCCTAGGCAATCAGCAAATTCTTTGGAGAATGATAGAGCGCTGAGCTCTTGAAAATTGGTAAATTATGTAAAAAGACGATTCATCACCATAAAGCTCACTAATGATAAATACAGTGGAGAAAACAAATATTAATTTACAAGAAAATAAAATAAATTACATTGACAAAATTTAAGATAAACTTATTACATCAAAAATAAATAAGTAAAGACGAAAATTTAATTTAAAATTATCTAATTGATCCAATCCCATTTTAAACATTTAACAAGTGTTATGTAACAACAACAAGAGAGAGAGAGAGAGAGAGAGTGTGTGAGAGAGAGAGAGAGAGAGAGAGAGAGAGAGAGAGAGAGAGAGAGAGAGAGAGAGAGGCGGATGAGTGCAGAGGCAGTGGGTGTGTGCAGCAGCTAGGGTCAAGGTGGGCCAATCCTCAAGGTATTCCACCTACAAATCTATATATATCTCCTATACATACAACAATCCACCTTATATAGTTCCTAACCATCCAAACATATGGTTTTTACTAAGGGTAATGTGTAACCTTATTACCCGTTAAGGAAGGGCGCTATTCTGGTAGGACCTAACTCACAAATAAAAAGTCCATCACGCAGGGGCTGCGTAAACTAAGCAGATTTCCCATGTGAAGTTTTACAATAGAGAAGTCTGCCTAATAATAACAGTAGTAGTAAGGAATCTCTAAACCTATTCATGAAGGACGCACAGTTACGGAAACGGCTGCCCTAGCTCTCGGCGGAAAGACCCCAACATAGCCGACTCCTGCCGACCACACACACAATACAAATGCAAATATCTCGGCTAATATTCAAGATACAGAATAAATGTATAGAACAATATTTATAGTAAATTTAATTTGCAATAAGATTGGTTCTATACAATTTTTTGAACCGGCGCATGGTAACGGAGATATTTCGCACTGTTGAAACTTAACTCCCCCTCTCACTGGTCCGATTTCAGCCATTAACGAACTTTTTCTTTTTGCATAAAACGTTTAAATATCGAGTTTGGTAACGAACAAACAAAAATTGCGACCGCTAGAGCGTTAACTGACACACACATATATATATATATATATATATAATTTTGAACGGACCTCATTTTCGTCATCTCCTGGGTAGGATCGATGGACATTTTAAGAAATTTTTCTAAAATCGCCTCATAAGTACGACCTCAATGGCTGATTTCCCTTAAGGGAAATCTGCTAAAACAGCCTCGTAATCTAATGCTTTTTCATATATATATATATATATATATATATATATATATATATATATATATATATATATATATATATATATATACACACCCAAACAAAAAAAAAAATAAAATTTTAGAACAAGCTACAAGTGACAAACTATCTATAATAGAGTGCGAAATTTTATTTTCTATTTATTTTAAGGCAAACGTGCATATAACAAAATTTATTTTTTGCCTAATAATATATGAAGCAAGTAATTTGCGGAGAAATATTGATATCCTGAACATTTCTTTCCAATTTCCTGGATATATTAATTTAAATCTATTGTTAATTTTTTATCCTTAATAATTCAAATCTATGTTTTATTTTTTTAACGCCAGTAACAGATTCCACCAAGTCAAGTATACGGCCCCTCCCCCCCCCCTCCCTTCTCTTCTCCCAAACATTAATTTCGAGAAACGCCTGTTTGCTCTATGTGTATTTAACTTACTTTATTTAATTTGAACGTGAAAATGGTTGAACAAGGAGTTTTAGTATTGTGAAGATAATGTAATCAGATTTGTTAATATAATTTAATGTATTACAGGATTGAGATCCTAAATGAGTGGTAGGTTGGCACCACTGAGCCAAGGGAGGTGTAGGACACCACCTTTGTCCTATCAGTTCTGCCGCTTCCCTCATATTGGTCTAGGTTTACATGTTACTTGATGTTTGTACATTTAGCAATATAGTGTTACTCTCAGGAATATGAATTTGTTTAATTATCATAAATAAATAATTTAAAAGGATGAACGCCGTGGAGCGGCACCCAGTTATTTCTGGTATTTATTAACTCTGATCCGTTAATATATGATATACTTTACTGAACACCGTACCAATATGAATATACTGTTTAAAGTCGGAACTTACAAAAAAGTATTTTTAATAGCGGTTATGACGTACTTAAAACACCTGTCACCGTTGTTAGGCTTTGTACCGCATACAGGGAAAATAACTTTTTAGCAGATTTCCCTTAAGGGAAATCAGCTATTGAGGTCGTACTCATGACGCGATTTTCGAAAAATTTCTTCAAATGTCCATCGATCCTACCCAGGAGATGACGAAAATGAGGTCCGTTCAAAATTATATATATATGTGTGTGTGTCTGTTAACGCTCTAGCGGTCGCAATTTTTGTTTGATCGTTACGAAACTCGATATTTAACTGTTTTATGTAAAAAGAAAGATCAAGTTTGTTAACGACTGAAATCGGACCACTGGGAGGGGGGGTTTAGAGGGAAGGATTTTCGAAAATTCGAAATATCTCCGTTACTATACGTCGCATCGAAAAGTTGTATAGAACAAATCATATTCCAAATTAAAGTTATTATAAATATTGTTATATGCATTTATTCTCTTTCTTGAATATTAACCGGGGTATTTGAATTTTTATTAAGTGTAACGGACGAGTGAGTTTCCCGCCAAAAGCTAGTTCGGCCGTAACTGTTGGGCTCTCGTATGGAGATTTCTCTATTGTATAACTTCACGTGGGAAATCTGCTTAGTTTACGCAGCCCCTGCGTGACGGACTTTTTTCATACATGGTTAGTAAGACATAATACTTTCTATGATAATGCATTACATGACCCATTACGTTATAAAAAAAAAATACATGTACAGAAAACGGAAAATATAAAAATATTGAGGACAGTGAAGCCTTACGTAACAAATAATTTTATTATTAACAAATCCACAGTAACGACGTGTAAGAACCCTAAACACTGGGACGGAGAAATTTCAAAATATTGAGCAATGTAAAGGCTTGCCAAAAAATACCATCATATATATATATATATATATATATATATATATATATATATATATATATATATATATATATATACACACACACACACACATGCAAAAGTTATTTATTTTAATATTTGAAGCTACGTTTGAGCTGCCCAACTCATGTGACTTTAACGATCTAAGCATCTTCGCCTAGTATTTTAAACTAAACAAACCCAAATATTTAAGTAATAATGTTTTAAATAAAAATAAGGACTTTAGGCATTCTCAGCGAAATTAAATGCACTAAAATTTTCGTTTTATACACTTTTCCATCTATTTGTTCTTTTGGTTGTGTCCTTATGAAAGCAACAATATTCGCATTGCTAGTTTCACTTAAATAAAAAAAAAAAAAAGAAAAAAAGGGAATTTGGACATTCTCAGCGAAATTAAATGCACTAAAATTTTCGTTTTATACACTTTTCCATCTATTTGTTTTTTTGGGTGC
Organism: Riptortus pedestris; assembly: GCA_019009955.1. Classification (NCBI taxonomy): domain Eukaryota; kingdom Metazoa; phylum Arthropoda; class Insecta; order Hemiptera; family Alydidae; genus Riptortus; species Riptortus pedestris. The sequence continues at coordinate 32,601,694 of CM032230.1, read as the reverse complement.
GTCCTTATGAAAGCAACAATATTCGCATTGTTACTTTCACTTAATGTTATTAATTGCACTACGTAGCAATTGATGTTATTTATTGTACTACTAATCTTAAAAATCAAATCTTGTTTACACGAGGTGTGGACAATCTGCTCAATTTACGATGGGCTTTCTACTGCGTTACACTATGACAGCTATTGTTGTTTAGGCCCAGTGAAAGTGAGGCATTCAAATAAAACGAAATAATAAACGAAAGAACGGTGAAAAAATGAAAGGCAAACAACAAGGAGAGGCAAGGGTCACTTCTCCATGTTAGGATTATCTCCCTGTCCAGGGCTCTGAAAGCACTTTACTTTTTTACGACCTGTTCGAGGCGAAAGTACCCTTAGTGTGAGCTAAAAAGAAGAGTACGGGAGAGAGAAAAAAGCATGTAAATAAAGGCAGTAAAAACTTCTGGAATGAATATATGTCTGAGGGCTTTAACCTTAAGTGACGAAACTGACACTGTGAATGTTGACAAGAGTGACTCCAAGAATGTAGGTTGGACTCTGTTTCAAGAGTGAATGTTCTTTGTACTAAAGGTTTCTCTAAATTCATCGCAGTATTAAAAAGTCTTTAAAAAAATCACTAAGTATTGAAAGCTGATGCTTTCGTGCAGGAGAGGTTTAAGTAATTGCAATAACTAAGATTAACTAAGATAGAAGCTGTTTTTTTTTAATAATACTTTTATCTCGATGTACACGGGTAACGTCTAAGTACATTAATATATTTTTCCAATACTTAAAAAAAAATTATTTGATATTTCTCGTAGTGTACTAGTGCATAATAATGATTGGAATTTGTTCCCTCGTGTAGATAATTTACAAATGTGTGTACTAATTATCATCAGAATAAAACCCCTTAATGGTTTCTGTAGATCATGTACTATGTATTATTGAGTTTCATTCCATTATGAGGATAGAATCTCAGATGCAGGAACACAGTTAACGAGTAAGCCAAGTCAAGTTTACTTAAATAGCATAAGGAGAGAAAATCCTCAATGCTGAACAAGTCACGATTATTACTTAAGCGAGAGAATGTATTTCATATCAAGCTGTTTCACATATCAAGAATTTTATCTTCAGAAAAATATAAAATTCTTTCTACAAGTTCTACTACTAAAAATAAATACAAAATATCTCAAACGAGAGCTATTGCCAATCTGCCTCTTTTTCAAGAATAAGTTGTTCATTTATATATATATATATGAAAGTATATGAACTCTTTACTCATTTTGTATCATCAAATGAATTATTAAATATTTTGATAGCATTTATATAAACTTTTTTATTATCAACGAGTTAATAAAGGTGCAATACATTTTCTTTGACAGAGTTTTGGCCTCTTGGTGCGAGCTTTCCAAGCAATAAGGTAGATTCCTGGAACGAAAGAGGCCCTACTTTACACTGAATATTGAACAGCTGGCGAGACTCACCAGTATTCAGTATATGCCTCTTGATGACATGCTTCAATAGCAGAAGGAATATCTTTTACCAGGCTTGCCTTAAAAGAAATCGGCTATTGAGTTATTACTTGTATATGCACATACTCATGTATATATATATAATTGTGGTGTTGTTTTCGACCACGTTTTATATATGCCAGACGTTGTTGTTTTTTGGAGTTTTCGTCAGTGTTGGTGAAAAAAATCTTAGTTTATTCCATTATTTCGAGTATATAAGCATAGGTACTATTATATATATATATATATATATATATATATATATATATATATAATTTGTGTAGAAATATTGATATGCTCAACAATTCATTCCTATTTGAACTATCAGGTTCCTCAGCTGGAAACATTAATTCAAATCAATGTTAATATTTTGTCCTTAATAACTGAAATCTATGCATAATGCACAGGAGACGGGAAATAAGACAATTTGGAGGACAGTGATAATGACTGGGACGGGTAAATGTAAAAATATTGTGCAAAGTAAAGCCTTGCCAAAAAAATACCATAACAATTCAGCCTCAAATCAATTCCCGGGCGAAGCGGGGAATCTGAGCTAGTATATATATATATATATAAATATATATATATATATATATATATATATATATACGTGTATATATATATATATATATATATGTACTACTTTATATATATATATATATATATATATATATATATATATATATATATATATATATATATAAAGTAGTACCTATACTTTTTAGCCCAGAAGAAGAGAAAATAAATATCTTCGTAATATTGGAATAAACTAAGATTTCTTCACCAACACCGCTCAGGTGGTCGTAATTTTCGTCTTATCGTTACCAAAGTCGGTATATAAGCATTTTATATAAAAATAAACATCAAGTTTGTTAACGGCTGAAACTTTAAACGGGGAAATTTTGAAAATTCTAAATGTCTCTGTTATTATGCGTCGGTTCGAAATCCCTCCCTCAGTCCTATTCTCGGCATATTTGCAATAAGCTGTCATATAATGAGCCACTTTATTTGAATCGTAAATACTAAATATTGTTCTCATTGCACAGTTAATGTAGTCCCTGCGTGACGGACTTTTTCCATGTAGGAATTAGTAATCTTTAACCAAAGTGAAACTGTCGTATAAAACGTATGCGTGACAATGTTTGAGACAGTTACAATTAATGCGTAGCCCTCAAAAAGTGATATTTCAAGCCTCCTTATTCATAGGATTGCCTTCATTTCAAATACCTCTTTGGCGTTGCGGTCGTTTCCGGAGGTTAATGGGGTTGACAAATTGGTTTGTTGACAGTGCCAGCCACTCCTGGCGGCCCGATCCTCCGATTCTATCGCCTCGTTGACCCTCAACAAGGATCTGGACAAAAGGAGTCGAGGTGACTTCCGCCATTGCCGAAATACTGCCTTCTAGGGCAAAGGTCACCACTATTTATATATTTATTCAAAATAGTATCTTTTTTTATTATGAGGATTTAAAGCCGCTGTAAGACTTCCTTACACTTGTAGTAATTTATAAAGGAAGTATTAAGTACTTTATAAGTGGCTCTTACGAGTAAATCACCAAAAAGACGACCTCAATTCCCAAAGTCCTTTTAGGGCATTGTCTGAGTACTTGTCGTAGGCGCCGTGCAACATAAGTATCAATGTTTCATTGCCCCTTCCTTGTTCGTTATACTTCGCTTCTTAAATATGGAAGCACCTTGGTCAAATATACACCCATAACAAATATCATTTTTCTCTTATTTTCCAAAAGCACATTTCCTTTTTTAGGTTAACTTCGCTAAGCATTTATTTCCTAAGAGTTAAATTTAGAGGCTTGCTGTACAAGAAAAATGCCATATGTCACGCGATATCATATACCAAAAACACAAATTTACATTTAAGTGGAAAACTAAAATACAAAATTCAGATCTCTATTCTTAGCTAGGCTTAAGTAAGCCATGCGTGTTAATCAGAAGGACTGAATGAACTGGGATGACTTTGGATTCAATTCGTCAATGTGTTTGAAAAATTAATTTGAGACGGACTCATGAAATAAAATCCTTAGTTTAAGTTAGAAAGGATGGTAACCTGTAGATTACGTGTCTTAGTTAGCCAAAGTAACAAAACGCAGGCTGGTTGAGAATATTTTGGTTTTAACCCCCTTGTACGATGTAAAGTATTGAAACCACAAAACATTTCTGATTTTCGATTTTAACCGAATTATACGTTTAACCCTTCCGATATACATCTTGCTCTTCGGCGCGACTTCAGTACGTTTGTTTGTACACACCTGACATAACTCAAATACAACTAGCCATAGAATGTAAAAATTTCACATTTAAGGCTGAGGTAACATCGTTTTGATTCCCTTTTGATTGAAATTGACTAACAAAAATTCTATTGGTGACATAATAGATTTGTATAGGACCAAGCGCAATGCCATTTTTTTTTCAGGCATTCCACTGCATTTGAACGGAGGTACTGTATATCACTTTCAAATGAAATAACAACAAAGAGCACGAAGGATTTTGTATGTTTAATTTAATGAGAGTACATGAAAGTCATTGGGTGAGTTAAAGCATTCAACATTTTCTTTCCCCAACATAAAAATATTGCAGTAATATTATTACTCATAACTGCCGAAATTCCCTAAGAGTATGCGTATTACGCTAACATGATCTTTTACGAAAGTATTTGTGTCCTTTTTATGGATTACAACTATTATGATTGAATATGTGATGATTTCATTATGGTTCATGAACGGTATCATCTTATAGAAAATCAAGGATAAAATGGGGTGCAACGAAAACTTGGAATGCTGAAATACAAACAGCACAATTTAGTTACGCTGGAATGTGATGAAATATTGGAAAATATTCAAAAACAAAGTTATTGATATTTCTTACAACAGTGACAGCTGATCCTAATTTTGCCTCATTCATTAATCTAGTACACAGTATCTGTCTTACTTCTATTAGCATTATCGTCTGACGTTACTCACTGCTGAGAGCGTCTTAGAATCTACCGAATTTGATTTTTTAAATCAGTAACGTTCAGTTTTAGTCAAATATTTACCTCAAGTAATGCTAAAAAAGAGTTTATTGCTCACCAATTTCAAGAAAAGTTGCAGTAAAATCACTTTATTACCTTATTAACTGTTAATTAGAACATCATTAATGCTGACCAAAAATAGTTTACTTTAGCAAGGCTTATAAGACACAATAGGAATGATTAAATAAAAAAAGTCCCCTACAAATTTGCTTTATCTCTAATATGTACGGAGAAATGCTCTGTTTTATAATACCACAGTCAATGTTTCTTGTTGATAAACCGTATTTATCCGAATTGTATTTCACACGCAAGGCATGTAAACATAATTTCAGCCGTCCGAGTAGGAGGACTCGATTTGAAAAATACCAGAGAGTATGTTTGTTTATTTTGAAGTTGTTGCCGATTCCATGAAAAATTTGTCCATCCGGAATTGTCCAGGAATTTTTCTTTTCACTTTTGTTCCAGGAATTTTTCACTGCTTCCATCGAACGAACTATCGATTGTAGCAATCTGATGGCGAGGACTCGATGTTTCCCTGCGGGAGAGAAGAAAGCTAGGAATGTGCTTGCTTACATTGTCTGAGCACACAAGATAAGAGGACATCATCAAGATGAGACATTAGTTAATCAAGACTATCGACACACTCATCGGACCCAGGTCTCGCCATATTCGTGCTAACCCTTTCTCCGGCTCCAGACTCTACTTTCATCTTTATACTGGCAGTGTATCTGGAGCGGTATTGGCCTTGTACCTTTCCCTTGCTATGCTAAGCAGCCAGCTATGGAATCCGGTACCTGTTGATTACCGGTTTTTCGGGGGCGCTATCAATGCATATTTGCTTAAGGCTTGTCGTTGCAAAAAAACACACACTTCTATCGCAAGGTAGGCAGGCTTATTGGAACTTTCCAATGTGTAATACATTTATGTGTTTTTGAAATATCTCGACATTTGTCTCGCTGCTAGTCTATATTCGCCCGATATTTAAGTAGTTCAGTCGGCCTTTGTTGGCAAATGGGACTAAACCATGTAATTCTAGAGTACAAAATTCAAGCATGTTGGCATTGGGTGCATTCTGTTTCACATAATGACGCAAAAACCTATCGTCAGTATGAATTTCGCTGAAAGAAAAATTTTATAATTTGTGGGAATTCTACATTATATATAAGCTTTCCATTACAACCGGATCCAACGTTCATTCGATATTTATTTCCATGATCACAATTCGTAAACAGTAAAGTTAAATTTCAGCGAAAACTTAATATAATTTTTTTCTAAAATCTTCGACAAAGACCATTGGTCATCATCGTTCTTTCTTTCTCACACCTGAGCGTTACAGGCCATTTCTCAATATTGTTGCCCATTCCCAAGTCCAACCATCGACGTCCCCCAAACACTTTTCTCTTTAGAGCAAAAGAACTGAGTTTTGTTATCGATATCAATTAACTCAGACTTTCATCTAATCATGCACATGTTCTGCTCTTGGACGTCATCAAAATCGTTTTTTCTTTATCAAGCGTTCTCGTCGTAGTTAGTTTTCTCTCTATATCATTCATCTCTAAATTCGCCTTCCATGAATGGCTAAAACCCGAGCGCTTTCATTCTTTTCAATTTCCAGCTTCTCCGGATGACCAACTTCGAAGTACAACATAAAGGAAATTATTACAGAACGCTGACAGAAAAAGATGAGGGCGAGAGAGAGAGAGTGAGTGGGAGTGGGGGGGGACGAGTTCAAATAGGTCAACGGACCAATACTGTACTAGTTGACATGAACTGAAAAGATTTGTCTTGGCTGAGATGATCATAACAAGGTACATGAGCTGGACCTGTGGATTAGGTTGGACGAATGCTATTTTGAACAAATGTGTGTCTAACATGCAGCCGTTCTTCAGTGTGCAAAATGCTCTGCCGTTTGAGGTTTGTGTTTTCCACTAAGTAATCTTGGTAATGTGATTTCCAGTTATGCCAGCGGATGCGACATTAAATGAATACGTCTGTTGTAGGGATATTAGTTCCTTAAAATAAGTTAACTTTTCAATCTTTCCAATTAAAAAGCATCTTTGTGACCTAAAATAATCAACTTTATTAAATTATGAGATCCACACATTATTTTCACGACATTTAGGAAAGGAGGGCGGGGGGTCAAAAAACTAATCTCTCCGAATGACGCCCAGTGGTACTTCTTTACAAAAGACTTCATTTAGAATATCGCTTTCGTCGTGAAGTCTCAGGTTGACATCCGTGACACAGGAGGTGCCTCGAGTAGAGAGTCAACTATGAAATGGATCCATCACCCGCATTGAGCTGCTGGCAGTTAAAAGATGAAAGTACTTTGTAGGCAAGAGTGAAAGGAAACGTTCGTACGAATATGGTTCATTTCGATCCCTTACGGGGATGTGATTGGTTCAGGACTGTTTTTGAACTAATATCACAGCACAATTTGAAGAGATCTACCATGGCCAAAGCTGAGATTAGGGTTGAAATTTATTTGTAAATTATATGTATAGTTTTATGTGAGTTTAGGTTAGTATTTAGGCTTTAGGTATGTAGGCTAGTTAATTAGGCTCTTGCTGCCACTTCTTTGAACAGAGGCAAAGGAGTCTCAGCTGCGGGTTCCCCTAGGACTTTTCAGAATTAAACTAAATCTCCCAAAAGTTGCACTTTAATCCTTAGCCGTACTCGGTGAGCTAGGCTAAGTTAACTGGCCCAATTTATCTATTCAATATTTTATATCTATTATTAAATGGAGACCGCTGGTATGGGGAAACCCAAAAGTACAGCGGGGGCAGAGTTGGGGGGGGGAACTAATATCCATGCTTATAAGTTTCTTCAGCTTTCAAGCCTCCATCAGATATATCAAGGAATTGTGGAAGGAGATATCTCAACCACCTCTTTTCTGTACGTTTCGAATGGAGAAATTTCCTACAACTAGAAGTATTTGTAAAACCACTGTTTGTTGAAATACTACTTATTTTAAGTCTTTCTGTTGCGAATTGAATATCCAATTTATTGCATGCTTATGATATGATCAAGCTATGATTTCCAGATAGGCAAAATAGTGCTGACTAAGCATAGGTTTTATTATATTAAAATAAGTAACTACTTAGTATTCGAGCTTGTTTATAAATTATATTGTATTTATACTATAAATATATTTTATATCCAACAATAATATTATTTTTACTTATTTAGTAAACAACCACTTGAAAATACAATATTTTCAATAAAGGCGCAATGTTCAGATTAAAAATCCATAGAAGCAAAACGCAAATATCTAAATACATAAATTTAAAATGCGCAGCTGAAATATTATCCATTAATTGCAAATCATTTAAAAGAAGAAAAATTTGTACAGACATAAAATGTATGTACAAAGATAGCTTCAACCAATGACGATAACACCAAGTAAAGGTTTTGCCACATAAAATACAAGACGAGAATACTAATACTTTTTTTCCGATAAAAAAGCTATTTATTTATCAAGGAGCTTTCAAAGGATGTTTCAACTTCAGTATTCTGTATAAATCGATGATGCTTACTCGATCCTACCTCTGAGTGGTCTCCAGTATTTTTTAAATCAGGAAGTCGATTAAATGTATTTTCTTTTCATTAGTAACCTTCCACAACTTTCCCTTTCAACTAAATTTTATTTTATTTGCTTAAAATGAAATGACCATTTTGACTTTTATAGATTAAAATCCACGAATCTAATTTCATTGAGATAGAACCTGAATAACATGAGGATTTTGAAACATATAACTGACTTATTAATTTATTAATTATTAACGTTCACTTTGTGCTACTAAGGGACACTAGGGCGGGTTATCTACAGGTTACCACCCTTTTCTAGCCAGGGCTGGACTAAAGATTTTATTTAATGTCTGTAAATAAATTCATATTTTCCATTTGAGAATCGAATTCGCGGCTTTAAGTTAACTAAGTGAGTTTATAACTAACGCCTTAACGCACATGGCCAAACTGAACTCTCGACTTTTAATAATAAATATGAATAACATAATAGAAATCTAAAAAAATTTGGAATATTGACCATTTAAAAAATGAAATTTAATATAAACAAATAGCTAAATTGCTCTGAGTGAACCGATCTCCTGCAGAGTGCCTTTAATGCCCAAATATCTGAGGTTATACTTATTCCCCTACCCATCTAAAACTCGTTATGACCTCAGAAAGAAACAGGCGCAACAAAACAAAAAAAAAAAAAACCGGTCATATTAATCTCACTGAACTGGCGTGACAGTAAATACTTTTTATGAGTGAAGGGCAAAATTAATTATCGCCGTCATCCAATTCTAACCCCATTCTCCATAAGCTGGGGCTAGAGGGTGAGTTCCCTGGAGGCTGGGAGGGTGAGCCTTCGTGGAATATTTACGATATCATAACGACTGCCCTCAGATCCCCTCAAAGTCTCCCATGAGATTCACACCTCCACTTTCTCTCAAATCTGAACCCTTCACTGGCTTTAACTTAGTTTAAAATTGATTTATTCTTAATGTCTCCCTGTCATCAAATTTAATGGAAGTAAGCAAACTCTTTGAGTCGAATTAAATGAATTTGAGACATTTTAAAGTTCTGTCCAGCACTAGTACAAATTTGTACTACGCCTTATAATTATTAAAATAATTATTATAACATTGAATCATGTTATTTGAATTTAAGTGTTCTGTTCTATTATCATGCTACATTATTTTCATGGTATGTAGCTTTGTCTGATTCTCCATACAAAAATCGGGCTATCAATTGTATAATTCTAGCAGCTAGAAAATACATCTTATATTATATTGGTAGTTATATTATGTATTTTCTTTTAATATAACTGATTCTAATATGAATCCATTAACAGTAGCCGGCTATTTTCATTATAGTCAAGTGTTAAATTGTTTATTGAGTTATTGTGTGTAATTTTTGTCTTAACACAAATGGTACGGCGTTATATCCTTGTAGGAAGTACAGGAGGTACAGTAATCGCGAAAATTTTTGGTCTCCAGATTACGACACAATTATCCGTTTTCAGGGAAGGCTACTGAACCCATTTTGACTAGATTCAGCTTGAAGATTGTACATGAGTATCTCTCATAACTCAGAAATGACTTACCTTAGATTACTGAAATTTCATATTTAGGATTGTTATATTGTTTAGTTGTACCCTATTGAAGTGGGAGGGGAGTTAGAAAAACTCACTGTAGCTCTTAACATTTTATTCTGGTTTCGAGTTTTTTTCATTTTTAAATGGACAAGATTTCCACTTTTAGTCCAGTTCCCTCAAATACTCAATTTCAACAAGTTTTAGAGTCATACACATTTGTTTGGAATTGTTTATATATAATATAGTGCGAAAAAGGTAAAATTGTAGGATTATAGCCTATTTCATTAGTTTGTCTTCGTCTTGACATTAAGGGTCCTTCAGTGCCTCCGTCTACCAACAGAGCGAGTACGTCTATTCAGATTTACATCCAGTTTAATTGCTAGGTTTTTTATTTCACATTGGAATAGACTTGTGTGCAATGCAGTAATTACATTGTACTAAATGTAAGCCGGGAGTTGGTGAAATTTACGTAACGTCATAATAAAAATATTGGGCGTGTACAACACTAAAACTATAAGGATCGCAAATACAAAAAAAAAAAAAATCCTGCGAGTAATGATGTGTTCAATTCCAATTAAGTGGTACTTAATAGTTTTAATGAGTTTATTAGCTTGCTTATTTAAGTAAATTCATAATCTCTAGTAAGCCTAGCAGACTAATAACGCACACCAACATCAGTTGTAAAGAGAACGCAACTGAATAACAACCCAGACGAAAAACGGGCCAGTGGATGGGTTTCTTTTTACCATCAAAACTTTTGGCAAAATTCCACTTCTTCCAGAATCTTCTTCGTCAACCATTTCTAGATGCCCCCCGGCGAAAAACACCCCTCATTTTGCGCTCCCCCCTGGATTCTTGGTAATAAATGATAAGGGCAATTAGTACAGTCCTGCCAACCCTGACTTCCTCCTGCGGGGTGACTGACCCTCAAATCGATATTGCTCCACTGACTCATTTTATGTTTACAATTCCAATTCCCTCAATATTTCTCCCGGGCTATTTATTTTCATCCGTTTCGGAAAAGATAATCCGTCTACCTATGAGAAACGTTATGGTTCCAGAAATTAACGTTATTCCATAAGTCATATAATTCAGGACTTCTCTACTAACGTTCTAAAGATGTACAGCCATTTCAGTCGAGTGGGAAACCCGGTTACGGATATCTTTCACAATATTTATTAAATTACTAGGAACAAAAACAACTTGAATTGGCTACTGCAAGAGTGTTAGTTATTTGGTATATGTCCTACTGGATTTTTGTTACACTTGCTGGTTCGCAAATTTATTTAGAGAAAAGATGGCGGAGGTCGACCTTTTGACCTCTTAACTGAATTTGAATAGGTTATATTTTTACAATGATTTCTATATTTATCGGGATTAGTCTCAGATGCACACGAGGATAGCATATCAATAACTGAGTTGGTTCCACTAGTATATAAAATACTCTCCTAATAATTTTACTGGAGAAACTCGCAGATCTTCCAGTATATCTGGCAAGCTCTTTCAATGTGGCTACGGAGTTGTTATTACCTGTATTGGTCCAAGACTATATAGGAAAGCACTAGAGACTTGTAAACAACAACACAATGGGAAAAACAAACTTCCCCAAACTAAACGTAAACAACCACTGAATGAAAGCTCTCTCTCTCTCTCTCTCTCTCTCTCTCTATATATATATATATATATATATATATATATATATATATATATATATATAAATATGATTTTGTTTCTCCCGTCCCTCCCTTTTTCCTTGTCCGAGACGAAAATAAGTTGAGTTTAAGCTAGAAATAACTCACTTCTTCATATAATGGCCACATTTCAAATGAGAAGGAGTGGGGGCTTACATAAGGCAGAAAATTAAAAATTTGAATATCTCAGTTAATATTAGATGCAGACAATCGCTAGAATGCCTGTAATCTCTTGTAGTGTGACACTAGCTCGCAGTGGTAGCAGGCTCGTGAACTTAAGTTCTCTCTTGGCGGGGAATGAACCACGCCTTAACCCTCAGAACCTCCAGCATTCCATATATATATATATATATATAAGAACGGGCCTCATTTCATTCATCTCCTATGTAGGATCGAGAAGCATTTTATTTTTTTCAAAAGAGTGTCATGAATATAACCACAATAGCTGATTTACATTAAAATTAATCTGGTTAACGATGAAGGACTCATACTTCGTTAAACATACCTCAAATTTAATCTGAGCCCCTCAGTGCCTTCTCTTTACATCCATGGTTGATTTTATTGGCTGTTATATAAGAATAGAAAAATCAATTAAATATTATGATTCAAATAAAGGCTTAGAACCGCCAGTATAAATGCAACAGACTTGGACTAAAACGTTAACAACTACACGTAATCAAACTAATACGGTGACCAGACGCACAAAAACATACTGACTAACGGACATCTAACTGAGTACAACTTTTGACGGGTTTGAAGATGATCCCATCGCATCGAAAGCGGTTGCCAGCTGTACTCGACCATCAGCCAGTGACGACGGTCTCCACCGACAGGTACGACAACAGAAACGTTATGAACTTATCTCGTATTCAACATATTTCAAATTTATCCTAAAGCATTAACTCTTACGACTAATTACTCATGGTTACTCTTAGAGAGAGTGAAATATTTTCTCTTTCGGTATAAATACCCTTCGTATGACATGTCATAACTGCGCCTAATTCTAAAATTGTTATTGCATTTTTTTGCATCCTAAGAGTTACAAATCGTACAAAAAAGCGATGACGAATTTCCTGATTTTCAGTTAAATCGCAGATCATGTCCATAAAAGTTCGATTAAAAATTGCACTGATAGACAGATGAAAAATCCACTTCCGCTGATGTCCCTGAGCAATACGCTGAAATGTCATAATACGCCTTATCTATAATGGTCAAGATATCGTATTAATTACATACTGAAATTACGAAAACAGAGTGCTCGACCATTTCTGATAAACTCATTGTTATCACTTTAACTTTCAGACTGTGTGGCACCACTTTCAAGGATTCTTCGCAATAGAATACATTTAATTATCACATCCATTAAAGGAGAAAAAAATGCATATTTGTCTTGCATGCAGTTTCAGGTTGTACGTAACGCCTAATAGAATTGGGAAGGCCAACCAACACTCAGAAAGAGGCATAGTTTCAGTACGTATAGAAGCATCGTGGGTGCTCTTTAATATTTGAAGAATCCAACCGAAAGCTTGGTGAAATATATAGAAAAAAATACACTTTCTGCAAAAACATTCTAATTCATTGTCTGATTAGATGACAGGCTATGTTTTCTTAATGAAAAGCTTATTTTCGTGTTATGGTAAGTTGCTGAATTATATTTTGTGCAATACATTAAAGAAGTTCACGTTAAACTTTAATCACTAAAAGTTCAACAAAAGCTCTTGAAACTAAAACATTTTACAGTCAAAAGAGACTGAAAAGAAATATTAATACAAAAATGAGCCCTTAAGGTGCTAAGTAAAAGTAGTTGTTATTAATTATATAAATGAATAATTTTATCCATTTAAGAATAAATGTTACTATAAAATTCAAGTTATAATAATATTTATGATATAACATTCCCGAGAACATCCTTTCATCAATCAGTTTGCTATGTTACGTCATTTTGTAGAAAACAATTCTTTTTTACCAAAATAATCGTATTTGTCATAGAAACACTATCAAAGACAATATCATTCGAAATTCTCAAAAATAAATGGCCTGCACATTTGCTGGATTTGGACGTGATTTTGAGAGATGTTCGATCACATAGCTCAGATATTGGTACCTTTGAGACCTAAGTGCCTGAGAAGATCACAAGTTCAACAAGATAAATTCTATGACATTTTGCAATCCGACTTTTAATAATGGAGAAGTTTTGAATTTTCGAAATCCCCTGCTCTCCTTAAGCCCCCCCCTCTCCCCCAAAACCAATTTCAGCCATTACCTAATATTTTTTTGGTGTTGAATGAAACGGTTAAATATTGAGTATGACATAAACATTTTTGACTCAAAAAGGAAAAAATGCAATTGATGACGAAATCACAATATTCATTTCGATGTGCCTCGTCTATTAACGATCTGTTAAAAACAATATTTGGCATTTTAGCTTCGAATTAAGTGGTTCATTAATAAAAACATTCTAGATAATACAACATTAGTAGGAATGGGATTTAACGAAGGCTGAAAAAAAAAATCTCGGTTAATGTTCAAGTTAGAAATATATTGTATATAACTAAATAATAATGGTCCTATTCAATATTTTGATACAAATCTTTATATATATATAATAATAATAAAAGTGTTACTAGGGACAAGTGAGTGAAAAATAACACAGATAGGACACAGAAGAGAGGAAATAGACTTTAATGTTAATTGATAAATGAACTTCCAGGGAATATATTTTTGTTCACACTATTTTTCCTGAAAGGACCAATTAACACAGCTTTGTGCTATGTTCAAGACGGAAGTGTAGGAGCTTGTCGTGTTCACACATGAAGTGACAATGTCCGTCGAAAAGCATCCTTTGAAGAGCGTGCAGTATGAAAAATCGACTTTAGGCCTGACTCGGAAATGTATTAGTTCCAACAAATTTTCCGGTTCATAAGACTTCAAAGGGACCGATGGGTTTTTTTTCAGCCGTTAGTCCGGCCTTCTTGAGTCGCTTCGGGGGCCGAGAAGTTTTTTTCCGCTTGAGCACTGAAGACACATGCTCATCCACATATTGGCTTCAGCACTCACTTCACGCTCAGGCTTCAACAAAAAATGAGGATGAAGGAGGTTTCAATTATGAAGCCATTAATTATACTAAATACCTTCGGCAGAATTTAATTAAGAATAAAAAAAAATTGGAAGAAAGAAAACTTAATTTTTAGCTCAGCTCCGATATTTTTAAGAGATCTAATTTTTTCTCTAGAATTTCAAATGAGGTAACGCACATTAGTTTGTTAAATAAATAATAACCTTAAAAACATTGTTTGGATTTACTTACTCTATTTCATCTCATGCAATTTATTTTATCTGTTTCTTATTTATTAAAGACTACTTTTTAGCAGATTTCGTCTAAAGGAAATCAGCTATTGAGGTTGTCCTCATGATTTTCGAAATATTTCTTCAAATGTCCATAGATCCTACACAGTAGATGATGAAAATGAGGTCCTTTCAAAATTATATATATATATGATATGTTCTGATATATTTTTGTAATTGTTTTTCTTTCCGGTGAGAGTTTGGCAGACCTGTTTGTTTACATTTCAGACGCAACCCATCGGGGGAGGTGGTTTTTTTTTTCCGGTTGTATTTATTCAAGGTGGTGTTGTGTTACCAGTAAATAGATTTATTATTAAACTTCACGAGGGACATCTGCTTACGCAGCCCCTGCGAACTTTTTTTCTTCTAAAGATAGATAGCCTCATTGAAAGCCATGTAAGTTATGGTGTTGGTTGGCAAACCTAGAATCGTGATTACGATTCTCACCTGGGGCGTAGGAATTTATCTAGTGATGAACTCACTAAATAAAATTCTTAGTCCCATACGGGCTAGAAATGGATGGTTACCTATAGATAACCCGACTCAATTACCCTTAGTAGAATAAAGTAAATTGCAAACAATCAAAATTATTTTTAGGAAATAGTTTAATTAATTAAAAATGGTTTATTTATAAATGAAATGAATGAATGATTAAGTGGAGTCTTTTGAACAATAATTATTTTCCTTGTTCATGTTTCTTTCGAAAGCTGTATTTACTGAGTCCTCTGAGTTTTATAGTTCAACCACAATGTCACCTCTATATCGGTGTAAGCTGTGTTACTTCAGTTAGAACTATATTCAGTCATTGTTTTGTACCTGAGTATAATGTTAGCTCGTTCGCATGTTACTCTAGCAAATTCAGGGATGATGACACCAAAGAGATATCTTAATCACTTGCTATATGATTCACAATCTCATTCCCTAATATTCCGCAGTGGAGCTTGAGTGATTCTTGTGTTATTATTTAAAATTTATGATGAATTTCTGAATATTATTTTGTGTAAGTTTACCGCGTTTGGTGGACATATAAGAAGTAAATTAGATTTATTTGTGTTAATAAATATAACAAAACGTGGAAATCTGCTTTATTCAACAACATACTTTTTTATTATTACTCAATATCTCCACATAACTTGTGTTTTTAGTCCTATACTCGTTTATTTCACCAAGCAGCTCTGCAGTTCATAATTAAACTTTTCGGTTTTTTCGGCATTTTTTTTTTTCGGTTTTCAATGATGAAAAATAATATATGTGTAAATAATAAGAGTTAGGAAATAAGGAAAGCTGGAAGTAAAACGACACTACTCAGATGTAAAAAATATAGTCCATTCATAAACTGAAAAGGAAACCAATTAAAATCATAATTTAAGGGTTTCCACTCCTTAAACTCAATCAAATTCGGAAATTATCAACGAAAGCTAACAACAGATATATCATATGTAAATAAAATTTAATTTTTTTTTTTATTTTTTTTTTTAATGTACGCATAAACAGAATCTGTCAACTGTATAATGCAATTACGGATTGGGACGCATGATATTTTAAAATATTTACATAAAACAGGTGTTTTTATTGTTTTTAACGTTATTTATTGGTAAATGTCTGTGTTATAGTTATATGTTTCACAAAGTAACCAGGATGAGAGATTGTCAAATAAAGTCGGTTCTGCTATAAACCTTTATAAGTGATAGTAGGCAATTTTTACAGAATAAAATTGTAATTTCTAATTACTGATATTAACTACGAAACATATAAGACCGTTCGTTCTACAGATTTCTTCCTCTTTTCCTAACCACTATCAAGTAATCTGTCATCATTTACTATTTATGACTCCCCTAGACATGTTAGTAGTTAGTCAGTCTAGTCATTGCTAGTAATTATTGCCTTTATGTTGTTAGGACCAATGACTGGCTCTCTAGACAAATCTGAACTACCATCTATAATTAGCCCTTCTGGAGATGGTCGGTTCCTTTCTTTTACCCAATAAAAGTCTAGGGGCGGAATGTTTGTGTTTTAGTTGGCATGACTAGCTGGCCTACGACTCAATTAATATCTGTCACCTCACATTAAAAAAGAACATTCGTTATACATTTCAATTTGTTATGATAAACGGAGATATATCATTTCTACGTCACATCCATATCACTAATTTCTACTCCAAAAATGTCAAAGTGTTACGTATATAACCTCATGCTGGGAGTTTGCCTACTGTCGGCTAGAACTCAAGTTTCAAAGTTAAGTGAACAAAAATTCGCACTCTCTTGCCTTCATCCGACTCCCATAAAACGTTCGGTGATAATTCATTTTTTAATTTAACCGATTATAGTAATAAACAATTTGAATAATATACGTCGCTGTCATTAATGCAAACAAGCAATTTTATGACTATAAGTAACTATGTCTAATCTCTATATATATAATTATACTCTACGTGCGTATGTCACCGTTCTCCTCCTAAACAACTGGACTGATTTGAATGAATTTTTTTGTATGCGTTTGGGTGACGCGCTGGATGGTTTAGATACACAAATCAGCCCGACAGATGGAGCAGGAGTGGGGGTTGTAAGGAAGGCCTAAAATTAAAAATAGCAATATTTCGTTTCCTATTGGTTTTTCGCCAGATATGCTCAGGATAAAAGTTGTTTATTTTGTTATTTAGAGTAACTTTTGTTATATTCACTTTTGTCGTATAACAAAGTATAAACGAGATATACACTAAAAATTTAAAGTGGGAGCCAACAATTTTATTGGGCACTAACGATTGAACCGAACTTAACAAAACTCTATATTTAAATTAGCATTAATTCTTCCATGATTATAAGCTATATTAATTTTTTTAGGTTCAAACGGGAGTGGGGGTTATAAGGGAAGCCTGAATAAAAAATTCGCTATATTTCATTTTCTATTTGTTTGTAAGCAAACGCGAGTGTTGTTATGACAAAAGTTGTTTTTTGTGTTATTAAAAGTAGCTTTTGTTTTAAACATAATATTATTAAATTTAATATCCTAATCGCTTGAAATATCTTGCTGGCCAACGTCTGTCGGGTCCGCTAGTATCATATAAAACAAAATATTTTAGAAGAATGTACTGCTTCTTCCACTGTCAAGTCTTGAATTTCCAACGCAGGAGCTGCGTAAACTAAGCAGATTTCACACGTGCCAGAATGGTTCCCTGATGTTGTCATCTCAACTTCGTTTATCTATTTCTCCACCTAAGAAGCCTTTGTGACCGCAACATCAAATATAAGTTGTACATGAGATGATTAGTGATGGAATATATACAACAAAAAAAAGAAATAACTCGCTTAATATTGAAATTAGAGAAAAAGTAAACAGAACAAAATTGGAGATCACTAAATGATAAATTAGATTGACTTCGATCTGACTTAAAATAATTTAGGTATTTCGAGTTCTATATTTTAACCCCTTGTAAACCTCTATTCGTCCTGAACCATTAACAAATTTGATATATCTTTTAAATATTTAACATGTGTCGATTAAGTTAATATTGAGGTATCTAGGAAATAAAATAGTCATTATGAAGACAAATCCAACCTAAAGATATGTACCTCACATAGTAGAGATAATGCAAACCAAAGGGCATTCTAAAACAACTAAGAAAATTAACATTAAATTTAAACAATTTTTTTACCTGACCCAATAGAGGATATAATTCCAATTTTTGACCTGCCACTCGAAATCCCCAATTCCTCCCTTGTTCGATTCCATCCTTTCGCGAATTCGATCTAAACCTTTAGATCAAACCACCTAAATACTGAGTTTGGTAACGATCATATAAAAGCCAATCTCGCAGGGGCTACGGTAACAAAGTAGGTTTTCCATATAGTGGTGTGACACACTGATCTCTTCTCTCACACGTATTTTCCCTTTCTAACTAATTATTCGATGAGTTCAAGTGGGGGTTTACTAACAGCTGAAAACATGAAAGTGCGAATAAATCGATTACTATTTGAACTTAGGTAGGTCACCAATAGTTTAACAAGATTGGTTCTGTAACGTTTTCTATCCTACTCATAATAACGGAGATATTTTGAATTTTCGAATCTAACCGCCACTATTCCAGGTCCAATTTCAGCCAATAGCAAATGCAATCTCAAGTGTTGACATAGAAGATTAAATACAGAGTATGGTACAGGTCAAATGAACATGTTCGATTTAAGAACGGAAAATCGTAATTTATGACGTCAACTCACAACGAATTTGAAAGTATCTCTCACAATAAAGGTCCCTTGAAAACAATATTTGGTACATAAGTTTAGAATAAAGTGGTTCAAGATATAACAGCTTCTTGTTATTGTGAATAGGATTGAAAGTTTTCTTAAGGCTGAAAATTAGAAAATGCAAATATCTCGGTTAATATTCATGATACAGAAAATATGAACTAAACAACATTTATAGGTAATTGAATTTTCAATAAGATTGATTATGTATGCTGTTATATCTCTGGAATATGCTGGATGGTAGAGAAACCAATTGATCAGGATCAATAAGAAGGCCAAGTCCTCTACTGTTTTTTAATATAATGCAGAGTGCACTTTCGGTGTCAATGCTCCATCCTCAGTGCCTGCTGATTATAGCTGCGTTGTCTGGACCACGACTGCCGGGCGACTCTATGTATGCTGTTTTGATCCGACTTATGATTACGGAGATATTTAAAGTTTTCAAAATTCCTCCCCTCTAAACCCCTCCTCCCACAAGTCCGATATCTGACACTAACGAACTTGATCTTTGCCCCACATAATATGATTAAATATCGAGTTTTGTAACTATCAAAAAAAATTGCAGCCGCTAGACGAATATATATAATTTTGAACGGGCCTCATTTTTGTCATCTGTTGTGTAGAATCGATCATCATTTGAGGAAACTCGCGTAGTAAGTAATATCTCAATACCTGATTTCCGTTAAGGAAAATCTGCTAAAAAGTTTTAACATTTAAAAATGTTAAAGGATAACCTCTTTATTCGTTACAATGCGCACATTTCTACATAGTTAAAGCAGAAACTATGTTCAGTAGTATTTATATTTTTGAAGAACCTTTTTGGCAAAAGTATATTATGAAGTGACGCAAAATAAGCAACAATTGCAAACAAAGATAAAACACTGACTTGAGGATGTGAATAACACAGCCAGATAACAAAACACCATCTATTATCATTGTCTGCTTTTATCATGACAAATAATACATGACTTCAATACAAAATATCATTTAACATGAGGCTGTTGTAACATTTAACTTTACATAAATTAAATTATCAAAGAATTAAATAAATGTTCTTAGAAAAAATACTTGTAGCTATTAGTTCATTACAAAAGTGAAATAATATATTGAATAGTTGATTTAAACGTACTACATTATTGAAATGCAGTATTTTGTTACCTGAATGACATTTCGAAAGGTTCAAAATAAAAAACCAAACCAACCTTTGTCTAATAAATAGTTAATGTTTTCAATTATTATGACAGAGGAATTAATTAAATTACCCTAACATAATGGAGGTTCTTCTCTGAACGGATTTGTAGCTGGTAAAGCTAATTAAACGTCCACAAGGTTGAAATTAATTTCTAGAACGGGACAGGCCTCAGCTGGGATGACTGCCTTTCGGGTGTCATGGCGCTCAGAAGAACTCATTACGTGGATAATGAATTAACTTAAATGAACTAGTTATTATACATTAATTTCCTTTGTTTATTTTTACCGGGTTATAAATGTTTGCCTCGCGGTAATAGCTTTTTAATATTATATTAGGTCCAGACGAATTAAATAACTGTCAACCTAGATGGGATCAAAGGTCATCACGATGTAGTAGGACCTTTACTTCTGTATAAATAGTGGGAGAGTACGAACGAATAAAACCATCTGTGTGGTCCGCCCAGAAACGCATATCGACGATTTATGAAGAGGCGTGAAGTAGATGATGGACCACGAGATGAAAGAAGTGTCAGAAGGAACCATAATTACAATGAGAAAGACATAAAGTTTAATTGCAAGATACAAAGTTTGGAATAATACATTTAATGGCACGTTCGCTTATTGTTAAGGGACGAAGACTAAAGGGGGAAGGTTTGCTGAAGAAAGTCCATCCATCATGCAGGGGCTGCGTAAACTAAGCAGATTTCCCACGTGATGGTATAACACACTTATGATATCCTCTCACCACATGTTCTTTATTTCTATGTAAAAAAAAAAACTTGGATCAGAAGGAGGATGGGTTACTGAAGGCTTAAAACAAGAATGCGCAAATAACTCGCTTAACACTTGAGTTTCGGAAACATTCATAGAACAACAATTGTAGAATATCAATAACTTAACAAGATTGGTTACATAACATTTTATGATCCGACATATAATAACCAAAATATTTTGAATTTTGAAATCCACTTCAATCGTCAAACCACCACAATTCCATGTCCTTTTTCAGCCAATTTTTTGTTGAAAGAAAAGGTTAAACGTAGGTTAAAGAGGTTACAGATCAAATAAACATTTTGGAGATAGAACGTAAAATATTAATTGATGACGACATCACACAACGGATTTGAAAGTATTTTTCATAATAAAGGTCTCTTGAAAACAATATTTGGTAGAAAACCTTAGAATAAAGTGGCTCATGATGAGTACAGCCTCAATAGCTGAATTCCCTAAAGGGGAATGCAAATATCTCTGTTTTACATTTTCCTTAAGTGAAATGAAACTCTGTCTTGAAAAGAAACATTGTATATAACAACCCTATGTATTGCTATAGATTACTAACCTCCCTCCCTATTTCCACTTGCCCGATTGTACCCTAAAGGGGACCTCTAACTTGATCTTGAGTTTTGCATAAAACCTTTAAATATAGATTTTTGTAAAGGTAAATCAAAAATTGTAACAAATAATAATTAAAAAATGTTAGTGGCAACAGACACAAACACACACACATATATATATACATCATTAGTTGATTTCCATTAAAGAAAATCTACTAAAAGTTTGGATCTACATTGCTTTTCCAACCAAAAAAACTGTGCATAAACTGTTATTATTTCACCTGAAAGACTTTTACATTTCGATGTAAATAAACGGGAATAGGTAGGCTTGAGCATTGTAGGACCCAACTAGAATCATTTAAATTTTAAACACAAACTCAAGGAACATGAATTTTTGAGACTTGGGAACTAGAATAAAAAGTCCATCACGCAGGGATTATATAAACAAAACAGATTCCCATGTGCTGGCATAACACTCTTATGATCTCATGAGACCACATATTCTTTATTTATATGTAAAAAAAAAAATTATGTAGAAGGGGGGGGAGTGGTTACTGAAGGGAGAATACATAAAGGTACGAATAACTCACATTATACTTAAGTTACAAAAAAGTGTGGAGAACAACAATTGTAGAACATGAACAGTTTAACAAGATCTAAACCATTTTACGATCCAACTCATAATAACGGAGATATTTTCTATTTCCAAATCCCGCTCTAACCCCCCCCCCCTCTGCTGGTCCGATTTAAGCCATTAACCAATATGATCTTTATTGTTGTATGAAACTGTTAAATATCGCATATGGTATAGATCAAATAAAGATTTTCATGTAAAGAACGAAAAGTCGTAATTGATGACGTCGTCACTCGACGTATTTGTATTTATCTCACAAAGTAAATATTCAGTGAAAACCATAATGAAGAGATTCATGACATAACAGCACATTGTTAATATTTTATGAGTAGGTGCGGGGGTTTACTCATGGTCAAAAACTAAAATATGAAAATATCTCTATATATCTGTTCAATATACAAAGAACATGAACATAACTATATTTATAGAATGTAATATGTGCATAGAAGATCGATTTTATACAATCTTTCTATCAAACGCGTAATAACGGAGATATTTGGAACTTTCGAAATTCCATCCTCTAAATCCCCCACCCACCCCCTGTCCGATTTCAGCCGTTAACGAATTTGACCTTTATTTTAGTTTTGAACGGACTTCATTCCGTCATCTCCTGGGTATGATCGATGGAAATTTCTTGAGTACAGCCACAACATCTGATTTCTCCTAAGGTAATTCTGCTAAAATAAACACTAAAGTTCGAATATAAACGATATCATGAGAATCGTTTGACATCGATTTTTCTCATGAATAAAATGAATCGTAGGATTCATTGAATCGATGTTCGGTTACGAGTCGCCCATCAGAAACATACCTACCCCAGGAGAGTGCGAACAGCTCTGAGCTGGAGTGTTGCCCTCTCTCTCGCCACCCCCCACCACTCGGGCTCATCCCCACCCCTCTGATAGCCTCCCCTCCCCTGAGCCGTTGCAGTCGAGCCTCTTCGTCAGTCTAAGCTGTGCAGTGGTAGGGCCCGTGTCGAGTGGCATGTGATAGTGTTATCGGCTACAATGCGGGGAGTACAGTCCGGCGTTAGCCCCCAACAGGGCGGTTATCTCAACTTGTCTGCCGAGTTGCTCCAGCGAATTGTCACCTCTGAGCCTATCGAGAAATATTTCGCCGTTGAGGAGGAACCCTTTGCAAGGTAAGCCAAAATTATTTAATTTAATTTTTTTTTTTGCTTTCTCATGATTCCCTCATTTGTAAATATTTCAGAAAAAAAATAACAAACATTCACAGTTAAATTAATTTTAACGTTTTCCTCGGGTGTCAGAGTTGTTTTTAATAAAATAACAATACCTGTCAACTTAATTTGTACATTCCTTCTCTCATAAAAAAAAATATGTATACTTATATTTAGCCACAAAATATACATCTACTAGTATGAGAAAAGTATTAAACTGATTTTTGACTTGCTAAACCCTCTTTAAACTGCTATTTGTTTATATACACTGACACCCGCTACTTTGTTGCAGTTCCAATAATTCAAAATACTTAATGACAAATGTTTTAAAAAAATATGTTTTTAAATCTTCTCGTCCCTAGGACGTTTTCATGGATAATTAATTTAGCGGAAAAGGAGAATTTAACTTGCTTTTAGAAGTAATAGTTTATTCCGTCAAATACTATACTTGCCTCTGATAAGGATTTTGAACATAATCGTGAAGTATAGATGTCAATTAAATCATTACTTCATTCGATGTATTTTATCTCTCGATATCTCTTAATTCCCTTTATTGCAATAAACAATATCAGCTGACGTAATTAGCCAATTTTACATCTGTCAGCCTACACAAAATATTACTTTATATATTATTTTTACATATTGAATTTAACTAAATATTAAAACTTTTCGACTGTCATTATTATAGTTAATTTATCTTTTAAATAAAATGAAAACAGATTCAAAAATAATAACAATCTTTTGTATCGTCGCAGTTTAGTGATACCCATTATTATTTAACATGTTATCTTCATAACATAATATTAATTGAATATCATAAAAGCGTTTTTCAGCACGATCAAAAATCTGTCTTACGTCATTTTAGATTTGTTTCATTCTGTATAAATCTTTATCTGTAAAATGCTCATGGGGAAATGAATCATTTGTTTCAGTATCTTATTTGTCAACAAATATATATACCGAACGTTACGTTATTACGAAGAGATACGTTAGCATAAAGGACTAGAATAGTTTTCCTTTAAATATAATGAATAAAGAGCAATCTTTAGTTTAGTTGAGAAAATTAGATTTAATATATTTTTCCATGGAAAAGATAGTGTTCTTGTAAATATCGCAGATTGATTGTACCCTTGAGAAATAATTTCATCATTTAAAAAGGGCCTTGACATAATTTGAAATAAGTATATAATCACTGATTATCTTTAAATTGAAATACTCGGTACAGGGAATATTAGTCGCACCATGTATATTATTTATGACCTTTTGCAAAAGTAAAGAAACAGTATTTTTATGAATCGAGAAGTTTAATAATGATATCAGAAGCAAAATTTAAAGTGTATTGTGAAACACATTTAATTTTAAAGAGATTATTTCATAAATATTACATTTATAAGTGGCTAATTCCTTCAACGATATGTCTAAGACGGCGCTATTGGATACTCAACACGCAACACTTCGTGTTTCCAGTTGTACTTTTCTTTCTTATTAGTTGAAATAAGAAACGATGGAACAATAATTTTATTGAATTAATAATGAATCAATTGTCTACTATGTAGTCTATTATTTAAATATTTTAATGGTATATTAAAATTATGTTTTTCCATAAGTTGTTTCTTGGAAGTGTAGGTTTTAGTGTTTTGTTTTTGCTTAGTTCTTTCAAGTTTACTAACAACAGGAACATTTTAAAATCTGTTTCACTTTTAATATTAATTAATAAAGTTCAAATTATCCCGAATAACACCAAAAGAAATTTTTTTATAATTTTGTTAATATGACATGAATTATATCCTTCTTAAGAAACCAAGCAAATGTAAAGCTCACTTGTTGAGAAGCCATTTATGAGATTATTATTACATAATTTATTTGTGTTATCATCTGTAACATGATATAACGGAAAAGCAAAATTGGCACATGTTGAAACATATTACGCTTTTGAGCTTATTTCTTCTAAATTTTGCTATATGAAGATTCTGATTTGTATAAAAATGAGTCATATTTTGTGGTCAAATTTTAATTTTGGATTTAAAAATGATAGTAAATAATTATTATTGATAAGCATTATTAACAATGGTGGAATACGGATCTGCCTATATTAATCATTTTAATATCAAGCTTTATTCTTTTGTGAAACTTAATTATTCATAAAAAGTTATTACCATCCTTTTAACAGAATATTTTTTTTTAATAACCCAACGAAATTTAAACTTGTTCTGATCTAACCAATTATGGTTGGGTGGGTGGTGCGATTATAAACCACTCAATAGCTCAAAAGGCAATGCACTGAAAAAAAGTACGATACTTGGCAGATAGAACTAGGGCAAAATGAAGAATTATAATTTTCTGGTCCTATGTTACAATTAATAGACGATAAATATTATTGTAAGTTTTAAAAATAAAATAAATAATTTATTATAACAATGGTAGCAATAATCATCAAAATTTACTCAATTTTTTCCACAAAACAGCTTTATAAATGTAGGATACAGCTTTGAAATGATCATATAATTAACGTTTGAAGTGTCTCACACGTTTAGGGATTTTGTTTTAATATTGAACACCTACGTCATTTGGAGGTAACAAAAAAAAATCTGGTTTTCCCATTGTAAAGTGAAAGGGTAGGCGTAGAGAATAGTTAAATACAGTTATTTAGGCCGTTTTCCCGCGATTATATTCCCCCTGGCGGAACGCTTCCCACAACGGAAGGTCGCTCATGATTTTTCGGCACATTGTTTACACTTTACTTTCATTCGGTGGAACAATAGGAAGACAGACTCCTGGGATTGTTCTAGATGAACAAAATGTACTTCCTACAACTGCAATGTTCATAGTTATGATTTGCTTATGCAGATCAAGTTTCAGAAGAGGGATCTTCGATCCCGCAGACCCTATACAAAATATTATTATACTAAGGCTAAGGAGGAATGTTCTTTGCATAACTATGAATGTTATTAAGAAGACTATGTACACAATAATTAATATAAACCTAATACTTAATCTCTTGCATAATTATTTCTCTGAATTATCGTCCTCTTGAGCTACATGGATTGTCTTCTAGTTATCACCCAATCGTTGTCAGGGTGGAGATTAAGGATTGTATTTACTATAACCCTTTGTCATGTATTAAGCAAGTTAAATTAATATCATAAATCGGTAAAAATATTTATCACATTCAATGCCAACATTCCATAGTCATGTTACAAATTTTTTTTAAAAAAAATTAACGATTATCATCTGTCAACGAATATAACAAATCTAAGACTTATTTGTATATATTATATATTCATGCGTTTCCGTTAAATTGGTGGATATTATATTTGAGAAGGGTCATGGCAGGGATATCAGCTATTATGGTTATCCTATTACACGATTATCTTTTTTCTTAATAGATGACGATCCGTTCAAAATGCTTTATATATATATATATATATATATATATATATATATATATATATATATATATATATAAATACAAACACACACAGAAGCATATGTGTTCTCACTCTAGCGTTCGAAATTTGGGTTTGGTCGTTACGCGTTGTGGTTAAAACAAAGGATCATACTCGTTAACGCCTGAAATTGGGCAGGCAAGGGGTTTTAGTTTAGGGAAAATTCAAAATTTCTCCCTTACTATATTTCGGATCTAAAAATTGTTAGAAACGATATGATTGCAAAGTTAATGCTCTATAAATGTTTGACTGTACATTTTTCTCTACCTCGAATATTTTTGCATTTTGTTAATTTTCAGGCCCCAGTAAACCCCCACTTTAACAAAAAGCGAATATATGTTGAAGTGTATTATTCCAAACTTATAACAAATCAAATATTCTTTTCAGTTTATCATTACTAGATGAGATACGTGCAAATAAGTTTGGTGGTGAAGTCATCAATTAACATAATATTCTTGAATCAAAGATGTTAATTTGATCTCTGCCATGCTCGATATTTAACCGCTCGAGCCTAGGGATTCGGGGAGTTAAAAGAGAGGGGGAATTCGAAAATTCAAAATATCTCCGTTATTATCAGTCGAATCGAAAAGTTTTGTAGGTTCATTTTTGTTATGCTATTAGATACCATTCAATAGTTTGCTCTAAACAATTTTCTGTAATTCTAATATTAGGTGAGTTATTCGTACTTTCTTGTTTTCAATCTTCAGTAAACTCCCTTTTCTAATTATCATTGTACTAATAAAGAATATATAGTGAGATGAGATCAGTAATACGTCACGTGGGAAATCTTCTTAGTCTACGCAGCTCCTGCATGACGGGCTTTTTATCAATGGACCTGACTCATCTGGGTTTGCTGGAAGTAAGCCAAATAGCTGCGATACCATCGTCACAAAGAAACAGACAGGCAGAAGTGCTGATAAGGAGGGCACAAGTCGGTGACAACCTGCCAAAACCTGTTCCTTCCTACGCGCCGGCCACATTAAACTCTTGTCCGATAAGCAATCCCCACATACTCAGCCTGTCCGTATTAGACCAACAAAGTAACCTGAAATATGGCTGTATTATAATATGAGCATGCGATACACGGCTTGATAGTGTCATTTCGCGTTTGTAGCAAACCATTCAACCGGTTTTCTTGTACTTCGTTTTGAACAACTGGATGAGAGGTTTAAATGTATTCATAAGCTCATTTGAGGTTAGCCTCATGCAGTTGCTCATAATTCAATTGTATGTAATTTATTAACATCTACTTTGTAACACTATTGGAAGGGCTATCTACAGGTTACCCCATTTTCTAGCCAGGGTGAGAAAGAATGAGGATTCATTTAATGAGTTCATCACTAAATAAAGCCCTAATTCAAACTCACGATTCAAGGTTTACCAAGTGAGATTCTGACCAATGCCTTAACTCAAATGGCTAACCTGAGCACCAATTCCATGTTATTATTGTACATTTTAAAAATATCTTTATCATATTAATACATATGACTTGTTTCGAAGGGTGGCAGTGGAGAATTTTATTTTTGATAAAATAGCAGCACTCTGCAACTTAATTTGTACTCAAAACCGGTTCTTACAAAAAAATACACAGAAAGGATAATGTATGATTATTATTATATTTCTATCATGGATTTTATATCCATTCTTCCTCTTCGTCTCCTAAGACCACGGCATGAAAGAGCAAATTTAGTTTTCTTCCTGTACTACTGTCTTCTTTTTTTTTTTTTTTTTTTTTATGTAATTGCATTCTATATTCTATATATTATGATAAAATAGTACTATTTACTTGCCAGGAGACGTTTTTATGGTTAACTACTACCACTACATTGTTTGAAAAGACAATTATCCAATCCACAGGGCATTTGAAAATGATCCAATTAATATGAAATTATATCAATTAATATTAATATTCTTAAATTAATCCTCCCATAAATTAGTCTAACCAATTGAAAGTAGAGTTATACACAGGGTATTTCCTATGATGTCATTAGTTTAAGAGGAAGTTATTTAAATTACTGTTCTGTGTACTCTATTTATTTCTCTTGGAAAAATATAGTCAACGTGAAATTTATGCATTGTTTTAATAATTCTATTCCAAGAGGCATGTTTTTATAATATTTACCTTCCCAATCATTTGAATTTTTGTTCATTAGATAACTGTTAAAGTTATAAAATGGAGGGATAAGAAATTATTGCGTAAAGGAATTGTTTCTGTTTTGTAGTGTTTACTGAGAACAATGTCCTTTTTGGTGCGAAAATAAATATTTGAAAATGTAACTTTTCAAAATACTTAATTAAACTAATATCAAAAAGATATCTTAAGATGTGAGCTCGTAACATGTGAGTCATAAATTGAATTCCGACGAATGATGTAATATATTTCGTGAATATTACTATATTAGTTACAATACTTGAGTCAGGTCAAATAGCATTTTAAAAAAATTGTAATTTTTCCATTTGTATTTAGTATATCCATCTAAATGATTAATGTAATGATTTTTACACGACTTAATATTCACAGAATTTTTCGAAGTTAAACTTCTCTTAATTATAAATATAATAAATAATAATAATGCTATGCTGCCACAAAGTATTAAAAAAAACTCTCTAAAGAGCTCGTTATCACAGGAAACTCCGAAATAAGAGACTGAATAGGTGAAATGATGCGATAATAAGCTAGGATAGGAGGTTCAGACATGGCTACCTGAGAACGACCTAGTTTGGCTAATGGCTAGGTAGGGAACGAGGCCTGTCTTTCGTAACCCACAACCTCTCTCACAGTGTGTGCCCACCATGCAATATCCCGCAAATTGCAATAAGAGCAACAAGATAATTATAATATCTATGTCTTAGGAAAAAAAAAAATTGCACCTCTTTGGCCGAAGCATTGAGGAGTGAATAATTTGATATGGGAAGCTTCCATAATGAGTGAAGCTGGCTCAAGATGAACAAGATCGGATAAAGCATGTTGTGTTACCAAGAAATAAAAAAAAAAATCACCACTTCAAAAAACATTTACGGCTAGAGGAGTATTGCTCTCACAGGAAACCAAAGTGAAAGAAATTACATATTTTTTTATATTTAAAACGAATCATATAGCATATCCATTACTCTTCTTCCAAAATGCTAGATGGTAGAGGAACCAAGTGATGAAGATTAATAAAAAGGCCTTGTCCATAGGTTTTTAATATATTTATCTTCATGCCGCATGTTTATCGTTTTTAATTTTATTGGTTGATTATTTTTTTTAAATTTTCTATTCTTTATAACCTTTTTTTTCATGTTTTGTGGCTGTTTTTACACTGTTGACCATGTTACGTTTTTTATTTAGTCTTTCGGTTTTTGCTTGTCCAACGATGGTGCACTGACTCTGAAAGTGAACTTAGCATAAATTAAAACATCACAAGAGTACAAGGCCTTTTTGTTGTTCTCGATATCAATTACTAGTATTAATTTGAAGAAAATATTCCAGATTTCATTTCCAAAAAAAAGTATCTATCGTTGGATTAAGTATATCAACTTTAGAGATTGTTTAATAATCCTCCGTGACATATAATTAATTTTTTGTTCTCTATTTATAAAATTATTTCGAGATATTTATTTGTTTTTTTGATTTTTCAAAACTGAAAAATATATTCAAGATCGGTATTTAATTTCTTATATATGCTAAATAAATTTAAAGATACTCAAGATACAGTCAAACTTTTTATATAAAAACACAAAGGCCCTATTACAATATAGTATTTATCTATCCTTGTTCATACTTAATGATATTTTTCACAGTTGTCAATTTAAATGCTCTGGATTTAATTTAATGAATAACATTTAATTTATTTATTTAATATGGACTATGTCGACTCATGTTCGTAAATCACGTGGCTGTAGAAGGGAGAAGTGGGGAGGGATTGCTATGCAGCCTGTTAATGTCAAGGGCGACCGCTTTTAAGTGCAGCACACCCTTTAATATGCATCTATGTGGGTGTGGATCTGAAGGAGGGGTAGTGATAACGAACACTGATAAGGGGATATGATGACGCAAAGGGGAGACGACCCTTACCGTTCTCTAGCAAGTCCTGTATATAAGCCTCCCGATAGGAATTCTCCCAGCAATTAATTGGAGAACTCTCCCTGCTTGTCTTCTTGTTTCTCTTCTCTCCCAAGGG
Source organism: Riptortus pedestris (assembly GCA_019009955.1). Taxonomy (NCBI): domain Eukaryota; kingdom Metazoa; phylum Arthropoda; class Insecta; order Hemiptera; family Alydidae; genus Riptortus; species Riptortus pedestris. Next base: position 32,570,855 of record CM032230.1, on the reverse strand, counting down.
ATTTATAAGACAATTTTCTGCCCATTAGAGCCCAAGAAATAGGAGCGTATGTGTTTCTTATCTTATCCCAGCAGGGATAGAGTAATTTGTTTCCATTACCTTATTCACTTACCAACGACCATAATGCTTCCAGTGTAGATAACGTTTACAGACTGAATACAGAGCTGCAAGAATTTTTTGTGGGAGTTGTCGTCCAATCAGTCTGTCCCGTGGCCTGTCAGTGAGTCCCGAGACCAGTACTTCATATTTGAAGTTGTTACTTTGTTGAATGGCGATACAGAGATTTCTCCTAGGCCGATAATCGTGTAACTAAAAGAAATGCAGTTTCGTCGTGCACAGTCGTTCATCACGCAACCACTGGGCTACACATCTTAGATTAGAGAATTGATTTTAGCTTGACACTCCAAGTCATTTAGTTCTGACTCGATTTGCTGGGACCAGTTTTCCTTGGATTGATAGATCGCTGGTGTCTTGCATTGTCATGGCTTAAGTGGGACAGGGAATTAATCTTAAGCACAATAGGTTATACTGGTTACCTCAAGCTAGAATAAATGGGAGTATATTGGTGTTTATAGGACGGCTGGTTTGCCGAGTCTTATTGTTGCTTGGGCACAATGGAAGGACACTGGTCCTTCTTGGCCAAGGGCATATTCGTGTTGCAATAATTGGCATTATTTTGGTTCCAAAATACGAAAATAAGACTTGCCATCGGTATATGACATTCGGAAAACAGTATGAATATTTCACATGAAATATATTTTAAAAAGAAAATAAGCTCAGAGCTTTTCTAAGGATCGTTTCCCGATCCTTTGAAACCACTTAGAACTGCAGGGTAGAGTCGAAGCCCTCTTGGGAATTGTTCCGGGCCATTAAGCTTCACAATAGCTCGAAGATAGGTTGTGCTTTACAGCTGGGTTGTCCTTAGGTATGCGCGCAGAGTGCTCTAGAACAACATTCAAGAAAAGAGCTCAAAGGACATCAAACTATAATTTGAAAATTAAACGTACTTCATAGATAGAAAACATATACTAAGAGGAAACGATATCTGTGAATGAATAGTCAACTCACAAAACTATTTTCAGGGGAAAATGTTTTCACCCAAAAAAAAAATACAGTTTTTAGTTTAATCAATGGCGGGGAGATCAAATAAGGGATGCGAGAAGGTGATTTTTATTTTATTGTAGAATCCACTGCCACGAAGAAAGGTTTTTATAAGTGTGAGTAGTTCTTTGGAAATTCATTACGAAAAATATATTAGGAATAATACTAATAAAAATATGTCGTCTGTTGTTCTAAAAAGGTATTTAGCCAAATATCTTCAATAGAAATGACAAGCATGACCAAAATCTGTTTCATAGTAATGTACTTCAGAAGACAATGTTCAATTTCATGATGAACGGTGGCAAAAAATAAACTTGCCTCTGTAATTTGTAATTTATTTATAAAAATTCTAGTTTGTCTTTTTTTGAGCATTAGTATAAATTTCCTTTTCGCAGGTTTGTACGAAGCTATTGGTTTTAGCTTATCAATCTAGATGGCAGAATTTTAGTTAGTGCTCTTGTTTTTTTTTGTTTTTTTTTTAAATGATCGCAGTGCTTAGCGGTTGATACGAATATCAATGTTTTCCGCTTCCTCAATAAGATACATGACTTCCGGACTCAATAAAACTGAAAAAAAGCAAACCAACCCAGAGCTAAATATCAATTCACTCTGTTACTCCGCGGAATGTGATAACTGCCCTCTCTGGCGGAGTAAAAACAAACATTTGAGTTAGAAGGGGTCGTATAGTGTGGGCAATATTGCAATATTGGAGGGGAGGGTAAATATAGCCAAGTCGACACCCTAACCCACCCACTTGGGGTTTGCTAACCCTCAGCTGTGGCTGTCTCCTCTCGGCTACCATACAGAATACCACAAGCTCTTATTCGACAGCAAATTGATTCTTCCAATTTAGTCATTTATGTATACATTAGTTGGGGCTATAAATATGCCTCCAAGTAAGAACCACAATTTTCATAGTGATTAAGTGATTTTTTTTTATTCTTATACTTAGCTTCGTATATATTCTGGTTCCGTTTTCTTCTCAGGGTACGAATACGAGATGTTTATATATTTAAAATCAGGCACACACTCCACAACTGGTAAATTACCTTGATTATTACATTAGCACACAAATTAAATATTATGTTACACATAATTGGAAGTATTAAATTATAAAGAAAACATATCTTATAAATCATATGCAATATCTACCAATTTCTTTATCAAAAAAATTCTGTAAAATAATTGTTTATCCCCCGACGAGCTATTTTATATTCTTGGATCATATTCTGCAGCTGCTTTTGCAGAAATTTTCATATTCACACGGTAGAAAACACTCCTCCATCCCTCGAATAATATCATATTTACACTTCTGAGAATTAGTCACTCTAGACTGAAATCTGAACCTCAGAAATTATGCACCTCCTTCATTTAGTCAGCCTTCGCTGAGAAGAATAAAACAACTCAACTAAAACATAATTGTCAATACAGATGGTTTAATTATTTTGTAAGTTTTTAGATGCAGTGTCCAACTTAGTAAATGTCAGGACAATTATTTTTTTCAAATTGCTTATCGATAAAATGTAACAGAGCTCTCAAAAAGACATAAACATGCATATATTTGTGGTCCTGATCTTATTACCTATTGCAATGCTTTGTCAAAGATACAGATGCCATATTTCAATACCCTAATAACGAAAGTATGAAAAGTTTTGGTCCCTATTAAATACCTTGAATAATATTGAAACTTCGAAACATTTAGCAAGTGAAATTGAGAAGGGTCAATATAAAATACGGAAGAGTGAACATGAAGCTATTGACTAGAAGCAGGTTGGGATCTTCACCTGACATCAATTTCGACTAGAATCTATGAAGGGCTAAGCTTTGTCTTTGGTACTCAATACCAGATGTGATTACTTCTTTTTTCAATAACTCTCACTTTTCTGAAGAATTTCACTCTTAGCTATGGGAGTGAGGCAAATCTTCCGGAAAATTAATCCTCCAATCAAATATCTCTAGAACATTTAGCTTACGTCTTTGAAGATTGTAATTCACATTCGGTATTCTAAAACCTATGCAATTCCTTGCTATTACAGAACATCTAGTAACTGTTCAGAAGCCATGAGGTTTACTTATTCCTATGGTTACACAATCATGTTATTTAATAATGTTCAGAGACTCGATGCTTATCATCAGTCTTGAACAGATGTTTCAAATCATCATCATGACATCGACAAACAAGGTTTCCCTGAACAAACTTCAACCGGACTGCACTCGGCGCTATGAGATTGCAAGTTAGGAAGCAGGCAACTGCGGAGTAAACCGAATTCAGAGAATGACTATTGCATAGAGTTTATTTCGTCTGGAATGGAGAAAACCTACAGTCGACTTAAGAGAATGGCTGAATGCTTTTATTATTTTAAATATTGTATGTTTAACAACTTCATGACGAAGATATCAAAAATTTTAAGTCCCTTTTTCGAAATCTCACTTTGCCTGGTCCAATTCCAGCACGTTTTTAGAAGCCTTTTCCATAGCAACACTTGAAACTACTGCATGCTCATTGTTACAACGTTCATGGTTTATTAACAGAATTACTGCCTGTAACATTTATTACGTACATCTATGTACAGGGCTAATTTAGCTTAGCATTGTCCTAGAGATAGGAAGAGCACATGGCCTTAACTTCAGAGACCGCGCCCTCGCCTTAGGTGGTGGTATCTTATAGAGCCATAAAAGGGATTCGGTGGAAGAGATAAGGGTGGTGTAATTAAGCTGAAATGTTGGCAGACCTGCTGCGGGAGGGATATAAATTGAACAGACGACACACACACACACTCCAGTCGACGGCAGGCGATGGGGGGAGATAATCTTCAGCGGCTAGGGGCAGACACGCCTCGCCGTTCTTCGCCTCTCTAACGACAACGTGTAGGCCCTGTTTTTCTATCGCATTAGGCTAAAGTTTTTATCGGGGAAGCGTAAATAAAGACAGCACAATGCCCGGGGGTTGATGGGAGATAAGACCAGGAAATAGGGAGAGCGCATCAACAAGTATCAAGAATTGAAACCCTTAGTTTTAAACGTACTTGTGGGTTTTTCAGTTACTATAAAAATAAAATGGAAAAAAGAAGTTAGTTAAACTATAGATAAATATATTAAAACATTTTAAAGTCTTAATCTAACTTGAATATGACATTTAAATGAATAATAATATATTATATGCTTTATGATATTATGTTACTCTAGGATCAAAACATTAAAAAAAAACAAGTTTTCTATTTAAAAAGCCAGCTGATAATCTTGTTTTTGGCGGTTTTAGAGTTTGAACTGCTTGGTTATTTTTCAATTAACTTTGTTTATCTTCCATTCTTCTTGTTATGGTATTTAACTATTAACTTTCAGGGAATTTGAAATTGTTAAGCCATCATACTGTTTCACGGGAAGCGGGTATTTATCTAGCAGCTGAATAATTCATCTATTAATAGCGTCCTGCAAGTTGTGCATAATAAGGAAATGTCATAAGGATACCATCAGGTGATATCAAAAGAACCCTGGTTTTATTTATGAGCAAATAAACCCCGGAATAATGCTCGAAGGAAAGTGTCCTACAGGGTGACATTGAATTTAATCACTATCGATTATACATTAGTCGATAATGAGAGATGGAATATAGGAAGAAGTTGGCATACGATCAAGAAGGCAGGTACACTGGTTTTATTTGCTTGCGTAATCAGCTGTTGATTTGCTGTTTTATCACGTGCGCCTGTAATTGCAGGGCTCTGTCCGTCCTCTGCGCCGTCCTTCTGACGTAGCTGCCAATCCAACTGACTCTTTAAGATAGAGAGAGAGAGGATTACACCCAATAACTGTGTTCCGATGCCCAGGGTCGCAAAAGCTAAAAAGCCGTAACCACTTCCTGAACGCTGCATTGGAACTCAATAACTAGCTGCCAATTACGACAGTTGAGTTGTCATATGAGTTTTCCTTGCGGAAGTTACTCATGGGCTTAAATTATGCATTTGCAAAGCGGAAAATTGTCTGTTTTGACACAATCAAAGTTGATTTGTTTAAAATTAATGATAATCCATTTCCATTTGTCACTCTAATAGGATTGAGGCATATCTTTCCATGATTCATTTTCTAATATTGTTAACTTTTCCGTACTTCGATTTATTTAAGTCAAGAAACTATAACAACAATCAAGACAAGTTTATCTTTTCTAAAATAAAGAATGTTCTAAGAGAAACCACTTTCTGACTCAGCTATTGATAAAATATAAAAATAGAATCCATTTGATATTGCATTCTGTGATACCTATAGCCCTTATATAAGAAAAGGGCTTCTGAATAATACGAACTAAAGAGAAGAAGGTTAAGAAGCTCAACGCAAATATTTTTCAACTCAATACATTTTGGATAAAAAAATAAATATAAAAATGTTCTCAATAGAAAATTATAGGATGAGGAAAGAGATCAGTTGTAGAATTGCGAAGAATTAAAATTCAAGCACCGATTTAAAAGAGGCTATTTCATTTGAAAATAAACCGCCCTCTTTAAAAAACGTCTCTGAATCCGTCATTGTGAAAGTTCAAAGGCTACTATATAGATGTAGTGCCCTTAGATCCAAATATTTGAATGTGAATTACTACTTTTAATTTAAAAGTAATTCTTTGTTTAGATAAATTAATTCATTTTCATAGGTCTGGTATGTGAAATTCGAAAATTAAATATATTAGGGTTCACTTCATGCTTGAGTAATCAAACCATTCAGTCAGGAATTATAATTGGAGTTGTTAACAAGGTAGATGGCGAGATTGTCTTGTGTCATATTTGTCGAAAATGCATTTTACTATAGAGAATAATTGGAATGAATTACGAGTACTTAAACAAGATGCAGATATTATTAAGGGAAAAGAATACCAAACTCCAACGTTAAAATTTTTGTTTTAATTATTTTTTTTACTAGAAATGGAACGTTAATAAACGTTTTTACCCATACGTTCATATTTTCTATTTAATTCTATCTCATGATTTCCTATCATTTAGATTCGTCAATCTGATGAACATTCATTGTATGTTGTTAATGCAATGCATGAATAAAAGTATTGGCACCCGTTTATGCTTCGGAATTAGATTGTCTGGAAACAAAATATACATACTATATTTATAGGAAACTATTTATTTATAAAATTATTTATTAATTAAACCAACAGACTAAGAACTATCTCCACTTCATAGCGAGACCAGTTGGAGTAATAGTTCCATGACGTCTATCGGTTGCCACAAAAAGAAATTCCTGTGGCTCTGTGGGTGGCAATAACCGCTGGTTCGTCACGCATCCGCCACTCCATCTCAACGACTCTCTAGGCCCTTCTTCAGTACTAGATACAAAAAAAATTCATAACTGAAATAAAATTAATTGCCACAATAGGAATATGAAAATTAAAAAAAAAAAAAAAGTTTGCCGTATTTAATACCAATATAACATTGTTAGTGGCTTGTACAGTTAGTTTTAAGGGCCTCATCTTCCTCTGTCCTTTACTTTTTATCATTTATCCTAGAAAAGTCTGTCACGCAGGGGCTGCGTAATCTAAGCAGATTTCCCAAGTTCTGGTATACTCTACCGATCTCATATCATCATGTTTTTTTTATTTATAAGTAAAACCACGATGAGTAGAAGGGGGAGGGGTTACTGAAGGCAGAAAACAAGAATTTACGAATAACTTGCTTAATACTTGAGTTACCAAAAAATGATTAGAACAACAATTTTAGAAAATTTAAAGAAAGAAATGTTTAAGGACATTGGTTCTATAACATTTTATGATCAGACTCAGAATAACGAAGTTATTTTAAAGATTCTATTTCTGTCCGTCTCAATAATGTAAATAATAATATTTACATTATTGATTGTATTATTTTAAATGGTTGTATGATTTTATGGAAGTGTAGACATTTTTATCTTATATGTATAATCAGCAGATGATCTGCAATCATTACGAGGTCCATTTAACATTAAGTTTATGTGTGTGTGTGTGTGTGTGTGTTTGTATTAGCCTGCTAACGCAAACACAACACCAACACCTAGTTTAGCGTATTTTCTTGAAAGTGTTTCTTTGTTTATCGGATTAATGTCCGTCGCCTTTAGATACCATAATTCCTTTCCATTTGGCCTTTGGAATATGTTGGGAACCACTGACGCAATACCTTATTTATGTATCCACATGAGCCTATTGTTTAAATTTTGACAAAGGCACACGTGTCAGGCTATCAGCTCGTATCACAATTCCTTCTAAGCCTATTACAGCCCGCCTTCGTCGTGTTATCACGCGTCAGCTAGTTATGGCCAATCGCTCGGACGTACGTGACGCTTACACGTCGCCCTCCATTTAGCCCGTGCTCTATTAGGCAAACGAGATTATTTACGGAACTACCATTATAATTGGTGCATTCGGTGCGTGCCTGGAATTATTTAGGTAACTATTCCTAGGAAAATATTTAATTAAACTGTTTCTAATTATCTGTTAGGCGGAAGTAAGTAATGGTTTAACTACGGCCATTTTGCGTTAAGAAAAATGCGATGTGTACACTACACGACTCCCTTGTAAAACATACAAACCGTTTTGCTGAACTTCATTTAAAATTATTTCATTTGAAAGTGATATGATGCACCGGACCAAAGAGTGTCATGATATATAAATTATAGACCATTTTATTTGAAACAAAAAAAGGCATTAAAGAAAAGTTGGAACGGAGAAATTTGCAATTTTTTATTTTCTAAACCAACTCACTTCCTTTAGTTCACTTCAATCAAAAATCAGATACAACAACGATACGACATTTTAAAATATGAAATTTCAGCCTATTAAGACCGTCTAAGAGTTATACAATAAATGTAAATGCGTTCAGAAAAACATTTTTTCCTTGCAAAGTTTATGCATAATGAAACAAGTCGCATTGGAATCAAGGAAAGTCAAAAAGGTTCATTTTGTTGAAATTTTTCGCAATTACAATACTTCATATAAGGAAGTAAAATCTATATAAACAACCAAGTACTGTTTTAAATTGACACCAAGATTATATTTTTTAAATCCATAAAACTGAAATATAACAATATATTTAACAGACTAGTAACATTGTCCTGATAATTTATTTCTAAATACACGTGATAGAATATTACCTTATTTTGATAACTTGAAATAGGCAAACGGTGTTTGCTTTTCTGTTTCCAATTATGACAATCTTTTCCGAATTCACTCTTTCCTTTAAAAGTATGGTTTTATTTTTTTTTTAATTTGCCTCTTATTGGAGCGTATTTTCTGTGAATAAAAACTTTATTACAAGAAATTATCAATATTATTTGATAACAGTTTCTCAAATATTTTAGCGCTATAATTTTGATCTTGTGATTACCGTCTCTCCACAATTACATATATACATATTTTTTTACATATATGATTACTTATTGGGAATGCAGCTCAGGCAAAAAAACTGTCCACTATTAGAGGGAAATGAGGGACCTCACTTCCTATCATCTTGCGTAACCATATTCGCTATTGCGTACGCTTTTGAAGAGATGTATCAATTGATTGGGAAGGAGATTAGAGACGAAACGGAAAGTATTGCATAAAAGGACAAATCGTTCTCTAAAAGCAATTTCACAATGTTCTACGCGAGCTGTTACAGGCGAATATTTATTATTGCTTTCTCTAAAATAGTATATTTGCTAGTTGGGGGTGAAAGTTGGTAATTGAGAGTGTTGCCTGTCGTGGGGGTGGATCTCTAGCAGCATTCCACTGCTCCTTCTGACTCACCTACCGAGGTGGGCGGTGCCCATGCTTTTTTAGCAGATTTCCCTTAATAATATATATATATATATATATATATATATATATATATATATGTGTGTGTGTGTGTGTGTGTGTGTGTGTGTCTATTACCGCTCTAGTGGTCAGAATGTTTAATAGTCGTCACCAAACTCGATATATAAGCGTTTCAGGTAAAACTAGAGATGTGTATAAAAACTTTTGGCAGGATAAGTAAGATCTCCAAAATCACAAAACGGTTTTCAGGCAATAAAACATAACATTTGTTGTTGTTTAACTCTTATTTTATTAATACCAATGATTAATCTGAAATAATATCATAATAAATCTTCTTAAAAAAAAATACGAAAGTGCCAGAAAAACACTTTTCTTCGAATATTATATTTTCTATATTTCTTTCTTTATGGATTTTCACTTGTGATAAAGTTTAAAACTGCTCAAATAATAAATTTGGTAAGAGTTATTAAATCAGTATTTCATCTATTTATATATAAAAAGTTCATTAAAATCTCCAACTGAAGTAATAACCATTAGGCATATTTTTAAAAAAAACAACAACATAAAGAAGGAAAGATATTTTTTTTATTAATGTAATCATGGCCTTTGCTTAATTAAATTTTCTAGAGACTGAAAAAAATAAAATAAAGTCATTTAATTAAGTAAGAAAAAAGTTACCTCCATAGCACGATTTCCTTTTCGGAACGGAAGGTACGTGGAAATATACCGTTCCAATTGATTGCATGGAAACTCTGCGGAGCGAGCCAAAGCACTTATAATTAATGACAGTACTCCATCTTGGGCGATTGACTCGTTAGCGGATATGATATAGTTGTAAAATAGAATATCATACATATTTATAGACTGTATGTCGCGTTTATATATATATACAAAGAGGTGGCTTGAAGGGTTTGAAGCACGCTTAGACAGGATTCTCCGCTCTTCGGAAGGTCAAAACGGAGACGGCTAGTTTTTATATAATCCCTTCTTTATTCAACAGTTAATTCTATTTCTGGCTACCCCTTTATTCATACGCCTCTACGATTGTAAATTTATTCCAGTCGTCTTTATTCAGGAGAAGAGACTTGTAAACTAAAGCAGTGGCAATAAATGCTGCGGGATACAGTAAACATTTTTGATTTTTTTCCTTTCGTCATAATTATTGACAATTTCAAATTAACGAGAAAACTTTTAAGCATTCCTATGCCATTTAGATTACATAGTGTACAGTTGTATAAAGCATATCTATTATATAATCAATATGGTGAATCATTAGTTTTAGCAGCATAAATAATAACCTAGGTATTTCTGTTGTAATGACAACTCTGATCGTCCATGAATATTTTAAATTCTTTGGGGCTCTACAGAAACCATATGTTATTTTGAATAATTCTGTTCGAATTGTAAAAACTGAAAATATGTAACAAAGAAACTCCCCTAGCGTTTTGAACCATCATTTCGAGTCAGGATCGGGTATTCTTGAGGGTGTAGAATTAATATTTGTTAGTGGTGAAAAAAATGCAGAATTTCTATACAAATATATTTCACTGATCGCTTTCTAGAGGTTTCCGATTTCTTCCATTGCGGCTTTATGGATGCAGTGACCCTGGTAGGCTTTCTATTGATTTAAGTTGTTTTTTTTTTTAAATCTTTTTGGTTGGTTTGTCAGTCATGGGGCGCTAGTTTCTAAGAACTTGGTCGAAGATTATCAAAAACATATATCACTGCCATTTCATCGACGTTCCCTCCATCTCTAATATCTTGATCAATGTTCTCATTTTCGGTTTCCAAATTATCCGATATTCTTAAATCAGCTTCTGAAGTGGTAGGTGGTATCGACCAATAATAAATCGGTAATATCGACTTACATATTGTCAGTATATTATATAATAACAATATAAAAATATTGTTCTTTGTTTTTTCAAGGGCCACATTCGCATCTCTCGCTCAATTCAACGTCCACGGTATCCATATAATCACCCTTTATAGTCAGACTAGACACATTATTTACTGACTATAATGAATTCCTTTTGCCCTCGCTTCAACCGATAACATACTAAGTTATCGAAGACTATCAAGACCAGCACCTTAACACGTGGATGATCCGGTGCTAGTAAATTTTGTCATGTTGAGAATGTCGCAAATAAAACTGCATATGAATCTAAAAGTAACAGCTGTGCAAATATTCATTAAAGCAAACCAAATGCTCCGAAAACACACATATTGCATTCCTTAAAAAAATTAAATTCATTCAAGCAAACCATTTTTAAACAAAATCGAGAAACTCTTTTAATTTATCGCCTGTTATAATTTAAACATTGATTGTTATTTAAAACACTTCATACGACTTTAGATTATGTAAATTAAGCATTGTTTTTTCTAGATATCCTGATATGTTCTTGAAATTTTCCAAGAAATCTTGTAGGAAGTATCTGAATCCGTCTTGTATTTGGAGTAAGAGGAACTCTTGTGACTATCTAGGAATTAGGTTATTGTTCTATTTGGTTCCTGTCACAATCTGGAGATCGCAGCATTTCAATCCAGATAAGATAATTGTTCGCAGCAAGAACGGCCATTAAGCCACTTAAAGAACTTAAGAAGCATTTCTGGATCTAAATCTAAGGTCAAAAACTCCGAAGATCCATAACAGTTATCTTAAGCCATTATTAGGTACTCTTCATTTTGCACAACAATCAGGAGAGAAATTCATTGTTCATGCACTGATTGTTCCACATCCTGTACCCACTGACACAGCTTATTGTGCCATAATCTTGCTGGAAGCTTCCCATGTACTTACCGCTATCAGGAGATACACATTAGCATTTTACTAACGGTTAAATTGCCCCAAGAGTTTTAGTCTCGTTAGGAAATATACTGATTTTGTATTTCTAGATTTCTGTATTAATAAAGTAAAACTTTCAAAAGCTGAAAGTTTGTTTAGGGATATATTAAGCTATTGATGTTCTCATAAATCAATTTTTAATGAAATGTGTCCACCGACCTTACCTCGTGGATACAAAAAGGGAAGTTTGTTTATTAAAAATGCCTTTGTATTTTCTTCGATATTCATATAATAATAATTTTTTATTATTTCTATCCAGCTTAATAATTTCCGATATCAGATTATTAACACAGAATGGTTTTACACCTGAAATCAGCACTGAATAAATAATAATTAAATTCATTATTAGTACAATTTAGATTAACGTAAAATAATTCTTTTCTGGAAAAAAAAAAAATCTATTTGAGGGTCGAGCAAAATAATCGATATTACATCAGCTGATTTGGGAGGAATCGGTTATCTATTATCAGCAGTTTTCTATAGAGCCTATCATTTTTGGACTTAGTATTGACGTGATTCTCTAAGCGGAAGTTAGTATAGTTGTATGTTAAACAGTGTAATTTCTTTGCAGAGGCTTTCGAGAAAGTGTAACATATTGAAATGACTAATAAGTGTGTTGAAGAAGAGAAGTGTGTTCGTTTACAAAATGGCCTTCTGCTAATCTATTCATATTTAAAAAAAATAATTGTTTTCCTTTTTTGTCTTCTTTTTAAAATTACTTTGGCTAGAATAAGTCATAAGCCAAATTTAGAAAGGATTGTTTTCCCTTTTCAAACCAACAGTTATACTATTGCTTTAACATGATTTTGGAAATTTTAGGAAACATAATGAATGGTATAAATTGATTGAAATAACTATTAGCCGAATCTCCATAAGGAAAACTAAAGAGGAAATTATCTGATTTAACAACAACACCTTTTCAGTTTAGATAACAATACTTTATACAGTCCTTGGAGGTGTTTGATAAGGTCCGAAAGAATGCCCATGAGTTGTTATGGTTGTCGTGCTCTGGGCCATCCATCACTGATATGTCAAGAGCATATGATCAATCTGCACTTATATTCCAATAACTCTAACTGAGATTGTGTTTTTTAATGTGACAGACACACCGGAGTGATAAACATAGAAATGGATTCAGATCAGCCAATGAATGTCACTTGACTTATTTATATTTAGCTCTTAGTGGAGCACCTACGCGACACCTTTATTGATGACACTATTGTGATGTAACTTAGTCTTTATCCCTTTAACTATATTTACCTCCCTTCTATATCAATTTAAAATGTACTAATTTATTAGGAAATTTTAAAAGTATAAATTCTTTAAAAAAAAAAAAAATCGTTTCATTTGCACTTTTTGCAAGTTACAATTAATTAACATTTTAATTTTGAATTCACTATAATTTCTCGTCATTAAAGTGTAGAAACAATGTAATAGCTCATGAATAGAAGTATGCTTTTTGTTTTAGATAATAATATTTTTTTATAAACACAAGCGCACACAAAGTAGTGAAGAATATTATAGGAAATGAAGGACAAAGAAAACAATTAATAAAGTAACTAATTTTAAATTTATAGACAAATCCTATTTTGATTTAGGTTCGTTCCCTTTAGAGATTAGATACATACGAGATATTTTTTTCACAAATAAAACATTCTGGCAACTAGCTCAATTTCCGCCTGTACAATAGGAATTTATTTAGTGACTGGATTCATTAAATAAAATCCTTAGTCCCACCCTGGCTAGAAAATGGTGGTAAACTGTAGATAACCCCTTCCAATTTGCCTTAGTTGCAAAAAGTGGACGTTATTAAATAAATTAATAATTTAAAAAAAAATCAATAGTGAATTACCAATTAAGTAGATTGAAATCTACTTAAATAGCCAGCTGATGTGGGAAGTTCTTAGGCGTATTCTTTGGGGAGGTTGTAGACTTTATTTTCTTTAAATAAAAAGCCTGAGGAATAATGATGTTGACAAACATGTGTTGGAGAAAATAATTCAATGATTTAAGGTATTTATTAGTTGAATTTTCACTACTCCATGAATATGGTTAATTGTTATAGAGTCACGTACAGTGAAACTATTACTAACAAACTCGCCTGGCATTGAAAAGATAATAAACATATTCCTCTTTCAGAAGGTGAGGTTTATAATGTCATCAATGCAGACCTATAATAATGTCACGGTGTCCTAATAGGGGAAAAATGGCGAGGAAGTTGGAAACGCTACTTAACCTTTAGAGGCGAGGGTTATATAATGGAACTGAAGGTGATATAGGTTACATTGTCCCAGTCTAATGCAACTAATAGATAGCGCAGTCTATAGATAGTTATTGGAGTCGCGGAAGGAGCTGAGGGTGTGGTCGGGAGACCTTGGCGGCCCACGCGTCGGCATATCTCGGGCCGATATAGGGCCGCCTTTATAGGCAAATGTCGGCCTATTAGGTACCAGCCATGCCTCTTATTGGAACTGCTCCTCTTATTATAGGCATTTTAGCACCGCTCGCCCTATTGGAGGGTGTGGTCCTCTCTGATGGCTCCAGCTATTCGAGAAATAACTTGGGAAGACATTATTGTAATCAGTTCACTCGCCAAGAGAACGTATCTTTTCTAAGAGCTTTTAAGCCTATCTAATACAACTGATACAATTTAGGTTTCGAATAGCTGTAAATTTAACACCAATAAATTGTATTTTTTTCTTATTTACATTCTCTCAGTTTAGATTAAATAAATAAGTCACTTTCTTTTATAAGGACATTATTATTGAAACTTCTCTATATCTTTATGACCAAGGAACTCATTATAGACAAAATTTTCATTTATTCCCAATCGAAATAGACACTTATATATTTTTGATTAATCATCTGATCTTCACTAAATCTTAAGTATTTTATTAGTTTAGACATAGTTTTCCTGAAGATAGGTAAGGAATAAGCTGCTTGGATTACAAGCCAGATTGTTTGATCTATTTATTTTTCTGAAAGTGCTAACCTACAAACGGGAATCTTTATTATCTTTATTAATTTGGCATCTAGCCAGATTCCTGTCATAAATTAAATTTTGAATTGTTTATCATCATCACCATCTACAGGCTACGCCTTGTAGTTGCAACCATTGTGTTCTTTCGGAAGCTGCTCTTTTCATTATTACATATCGCAACGTATCGAATACACCAAAATAAAATAAATAAATAAATTTTCATATTACTACACTCATCGAAAAATTATTTGTACGAATTTAAAAAATAATTAGAGGAATTAATTTGGACGAACAGATAGTCCTGTTTTCCAGCTGCTTCTTCAGTGCCTGCAATGGGCTTTGGTCTGGCTGCCGTGGTTATATCTATTGCTCTCTGAAGCTCTTTGCAGGAACTGGAGATGGAGCTGGTGCTCTGAAAGTCCTATATTTTTCCAATGATTTGTTAATTACGGTATAATTATCATAGTGATAATTCTTTCTGTTTATAATCTTCTCAGAATGTCATAACACTCCATATGAGCTGTACATACTTACTCAATGTTGTGGACCTGAAACGATAAGCTCGGTAAGTTAGGGAAAGTTGGGCGCAAATGCACATCATCTTCATTAGAATTTAAAGCCCTTGAAGTTCTTCCTTCAATGTTTGCCTCACGACTTCCGGAGTGCTAGTTCTATTTAAAACCAGCACAACGGGGAAAAAAGCGAATATTCATCAAATTGCTCAATTCTAATTGGCGAAACTCTGCGAATGTTTACCGAAAGCACAAAGGTCGAGTCCCGACAATGCAGTCTGTGTTTAGAGCCAACAGCACCGGCGAGTCATCGTTGCAAACTGCCGACGATTGCATGTTTGCAACAGGGCAAATAGCAAAAACTGAGAGAAAATGCACTACATACGCACATGACCTTTGAAATTCGTCATTAACTACTTCCACATACCTCCGACCAATTATGCCACACCTGATGATGATGATATAATCTCCGACATTATTCTGGAAGCCGGAGCGAAATGCACAGAAATAGGTCAGGGCCGGCCGTGACATACACACCGACGGCCAGCTCAGCCAGATTATAATCTAAACAACCTAAAATTGCGAAACGCTAATTCCCGAACCTGGCTAAGTCTTGAAACCATTTATACTACCACCCTTAATGTCATACTAATTTGGGTTCCAAGCGGATTGATCGATTAGTGAAAAATTCCAAGCGTCCACTATCCTGTTGGACATAAAATTAGTCTATCCTGTATTAGATTAGATGTCAAAGCATTTATATTCCGGTTCAATTGTTCTAACAGAGTCCTCCAAGTCGTTTGAAGTCACCACTTTATTTTAAAATGATTTTTTAAAAGTTCAAATTGCTCTTTTACTAGCTCATAATTTATGCGAGAAAGCCACTGGGTGTGGAGGATTTGTTGTAACAACTTGGACAATCTATAAAATATTCTATAGTGCACAGTCGTAGACATCGTGGGGGCTAGGCTCATTATTTGTGGTAGGGTTGAAAATACCATTTCGGCCCCTTACCCCCAAAAAATTTAATGTTTAATAACATTAAAAAAAAAGTAAATGTAAATCCAATTACAAATAGTTATATGACCAAAGAAAAAGTTGAACTAAAGGCAATAAAAAAATGCATTCTCAGGTATTTTATTTTAAAATGCATATTTAATTTGCCAGTTACTGTTTTCTATATTCAAATATTTTAATCTTTAATCAAATTTAATTAACTCTTTCGTATATACCTCAATGCTTCACAGTAATAAACGTATTTAAATGCTTCCACTGTTTGATTTCTGGGTTTCGTTGACTGTGGCGCTTAGACGATTATACGCACTGAAGATAGGTCATATAAGCGTTAAAAATGGTGGCATGTGCCATAAAAAGCTTTCAAATATTTTGCTATATTTGGGAAAATGATTTAATACATTTCCCCAACCGCTACAAATCCATCCCAGTTCAACGGACAATTTTGAGTTTTAATTATACCACAAAATATTTTTTAAGACAAAAATGAGCATGTCCCCATAAATTTTTATCATTCAAATATTCAATGTCTAACCTTTATAACCAGTTTACAAGGATGCCAGAGAAGTCGGGCGAGAGATCGTTAATCCGCTTTGATTTAAGGAACGAGCAACTAAAATATTTTTTTTTTTCACACTTTCTTTTTACACACTCTAATTGGTGTAATTAATGAATAGCAAGAAAGGTTACTGCATATCCACGTCAATCCCATGGCAAATAGTGATTCTTTCTTCGAAATAAATTGTCCTCAATATTTTCAGGAATATCTATATTTTTCTTTGTGACACTATACGAACCTTTTTTTCTGAAATGATTTGCAAGGTATTTTTCATTCAAACTGTCTGCTTGTCTAATTGACTTTGAGTATTCTTTGAGTACTACGAAGAACAATGAAGTATTATCAAGTAAGAACTAACCTTTAGTGTTTACTATATAAACAAAATGTGTTGCTAGAACGACACCTGGTGTGTGTATATATATATATTTAATTCCAGGTTTGGTAGCCATTACTGTGCCAAGGAAATAGAAAGTAGTATGGCCAAATAAGTCCCTTGTGGAACGCCCCCAACATTTTTAATGATTCCCAAGCGGCCTTCTCCGGACTGAGCCGTGTAGGAACACGTGTTTTCAGTCTTTGTTTTCTCATGTTCATTTTCTTTTGGTCTGTTCTTTGTGCATCGGTACCTATTAATTTCCCCTTGAGAAAACCTCCTTTTTTTTAGGACTTTTCGTTTTGGCCACACCTTGCTCAGAAATAAAAAGACTCGACATTCCACGTTCAGTCAGCTCAACAGTTATGGCTCCTATTTTAGACGCCCACATCTAATAATTAATAATATAACTCAAAAAAGAGACTGAAGAGTAATGTTCATTAATAAGAACATTATCGGAAGCTCATAATTTAATAAAATACTTTAATTTAACCCCTAACTAAATATTATATCACAATATGAATTTCATCTATTTATATTACTGTTATTAGTCAAATAATCCCATCAAGATTATTTTATTTATATATATTACGTCCACTTTTTGCAACTAAGACTAATTGGGACAGTTTATCAACAGGTTACCACCCTTTTCTAGCCAGGGTGGACTAAGGATTTTATTTAATGAATTCCGTCACTAAATAAAGCACCATGATTATAGCTCTGTTTTAATGGGTTTTTTATTTTAATTTAATATAAGTTTCAATTAAAAATATGTCATCTAATTAATGCGGATTTATGGTTTTTAAAAATATGGCAATATCAGTTACTTCCCTCTGAAATACTAAATGATTACACTACATTTGATTGAAATCTTAATTTTGAATTACATTTCTTGACATATTTAAAATGCATGCTTATATTAGCCTTAAAAATTCTTCACGTTTTATTTCCCAAATGGCCACTAACGATGCGTTTGCATGTTAAAATGTACGGATGATACGAATCTAATAATTTAAAAAGATTTTCGAAACATCTTTTCCTTAATAGATAAGAAATTAAATGCTCAAATGCATTACGAAACCATCAAGTAATTTACATGCTAGAACAAGGATTGGCGTAACCAAAGCGGCTGCGAGGCGTTAATGAACTGCCATTATGCACGCTGCAAGATGATTGTCTTCAGTCTAGTTACGATCTGCTATTCGTTACGCAATTAATAAAATTATAATTGCGCCAGTTTACGACCTTGTAACTACGCACAAACGTAAGAAGAGATCGGAAGCCCTATCAACCGGGTTATAGTTTAGCACCGTGATATTGCATAAAGGTGTCAGTCATTTGGTAAATGTGTTTTTTTTTTTTCAGAGTTTTAATTGAAGCAGTTTTGCTTAATTGCTGCGTGTTTTTGAATAATTAATTAGCATAGAAAAATAAATATCTTAAATTATGTCCGTAACGCACGGGGCTCCGTTAACTCAGCATTTCCTACGTGTCTCACGTATTTGCATTTATCACAAAACGTAAAAGTTCAATGAGAACAATATTTGGTATTTGGTATTTTATTTGGCAGCTTCAAATAATGTACTTAATAATATAACCGATTATTACGTAACAATTCAAATATCTCGGTTAATAATCAAGATAATGAAAAAACGTACATAACAACATTTATAGAATATTACATTTGCAATAAGATTGAATCTATACTAATTTTCGATCTTACTCATAATAACAAAGAAAATTCGACTTTTCGGAATCCCCCCCCCCTCTATCACCCCACCGGTCCAATTTTAGCCATTAAGGAACTTGATCTTATCTCATTTTCACCATCTCCTAGATAGGAACGGTGGACATTTGAAGAAATTGTTTGAAAATCCCATCATTAGTACAACCTCAATAGCTGATTTCCCCCAAGGGAAATCTACTGAAAATTAATGACCACAATATTATTATTTAATTCGACGACCCCTTTAAACAAATAAGGTCATTGTGAGGAGTCAGATACTGGAAACGACCCTTTTCTATCCAGGCTTAGCCTGGGGATTTCATTTAGTATATCCATCTCTAAACATACAATGCCCAAGCCGGAATCCACGACTCAAGGTTATACAGGTGTAATAATAATTAACTTTTATCACTATCCTCAACACCGAAGATAACGATTATAGTGCCCCTTTGGCTTTACTAAGTATAAGGAGCTTTATACAATTTCTTATTCTTTGTTTCCTCTTTTATTTTTCAATAAGAGAGGCGATTCTCTACTACTAGACTACTTTTAATTTAATGAAATCCATGATTTACTCCAGTTTTCAACTGTGCTTATCTTATTTCTTTAATTTTCGGTAACTAAAGGAAATGAAGAATTCGTCTAGCCATTTAATGAAATAATAACTGGCCTTAAAGTATATTCCATTTAATTTCTTCATTAAGCTTGACCACAACCTCAAGCTTTTATTTCACAAAGTTCTTAGCCATTTATAATGTTGCCGGAACATTCGAAACTTGTTTACTCAATAATATCGGGTTAAGGATAATTGACGGTGGGTCTTATTGATTTTACAGTCACGTCAACATTAGAAAATATCCCGAAATAACGTTTACATCATTTAGGAATCCAAGATAATATTGACTGAAATCGCACTGGGTATAAACATGACATCATTCAACACACTCAATATAGTTTCCTAAAGGAGTCCTACCTATAACGATTTTCTCATTAGCGAAGTAAAATAACTAAAATGATTGGCAGTACACCAGTATGAAATAGTGTTTTTAGTTTCAATAGGAGAAAGCTATTTCAGTGAGAAAGATATTTTTTCATTTATCTACTAATTTTAAATTAAGGATAATGGGTGGAATAAAATCAGTTCTTTCTTCAATATTCGGTTATTACCGGTATTTAGAAAGAGATTATTATACAAAAATATGGGTGGTTTGATACATAATACTATCGAAATATTTTGTTAAAAAGAGTGTTTTGAATGCTCGTCCTAGATGAATTTTATAAGAAATATACATTTTGAATCTAATTCCCAACTTTCCAGCGGAATACATGACTCCTGTGCTGATAGCGACCTGCTGAAAGCGCTGTGTCAGCGACAGTACTTTTTAATATTGTACTTCATCCGAAAATGTCATTTTTCTTAACAATCATTTCAGTTGGGTATTTATGGATGTTTCTTCTAGAAAAGTTGCATTTCTCGAATGCCTTATTATCTGTGGCACCATTTGGGGTCGTGGCCATCCACCGTCATCTCCATGGGGCCCAATGAGGCTTGCCAGTCTTCCCCCTTTAGTAGTTGGAGCGGAAACGAGAAAGGCTGTGGACATTCCTTAGAGCTTCCTTTCATTTAGTTTCATGGTTGGTAGCATCTTCAGTGAAATGGGGTGTTACTCGAGAAGAAAAAAAAACCCGTAACGCCTGGATCAATCCTGATATTTCCAATTTCTTGTTCTTTCTTTATATTTGCAGTTTTGTGAATATTTTGAAAATCTATGAACGAAGGTTTTTTTCTTTCGACGGGAATTATTAGCGAATTTCGCTTTTAGAGCTCATAATACTTTCTAGCAGTTTTGATTAATCCTTCATTCCTCGAAGAATTCGTTGCTTTTCTATGTCTTGACTACTTAGAAGATAGACCATGATTCGACCTAATTTATCTTAGATTGACTTAATCGTAGAAAAATTCCGCTATATTAGAATATAAGGTTGTTTGTAAGGAAAGTGATTTATAATTCAATATATTTACTTTACGTAGACTCGCAAATTAAAGAACAGAAAAACCGTAACATTGGTTGAGCTTTACTTAATTTTTTTTTTTCATTTATTATTTTCATTTGTATCTGTCTTATTTATTCCATTATTTTATTTTACATTATTTTTTTTTATTATTTCATTCTATTTTTATTTCCATTACTTATTTTATTTTATTATATTTGATAGTATAGCAATTACCCATTAAATAGTATATTGTAAAAATGTATTTAAACCTAATCATACACGTAATATCCTATGTGGCAATGGAACATGTACTCAAATAAATAACTTCTCTTAGGGTTACTATAAGGGAAAAAAATTGTATCAGTAACACTAACTCAAGATTTCCATTATTTCCGAACGTATTAATTTTTGGCAGTTTGGCTGTGAACCATTGATATGTCAAAATGCTTTTGCTCGAATGTGAAACGCCATCAGAGAACCCTCTGGATTGGTATATATATCTGTGTGTGTGTGTGTGTGTGTGTGTGTGTGTGTGTGCAAGAAAAGAAGCTTTTCACGTAACTCCTCAATTGCCTGAGCATGATCTTTGGTTACAAGTTGTCAGTCAACCGTCCTTAACAACGGTCTGTCTTGAATTAAAGTTACCCTTGTAGCAGCTCACGAAAGGTTGACAGGCTCATGTTCTTTTTCGATTGAACACTTTCAAATGCATGTAGATTGTTAATCACGCTTTCATTTGAAAATGCATTATCTAATTTATTTATATTTTTTTAACTATTATTAACTTTTTTCAGTTTTAGCAATAGTTTCTTAAGCGGGGTAAAAAATGTTTTTCATATTTACCCCCGACATTTGGAAGATGATAGAAATCATATCATCTCAGCTTCTGTATAGCACGATATCTAGTTTCACAGTGGGTGGCGTGAATGTCAACCCCTGTTTTTCCATCACGATATCCTATACCCGAAAAAAGTAAAATGATACGGTAAAGCCTGGAATTACTCCAGACCACCCGCGATACACACGCACGATTTACTTGGACTGAGGACAACGGGCTACAGATACTTTTTGTTGACAGTAATCAAATATACTGTTATCTTCGATGGGAAAAAAAAACCCAATGTTTTTTTTCTAATAGATTTACGTTAACTATGCTGAGTTTACGACTGACAACTGTAGTTAATTTATAGGGATACGCATAGCAATAAAAAAAATTGATAAAATTCCTGAGTTCCAATTGAAATAGTCGTTTTTGCAATAAAATGAATTTATAGTTTCCTGTATGGGCTCTGACAGGGCTGTGTCCCTCACTTCACTTCAAGGTTGGTTGAACATTTTACCCATAGAGACTCCAGTAAGCATTGGGTGATAACGCATCCAAGACTAATATTCCTCGCGCCAAATATTTTTTCCCGCCAAATTCCCTGCCTTGAGCTTCTTATAGCCCCACGGAAAGATTGAACTGGGCTTAAGGACAGCCAATGTTTAACCCCCGCTTCATTACTTTTCTTTCCTTCCCATATTGCAGTGACACTTTGTCAATAAATCTGAGATGAAAACTTCGGATTTTTTCTCCTTTGAAACAGGGGGTAGTGAAATAAATAATAAAGTAATCCTGCTCTTAAATAATTTCATGAAATACACAATCATGACATTAAAAATATCACATAATCATAAAACAAGAAACAGGAATATGCTTCAAACCCCCAATCCCAAAAGCATAAATACACCGCTTGAATGAATAAAATGAACTTTATGTCTGAAGGATGTTTCTATGTACAAGACGAATACCATCAAAAATATGTATTTAATAAATAATTAAAGTGTAATAATTGAATAATAAAAATCGGTGAAAAAATAATTTATGAATAGGTATATTTTCTCTTTAAGGTGGAGACATATTTCTCATCATTTATAAACCAAGTTGTCATTTAATAAATATAAGGCTTAAAAATACATCTTCCATCTATTTAGTGTTTATTGAGCAAGCAATTAAGATTGTGTTAAATAAATTTATTTATTATTAGTAATTTTTAAATGAATAGATTTTAGAAAATGTATGAATTGAATTTGATCAAGTTAGATGATTTTGGTTAATCATAAAGCATTTACTTGTAATTAACAGACCTTGAATAATCCCAGTAACCAATTAAGTTTGGGAAAGAAAAAAAACGTTCACAAATATTTCTCAATGGTTTTAAATTTTGTACCTCATTATCCCTTTTTTGACTTTTTTGATTTTCATATTGCGTGGGTTAATATTATCTGTAATTAGGGTGTTTCAATGATGATTAGATATTTCGTTAATATTAATGTTCGAAGGTGAAAACTTGTTAGGGAGCCCATTTATGTCTTTGTGGGTCATTCAACTAATGATTTTACATATACATAAAACTACCCATAAATATGGATTTATGACTTAAATGAAGCAATAACAATTATTTTCTGTCATTATATTCAAATTAAAAATCCCTTGGTCTTTTAGTAGGTATGAATATTTTTTTTTATATTGATTAATCATATTCACAACTTATAAATATTATTTAATAGGGAAAACAGTTTAAATAAATTGAACAGATCAGCTTCATTCGCTCTTTTAATATTTCCAGTATGCGATGTAAATAATTTTATTTTATAAAGTATAATTTAAAATTAACTATATTTTCAGAGTAATCTAATCATTAAGTGGACATTAGAAATGTAACATATCTCCAAACACACGTTGTAATATTTTACTCCACAATGAAAAATAGGGTTTACAACCTAAAGTAATTTATATGAACTCGTTTACCATTAAATAAACATTTAGTATACAAGAAGCCAGTCCGATGTCTGTGCAGCGTTTGCAGAATTAAAATACAAACACGACTGTTTCCTTTCAAATGACCTTAAAACGAAATGAATTTAAAAGGAAAATGTAATAAACACATCTCCTAAAATGATCCATTCATGGGCTAAATAATGTTGTAGGTCTTTTTTTAAGTATTTCAAAAACCGGAAATTCTGAGGTTGAAAATTAAACTGTGAGAATGAGTTAAATATTTTCCTTTTCCACGAATTCACTAATTTCTATTGTACAAAGAGTGGTAATAACCTGTAGATAACCCGAGCCAATTAGCCGTAGTAGCAAAAGATGGACGTTAATAAATAATATTATTTAAAAAATGATACAAATCAATGTTAAGGTTGGTTTAGACAAATCTCTATTATTTCCAACCCTATAAAAATTATAACACATCTAGTTATTCATTTTGTGTTTGGTATTAAATTTATTATAACTATATTAAAAGGGCATGCTAATAAATACATAATTGAAAATGCTTAGAAATATGTACTCTTTCTGAAAAGTTTAACATTTTGCCATGTCAATAATTATATTATAGTAACACCTGATCAGCCCTCCTTTGGGTCAATAGTCCTCAATCAAAGAAAGAGCTATTGATCATTGATTACCGAGTATTGACCTGGAATAATCTTAATCGCCCAATTCCAATAAAGGTTAATTCTCTTATCAGCATTTTGCTAACGTCGTTATCGCTTCTTCCACAATTTTATCTTGCACTTTTCCCCACTTAAGGAATAATATTTTTCAATTACAAGAATACTTTTTTATTATAATAACAAACTAAAAAGAATGTAATTGATAACGAAAAATCATTTTTTCATTAATTCCAATATCTAAAAAATAGGAAAAAAAGTAAGACTGTCTTGCTATTTATGATTTACATTCCATTTCTTCTGATTTGTCATCGACAATTAAGAATTTGGCTTATCTAATCTGACATTACCTAAGTTTTGATGTTTTTTCAGAATCAATTATTAGTACCTAAGCACCTTTAAAATGACACAGAACCAATTTATTAAATATTTTGTTAATACTATAAAATCCGATAAAAACATTATTAACAACCAAATCAGTTTTGAAAAAAAATCGCCAATGTCTGCTAATTTTATTGTAAATAATGTCGACCAGAAATTGGCTTTAATGTTAATAACTTTGTTAAAATATTACTAAGTCTTCTACAAGTACTTAATTGCTTGTAGGGGAGAAGGCGTTTTGTCGGAGCTTTTCATTTAATGTTCAACTTGATTTTGTATTTATTTTAAGAGTTTTGGCTAGATAAAGTCCTCACTTTTTTTTTTTCGTAACTTATAGCTGAATCAAAGGGGATGTTGCTTTAATGGCATAAAATAAAGCATTTAGTATATTCATTAAAATAAAGCACGACAAAGATAAGAAATCATTTGGTTTTTATAAAAACACTTATTACATGTTTAGTGTTTTGAAAACTTATCCAAACGCAATGTCACTTCTAAAAAGTGGATGGAAGTAGATGGTCCTTTTTTCGGAGTTTATTTTAGGGAAGGATGGTTTAATTTTATATCTAGAGAATCCATTAAAAATTATGGGGGGCTCTGGCCCTTAAAAGCATCTGGCGATGATGGTCCACATGAAAAAATATATGTATGTGTAAATAAACATAAAATCAAGGATGGTTCAGAGACCCACTTAAGGCCCTGGGGTGTTTTGGGGTTGTTATGTCTGGTCCGTCGGGTAAACACATCTGACGAATATTTCCGACAGAGGTTCGGCTATCTCCGGAATGTCAGTACCACTTAAGATATGAAAGCACTTTATACGCTTCAAAAAATAATTTATAATATACAATAACAATAAAGTATATTGTATTTGAGTGTTCCTTATGATGCTGAATAGACACCAAACACACATGTTTAGTGCACTTAAGGTTAGGTCACCTTCTGCCTTAATTTTAGCAGTTTCAACCAACATTATCAATTTCCTTAATCATGTTGCACATTGATTGCGTTACAGCGCTCAGTTGGTCTCGGAGGATCGGAGAAGGTTCCTACGAAGGCCTCTCTCTAAATCCAGCTAATGTTACGTTTATTGTGTTAATCCCCCAATATAAATTCCTTTGGTCTAGTTACTATTCCAGAGTGCTACAACGTTACTGCGCTTACAATCATGAATGTTAAATGTCACTTTTCCTTTCTGCACATTATCAAAAAGAGGATTTTGTTTAGTGTTTTAAATTTCGAAAAGGTACCTAGAAAGGGAGTAATACTCTTGTTCAACATTTTAATACAACCTAATTTAAGATTAACTGGTCTATAATTTTCATGTTTTCTGAAATAGTTCCACACCAAATGCGTAAAGTGACCCACATTGAGGCAAACTCTGTTCTACTATCTAGCGATCGTAAGTCCATTTATATCCTGAAGGACGTGGTTGCGAATCGTTTAATTAAATTTGTCCTTCTAGACCGAAAAAGGAAAACTTATTATATTACCCATAATTCAGTATTATTTCCAAACAATATTAGAAAGTGACAATGCAAAAGAGTCGATTGACAACGACAAATCCATACCTCGAGGAAAATTGATTCAATAAAACTTTTTGTATGTCCTTATCCTAGATCGAAACCCATTGTAGGGTGTATTTCCTAAAACAGCCTTGACCACATTCATCCAAGAATTCTGAAATATAAAAATATAACTTCTAAAATTTTCCTATTTATTCCCATTTATAAAAATAAGGCAATTAGTGACTAATTGATATTCAATGTACTATCCGTTAATTTAAATGATCCATAGGAAGTTCCTTGAGCTACAGCTGATTTATAAAACCCCTTAGGTCTTCCTTATTGTCCGCAATCTATTTTTAAAGGAGCACATCGGTAATACTTAGATTGACCTTCAACTTATGACCATTTATGGTGCCAATATTAATAAATTGTTAGATTAATAACTTCAGTAATCTTAGTAATCTCATAAAAAACAAGAAATGTTATTCAGAATCAGTGTTTATATGATGGTAACAGTTATTAATTCATAAGGGAGTAGATAATTCACAAGGTGATTCATAGGTAATCGTTGACGTCACGTAATAACCTCTGGAGTGGCTCTACCAACCTAAGGTAAAAGATAACGTCATTGAGTGCTGACTTACTGGGCATTTTTTAGCTAAACAAATTACTATACAACTATTTTAAACTTTCATTAGGTAAAAACTTCAAACATTTTTGGTACATATGTTTAATATCTCAGAGTCCTCGTATTTAGCAGAATATATAATCACATTTATGCACTAGTGGACGCCATAAAGCTAATTACAAGTACTATGAAGCAGAAAGCCTTAAATTAAAAAGAAAGGAAGGGGGATAATATTTTATCACATTTTTCATGTGGTAAATCAGCTGTTGAGGGTGTCCTGTGTCTAACAATTCAGCTCAGAATAACTTAATCAATTCCCATTTGACTCAGACTGTTTCAATATTATATACTCTTTATGTTCTATAACCTTCTTTTCCGATTCCCACGAAGACTGGTGGACGAATTAAGTAATTACTTCAACGGCCTACATACGTAAGTTCCAGGGCTATGATTATGAAATCCTTTTAAATGTTGCCATCCCTACGCCAAATGCTCTAGTATTTATTTCATTGAGTCAACTTTATAAAATCTTTATTCTTATATAATGCCACTCTTCTTATTCTGGGCCCAATATTTTTATATGCTCTTCATAGTTTCATGGCAAGGCTGACCAATAAAAACATTTTTCCCGCAAACGCTATTGATACTGCCTTATATGTTTCGCGGCATACATACCACCTCTTCAGGTGTTATCCCTTTTAATAAAATTAATAACATTAATTTAAAAAAATAATAAAATTAATTCAACAAAACCCTATGATAATTCTTTGCTAGATATTGTATTAATAAGTGCCTACTTACGTCATAATGTATGTTTTAATGCGGGGAAAAATGTTTTTTATTAGTGACCCTTGTAGTCTTTAGTTTTCCCTAAAAAAAAGGTTAATTTTATATAAACGAAGAAAAGCTCCTTCTAGAACATCTTAGTAAGGATTCCCTCGATTTCGGAATCTACCATTTCCAGCAGAAAGACCTTTAGCCTCCAGGACACCCAAGCACAAAGGATGTACTCATGTTCAGCAGGCCTTTGCCTTTTGCAGAGATTTGTAACTCGCCTCAGAGTTGTATCTTACACATCTTGGGCCGTGAGCGTATGAAAGGAGAGCGGGGCGGCAGTGAGATATTTGATGCGGCGTCGGGAGACGATCTGCATATGAAGAGGATGCCGGAGTGGGGCCGAAACAAAACCAATCCCCTAAGCAGCGCCTCGATCCCCGCCGCCGACAAAGCACCCAGAGGAACGCACTTAAAGGACGACGCGAACAGCCACACATCTGGACTCCATTACTGCCTTGCAACACTCTGACTGTAGGTGAATACCCTCCAACCTGATACACAACGCTTCAAATACTTATTCAAAAGAAGAAATAACGATTTGACATGGTGGACAGTTACTAGAAACAAATAGCAATTTTGATTAGGAATTAAAAACCCTTGGGATGATTTAAATGCCCGCCACAAAGGGGCATCGGTAACTAAGCATATTTCCCACGAGAAAATTTTTAATATAGATAAATCTACATACTTGTAAGGCTTATTATTGATATGATATGAATAGGAGGGGTATGGTGAAAGCTGAAAACAATAACATCTATTATCATGGATAGTATTCATGATACAGAAAATATGTATAGAACAATATTGGTAGATATTTTAATTTGAAATAAGATTGGTTGTATACAAATTTTTGATCCGACGTATAGCAACGGAGACATTTCGAATTTTCGAAAATCTCCCCACTAAGCCCCCCTGGTCCGATTTCAGCCATTAACGAACTTGATCTGTCTTTTTGCATAAAACGTTTAAATATCGAATTTGGTAACGATCAAACAAAAATTGCGACCGCTAGAGCGTTAACAGACAAATATATGTATATATATATATATATATATATATATATATATATTTATATATATATATGTATATATAATTTTGAACGGACCTCATTTTCGTCATCACCTGGGTAGGATCGATGGAAATTTGAAAAAAAAATTCGAAAATCGCGTCATGAGTACAACCTCAATAGCTGATTTCCCTTAAGGGAAATCTGCTAGAAATAGACTGTCCAAGGCCTGATTGTCTAAAGTAATAATAAAGTAATACTTCCGTTGATTGAGACTAAATTCTCATTGCCTTATAACTATGGAATTAGAAGGAGCAGATTTTGTATTATTGCTCTGGTCATTAATATTACACAACTAAGTTGTTAAAATCTCAAGACCATTCTCAACATTTAGTTAGATTTCAATTACTATGTAGTCTTATTTTCCATCAGTAATGGCACACGGCAATAACATCACCTCAGGGTTTCTGTGGACAGCGCCTAAAACCAGAAGATGCGATAATTATTTTAATTTGATATTTATGACAAGGCAAAAAGAATTTACCACAATGTATCTTCAAAATCCGTCTCTCAAAAAATATTTATTGTTCTTTAGTTAATATGACTAAGCCCGACGAATACTTCGCGGGGTTTCAATGAATTACCTTAAATCGGTCTTCTTGAAGTTCTCAAGCAAGACTCGATATCTACATGATAGCTCCCCGCTTAGAAGTCGCTATCATTTCTGCTGTGACATTCATGTAAAACTAAAGATCAATTTCGTTAATGGCCGAAATAGAACCAGGAGCAGTCAGTGGGTTTAGAAAAGAGGCACGTAAAACCACGGGTTAAATCAAGTGATAATCTGAAATATCTTTGTTATTATTAATATGTAAAATATTATATAAGCCAATCTCGAAGATAAAATAATTTCTTGCAACTATCGTTTTATATATTTTTCTCTAAATCGAACAAATTTATTTACATTTTTGGTCCAAACATCCTTCAGAAACCCCAATCTCATGCCCAGTTAAAATTTTTGGTTTATAATAGGGAATGTGAGCAATCTGCTTCGCTTACGTAGCCCATCTTACGGACTTAACTCTTAAGTGACATGAACTTGTTTACCCAGTGGTTCAAGTACATAATTTCTCGGTCAGGTAACTGTTTTAAAACTGTTCTCAGTCATAAACCCTGGGAATTTTATATGCCGTGGAAATAAAGAGCGCTGAGAATCGGAGAGTGCTAATTATTCAGCAGTGAATTATTTGAATGGGAGCCTGGTTTTGAATGGAAGGAGTGTAGACGTGAATGAACTTCACCCAAAGAGGAAGCGGATCTTAAAATAGTTCGTTTCGTCAGAGCCTATCCTCTTTAGCGTTCGTTCTCTCTGTTTACATTGAGCTGTTTCCTTCCTGGTTAGCACCTGAGAGCACACACTCTGGGTATGGGTTTAATACAGTGCCGGAACCGGATGTGAACGAGGT
This sequence comes from Riptortus pedestris, assembly GCA_019009955.1. NCBI lineage: Eukaryota > Metazoa > Arthropoda > Insecta > Hemiptera > Alydidae > Riptortus > Riptortus pedestris. The sequence goes on along the minus strand of CM032230.1, from coordinate 32,540,730 downwards.
TTTTGTTAGGTTTACACATATCTGCGTCATTACTCTTATTTGATTGATCTTTATCTCTCCCTCCCTCTCTCTCTCTCTCTCTCTCTATATATATATATATATATATATATATATATATATATATATATATCATCGATCTAAACGCCTACGCCTTGTAGTTCATTCTTACAGAAGCTGATCTTTTCATTTTACTATACCCACTTTAATCCATAAGATTTTTGATGTCCTCAAAAAAGGATTTTCTAGGTCCCCTCTTGATGACTATCTTACTTTTTTTTGTTATGAAATCGTTGTGCCTTATGAAAACACAAAGAGGTTTCGCCCTCCTTTTCTCTCTCCATGTTCTTGATAAGACTACCTTATCATTATGTGCTTGGCCTTGTTTCACTTCCCTAATTCAGAGCTTCCAAGTTGGATTTTACTTGAGTCTTGACTTGCTCTGGTGATTCTAGGTCAAATGCACATTTCTATTACTTGTAATCTATTATAATTACCTTTTGTGAAGTGTCCAACTTTCGCTCCAGTAAACTCCAAACGAAAGATATCATTATGCCAAACGAAAGAGAACATTGTATCGCCTTCCATGTTTATATACCTATTATTTAAAATACTTTTTTTGCTTTGGAAGGCTTTTGCTTTGTTTTTCAACTTCTATCCCACTATCGTCTTCAGTGATGTCCCTAAATATGTTTACCTTTCTTAAAATAAATAAATATAGTTGTAACAATTGATTGTTGATATTAGCAGGAAGTATTCATTTCCACGGAAACGAAGAAGGTTAGGAAGAATCGCAAGGGCATTTAGCGGTTTCCCTCAATGATAATAACAAAGTAGCAAAATAGTTATACCTGACTATGATAAAACAAAGAAACCAGGAAGAGAGGATAGAACTTCATTGTGTCCAAAGTTGTTAGTTGGTGCATAACCACACCGACCATAGACAGTAACCACAAAACTGAAAAATATGTTCTAGTTTTTTTTTTTTTAAATGTCCGAACTATATTTCAAAATTATAATCCATCCGTATTTTTTTTATCTGAAATACTGCTAAGAGTTACATCCTCGTTCCCTTTATTCTACATATAAACTTATGCATTTATAAGTGATTATAGACTGAAATATGTGTACAATTCAATGGTTTGGAATTTTTTTTATAGTTACATATTAATTTTTTGAAGAGCCAAAAATATCTACTTTTTCCTTATGGTTTAACTTAACTCCTTCAAACACCTGAAATTATTGTTTTGTTAAAAACTTAACAATTATTATTGATGCATTAGTAAAATATTTTCATTTCGTGCAATAACAATTTTGACGTTTTGTCATAAGCGTCAACGACAAACAAACAATGATTTTATTAAAGTGACAAATCATTGGGAAAATTGGAAAATAAACACAAAAAAAATACTGACAGGCGAACAAATAGAGGGATAAATATTAGAAAGCACTGTCTTCAAGCCGTTCTTTAAACAACAGTTCTATTCCGTGAAAAGAAAGTGTTCGTGAATCTTCTGTCGACTCAAGGAAATTTTATCGAGCATTCAGTTTTCTTTTTTATATCTTTATACTTTCTCTTGTTGTTAAGATTATTTTAAGATTGTTTGGTAAAATTATATAGTTTTTATAGTCTTTCTTTCAAATTTTAGTTCCATCATCATTTTATACTCATTAGCTGTTGTTGTAAGTGTAGCAAGTAAATTAAATTTGCTTTAGCCTTAATACTGTTTCCCAGAACCTTTTTTTTAGTTTTCAATGAAAATGTAATTGTAAATGGTGGAGATTTGTCTTTCTGTAATTGAAACATTCCATACTCATTGTTACTGGATGTCCTTGGTCTAAGTAGTCGTGGGTTTTAATTTCAAAATCTGTCATTTTTTATAAAGCTTCAATGTAAAATTTATTTGATTACCTTTTTTAATTGTATATTTGAAATCCACCACGACTAATCGAGATAGTTTGTCTACTGGACGACACGCCTTTGGTCATGATGGCACTAAGAATTTTTTTAATAAATACATTACCTAAATTCCATTTTTAAGACTCGAATGCTCTTGAACTTTTCTTTAGTTTCGAATAGTAGTTTGGAAATCTATTTATTGGAGTTTGAGTAAAGTCTAGTTTTAAAGACATTATTAGTAAACACTTTTAAAATTAACCTTTTTATTGATCAAACATTCTTCTACAACATATTAAATAACTGTAAATAAGCTTTATTTAATGTAGAGACTGCAATTTTCATTCTATATAATATTATTGGTTTCCAAATGTTTTAACAGCATTTCGTTTAATCTATCCGCAATCCCAGCAAGCCAGAAAACATATAATAATAATAATATATATATGCTTATATATAGGTATATGCTTTTATATAAATTACTTTTAAAAATCCGTCTGTTAATTATCCCTGTTTAACGGTATTAATTATTTATTTTTGTTATTTTGGAGCAACACAATTTTCCTGAATATGAACTAAACATAATAACTAATCTTATTAGCTAACAAAAGCGATATGGTAAACAGGTCTTACTACGAATTATAAAAGCAAAATGTTCCAGGATGGCTACATATATTAAAAGAAGATGGAGAAATAGGTTAAAAGTTAAATTAAAATTAAGACAAGAATATAAAACAGTGAAATTTTCTATTAACAAATCACGAATTATTGTCATAAAAAATGTATTAAGAAGAAATCAATAAATGTGTGTTTAAAATGGTATGAATTAATTTATTAATAAAAATTACAAGTCATAAGTATTACAAATGGTCCCGTACTTTGATGTTTTAAATTTAATAATATTCACCTAGTTTAATGTCTAAGATTAGTAAAATATTATGTTGATTGTGCGTGTGAGTGTGTGTGTGTGTTATTTGAGGCCGAAGAATAACGGTTTTTAAATTGAGGAAAAGGCATGATGATATTCTCCAGGGATTAATCTTTTCATTGATTTAATAATAAAATTTCATAATGGCTAACAAATATTACTTAGCGCCCTTGTATATTAAATCCACCGGCATTAAGCAGACCGTCTGGAGTCACAACCATTAATCAGTATTAAGGCTCTTGGAGAAATACCCCTTGGATTATATGGAAGGACTTAAAGCGTGAAAATTTCCTTCAATCCTAAGTCCCGTGAAAGTCATGTGATTGCAATCCGTCTTCCCCAATCCGCCTCTAATAACGCCTAATTCCATTGGTCAAAGACCGGCCTTCCAAGGCCGTCCATCTACCCCTTCCTTCAATCAATATTCTCTTTCTCTCGAGATCGGCTTTCGACTCAGAAATCAACTTTTTTTTTATTTATTCCTCTCCGTCCCGTTTTCCAGGAAGATTAATCCATGAGAAATTATACTTTTCCAATTTGGGACCGTTCGAAAGCCTCACGATAATTTGGTCACGAAAAAAGTAAACAACGGAGTATTTGAAAATCTCATGCGGTTCTATGAAACCATTCGGCGGTGATTTCCTTTTTTTCATTTTCTTTTTCTTCCCACCATAGTGCGTAATCACGGCCTTAATTGAAATCTAATGACACAGCTACTCAAATGTAGCTATTTCATTAGTCCTATTTTTTTTTTTGCATCCTGTTCTCCATTTTTGCTCTTAGGGTGTTTTTTTTAAGTGTTTTTCTATTATTTTTTACAGGAAAAAAACTTGATTTAATAGTCCCTTGATTCTTGAACTTGCTCTTGGCGGTCACTCAACTTGTCACTTCCGAAGGTTCTAAGATTTCAATGATATACTTTATTATTTTAATAATTTTCAAATATTTTGATTTCCGTTGAAGGCTAAAGTATTCTCCTCTTCATTGGTGAACAAACACTCTTTTTATTTTTTTCATTAAACAGTTTTCCCTCTCTCTTTTCTATAACTATTTTTTATTCGCATACAAACTTCGTACGATTGTAGAATTAATACATGCTAATAGAATCTGGTCTTTATTTTGCATTATCACCCAGTGCATTTTTTTTATTAATTACACCATTATTTGCGGCAATTACAATCCGGAAAGTGCCACTCTTCGTTCAAATATTAAGAATTCTGTTCTGAATTTGTCTTTTAAAGGTGAATATGTTTCCAATTTCTCTTTCTCACTTTTATTTTAATTATTACTTTTTTTTTCTTTTTTTTTTCAAGAAAGCTGTAGGGAAAAGAAATTGATTTTGATCCTTCAATGTACACTTTGTTAGAAGGGTTGTAGGGATTTCACTCACGGTTCTCCATCACGTATTTCAGACATGTGATTGGAAACTTCCTTCCGATGCAACTACAAGATGCATTTGATATGCATTGCATAGACTTCCTGTAAAACGGCGAGAAGGACTCCATACTAAGCGTAGGCCCATCCTTCCCACCAGCGGTCGGCTTTAGGTCAGATGAGAACCGGCCGGTCCGGTGCCTTGCCCTACTCTCCCGGCTATGAGATCATTATGCTAAAACTGTCTACAAACAACACACAACATGTCTGTAATACTTATCGAACAGACTGCGAAACAAGCAGAAGTAATATCTTCATCCGTTTGGATTACAGAATTTACATTTACTCAACGCAGCTCCCATTTATAAACGCGAAGGAGTTCTGTAGCAAAATTCTTGTTTATATATATTCATTTGGTTTGCATTTTAATACAGAAGCATTTGAGAGGAGAAACTGTTTAGAAACACTTGTTAAGGCAACTGTGTTAAAGGCAATAAACAAATTATCCAACCTAAAAGTCATTATGCTTTTAAGACACAATTATCTCAGATTTGAGAGACTTGGCCCATGAGTTTGTCGGAACATTGCAAAATGTAATAATTACCTTTTTCTTTCTTCTTCAACATTTTTGCCTATCGTCAATAATGTAGGTTTAATATTAATTTTACTTGACAGTGCCATAAGTCATGCCCAATATACACAGTATTTCTTAATGACTAAGTTACTTTCAGTGCGAAATAGAAACTCAGTATCTTATTCTTCTTCCGCTTCCATTGTCAAAAGAAAGAAAATGTTTTTCTGGGGTCATCAGCCTTCAGTATTCTTTCACTTTGCTCTAGTAGGTGTAGTGTATATATCTGCAGTTGTCCTTAAGCCGTGAGATCGTGCATTTGGTTAATATTACTTGAACCATGGATTTTAATAATGAGTGCACATTTCAAAAACTGATACGTTTTACAGAAATTGTTAAATTAAGATAAGACGATATTATCGTTTTGCCATACCATTATTGGTGATGATCAGATGTATGTAAGAAGCTGTTGGCCTTCAATCTTCCCTTATGTGCTGTTCTTAAAGATACAGCTTTTTTTTTTTTATAATACTTTAGTTATTAATGGATTATGATGTGCTTGTAACTTGAAGAAGGAAGTGACGGTAGCCATACACTTAATTAACGATAAAAATAGTTTTAACGTTAATCTTAATGATGTTAAATGTTAATGCTAATTATTTAACGGAAAGATGCACCTGACGCAAGGGCCTTTGCTTAGTCAGTAATGCATAATGCAATAATGCTGGACAACAGGACAGGACAGCGCCTAGGGAAAACCAGGTTTCCTGACGTTCGCTGAATATTGTCGTACAAGTTTGCTCTTCAAGTCTTACCACACTTCGCAATGGGCCTACTTTCCCTATTGCTAGATATACACTTCCCCGTGCTGTGAGGATTGCAGTGTGGCTTGCCGCACAAACACAACGCAACCATTGCACTCAACCATGTGCAGGAGCTGTGACCAACAACGGTATGTCCTTCAGGATGGTTATGGTGGCTGCACTGCTTTTAGCCGTTCTTCCGCTGGAGTTCCGCTACCTACTCCCCCCCCCACCCAAAAAAAAGTAGACGGCGGAAACATATTCTGATGTCTTGCGAATAATTGAGCTCATTTTGTCGTGTCGTTGATCTCCTCCGAGGAAATAACTGTTCCTCCACAGTATCTAATGGTCTCATATTCTGACAGATTTCTCTGTAATTTCGCACTGCTAGAATATTTATATCAATGCTTGGATGGTTATTTAAAAATGTTGATACGGAGTATTAAGGCTACGGGATAAACTCTCTAATGAGATATAAGCATTTATTTCGAAATTGATAATAATGCATTTAATAAAAATCAAATACTATCCCAAAATGATGATACATCCATTTAGTTTGAATAAAATGTCCTCCCTGTCTCAATTGCTTTATTAGTATGTCAGAACACTAACTCCATGTGTATATGCTGTTGATATGCTAACAGTGGGTTTCCTGAATCACGCACACTTCATTGGGCTGAAAACGTAAAGATATGCACAAAGAACTCCATTGATATTCGAATAAGAAGAGCATGTATGTAACAACAATTACTCTATGAACAAGAATGAATTCGTAGCATTTTTCGATCCGACGCACAATAAAACAGATATTTCCTAGTATCTTTTTTAATCCCTTCTTTAAATTATAATTTCTTCTGTCCCATTTTCGGGATTAACGAACTTGACGTTTAGTTTTACAAGAAACGGTTAAATTACTACTTTGATAATTGTCAAATAAATATTGCCGCTTCTAGAGACACTTAATTAATTATATATGTATGGATATGAAATATACCTTATATCATTTGAAATAATTTTTGAAAAATCTCTTCGCGTGTGGCCATATTTATTAATTTATAGATATTTATTAAAGTACACTTTATAATATTATGGCTAATTGACCTATCATATGTTCATCTTAAATGCAATGGTGATTTTTCAAGATCTAATTTAAAATGTTCGTCACTAAATAAATAAATCTATTTTGCACCGCCAGAAATATGGCATGGATGGAGTCCAATGCCAAAAAAAAAAGTTAAAGAAATTAGCGAATGCTTTATTTATTACTGAACCGTTGAGTATTTTTGAATCTGTAAATATATCTCATGCTTGTTAAAAAAAAAAAAAAAAAAGTTTACGATGGTCGACCTTTATTTTGATTACATATATAAATTTAAAATATGGTGGCACACTTTATGAAATGGCTTGTGGCTTTAGAAAGGTAGAACTGAATGAACCTATAAAAAATATGATGGCATGGCTTTTACAATTATAATTAAACAAAATGAGGCTCGACTAGCTATTTGCACGTTTGCCGATTGCTATTAAAGACTCATTATTTTCCCATGGGAAAATGTACGGCTTGTTAAGACATTAGACGCGGTGACCTACAAACTGGGAATACATTTCGTCGGAATGTTCTTTATAGCTTCACACTTAAACTTGGCCTATAAAATTGGCCATTCGGCAAAGTGCTTCCTCCAAATTAAGGGACACCTTTAACTTCCTCTTCAATTTAGCAGCCATGTAAATTAAATTTACCGAACGGTGTTACTTAACACCGAAGTAAATAATGCTAATAGTGACATTTAAAATTATGGTCAGATTTAAGAGCTCTTTTGAATTGATATGAGGCAAGAAACTTTACAAGAAATGGAAATTTTATATTCTAGCTTAATTAAGCCTAATATTATTTCCATAACAAAGGGATGTATATGAGATAGAAGATGAGGCTTGCCTCCTCGCGATGTTAAAGTGTCAGTAAGTTTTACTTTTCTAATTTAATTTTCATGTACACAGCCATAGAGTGTGTTGTATCTTCTTTATTTGATAAAATACTATAATTGGTTTCAGTTGATAGTAAACTATCTTTTATATTCTATAGATATAGTTTTACTTGAATTTATTGTAAGTAATAGTAATTTTGTATTACATTTTTGTAATTACTTCACAATTGGTGCTAGAAGTTTTAAAATACGTGTTTCTAGAAGACAATATAGTGTTAATTATGTCAGAGTGTTTTTATTTTGTAGTGTCAATGTTTTATTGATTCTATTTTTTTTTGTCTATTGGTGGCAAAAATTGGGAGTAGAACTCGCGACAATGTTTTCTGCGTGGTTGTAATGTGTACTTTTTTTGAGATCGACAATGTTGACAGGAACCATTTAGTAGAATGTGTAGATTGTGAGAGATGAAAATGGCAGATGGCTTGAAGGTACTATTATATTCCGTCTTTTTGAAATGTGTTTTACAAAAGGTTCGAATTACATTCCAGCTGTGACTTAACCTCGAAAAATCGAATAGACAAGATTTCCTTCACCTTTTAAGAGAGACTTTCCAATACCGTTGATTCCATTGCTATTCTCGGACGGAGGACCTGGAGAGAGGTTCCTTCTTCACGGCGTCCTTGTGGAACCGAGAATACATAAATAACCCGACCTACCCTCTTTGCATACCGAATGCAGTTATATATTAACGAGCGACAGTTACAGCGGATTTGCACTCATAAGCATTGCGTCACGACAGTCCGCTTTTCCGACAGAAGGCGTGGCTCTTAAGTGAGCGTGGTTTGAAATTTTAATGCTTTGGCGTAGAGGTACATGCCATAGAGGTATTGTTCGTGAAGGCTTGGCAAGGTGACCGTTTGAAGGCGCCTCCCATTGCAATTTGCACACAAATAGCAGGCTTAGGTTCTAATTGTTTTTAATTGTTCGGGCTCAGGCTTCTTGTGCAACCTCAAATAATATTAATATACATTATTTGAATTTCATAATTAATCAGTTTGGAAAAATGAGGTTAATGAGAATGAATTAATTAATCCCTCAATTACGAAAGTGATTTTAATCTTAGAGTCATAAAGTATAACGTGAAATATAATAGGCTTTAATATATTCGTGATATCTAGGTTATAAGAACAATGGCCGTTTATGCCTTGGAATCGTAGAATACACTTTAACGGCTTGAGTAAACACTCCGTAAATTGCTTAATGTTTCATTAGTGGCCTCTGAATAGACGGAAAAAATTATGATACCAAAAATGGAGACGAGAAAACAGCAAAACATTATCTGCACAAACTTCCAACAAAAACTGTTAGAAATATATTTCTTCTTAGGTATTGACGATAAAAATACCTTCAAGAAGTTATTTTATAAATAAGGTTCAGGGAACGGTCAGAAAGCTTTTGACGATTGAAAATTGGGCACTTCTAGCTTTGGCAAACATTGCATTCGGTGCGTTCCAAAATTCATTCTACTTTTGCAAAATTATCTTTTTTTGGCTAATCGATGAGGCACCCATTGAGATAAATATCCTGCCACGTTTGGCATCCAAATACTAACTTCTGTCATTTTGCCAAGGTTTGCCTGCAACCTGTTATGGTATTGTCATAATACTAGGATCAAAACTGAAAGCCATCTTGAAAAGCAGATTTGTCTTCAAGATTTGTGGGTGCGCCACCTTGAGGTTTCCGTTTGTCAAGGAAGTCGGCTGACAATGAGACTGGTGGCGCTCCTCCAATATGGTGGGCTCGGGCCAGGCAGGTTCATTTGCACACAGTCACGGCAAGGCTGATCCTCTCTAATAAGCCAACACCTTTGCTCATTGTTATTCTTTGGCACCGACTTCCTACCCGCACCATCTACCTGTCCGCTCTTTCCAACAACCTGGCCAACTATATTGCTGTGGCCTCAAAAGGATTTTGCAATTCGTTTAGTTTTTTGGGACCCGCATTTAGGTGTGCTGTTGTCTTAGTCAAGCATTCGGAGACCTCTAACGGCAGCTCTGTTATTAATCCACAGGAACTTGTATACTAGTTCGTAATATCAATTCTGACATGAAAATGACCAAAGAGCGAAATTGTGACAATAAAAACACCATATATTCTTCTTCTAAATCCGTGTTACAATTCAAGGCTTTCAACTTTACCACCGATGAACTAGGAATATCGATGAGTCCCCTTCCTGAACGCTCCATTGAGCTGCAAATAATACAATTAATGTTTCGTGGTTGCATCATGGATGCAAAGTTCAATAGATTATGAGTCATAAAGTGGATAAATATTTTCTTGAGAGCTTTATAATTTATAAGATACCACATTCTTGCCTGGAAAAAGACACAGTCATTCAAGGAGAATAAATATTTTCTACAAATTTATCGGGACTATATTATTTTTTCCAACTTTCATTCAAACCCCAACAATATCCGCATGAAACTTTCGTTCTGTTTATAATTACTAAGGGCTCACTTAGGGCGAAGAAGTACATAATTTGGAAATAAGTAAAGGTTAAATAAACGTTTTTTGTAAATAAGTAACGTTACAATAATATCGCCTTATATCTCTCAATATAAAATTGTTATTCTTTAAAGCAATGAGGGCGAGTAGAATTGAAAGTATTATACTAGAGATAAAATTAAAAATATAGACCATCTCATTGTTTCTCTAGTTAGTAAAGCACATCTGTCTGGCTATCTGATGATAGCAGATAGTCTACGTGTTTTAATTAGTTGACAGGTGTTTCGGATTGGCCCAATTTCATCGTTTCCCCATTTCTTCCACCTCAATGCATTACAGAAGTCATGCTCTGCATAACAATTAGATTTGACTCTTTGCTTTCCCACACATTACAGTTTCTTATTCAATTCACCTTCTGAGACAACATTCCGAAATAGGTCATTCTGAAGGAACGAACGTCTGAGAAGAAAGTTAGGCCATAAAGTCCCAAGAAACCACGCGAGCAGCAACTTGCTAGCTAAGCCCCGCCGCTTCCAACCCAATCGCCGTAAAGTAGTCTCATTTCCATTTCACTCCTGTAAACGAACATGTCTCGAGGACTTTCTCCGGCTATTTCTGTTTCTTTTGAGTGGGGCGAACCGCCCCTTAAAGGATTAATGTCCGTCTGGTCATATGCGCGTACACGATTCCTCCATTTGCCGTTCGGTGGTTGAGCCGCGTCCGATGACTTAAGCCTATCAGCTTGCAGGCCGAAATCTCTCTGGCGTACAGCTTACATATTTGCTCCGCCTAGTTTCTCTATTCGATAGCTCAGTGATTGATTGCAGTCGATTGAGATGGTAAGCAAAGATCGATCGATATTACCTCTGATAGGCCTGGAGAAATTGCTCATTTCAAATTGCTGGGGAAAAACGTCGAGAAATTCGGAACAAGAATCATTACTGCCATCTAAAAAACTGGTGAAAACGAGTCACACTTGTTAAACATAGACGAATAAGCAAATCGCATAACTCTTTCCAAATTAGCATTCCTTTACCACGTACAAATCCATTTTTTTAATGCTCCAAGTTGTGGGTAATAAACTAATTATAATATCCTTAATAAATCTTAATTTGTTGCCCAAGTTCTATATTTTGTAAAATAGAAGAAAAAAAAAATTAACTCTGTTGTACCTGAATATCAATGTAATCTGATCATAAACGATAGATTATTTTTTTACTATTCAGAAAATTCTATAAAATATTATTTACTATTTAATTTAAAAACAAAACGTATTTCTCCTTTGTGAGCAAATAAATAAATCTTTACATCATGTATTACATAATATGGGTGGCATTGAAGTATTTCTCGATCGCCTTGATTTCAGTTTTTCAAGTTCTTGATTTGTCAAACCAACAATGAAGGATACACATCTTAGTCACGGGCCCGTTTGAAATTACATAGTTTGGCCCTCATCATATAGAAAGGACACGAAGTAGAGAAACAACTTAATAAATTAGTACAAATTTGATAAATACCCGTCATCACTGCATCTTGAAACACCAGGTTTTATTTTAATTATGTGTTTGCATTAAATGAAATATATTTATTTAAATTTATATTTTCCTTGTGTCAGCTTAAGGACAGTCTAATAATAAACTATTATTCATCTCGATGACCTCTGCTGGTTATTTATTATCTTGATCATTTCAAATATAGCTTCTTACTCAGACATGCGCGACTCTAACGGCTTCAAATCTCGCCAAAAAAACTAAAACTGCCCTAACATGAGTCAAATATTTTCCCCAATCATAGCCGAAGTGGGAAACTTCCCCCAGACATTAAATTTGGCATTTTACCATGCTCCAGGTACTGGGGGCCTTGTGAGTCACAATCCAGTCAGGTTGAGTCCTGCTTTGCGGTCATACTGACTCATGCATTCCAAACCTCCCAGCAGTAGCATATTTACATAAAGCCGTTGGAATACACATTATTTTCCTTGGTTTCACAGTGGATTATTCATAGTCAGCCTTCAAACCAAGTTATTCAACACTTCAACTTATAAACTGTTGGCCTCAGTCTCTTCCAAGTGTACAAGGAAATTTATCAAGAAACATTATATTCTTTTGGGGTGAGGGGGTTGAAAAAAGGATTTCATTTTCAGACCATTTATTTCCAAGGAATACATTTTTTTTTTTTCTCACACTTTAAAGGCAATATTTTCATTTTTCTTTTATTTCTGATTTTTGGTGAAATTCAGTATGTTTTGCCACTCGCTCATTTACATTTATTGAGTAAATGAATGTCTCCATTTATTAAATTCTCCATATGTCAGGGTTATATATCATTGTAAAAAGAAGATGAAATATGAAAAATATTGTAATGAAGCTTTAAAAATCAGAAAAAAATACCCTACATCTAGGTATCTGTACAATATTTTTTCCAAAGTTTCTATAAAACGTAAAACACATAAAACGAAATAACAATGCTTCTTTATTTTTTTCTATTGGAAAATTTATGGAATCTTAATTAAATTTAAAAAAAAAATATTTTGATTAATTGTACCAACTGATCTAATGATAAGTGAAAGATAGTAGCATAATTTTTATTTTTGTCTTTGGAAAATTTTTCTAACAAAAGCACAGGGTGCAAGGTTGAAAACAATGTACTCAGTCACGTACCATATTTACTATAATATATTAAAAATGGCAGCAACGCCGGTAACCTGTCTAATACATCAATAAAGCGGATGTCAAATTAAAGAAAAAAAATAAAGGCAATGAATAGAACTTGTAATCTACATTTTCTACGAAATTGGGAAGAAAATAAGTGGCTTTATGGGGCAACCCACTGTCCCAAATCCGTCAAAATCTATATAAACAAAAAATCAAATGTCACTCTGACATTTCGGATCGATTACTTCTTCTACTGGGAGCTTAATGTCTGTCCGTTATCCCTAACAACGGTGGAAGCAAAAAGCAAGGGCATAAGTGGGACAGCCCTAACAGCCAGGTGTAAACACTCCATCGGCTTGCTATCTACTACTGCAGAGGTCGCTGTTCGTGACCTCACGACCACTCACAGTACCCCGTACTCCTAACGACCACAAATCTCTTTGGCTTTTTGTCAGGACCTTTCTTATAACCTTCCATATAACAGGACATCTTTGCTTTTTACCACCCCCGGCTAGCCTTTAAGATATATCTCTGGAATTCGACGTAGTCGGTCTCTTCCGGCCACTTAAGAGCACGATTCATAATTGCCATTTCTTCTGCTTTTGTCTCCTAGTCAAGATCTTTTTAGCACATTTCCCCGCAGGGAATTCACTATTGCGGTCGTACCCATGGCACGGTTTTTGAAAAATAAATTTTCTCAAATGCACATCTATCCTACCCAGGAGAGGTCAAAAATGTGGTACATTTTAGACTATATATACATAATGGAGAGAGGGATAATCTTTGTGTGATGGTTACCAAACTTGCTATTTAAACGTTTTATGTAAACACTGGGAAATTCAAAAATTTTAAATATCTCCTCTATTATGAGTATGATCGAAAAATTGTATAGAAGCAATTTTCTAGAACATTTAATTTCCTATGAGTGTTGTTTTATACACTTGTTCTCTATTATGAATATTAACCGAGATTTCTGATTTTTTTTTTCTTTTTTTCTGCCTTTAGTAAAACTCCACTTTTAGATATTCCACATTAACAATAAGCACATAATATCATTAAACGTCTTATTCCAACCTTAAACACCAAATATTGTTTTGAACGGACCTTTTACTACGAGAGATACATACAAGATATGGGATGAAGTCATCATTCAGATTTTGCGTTCGTAATTCTGGTCTTTATTTGACCAATTCCATACTCGATATTGAAGGGCTTCCTTCAAAACTAATAAACTGCTATTTCCACACATTGGATTTCTACTTAAAAATATAAAATATTTTGTGAGGTTAGATCATTTGTGCGACATACCATCAAGTAAGAAATTTTTTTCTTTTGCCCAACACTTGCATGGCAGAATATTTTGTTTTTCCTACTACCCTTTTCATAGGTTTTTTATCTCGTTTTTTTCCTAAATGGTAGAAGGCGCTGACGTGTTCAACTGGGTGGTGTACGTTTGAGCTACATGTACACGGCCTTCTACGATTATTTTCAACCGGAGTCATGTTAATTTATGAGAAGAAACCAAGAACAAATAAAATTGCTTGATAGTCCCCCCACCTACGTACAGTACTATTATAAATATAATCTGGGACGTCATTAATTGGCCAAGGACAAAAATAGGTAGGCTCTTACAAGGAACCCGATTTGCGTGAGTCGGTCACTGGGACATAAAATAAATGTTAAAAAAAGAAAAGAAAAAAAAAAACCTCCTTAATAGATACAATTTTCTCTGAAACGTCTTTCTTTTTCTTCAACTATCATTACTTAAAACAGTCACTATGATGCCATACGACCTTATAAATGGCCGTAATAGTGGAAACTAATTATTGTTTAATTGGTGAAATGAGATACTCAACCGTTTCATTACTGTCGTCCTCCTGGAAGCTCTCTCTTGGATGTAGTCACAAGTCACTACTTATTCCGTCAGTACTTCCATTTCTTCCAAGTGGACATAAATTCCTTTCGTTGTATGTCAAACCCTTTCTTTATTATGATGCGCCAATAAGCTTTTTGTCTCTCGTTCCATTTTCTGAAACGTCAATATTTCTGAAAGCCCCGGCCACGATCATTAATGTCTCCATAAATATTTGTCTTTATAAGATTTTTATTGCTCGATTAAGTTTTACTGGGTTTTTACCACTTCTCATTTTCTAAGCTACGGTATTATGTCGCGAAGAGCTCAGTTTTATAAGAAAGAAGATGTAAACCTAGTTTTCAATGAATTGTAGAAATTGCGGTCAACTACCTTTTTTTAATGGCTTAAATACTGTTCAAGTATAAAAACAGCTTTAGACGAGACAAACATTGTGTTCCTCAGAAACACTGGTAGTATTATATATCTATGATGGCCTGAAATAAAATACCTCTGTATATTTTAGCTTTAAATGCTCTATAGATTATACATTTTCTTTTTTATTGTTTCAGGTATGTTCAGTTTTCTTCACTATTGTTTCGAGACATGAGGTTAGTACTAAAGTATATAAATATTTATGATAAACCATGGCCTCTTTAAGGATGTGATTTCTTCTTTTTATAAGTAATTCGTTACTACTTCTACCAATAATTTGTTCTTATATTACATTATCATATCTTGAAAATAAATCATTAAATTATTTTGATTAATAACTTATAAATTTGATGATATAAGATTGCGGTCAATTAGCCTTTACAGTTTTAAGTGTAAAAAAAGTTGTAATCACTGTGCTTGTTAAAACACGTAGAATAAGAACAAATAAGCACATTTTTTTTCTGGGAAATATTCAGTTGTATTAGGTAATCAGTACAATATTGCAATCTCAGTTCTGTTTATCTAAACTTTTTTGTGCTGAACAAACTTCCTGAGTTTAAGAAAGTTCAGGTATCAGTCAAATCATCTGCTTTAGAAGAAGAGACATTTTTATGTAACCCTTTTAATTAGTTTCTCTTTTAGTGGATAACAAATCCAATCATGGCAGATCACATGATTTTAAATTATGTTGGATTGCGGAAGAACATAAAAAATTAGATTAATTTCATAAGCATTTGATGAGGTCAAGTGGCATAAAATATTTCAAGAATAACATTTTTTTTTTGTAACTTATAATTAATATCTTATCAGTTTTTGATTCAATAAATAAAAAAGAAATTGTCAACATTAATAAAATATTAAGTATTATTAAGTAGGCAGTTGTTATTGTAAACGGGACGTCAGCCTGCAGTCAAAATAAAAATGCTTCCGCATGTTAGTTCCAAGTTCTTTCTCTGAAATTTACTAAACATCAAATACATTTATTGCTGAGACTTCCCCATCGCCATAACACACAGTTTTATCATTTCCACAGTTATTTAAACTTACATGGTGGCCATTACTGAATTATGATGCAACACATTAAACTGCTGTCGCTCTCATTTGCATTTAATCTTTTCCATCGCCAAATCTGTTTGATCAGTGTTTAACGTGTTACAATATGCTCTTTCCCAATCACCGGTACATTCTCCTGTAGGTCTCCATCTTAAAATGCGTTTTGCTGTTTCACCATTCGACCTTCCCAAAAATTACTAGGCGTAGCCCAATTGTTCTTATTTTGGAAAGTAAGTCTCAAACTGTGGACGTGTGCTCGTTTTCGCCCCATATTTGGCCCGTCGGCGGTTTACGGTCAGTAGCCCAGGGGTTTGCACCTAACCTAACCTTGACTTATCTATAACAGTGAACTAGGTTATATCAAAACTCCGTCAATAGGCTGCTTACCTGATCGAGGTCATGGCTCAAGGAGTATTCAAAAGTTTGCAACAACATCCGGCCTTTATTTTGGTTTCTAAATTCGGATAACGTGCATAACGATAGATAGGCCTTCATAGATCTGACTCTCCAAACAGGGACAAGAGCTTTTGCACTAGTTTCCGCGTTACCTTTTACGTCACCAACTTCCTATTTGCAGAGATAGATATTTTAATGGAACAATCCGCCTTACGTGCGAGCGTCCATTAGATTCTGTAAGTTATTTATTTATCTACGCCATAAAGCTAGAATTGAACGCTATAAATAAACGCATAACAGCTTTCCTTTCAGCAAGACTACAGTATTGACTTTGCACATAATTCTCAGTAATATATTTCAGCCAGAAGGCTGTGGCAAACAGTTTCATTGATGTGTCTGTAGTAAAACACAAAGAAGCAAGAAATCTATAAATAAGCTTCGATTTGAAAGTGCATTTTTTATTAATCCATTGCCGAATTGTGAAGCCTATTATTTTATTATCTTTTATCCGTGAAACCGTCCTAGAATAATTATTTCTTTGCCAAAAATTCTTCATCTTCTTCAGTTTAAGTATATATTTTAAATACCTTATTGCTGCCTAGGTAACTATTAATTATAAAGTAGAATGAATGCATAATGACACGATCGCTCCCTCGGAATGTAACTACCTATTCAAAGCCAAGTAAAAAAAAAAAATAGTTCTTTATTACAAGCCACATAAAAATCAAGTTCTAAAATTTACATTCTTTTTATAATTTATTGATTTAACAAATTAAAAAATATCATATCTTTGAAATAAAAATTATTGATGAAACCCCTCAATGACTAAAGTAGGAGGCATTTGTGCTCACATGTGTTCTGGGTTCGAGTAGAACCTATCAAGCATTTTTTTTAGATATAATAATGTTTAAAAATATAGCAAATAAGGTATGTAATGGAGTAGAAATAGTTATTGTTAATACTTATGAATCACAACATATTATTATGAATAATATTCCTTTCTCTCGAATCTCTTTGAAATTAGAGACACACGATTGCCCTAGCTTTGTATTAATGCTTTATCCTGTAAAAATATTTCCAATTAATACTGTTCACACAAATGATTCACTAAGCAATTGAAGTAATAGGGGAAAAAATGATTCTTATCATTGAACAGTATCGACTATTGTCTTGATTTCTTCAAAACAGGATAGGTTCATATAATTTCCAGCTATACTTTTTTTTCCAGGATTATACACAAAAGAGGTGAAGAACCTCTAAAGCAACATTGATAAAACAGACCATTGATATCAATGTTTCGTGGGAAGTGTGGAATTCTTTTCTAAATTATCAGGGATTGTTATCGTTGCTTTTCCACGAATCTTATAAAAGGACGTTCATTGCATTAGTTATAAAAACAATCTAAACCATAATTATTTATTTGCCATGATCTTGTCTCTCATTTCATAATACCAATTTTTTTTTTATCTGCACTATAGTACTCAATTGAAAATGACTATCATTTAGCACGCATCACCACTCATCGTTGACGCTCGTCCTTGCAAAACCCCGAATTTTCTATGGCCTTTCAGAGATCGTCTTCAAACACTGAGTCATGTTGTTCGAAACAATAATGCCCACATGTTGGTTTCCTGTATAATTTGCAAGCAAATTCCAGCTTTCGGAAGGCCAAAAGCTTTTGAAGCTCTTATTCAATTTATTGTTTCCTCTGAAAATGTTGGTTCGATAGTAAAAGCATGAGATGAACATTTTGGGTAGGAACATCGTGCTTATTTAGTAACAGTACTTTTGCCCTAAATTTAAAGTTTTTTATGTTTGAATTATATTTACTCTCTAGGTTGCTTGTTATCGTTCATAAACGAACAAGTAGGAATAGAGGATTAGATTAAAGGGAAATTAAAATCGTAAATAATTCATGGATAAATCCTATAAACCATGTAGTAACTAACTTTTTCAATACATTTTGCTGTAACTCGAGTATTAATGGAGCCGTTACATTTTTTTTTTTTTTTTTTTTTTTTTTGGCACTTCGACACATCCGAATTTAACAATAAATTGAGACGTCAGTTATTACCTAATGCAGGCATTGGTTACATCGGGGCACTACTTTGAAGGGACAGAGGTTTGAAGGCGATATGAAATAGCACTTTTGCAGACAAGGAACAAATCGGCTTTCACCGGTGGTTGAAGTATTATTATTATTATATATATTGGCTGGCATTTACATAAATTAACTGAATAAGATAAATTGTAAATTGCAAAATGAAACGAAATGTGCTTATTTCTATTAAATGCTATTATAACATATAGGATATGTCATTCGATTTTCTATAAACAATTTCCTAATAATATGTCATGTAATTCTTTACAAATTTTTGGAATTACATATAAACTTATGTAATACATTCGTTAAAAAATTAAGTCAAATTTGAAGAATACATAGTAGTAAATTCCTCAATTTTAATAGTTATATAAAATAAATTAGTTTCATTAACAATCTTAATACAACTCTAAATATGTCCAATTTTTTACAACTCTAAAACATAAATTATTTTATTTGTTGGCATGCAAATTTGTTGAAGGTTATCAGGAGTTATTAATGATGAGAAACTTATCCCACCTTATAGAGGCAATGTACCTGATCACAAATTATTTTAGACCGATTTTTATGAGAACTATTTAGTAGTTTTATTTAATAATTGAACATTTTTGGAAGTACTCAACTTGGGTATAAAAACATCCGTCATTCATGAGTTTCTTTAATATATTTTTAAACAAAGAGTATTTTTTTAATATTTTGATACAATTGGGGAGAGCGTTGTGGAGTTTTAAACTATTTTTGTAAGCTATTTTCACAAACAATATTGTTTGGTACATTTATATATTGTGGGGAAAGTCATTATTTTTGACTCCTTAAAAAGTGGACCAATAGACATATTTTTTATTTAGAGTTCTAGGCAGCCTTTTATTATTATTATTAGATATGCAGCCATTATAGTAAATAAAAGAGTGAAACAGTATACATTGTGTTCCCTTATGAACTATTTCAGAATAAAAACACTAAACTGTCGTCTAGGAAGTATTTAATGGTGAGAATTATTCACCCATCTCAGTTCTGAATGAGTTCCTAATTATAAAGAAATAAATATTTGTTTTAGACAAGGGCCATATAGAGTAAGAGATATGAGTATTTGAGGATGCGTGAGGCGGTGAACAGATGCTCCGCCTATCTATTCCAGTCAATGGTCGTTCACTTAAGACTAGTTCAAACGGAAATTGCTCTCTATCTCCTAGCTCATTCTTCTCCTCAGCTCATTAGTGGTGGTCTATCTCCTAAATAGTTATCTACCGGCTCATTCACTCTATAGTTTATGAGCTTCTGTTTTAAAAGGAGTCTCCAATTTTTTAACGCGCTCTTTAAAATAGTTTCAGTATTTATAAATATGTTACCTGTTTAGGATTGTGACGTATTACGGAGTCATGAGTGTTCTCCCAAAATAGGATATGAGGCTGATGTATATACATACTTTTACTCTTATATACTCTTAGAAGATATTTTAACCACATTACTCAGAAATCAAAAATTTTAAAAATAATTAAGAAACCTTGACAAGGTTTTGGGGTTGAAAGATGTTGTAATAATAATTAAATAGACACATTTGAGTTTGGCTCTATATTAAGGCAATATCTGAATATTTTTAAATAGAATTAATGTGAAATCCTTCATTCATAATATATATACAAAACATCGATAAATGTCAATTCCTGAAAGCAAAAAAAAATAAATTTGGTTAGTTTTATACTGGATTGAAGCCTCGTGTCTGTTGATGCTAAGGCCAATATCTTCCATAACAGCTTCTATGTTCTTGTGTAGACTTTTTAGTTAGTGTTTCAGAAGCTCTTAACGCTGGAGAAAACATGCCCGCATGTCCAATCCCATTTAAAGTTTAAAATGTTGGACTTCCTTTTTATAAAAACTAAGAAAGATATGATTTAGGATGGTTGTGCATTATTCCGACAATTACATTTCCATTGAGTTGCTGAAAGTAACAATGAAAGCCGTGCCAAAGAAGTACTTTCTAACACTTTGACTGCACGGAGATTTATTACATCTGATTTGCAAGTAACAATGGCTGGGATTAATGGTGCGTGTCGCCATTATCCTTCCCCACTTGCAATGCAGATCGGTAGTTACCCCGAGTCCCCGGCAGAGGGCAGAGTGGGCGTCCACGAAAGCCCTCCGGCGAAAAATATGTCAAAATCGAAAGTGGCTCCCCCCACCGACGATAGATTTACACTCTTATTTATATTTCAGTGAAAGGGTGTCTAATTTCACGTTTGCAACTTTCTGTACATCTCTCAACTAAAAACATTCGTGTAGCTCCCACTAGTAATTATGCATTTTCGATAGTTGATATTGAGTAATAATTATGGAACTTTTACTTGCAATTTTCTTACCTCACGCATGGATAATTTCAAATCATTCATTAATCGTTTTAGATGCAGTCAGAGTAAAACTTATTTGAACGTCATAAAGAATTCTGAAAAGAAAAACATGTAATGGTTTTTGTTGCTTAAGAAATCTGGTGTTGACTTAGGTTTTTTTCGTGAATTTATATCATTCAATATAATGATAAGTTGGGAATAGCGTCAGGGTAATTTCAAGAACAAAATAAAGTATATTATAGGAACTTGTAAGTTCAAGAATGAATACCTGAAAAATGGTTAGAAGTCTTAACAGTTAAAAGGCAAAATTAAAAGATTTAAGAACTTATTATGCGGATGATGGACTTATAGTTAGTTCACTTGCTTTAAGGATTTACTTTCTTAACTTCATGGTTAAGTTTTTTAACACAACGTCCACTTCATCTCTCATGAAACTAGAGCAGGACCTGGCTTTTCTTCGATTTTGAGTTACAGAATTGCGTTTTCTTTTTTTTTTATGTGATTTTAGAAAACAGATATAAAATAAATTCATGTTTATAAATTACATAAACAGTGAATTTATATGTAAGGAATAACGCAATTACTTGGAGGCGAATTCTTTTTAACTGGAGAGCTCCATCAAGTTTTGGATTTCATTAATTTTTTAGGTAAAAAGACATTAACACTCACCTAAAGATAAACTTTATTTGTATTAACATTTATTATTCCGAAACCTAGATCTACTAATAATTCTTTGTTCCGAACTGGAGCTTGTTCGATATCTTTGATCCTATATGAATGATTCATTCTTGAATAATGCTTATTCAAATTCAGCATGAATAAAAATAATCCGAACTTTAGATTAAGGATTGGCACACTGAACTGTTGGCTACTGACGGTTTCTCTTACCGCATTGTCATGATTGGCCGAGAAGAATGACACTCCTATGATACGCTCTAAATTGCAAATCCAAGCGTTGGTGTCTTGGTTTTATTGGGTCATGGATCAGCCAAAACCTATACGCCCACCGAAATTCCGTCCTCGCATTTTATTATTCGGGGATTAAAAATGAATTAATTAATTACAATACGACCAATGGAGAGTAGATCTTGGCCGCTTTTCGAATAGTTCATTTTTGGGCCAAGGTTTATATTCGAAAGATGTTCTCTCGGGTTCATTTGCATGCCGCTCTCAGTCACGCAACGGCTCTAGAAATCAATAGAAATGATCTTGTAACGAGTTGGAGAAGAAGTGGATGACTGTTATTTACATTGTCAAAAGCTGTTTCTAAACCAGGAATTCCAAAAGGCATTTCCAATGGAATACCTTCGTACATGCCCAAGAACCTCAAGGTGTACAAAATTGGAGAAAGGATTCAAATGTGAATATGAAAACCAGTGACATTGTTTTACAAAGACCAAACATTTTTCGGCAGATCTCTTTAAAAAAATTTTTTTTTTTTTCTTTTAAGGCGTTCAATACCATTTGGTACTGGGTACTCCTAGCTGGAAATTCTTTTGGAAATAAGTCACTCCCCTAGTGTTTAGAAGAAATGGATAAATTTCGAGACTCTAGAGTAGTGAATTCACCACAACTATGATAACAGGATTTTATGTAAAATGCAGAAGACTCAATTTGGAATATTCAAAATTTACAATACTTTACGGAGAGATATTGTCTGTGTTTATAGGAGAAGTGAGTTTAAAAGCCTATCATTTTCCATCAATGTCTCAGCCGGCCTAATAGAAACCTGAAGATAACTTATAATAAAAATAAGCTTTTTTGTTATGGAAATTGTTCATTTAGAGTGCCTCATAAAATATGTTTCTAAAGCTTTATTTAGAGATTTCTAGCTTATTTAGTCATTCTATATAAATAGTTAAAAATGACATATGTGGTGAATGAGACCACTAAACAAGCGCATGACGTAATTTGAAAATGTACCTACACACTGAACATTCCGTTGTTATAAGGTGAGCCTGACAAGTATGAAGTGAATGATACTTTTAGCAGATTTCCCCAAAGGTAAATCAGCTATTGAGGTCTTACTCATGTCGCGACTTTCAAAACATTTCCTCAAATGTCCATCAGTTCTACCTAGGAGATGACGAAAATGAGGTTCGTCCAAAAGTATATATATATATATATATATATATATATATATATATTTGTCTGTTAATGGTCGTAATTTTTGTTTGGCCGTTACCAAACTCGATATTTAAACGTTTATTGTAAAATAAAAAGTTCATTGCGAGGGGGGAGGGAGTTTAGAGGAAGTAAACTTCGAAAATTCTTAATATCTCTGTTATTACGCATCTGATCGAAAAACTATATGAAACCAATCTTATTGTAAATGTAATGTTCTATAAATGTTGTTATGTGCGTTTTTTCACTATCTAGATTATTAACCGAGATATTCGTATTTTTTTTAGTTTTCGGCCTTCAGTAAACTCCCACTCCTTATCATGCCATATTAATAACAAGCTGTTATGCCATGGAGCATTTTATTTGAAGCCTAAATACCAACTATTGTTCCCATTGAACTTTTACGTTTTGAAATAATGGACTTTCTTCGTTTTCTGGCGTACCTCACAATGATACAAGCAGTGTGAGCGACCTCCTGGGATGATAATGAGAAATCAATGCAGTCATCCCTTCCCATTCAATGTCACTAGACACAGCGGGCTAGTTGTCTCCCCCTTTTTAAAATAAAGTTCTGTTCAGAAAGCCTTTTGTGGGGGAAATAATCAATATAGTTATGGGTTAAGGCCTGAACGTTGGGCCAAGACTGACACCAAGCAGTCTGTAGGCCGTCGACTGACCTGCTTTGGGAGAAGAGGCACGAACGTGCCCAGCCATCGGGGTCAGGAGTTCAGCGGGGCCCCACCACTCCTCACTTACACACACTGTCACTCCCAATTTGCCCCATTTCCGCTTCGTTATCATATACCCAAATAAAGTTAATTGCCCTTTTTATAAAAAGAAAGAAAAAAAAAGGGTATTTCAACCATTAAATTAAGTTTAACGACTCCTTTTTTCAAAGTTCTTTAACAGTAGATCAAGAGATCGATTCGATTGAGATCGAATCTGCTCATTTCGTGAATAGTATCTTCTAAAAAGGGATTCGCTGAATTGAACTTGTCGCACTTTTAAATATTGGTCACACCAACTGACCTTTTTAGCGAAATAGATTCTTCACAACTAACGGTGGTTTTATTAAATGTTCATTGACGCATAAACACCAATAGTCCTACGTAACCA
Organism: Riptortus pedestris; assembly: GCA_019009955.1. NCBI lineage: Eukaryota > Metazoa > Arthropoda > Insecta > Hemiptera > Alydidae > Riptortus > Riptortus pedestris. The sequence continues at coordinate 32,516,654 of CM032230.1, read as the reverse complement.
CTTTTCTCCCCCACAAAGTCCCCAACCCGTCATTAAAAAACCTAATGGGCATCGCATCAAAAGTTCTGCCCATCATCATATGAACTGGGTACTACAGTAAAAGTTCCTAATAATAATATATGTAAATGCGGCCGGAAGGTTCTGCAGCTACAATAGATTCAACAGATTCATTACAAGACAGCTTTTTACTAGGCTACTAATTGTTTAAAATGCATTTTAATAAGTCCTCCGCTCAATGGCAGCGTAAACTAAGCAGATTCTCCACAAGCTAGTATCTAACCCGACGATGATCTCGACTCACCATCTATACTTATTAATCCGCTAGACCATAAACAGTCTTAATTATGCATATACTTGAAATTTGGAAAAGTCTTTCAAAAATCGCATCATGAGTTCAAACTCAAGAGTTGCTAATATATGTTCCTTCATATACGGGATCAAAAGGTAATATCTAGAGAAATACCATAAAAACCCAAAAAAAAAACGTTCAGGAATCACAATTAAAGAAAGTCATTTCTTCTAGTGCCATTATTATAGATACTATTTTATCATTTTTATTGAATTAATTATGCCTCATAAATGTGAAGAGTAATTAAGATGGCAGCGGTAGATATGGGAGCAGGTGTGATGTTGCTATCCAGGAGGCCGTGCAATATTAAAGACCACCACCCTCATTAATGTCTGCTATCTGGTTAATAGGCTCTCTCAATTTGCCCCAAGCCAGCCTTGCAATACAAATGGCTGTTCCATTTCCAATGGCTATCTCTCGATTCATACTAATGCCCTCTACGTGATTATTGTTACAATATATTCACTCTCATTGGCTGTTATAATATTATGATAATTGTTTCTTTGCAAGGCGATTGTTTTAATTATCGAAAATTTATTGTCTATTATATTCTATCATTTTACACCGGTCTCCTCTTAATAGGTCATGTCAATTTGCTAGTTCTAAAAAAAAATATAGACGAATTTCATATTAAGTTCAGTTCATTAATTAAGCAACTAAACACTTACTATTTTAATTATTTTTGAGTTAGAGAATCACTTATCAAATTTCCAGGATCCGAACCCCAGGAGTTTTGCCTATCTTGGTCATTGCTCTACCAAAAGCTAATACGAGCGTTTGATAACTGAGAAACGAACTTTCCCAATCATTTCCCCAGGGTTTGAAGAGTATTTTAATTATCTAAATTTATTTACTAACAGTATATTTTATTTTCATCAGTGAATGAGATATATTCGCCTAGTACACTGATGATATGGTAATCCAAGTCTCAGACTCCCATGAAGGTGTAAGGCCTGCCACATAGTGGTCGAGTGGCCAGCTAGCCGTATTTTTGGTAGGAATACAAATATAAGTCATCTTTATTCCAGTAGCTACTGAAGCGTCACGATGATCAGTGGCCGTCGGGACTTAAGATTTCAGGCCAAACTCTGAGATAATTAAAATATAGCTCGCAACCCAGGGGCATAAACCTTCTTAAACCTCTAGTATGAAGCTTTATCTTCTACGACCAAATCCCCCCCCCCATATCATTCAATCCTGTTATCCTTACAGTCCTTGTAGAGTCCATAAAAAATAGCCATGAATGAATGTCAACAAACCGTCCATCGCATTCCACCGATTTTCAAATAAAACGTTTGACAAGGAAACCCCAAAGACCAATTCACCCTTTCGGACTGTAAACATTTTATTCTTAGCATAACAAGGATTCAAAAAATAAATAAAAGGTTTCAAGTTCTCATAACCTAAAAAATTATGCAAGCCAAAAGATTGACAAACAAATCAAACTCCAATGGTGGTCTTCATTATGCAAATGAGATAAACCTGTTACGGTTTTAGCATCGTGACTGCAGAATTGTTTCATCTCCCATATCTCGTTAACGGTTCCAGTCAGAGGACTTGAGGGAACTGCCTGCAACGAAATGTCTCGTGAGAAAAACTACCTAATTAAATCTATCTGAATAAATAATAAAATTTAAATATTTAAAATAAAACACCCGTTTGGTCATCTGTTTTGATTTCTGTTTCTCCAAGGAAATGTAAGGAAAAAAAAGTAGTATATCCGGACTAAAGATCAGAACTCATTGGTATTCTTCACATCAACTGATTAATTTCATTGCCAAATTTTTTAACTTTCTTCAGTTAATTTGATTACATTTTATCTAGAACAAGGAACATAAATATGTCCACTATTATTGCAGCTAGCCATTTAAAAAATAAATATAAGACTTTTAAGGGGATGATGTCATAGTCTAGATGATTATTTAGGAATACGTGGTAATATGTTTTCCCAATTTATTTGAATAATCCTCTACACGCAATCAAATTCAACGATTCACTGAAAATGCGTTTGTCATGGAGACTTCATATTTTCATAAATTTTATGTAGACAAGCACATCAGGCTTAGAAAGGTCCTTAAGTCACATATACTAAGGCTTTCCGATTTCGTTCATTATAATATTAGTGTTTCATAAGTTGTTTTATTTATAATATTATATTTTACTACTTCGTTAGAGACCTCCTTAGTTAATGAAGTACTGTTCAAATATTATTTTGGATGTAATACATTTCCGGCAATTTTTCCTGTGACAAAGATATAAGTGACAAAAATATTCTTAATTTTTGATAAGCCTTAAGACTTTAACCCGACATAAGAGTCTTTTTCCTACTTGTTACAAGAAACAAAAGCACTTTTCCGCGTATTTAATGATAAAAATAAAAGCGATTAATAAATATCTCCTTAAAAAATGACACTATCTTATTGACAGGAATTATGAGCTCCATTTAGCGGATATTGTTCGGTTAAAATGGAATGCACTCGTCCTTGGCTCAAGTACTAACTTGTGCAATGTCCCTTTGCGTCAGAGCTTGGGCACTTGAGCTTGGCAATTTGCACTTGGCATTTCATAAAGTTCAGTTATTGTCTTTTATGCGCCTTTTTTATGTTAGGTTAATGTAGGCTTTAAGACGTAATTCTGTTCTGCTGGATTCATTAGGAACTTATTTTTTCTTATGTCTTAGTGCGTTTCGTACAGGAATGTGCAGACTTTTCATCCAATGCATTACTGTATTTTTTTTTCTTTTGGGTACTGCCCTGCTATAAATTTGAACAAACGTTTTCAAACAAAGATTTATTATATCACCGTAACACAACGAAAGATCCTAAACTACTCAGAAATATTTACTTCATACCTGTTCTTCATCTCGCCATCAAACTCTGCTTTTCTTAAAGGCTGTTGTATTTTTCAACATCAGTACGGGATCATCTTATGTCTTTGAAACTATAAAATCATATGTTCAAAATGTCTAAACTGATCAAAATATGTATACACAGCTTATTCGGCATCACATTCTTTAGACTATACAGCGCAGACTATTTATGCTACTCTTTGGTGTATTCTAGTAATAAACAGTGCGCCAACAATACCTGACACTTGGGTTTGCCGAAGATATCTTGGCTTTTTTTTTCCATCCTCAACAGGTAGTCCGTAAAATATGGTTGGGGCACTGTTTATTACTAAAATACCCAAATATTTTAGTAATTAACAGTGCGCCAACCATATTTTAAGGACTACCGGTTGACCAAGGAAAAAAATGCAAAAATATTTTTGGCAAACCCAAGTGTCAGGTATTATTGTCTTCCAAAATATACGAGCCCATCCATAGTCGCTTTCTGCAATTTAAAGTATTATTAGTAGCGTGGAACGACCAAATAAAAAGAACAGCTGATTAATTACGGGCATTAGCGAGATTAAGTAGCAGTAAATGAAAGACGTTTCGGCCTCGGCAGACCAATTCACTAGGTTCCAATGACCCTGACATTCAGCTTGTTATCTTTCTTTATTGTTTTATGTTTTCTTTTTATTTATTATTCCCGATCGGAATGAGAGCCATGATAAATGAGAAGTACAATGCGGTGAGCAATGAATTGGCGGCTTAGAGGGCAGCGTGACCGAAAGACAAAGAAGTAGATGAAAAGGTAAATGTGAGATAAAAAGAAGACCTGGGAGATATGTAAGTAGCGCCACTCCTCGCTGCGTCCCACGCCTCCTGCCTACACCAGCGCCCTCTGGAAGGCCAACACTTCCTACAACACCTTCTCTAGTTTAATGGTCTCCAGTAATCACCTGTAATTTAGTTTTGCTCTTTTTTAATTGGCGCGAGGTGGGCTTCTCTGCGGTAATAAACTGTACGCTTGTTCCAAGGCGTTCGATTCTAGTTGATGGCAGTTAGTGGTTTTGTGACCTCCGGTATGGTATTCGGTTTGATATTCTCTGAGAATGCATGCTGATTGAAAATGAGCAGGAATAATCACGTAGTGTACACACATAACATATGTCAACTCCGAGAATCACAGGAATGGATCACAATGGCCTTGTGCCCGTCCTAGACTCGTTGTTCCACAGAGCTCTATTTAGTAATGTAACCGTTCCTCTCCAAATATTCTCCAATTTCCATCCGCACAGCTGCCAGACCACAAGTAAAAAGTCCTACTCGACTAGACTTCCATTTTTCCATCGTTCTACAATAAGTATTTTCTGCAGCCTGCTGAATCTACCTTCCATTCAGTTCTAGGCATAGCTATTTTCTTTCTACTGCACTCAATTCCTATATCCTGTTCCCTCCTGTAGATATAAGTGATGACCAGTAATATCCAACTCAATCTGTGTTAAAAAACTGCAGCGCCGGACTTGCCAGGCCCCAGGGGCCTCAAATGAAAAAAAAAAACTTAATTTAAAAAGGCATTAATTTAATTAAAACCCTAAATAATATTCATTTACATTTGAAATATTTCTATAAGTAAATGTTATCATTATATTTTGCACTCTATGCTATTCTTACAGGTTTTTTTTTAAAAAAATTGGTAATGGTTTGTAAAGATCTGAATTATTATTACAAGTAAATCTAGATTTATTATAACCTCAAAGCCAAGTGGTACTTATTTTCTTAATTTCAAGTAAAAATATTCTTTTTAAAAACATGCTAGTAAAGGTAATATGATAGAGCTGCCAGTCCGGCGCTACAAATATGTATTACTTCTTTCAACACCCTTATTGAAAAGTTCCTTCCTAAGATTAACTAATATCTTTTAACGCCAATTATGGGTGGTAATTTGACACCCTGGGAACTGTGTTCATTAAATGTATGCGCATTATGAGAGTATTTGCGTGGACAAGAAGCATACATTGAATTTATCAACATGAAACCACTTATTCAATTAACGAAATAGTTCACAATGGTTGAAACTAGGAAACAGTAGAGAGAGAGCTAAGTTGGAAGTGCTAGACTTCAAAAATGCGGTAATTAAAAATACCGATGGCTAGAATGCCATTCCTTGGACTTTTATTGGATTTATTTGCCCAAGATCTAAGATTCTCTTAGACAGCTCTGAGCTTACAAAGAGTTAGCAACATTTTCTGAAAGCAATACTACTCGCTTTTGGAAATGAATGAACTCCTTATAGCTCCTGATGGGCGAAAAACCATCTTCGGGGGTTCAAACTGAGTTAAAAAGCAATTTCCTACCCGATACGGTCAGTAATGGAAGGAATGAGAAACGATTCGGGCTAAGGATTGAAATCCGTCATTCTTCTTCTGTATATCCTTTATCACCGTTCATCCTAATCCTAGGATGGCCCTAATAGGCAGCCATTGTAGGCTTACAGACCTCAATCAATGGCCTATTTTTCTAAATTCAAAGATTGTACAAAATCAGTGAACTTTAGAAAACAAAAAAAATATTTTCATAAATTTTTAGGTATCGGGGCTTAATTAATACATTGTATGACTAAAGTAAAACTCAAAATATATCCTTTCTCCTTTATTAGACCAACATTTTTACTAATCCCCACTAGTGAAAATCTCGAGTGCTCTGCTAGACGGCGGTAGACTGAAACCAACTTCGCCCTCTTAATATTTTTTAGATGTACTGGCACCGAGCACAAATTGAAATACGGATATAATGATTATGGATTCATATATTCTTATAAAATGACCCCCCCCCCAACCCTATAGAAAAAACAAGAACTAATTTATAATCCTATAAACAGCGATATGCATTCTTATTAATATAATAAAAGAAGTTTCTGTCTGATTTACATACGCAAATTGTATGTATATTTCAATAATTTCCATCTCTAATCTAACATCGAAATAACATCTAATGATTAGGGAATTTTCCTCGTCGGGTAAGGGTTTTTATTTTTAAAAAATGTTAAGGGCGCGTTTGGTTTTGCAACTGTAGATCAAATGGATCACATTAGAGCTTTCAAACCAAAATGGAGTTCCAATTGCAGTTTTTCCCCGTTCGGCGGGAATTACTTCTAACGGTATGACTTGCTTAAAAAATAATGGCTATTCATGAATTTTTAAATAGGGCTCTTAGAAATCCATGTCAGCAGGTTCCAGTTAGTTCCTTTATAATTGCAAACTATTTTGCTTTTTTTCACTTACCATTGATAATTTAATTTATTCATTGAGAAGCGGTACATCATTGCTAAGTATTTTCTCTTAAATTCATCTGCCTTTTTAGTGATAATTATTTTTAATTAACCCACTTTTTGAAATAAGTGACCATGTTTAATTGTAATGTATAATTTCCCACCCATCTATGAACAACAAAACTTTAACTAAATTTGAATTCTATAATGGGTTTGTTAATTTTCTATCTCTGCGATAGATTTTAGAGCTGTTCGAAAATTATTAGTCATTATTAGTTAGTTATTTATTATACAAGTGACGAAAGTAGATCATTTTACAACTCGAGTGAAACGTTTACCCACACGAGCGAAGCGAGTGTGGTAATTTCACGAGAGTTGTAAATTCTACTTTCGTCACGAGTGTAATATTACATTTTTTCTGTAATCGTGTAATACATGATCAGATCTAATCAGAATATGAACAAAATTAGGATGTTGTGAAGATTATGGTATGTTGTTGGTAGGTTATAAGCATGGTTGTGAAAGGTTATAAGCATAGTTATAAAACAACTAGTGATGATTGTGAAGTAGTGCAGTTATAAACAAGTGCAGGTTATAAACAAGAAAGGTAATTTTATTATATTTAAATTTTAAAATATATTGATTATTTCCACCAATGATTCATTCACATTTCAATTTATTTTGTTAAAATAAATTCTTACAATGTTAAGAAACATTTAAAGCATTTAATTTCCATTCAAATTATTTTTTAATTTATACTTATTACTAATTAAGAAGGCAATTCACTTTCTTCACTTGTTCAAGCATTATTCAACGATTACAGAAAAATATATTTAATAAACTGGCATCAAATAGGCGCATTCTATAAATATGTTTACAGATGTGCGTTACTTTTGTAATGATTTTGTTTTTATGCGAGCAAGATTTGTTTTCCCTTAAAAATATGAATATTTGGAAAAAAAAAAAACTATGATATACTATAAAATAATGACTATTCTGAAGAATGTTATAAACTGATATATTTAACCTAAAATATGCTTAAAACCTTTGGCATTATTAATCATGCGTCTTTCTATAAAAAAAGAATTTCAGAAGCATTAAAACATGGAATTATATGACACATTAAAACTGGAACCAATTTTCTACTAGTAGATATAAGACGTCCTTATTAGAAAATTTTTAAAACTATGTCGGGGTTTTTGCTAATGCTGGAGCCATTTGCAAACCCCGAACCGGTTTCACTTGGCCGAAAGTGAAATTGTCCAAATGCTGAGGGAAAAATACATAAATGGTGAAAGAAAAATAGAAATTATCCTTGAGGTGATGTGGGTCGCAATTAACGGGAGAAATTAGTCACAAATGGACCGTCTGCCGCAGACCGGCCTATCAGCTGCTGCTATTAGACAACCTGTTGCTCCTCTGACGAATAACCTCTAGGAGGGGTTACAGCTGATTCTAACCTGACGAATAATGAGTGATGTCATTTGATTAGCATAACTCATTAATTTCACTTATCGAAATGTGATTAGAAATCTTCATTAAAATATCTATGGTTTCGTTTGATTTCTCCTCGGGGTGGATCCTCAAGTCCTATCCAATTAACAAGCTACAATAACAAGTCCTTGCACCTTTAGACGATGAGACATCAATAACATCTCCAACAAAAAATAGTTAAAAATACATTCCTTACTCGAGAGCCGATAGATTCAGAACTTGAAGTGATAAATTGTACTGGGTTGAGCGAATCCTTCCAACTTGCCAATATTTAAGTCCCTTTATCTGTATGGACTTAAACACCCTCCGTTGAGGTTCCAATCAACACTTGCTTCTTAACGACCTCAAAACTATTTTTCTTTTTTTTTATATTTCTGAAATACATGTTATATTTCGTCTATGGTGAAGGTGAGGTTGATGATTTGATAGACAACAACCAATTTCTTTGCTTCATTTCGGTATAATTTGAGATCAAAATCTTTTAATATAATATGTAGCTAAAACATTGGATCAGTCAGCAATCAGGTATATTATACATACAAATTATATAATAAGCGTACGGATGATTTTTTTTGATTAAATAAATGAACAACTCTACTAGGATCCCTTAAATGTGTTGTTTGTCATTCTCAACACAATTCCTGTATTTCATCAAAATTCATCACATCTCTGTTTTTGTTCGTTAATATTCCATTCATGTTTTGGGCATAAAAAGAGGCATAACAGGTTGATGTTCTTACAAATTCGTGGAATTGTCTATGGTTCAACGGACTGCCGGATGGTATTGCGATAAAGTGCACGTGGCTGGATACCCCATTGTTCGTGGGCAGCGGCATAGGACGGCTCCTGTTGCCCCTCACCCACAACCCCTAGCCTTCCTGGCTTCATGGCAAGATCATATGTCACCCACCTGTCGCTCTGCTTCTAACGTGTCACCCAAGAATGTCTCACTCCGTTTTTTGAGCTGGGCCGATCGGCTTGCGTGCCTTATCGTCAGCTCGCCCTGGCGCTACGTCAATTTTAGTCATATTCTGAGTTAACTCAGCACAGAGATAACCGGCCAAAGTTTGCCCAGGGAATCACGTAATATTGGTTATATAATGATGATATTATTGACTCAGAGTTCGATAAATACTATCACGTCGTGACAACATAAAGGTCGCAGTTGTAGCACAGTTATTACACGAATTCTGAGGTACCATTAGTGTCAACACATACAAACTGAACTGCACTGGAATGTTGACCCAAAACATATTAAAAATAAAAATTGGGATTTAAATTTTATTGGGTATTCCATATATAAATGTACTCTTCAAGCATCACTCATATTGTCAATCAAATAACTTTGATCACTAATTAATCGTTACGTATTAAAATGACTGCGAAGTTTAAAACTATAAGACAATGATGAACTCCAATTGTATTGCATAAAGTCCCCTGACCTCTCTTAAAATTTACCACGTGTTCATAGCACAAAAACTGAATTGTCTAGAATAAATAAAAATTATTTATTATTTTATTTTATTTTATTTGTATTGGAGCTTCGCAGCTTTGGCGATGTTGCTCCAAACAAAAGCTTAAGAAACAAAACAATACTCAAATTAAAACATTATTAATATTTTATTATGCTTTATATTTTTCACATAATATTAACGAAACAAAAAGAGCTTAATGCATTTAGTGAGGAGTTCTGTCGAAAAAGATTGTCATGTTCTTCTTCTTTAAAAACATGTATTCCTTGCATACCTTGTCCATGAAAACAATTATTAGATCAGCGTTTTAAAACATCTCGGAGTTTTTATCTATCGGATATATTCTGAAAACAAACTATTAAAAGAGGACAGTCACTTTAAATTATTTTATTCGGAATTACGGAAGTCCTTTTCATAAATATTTTTTTTAGAAAGAATTGATTAAATTCAATAATATTGAGCTCTAGGCGATGGAAGAAATTATACCCTTTTTGACGAAGAGTCTCTCTTAGTTGAAGTCTTTTCATGGTCTTGAGCCATTCGTTATAAACAATTTCATGCTCGGGGAGCGCTAGAAAATGCCTCTAATAGACCATAGCTCTAAAACATTACACTAGTAATACAGGTGTTCTAACTGCAGGCTGGAGTACCTTTCACTGCTCTAGATAGTGATTCTCACGTTACAAGTTGTGGTTTTGATTTGAGTGTGAACTATGGTTTTGGTCAAGAGATTTCAAGCTCTGTCGATGGCGAAAGACTGACCCATGTCTAGATATAAGGTTCGGTTAGAATGAAAGGAAGGTAATGTAGTGGTCGAAGTACGGGAATGCATTAGCGCAGAATTTGAATCTGGCGAGTCCATCAAAGTTTCTAATAATTTAAGCAAATACTTATGATACATCAATCTTTTTAGGATGCTTTTCAGATGTGAGCTTATTCAATATTCACGCCCTTTCTATCCCAGCCAAGTATTATTTCTTCCAGAACATGCACAATGAGTTTAGGAGAAGATCCATATGAATAAACCGGCTTGTTCTTTGGAATCATAAATTATCCCATTGGGATACATGGATGTAGAGGAAAGTGCACACACATCATACAACTAAGATGTAATCCGACCTGGACAATATTAACTACCCAAGTAGCACTGTTTGTCATTTGAATGAACTTTGAAATTTCCATTCGAAATGCCTGTATCTTACGGTAATGTACATGACAAACCATTAAAAGACTAAGTTTTTTGTTGTTACACAATATTGGAAATTAACAAAAAGCTGGGAGGTGTTCGTCTCAAGTAACGTTTTGTAGTTGCCAAATCTATTCTTCCTGGCATTTCATATTACCTCTTGTAAACATAGGTTAAACACAATGTAGAAAATTCAACTGCACGAGGTGCACGATTTGGGAGTTTAAAGAAGAATCCTTCACAATTTCTTAAGTATAATGAACTTTCCCAAAAGATGAATAGTATGTATCACGAGGTACTTCAAACAATTAGATATAATTTCCCTGCTTGTTGGACACTTGGAAATATGGCGTATGTGCTAAAAGAGGCTTGGAACAAATAAAAATAATCTTGTTGGTATCATCTCCCGAAATTAAGTAAACCTCCTTCTAGTACTTAACAACCCTTTATAATTTAATTTTCGATAGTTTTATTCGAAAATTAAATCATCTGCGTAAGGACCTTTATTACTATCCGAACGAAAGTTTACATCAACCTGGGCATTTGGATATCCGCTGAAAACATGGTTTCTATTTGATCTGAGAACCGCTTTCTGAATAGTTGTTCTTTGAAACTGAAGATTGGCGAGTCCATTTCATGACTCCGAAGCCCCAGCTGATTAGCTCGAATCAGGACTGGTTTCACTCTCGTCGGCTCCCACGGGACCTGGTGGAGAGTCTGCTTGTTTGGGTGTGTCTCCTCCGGCTCTTTTGTGTCTCTTTTGCAAGGACGGCCTCTTTGTTTCCTTGTTGTTCGTGCCTTGAGTCACAATGGAAGCCCACATTATTTGTGGGTGGACTTCCGACTGAGCGTATTCGCTTTCATTTATGTTTCCAAAAGAAGACTAGCATTATAAGCATAATAGGTATGGCTAATGATAAAAGTTTCCTTGAGTTCTTCTCTTCTTCTAAAGCTTCCTTCTTCCAAAGAGGTGTGGAGTTCTCGTATAGCGTCGTACTCTCAATGCCAACGATTGGTTTTAAACAGGTGGGTGGAAAATATGGAGAAATTAAATATAATCATATTAAAAACTCTTCAATAAAATGTTCCTAAATGCCTTGCCAATAACATTTGCCTACCGCCATCTTAAATCTCAAAATGTATAACGCTTTGAATTGTTCTGGAAAAGAGTACAAATAGAAATTAGGAGGACAATTATTTATTATATTATTATGTTACGCATGGATTTAAAGATTTCATAATAAATAAATGCAGGATCTTTACTTAAAAAGTTTCAATGAGCTTTAAGCTACGGTCTCAGATTGAGCCAATACTTTGTTCAACATTCAAGTTCATATTATTCAAACGTTACACCTTTTAATGAACATTCCTTCTTTCGATTTGGGCATTTTTTGAGTTGTTTAACTTTAAACGTTTTAATAAAAATAATATTAAAAACTATTAAGAATATAGCATCACCATTGTTATATATGAACCTAGATTAAGAAAAGGATCCCTGACTTGTATTGGAGCTTTCTAGGAAGAAATCAGCAATTAAAAAAAAATCTTCAAATATCCATGGATCCTGACAGTTATTCTAAAATTAATTTATATTTATGATATTACGATTGAAAAGCATTATATAACCAATATTGTTGATTATGTGTGTCCTAGTGGACCCTATATCTTAACAATATTAGGGTTCCAAACAGTTATTTTCTGTTTATCGTAATGTAAATCATAGTGTTTGAATCAGATAAATGACTGAAGTTATCAATGATGATATACCCTTCTGATACTTATATCATGAAAGTCTTAACTTCCTCAACTGTTGGAAAAAGAAAGAAAATGGGTTATAATCTCCACTGGATCAAAAGTTTCTCTATGAAACTGTTCACGAGTATATTGTTGAGTGCAGGCAATACACTAGTTTTATAATTAGTGATATCTCTTAGATTTCACTAAAAAGGCGCACTGGTTTCACTTTCCTCCATAGATAGATATCTTGGCATTGCTTCGGGACCATAGATTATCATTACCATCTTCTTTCTATCCAAATTGCCCCCTTGAAACGAGAGAAAGGTCTCATTTCTTCCTCATTGTCACCCGTCTTTCTTTGGGCTTTATCCATTATTTTAACAACATGTATGCTCTTTATTTCTTCAGACATTGTGTTATGAAACGCTGTCCTTTCACCTTATACTATATGATGATGTCGAAATATTTTCTCATCTTTGTTTTTCATAATCAAGAGATCAGCTGGATGACTATGCAGCCATGTGGTCTTGGCAGCTGTCATTTATTGAATGGCGGTGCCACTTTTGTGTGATCATGTTATTCGCATTGCTCTTTGTTTTGAACATACTTAATTTCGTATGTTGCCTTCTAATAGTTGGTTCAGTAAATCGCTGTGTGTAGTGTTTCACTAAAATGATCAACTCTACCAGTAAAGAAAATATCGTTCAATGGATTATATTTATAATTTCCTCATTACTTACTTTACTTTATCAAGAGACAGTAAATTAACGAATAAAAACAAAAATGTCGGAAAGTAATTCTTTAAAAAGAAATAAAGAGGGCTAACCTGTTGATAACCTTACCCAATTATCATTCGCCTCAGAAAGTGGGCGTTAAATAAAAAAATAAATAAATACACTTGAAAATTATTATTATTATTATTTATTAACGTCCACTTTTTGCAACTTAGGCTAATTGGGGCGGGTATTCTACAGGTTACCACCCTTTTCTAGCCAGGGTGGGATTTTAGGATGTTATTTAATGAATTTCGTCACTAAATAATTAATTTCCTTTGCTCAGGCGAGAATCGAACTCGCCACTCTAGGTTTACCATCTCACATGGTAAAGGTCAATGCTTTAACTCGCATGACTAACCTGAGCTCTTTGAAAATAATATTGTCTGAATTCTTTTTCCAAGAATATGAACAATTCGTTCAACATATAGAACTTAGATAACTTATACAGAATTAGTTACACTAGTACTATTATTATATTTAAACACAAAATCTTTCAAGATACTTCTGCTTTAAAAAGAAACTTTTACATTTACAAAATAAGATCTGGAACATTATGTGCCATGTTAAAAAATGTTTAGACTAGATGTCGTCTTTTGATCCATTAGAAAAAGTATTTTTGATTTACAGTTCTCTGTGAAATAAATAAGTCATTTATTGTTTGATTTTTTTTTTCTTTTGGTTGATTTAACCCTAAGAGCTACTTTGCAAGACTTGATAACTTTTATTTTTACAAGGAAAATGATAATTCGAAGAAATTGTTTTTATTGCATTGTCATTTGTTCGTGTATATTGTGGTATGCGCATCCATTAGCGTTAATATCCCTGCACTGGGTAATTTTCGGTTACATGTTTTGCGATTATGATTTGTGTTTTGACAAGGAAACAGTTCCAAAACAAAAGTTCTTCGAGTCTTTTGTCAATAAATCAAATCTATATGGAGCCTTAACGTTACGAAATTATTCCATTATTACGCTTTATTTACACAACTAATACTATGACAAACTAAAATTTGGAAACTGTGTATGAATTGGGTTATGAGAGGTTTAATCATCAGCCTCTGATTTCACATTGCGAGCCAAATTGTTCATGAGGCAGAACGTTGGTTGGGCGAGCGTTAGGAAATATCAATACAGCTGGGCTTAAAATCAGCAAGAAATATATCTCCATTCTGCCAATCAGGGCAATTCTTCTTGAAATTATCCTGTGTTGGCCAAGAAGAGATGACCAGTCTGCGGGGATCTTACTGCCTTGCGACATGGCTCCTCCCACAAGAGCAGCGCACGATTCTGTGACCACCAACAGGTTAATTTATGGCTTATCTCGCTCTCGCCAAGTTTCGCCATCATTAATAAGGTTATCCCTTTCTCTTTGTTTCGAATAATGATAAGCGTTGTTGCGTTTTTGACCCAATGAAATTCATTGCATCCAATGGCCCTCGCTCAAAAAACGAGGGTTTATTTTAAAAATTTAATTGCCGATGGTTGAAACACATTAACAATTAGAAACCTAATATCTTCTGATTGACATGAGTTTCTGCAGAAACATTTAACGCATTAAAGCGAATTATGAGAATGTAGGATCACAGGTGATAGAAGCCTCACTACAATGATAGAGACATATTTCACTAGTAAATTTGTTTTTCTTGATGATTTCATTTCATGATAGTTATATATTAATTGCATGTATAGAAATAATTTATCAAATTGTAATAAGAATTAAAAAAAAAAATGTTAATCTTTAACTCCACTATATGCCACTGAGGCTAATAGGGAAGGGTATCTACAGGTTACCACCCGTTTCTAGCCAGGATGTAATTAAGAATTTTATTTAGTCAGTTTGTCACTAACTCCTCGCAATTTTTAATAAGTACATAAATGTAACTCAAGTTCTGGGTCTTATGCCCTTTCGTTGAAATTTTTAAAACTTCTTCACTTTCAAATAGGTTCAGGCTATCAATTGCCTCTCCTGCTACTTTTATGAGCATTATTTTTTTTTAAATTATTTTCTTGTAATTATTATTATTTTAAAATTTATGCTATGTGCGCCATTAACAATTTATTTTTTATGTTTCAGGTATGCTCTACTGTTCTTATGTCTATTGGGTAAGACAATAAATTGTTTACTTTAATTAATCGGGCATGCGTCGACATGAACCTCATAAAACCAACGTTTTAATTGCATAATTGCATGTGACATTCCTTTTGAATTGCACTAATCATTTTTGAAATCCCATTGTTTTTTAACAGCGAAGTAAGGGACACTAGGAATCTATTTGGTCGCATTATAAATAGTAAACACTGCAATTTTCTAACTTTCACAAAAATTAACCTAAGAATCCTATAAGTATTAAATAAAATAAAAGGGAATATGTAGCTTAAAATGTTTTCGTAAAAATATGAAATAGATGTGTCTCTTTATTATTAATAACTTATTCAACTCTTAATTACTATTAATAACTAATTTTATATATTATTTATTAGAATTTTTAAAAATTGAAATATTGGCATTGTTACTTTGTCGTGTGTTAGCGTATCTCATTCCTGGCACATTCCAATTTCCTGTAATTCCAATGTAAATAAATTAATAATGAAAATGATAGTTATTTTAGAACATTAAACCCACAATGATTTAAATGAAAATATATAATTAAGAATAATAAAAACAGTTAAGTAAATTATAACAATAGAAGACACAACGCGGAACATTCCCTTTTAATTTTCATATTTATTAATATAAATGTCATATTGTATTTAAAGATGATCGATGCTCGATAAAAGGCTACAATGGGAATTAAAATAAATTCCATGTGCCGCCCATTTGTCTTCCAAGTTGTGTCAGACGACAAACAAATCAATCATAATAAGCTTTTCAAATTTCGTCACCTAACCAAATTTACAGCTGGTACATTTGCTTTTACACACGCTTCACTATTCATTTACTGCTGGCTGTTGGTAAACACGAGTTAAGATATTTTACAGTTCAACGAACTAGTAAAAGTGAGTGTCAACATTTCGGAAGATAGGAGTTGTTAGCTTGATTTATACGCGCAAAGGACGGCGCTATGATTCTTCTTATTTATTTTTTTAATGGTTTATTTTTCTGTTATTCATGCAGTGCAACTTTTATAAAAGTTTGGATCTGGATTGAATAAACAAAATGTAATACTAAAATATAAATGATAAATAAGAATCAAGGAGTTATTTCATACAACTCAGGCGTTAATTAAATTCTCGGATTGACATAAATAAAAGTCCGTCACGCAGTGGCTGCGTAAACTAAGCAGATTTCCCACGTGAAGTTTTACAATAGAGATATGTCACGAGAGCCAAACAGTTACGGAAATTGCTGAACTAGATTTTGGCGACTGACTAGAACCGAAGTAGGCCGATTTCATCTCGCCCGTTACCCGCACACACTTAATAAAAATGCAAATATCTCTGCTAATATTCAAGATAGAGAATAAATGTACATGACAATATTTATAGTAAATTTAATGTGCAATGAGATTGGTTCTATACAATTTTACAATCCGATGCATAATAACGGAGATATTTTGAATTTTTGAAACTTCCCCCTTTAAACCCCCACCCTCCCTCTAGTCCGATTTCAGCCGTTAACAAACATGATCTATCTTTTTACATAAAACGGTTAAATGTCGAGTTTGGTAACGATCAATCAAAAATTGCGACCGCTAGTCATTTCGTCATCTCATACGATCGATGGCATGGGTAGGGTCGATGGGCATTTGAAAAAATGTTTCGAAAATTGCGTCATGAGTACGACCTCAATAGCCTCCTCCCTTAAGGAAAATCTGCTTAAAACACAGTGAAATTTCAGAAGCAAATGGCTTAACTTCAAAATAAAGCACAAAATCGGATACAATCGTGTATTTCTTAAAGGTCTACATTTTTAAATCTCAAAAGTGCCTTGTCACGTGATTAAAAACTTTAATTACATTATTCGATACGTTGAGTAGTAGTAACAACTACGTCTGACCAAGCTTTTTAACCTGGCTAGGAAACCAAAATTGTGTATTAAATAAAACAGTTAAGTCCTCACTATTACATTTCTGACTAACCCGAACACTCTACTCGAATGCTTTATCTCCACTTATCATCGGTTTGAATTTATGACTTCCAGGCCTCTTAGGAAATTTATTTTCTGGCCATCTAAATTTAATCAGCTCTGCGTTCTCTTCAGCTTTAATCACAATATGAAGAGTTTATAACTCGCAGCCCCTCATCATCCCGTTAACTGCGGTGCTATACCTCTTTGGGGATAGATAATCAGGTAAATGCACCGTAATAATATAAGTGGCTGGAGTAGTAAAACTGCCGTGAGTTAGAGTAATAACTCACTAAACTGCTGTTAGGGCCCTCAGGGGTTAAATAGTATACCGGATCACGGCACGCACTCCCGAAACCCGTTCGTTTGAGTGATTTCGGGTGTGAACGTTTTGGATAGATATTCAGGCATCTAGATACAAGAATATAATATATACAGACATATCTCCCGACCATTATTATTGGAATTTCTCCATCATACGCATAACAGAAAAACACAACTTTTGATAGGTTTGAAAATTGTGTCCTCACATGGAAAGCGCTAGTTGTGTTTGGCGATCAAGAAGTTATGAGAATCTCTACCGATAGCTTTGCTACTAGTACAATTCCATTGTCCTTGTTGATACATAAGTATTTTTTTACGGAAATAAATTAATCAGTATTATTTACATTATTTCTTATAATATCAACACAAGCATGCACTTGCAATTTAAGCTTAAACAATATAAAAGAACATGCATTCATTAGGAGTTAGCTAATTTAATAAACTAACTGTTTTCCTCTCAATTTTATCACTTATCTTTTAGAATGAATTGATAAAAGAAAAGTAATTAAATTCACAATCTTCCACGTGTCAAGTTTTATAGTATTAATCTTCCATCTTTAAATACCAATTTCAATAATTATGCCTTTCTGGGAGAATGAATATTTTCGTTTTAAACCATTTTCCTCAAAAGGTCGCGAAGGAAATATATTTTTCGTAGAATTATTCATTTACCAACATTTGGACTCGTGTTTTCCACCTATCATGAAACGCTGATAAACTGAAACACTATTAGCAAAATTGTTCTTCTTCTTTTTTATGGTCGAGTCCCAAAAAATAAAAGTTGTTCTTAAAACATTTAAGAGTATATTTGCCCAGATTTGAAGCAATAATGATATCATTAAATAAGAAAGATCTTTGGAGTCTGAAGTACCATTGCGTATATCCTATAAAAGAGCTTTTATTGAAAACGGATCTTTCGAACACCATAATCCTCGTCCTGTAATTGGAGCATTATTTGAATTTACTACCCCTATGAAGTGCATTATCAGCGATTACAGCAGCCAATAATTGTCTAATTATCTCTTAATCCAAAGGTTTGCTCATGATATGGGTTGTGAACATTGCTCAATAGTTATCCAATTAATGGAAGCGTAGTGTTTTAACAAGGACTCTGATCTCAATAGATCAAAACGTGGGGGCAGAAATGGCCCAGGATTTTGTGATACTCCGAACGCATAAATTTATAATGAATGGGTTTATGGGATGAATACATAGGGCAAGGCATTAGTTGGGAGTTTATATTGATGGTTGCCGCTAATATAATTTTATGTTAAGATTCTTGTCCCTTATATCTTGTTTAAGTTCGAGAGCTCACTTATTACTTGAAGTAGCTCCTTTATTCTCTTTACAAAGTTGAGTTGTTGATCCAGAGGAATGAGAACCGAGTTAGTTTGAGACTTGGTTAGTTTGAGATGTATGAAATGTCAGCCATTCTGGTTTTAACCAGGAACTAGGAGCCCCATTCATTCTCGCCTAACAAATTTGATACTTTAATAAATTATAGGTTACCAGCTTTGTTATATGCATGTATAGGGTTTTTTTTCCCTTGTTATTCTTTCAAGCTGTTCAAGATAGGCAAATGAAGGTACAAAGGTGGCTTCAGGAACTTGAACCCAGCCCACTCGATCTGAATGACTCTACTGTCAATAGACAAACAGCTCTGGGAGGTATCACGTATTCCAATCTGATTCAATTCTTTGTCTTGTTAAGTCCTTGACTCTCGAGTCGCACGGTTCATTTCTCCAATTAATACATAAAGAACCAGATCCAAGGCTGACTGTCGGATTCAAGGATCCAACAGTACACAGTTCGTTGCAGCCCCTTGGGTCACGACTGATCTCTGGCACGACAACTCCTTCCCGTTCTGTTACGTATTTTTTTTTGTTTGACAAAGAGATAAGTAATACTTAATTAGACTTCCAAAATAGATTAACAACCCCAACTCGATTTGTTAGACATCAAATTGTACCTCCTTGACAAACAAGCTTTTTCTTTTTTGTTCTCAGCCGTATCCTTTTACGGGTGGCTGATTTTTTAGAAATGAACTAATTAAAAAGTTGTTCATAAGGCTCAAGTTGTTTTCCGACCATTGGAGACCCTGAACTATTCACGATTAGATTACAAACAAATATTACCTTATAGATTACAAATATCGACTACCTTAACAACCTCAGACAAACATTTTCAGGACAAGGAAAACTGACATTAATATACTATTTGTGTTTTGATTGAAAATAAAAGTCAGTTGGATGTCGAAAATAAATAAGGAAAATAAAGAAAAACATGCAAGAGACATAATATTACAAATTGTTTTGCGTTATTAGGGTTCTTGCAACATCACCAGTATAATATAAACACTTAAAATAATGACAATTAAAGTTTATTTTTGTTTAATGAAGTACTTGTATCGAATAAGTTTTATTAATTTAGCTTCAAAGGATTATTTAATTTCGTCAAACCAATGAAATGCTTGTTTCTCTAATTGAGCAAGTTGTGTTGAGCTATAACTCAGAACAATCCGCAGCTATAACTTTGAGAATTTCCATTACCAAGCTGATATTAGTAAACGTTTCTTGGAATTGGGAGAATTCTTTTGGGATAACCCTTGTCATTTAAAAAATATAATTTTAGCATATTTTTTTTGTTGAAATATTGTTATTTCGATATTTATCTGTTAAGTTTTATATTGAGCTAAAAGTTTCTAATTTATAGCGTTGTTGTTATGTATAATGTTTTGTTGATTCGTGTCCGGGTGTCGTGAAATGCGTAATTATAAAATTAATAATTATTATTCCTAGGTGTAATTGATTTTGTAATTTATTTCCTCGATGACCTTGCGAGAACTTTCACAATTTTCGCCCTTCACTTGCATCTGCAGCCGTAACTAGTCGTGCACATAATGCAGGAGAGCTCAGTTCTTTCTTCGTTCACAACTTTCAATATTTTTAAATTTAAATATATATATATATATAATATTATAGTTATTATTAATTTATGTTATAGTAATGTAACATATGGTTATTCCTGGGAGTGACTGAGAATTATTAGAGGGTCGAATGACAACTCCGTCTATCCTTCACAAGTTTTAATTGCACAGGCTTAGACGCTTACAGTGGTTCATACCACCGTCTGTAGCAGAGCTTTTAAGAACCGTTGAGGGTTACAAGGACGTTCAGTGGTTTCGCGATGCCATCAGCATCAAACCAACTAATAATAAAGGTTTCATAAGGAAATGTGCAGTTGAGGCCAGAGTTGTTAGACATTCCTCCATAGTCATATTGATGTCTATTCCTTTAGTCCCTTATGTGTTCTTAATATCTATGATTAATACATATAGTGTATTTTTTTAATATATTTATTTTAAGGCAAGGGGAGGTTTTAACTATTTTAGTTCAATAAATATTAGTCTAGTGTAAATTGTTGTACAAGACCCTTCATGATACCACATTAAGGTCGTGATCCATGATGTCTTATCATCAGGTTACTTAGGATTCGTTCATCCCTGAACCGTTCTTATTGTCCTGCTAAACACAGCTTGTAAAATGCATTCATTTCCTCCAGGTTAAATGCATTGCGTCTTTCCAACTCGTCTTATTAATTGTCAATGAATTGGAAGACAATACGAACCTAATGTATGCTCATTGGTTTGTTGTTAGACCGAAGGAGGCATGGTTATGAGCTCTCGGACAATGGTGGGGAATGGTCATGGTGGACCAATGCCAGCAGGAGAGTCATTGTACCGTCATAATAGGAACGAGACTCAATACAGAACCGAATCATCTGAGTCAAATGGGAGAAGTGTCTAGAATGAATCTGGCCTCCGTGATGTTACATGTCCACGCTGCGTTAGTTACTGTATTTCTAATGTAGTTAATTTACCCCGAGAAATACCAGAAATAAACCGGAAAATCAAAACCTTCCACAAAAGAAATGCTTAAAACATACTCAGTCATAAGTAATACACAAATAACAATACATTAATAATAGTACGATTCTTGATTGTTATTTGAAATCCTTAGATGACTTCAAATCTTTATTGTCCTATTATTTATTTCTTTGCAATAATGTCCTGGCCTGTGTCATTTGATGCCTTTATTATAAAGCTACCTGCATAGGCCAAGTGCTGACATGAAAAGAAAGGACTGTATTGTGATTCCACAATTATTCCTTAACTCAAAAGCTAGTCTTCGGCAAAGACGTGACTCAATAATACCTGATTTCCCTCAAGGGAACTCTGCTATATGGAGCCTTGAGTGGCTGACTTAAATATAACATGTAAAAGAAGTTATATTTTTTTGCATAATAACTTTAATAAAAGGTTATTACATTTGTCGTATTTTTCAGAATGACTCTGCAATGAGTGTATCCAAAATAACTCTAGCAATTATCAATCCAAGCTAATTGGAGTGAGTCCTGATCTTATCTATTAAAATTCTTATCTATTGCCAATGTCAAACAAGCAATATATTATTAGAGGCCAAATCCTATACTGTAAAAGTAGGCTAATTTGATTTATCTTATGCCTATTAAATTATTATTTGAATAAATACCATTTATTTTATTTATATTCTTAATACATAGACATTTACATTTTGGAATGCTTACCTATTGTGCTGCGCGGGAGTGTGGAACTGCTATTTGGAAGGAAATCATCAAGGAAACCATGACCGATTTTACTTGTTTCTGCCATTGTCCTCTAGCTCCTAACCTTATTGATTCTTCCTTGACTTAATGTCTTATAATGGAAAATTGAGGATCCAAATAGCCTTCACAATGAAGACAAAAGGTCTTAAAATTTTACACTCGGTAACTTTCAGTTCCCGATGTTTTGACTGTATCTAACGATCGCGTACTTGTA
Organism: Riptortus pedestris; assembly: GCA_019009955.1. Classification (NCBI taxonomy): domain Eukaryota; kingdom Metazoa; phylum Arthropoda; class Insecta; order Hemiptera; family Alydidae; genus Riptortus; species Riptortus pedestris. Next base: position 32,494,295 of record CM032230.1, on the reverse strand, counting down.
CTGTAGCTAACAAATGTACTCAGTTCTGCCACTTGTTCATAGTGTTCTATCGTTTAGTTCTAAAGAGAAGATTACACTTGACCTTTATGAAAGCAAAACGCATTGAAGGTCAAACTGTACAGTTTGAAAGCTGTGTTGAAGGAATATACCTAGTGAGAGGAAGCGAAGCGTTCATCTATACTTCGAGCCAAGGATGTCATTTCAATATAGATTTAGTTAAAAATTCTGTTCAGTTTTCTATTCCGCTATAAAGAGATGTACTGGCTCTTTAAAGCCATTTATTTCATGACTTTTTAATAGTTGGTTTTATATTTCAAGGCCATTTCAGTTCTAGGCGAGTCTTGACTTTCACTTCTCATTAAACGTCAGGATATCTCGTTGGAGTGGAATCCTTCTACATCTGCAACCTCCCTTTTTCAACTTCCAACGGGGTGATTTTGCAACAAACGGGTTGTTCCCGGCAAGATGGCCGCCTGACCTTGCTACCACTTTCACGGGACCCCTTCACCCCGACGCGTCTCCTGCTCTTGGGGACGCTTAGATAATAAAACGTACGCCATTGTAATTACACTAGCCGGACACACTGGGCTCCCTGCTTTCTCCCCTTAAAATTTAATGGCCCCCTCCAGTCGTAGATGTTCATCGGTCTTTTTGGACGTTTAGGCCCACTCCAGATAGGCCTCCACCTTAGGGCCTGTTCCTCTATAACCTGTGATTAGGGGGATTTTAATAACAGGTAACTGCCCTGGGGACGAGCGATCGCCTATCGCTCATGTAACACACTTTTGGGTAACTCCGACCCAGGACGGGCTTCCAGAATTGATATTAATATTGATTTACCTTATGAAAGCCTTCCAGGCTTGAAACACGCTAATTAATGAACCTTGATTAAGATAAAGAAGGTGACTTGAATCTTAATATACTTATGCATAGAGATGACATAGAAATTTGTCAGAAAATTGACTAACAATTTATCAACTTGGCAATGACCTAAAAAAATAAAAAAGAAAGAAGTAATCAGTGATTATAATAAACAAAATTGAAGCAAAAAATAATACTCGTCAAGTATTCCATTAATCTTCTCCAATTTACTAAATCATAAATTAAAATAAACCCTTTATTTTCTTTTTACTTTTCCTTCGAATATTTAAAACGCAACTAGGTTAGCCTAAAAAGTACACTCTATTATAACTTATGTTTATTGTATACATGTCTGTACACACGTAAATTAGACTTTATACATTAGAATAAAAACTTAATACTAGGTTCTACACCCCCTGCAGATACTGGACTTCACCATCTGAATGGTCTGTGGGTAGGAACCTCTAATTCAAGGACCCCTAGCCTTCGCAAGTCCTTAGGTGATCTATGCCTAGATATGCCTCTCGTCTTTCCAACCGGGATAGGATCTCTCTAAACCTACCCAAACACTATAATCTGTCCTGATATCAGTCCCACGGCACAAATCAATTATAATAAATTATTCAAAAGATATAATTATAAAAAATGTATAGTTATAAAGAAATATTATTGCCTTCACGCTGACATAAATTGCTTAAATCAAGCGCTTATATAAATAAACAAATTATTAAATGTTTCTAGGCGGATGTAATGTGTGGATAGATCAAACGATCTCTCTGCGCGTTAATGGGTTGCTTGGAAGAAAAATGATCTCGTTTCAAGAAGTGACCGCATGAGTGAAACTTAATATCGCAGAATTTATAATCCCTGTTTACGCACGACAAAACAGGAACTGGTACGCGCCCAGCGCTCTGCCTAGATCGAAATAAGGGCTACCAATAGTCGGGATTGATACGCCGAGAGTAAGTAGCAGTGCTGCCAACCTCTATCATTAGCCTCAGGATTTACAATCCTGTAAAGGTGCGAAGAGAGGGGCAGTGACGGCGACCCGCTTCCTGACGGCATCGGAGAAAGGCTTCCAGGGAGACTTCTTAACGACTCAAATGGAGCAGACAGTTATCTGTCCCAATATATAACAAGAGCATTTTAATATGGCAAAAGGTTTCTTGTTTTACCCGTTCGGGAATGGATCGTTCAAACTGGATAGGGCTTACAGTAAACCTTGCAACGCACCGATCGATATTTATCTCACGATTTATATACCCCGTCTTAAATAATTAAGACAAATATGGCTCATTTCAGGGCTATCCAACTGTTGAGTCACTTTACCACAACTATTCTGACGTATAAGTCTAAACGCCGGTTTACTGGAACCCTGTATTTCCTTGAGGAGTCACAGGAGCGTTCAATAAAAGAAAGGCCGAAGCAGTAGTTTCCCCTTGCCTTCTACAAAAATCTAACCTGCGATAAGACATGTCTACAATGTATGGTTTATTATTGAGATTTAATTTATTATTTGGTCCAACTACACTTTTATTTTATTAACTGACAATTTGTTATTAAATATCGAGTTGTCTATGGGCTTTACACTGGCGGATTTACCCACAAATTAGGCGAATGAAATTACATTTCTGACTTCCCCGTACGAATTAAAGCAAGAATGATGAAGTAATCGCAAAAATGCGATAATAAAAGGGGTAAAAAATTTAAACCTCACTGAACCCAATTTGATCAGTTTTGGAATGACTTCTGTCCGTGTTTACGTATCTCACACAACTCAAAATCGGCTAGTCTTTAGTTGTTCAAATTTCATATTTGGGATTGTTTTAACGCCTAGTTGTGCACTTCCAGTTGTGATTGGGGAAAGTGGAGATAAGCGAAGGAAAAATATAAGCAATTCTTCATACGAACTATTTACTCTGAAATAATTATAATGGTTGAGTATTTGCAGTGGAAAGAGGCCATTCCAGAGGACTGCGTTTTAAATGCTATCTCTACAGGAAGCACAAATTCTAGCGCACTGTATCCTTATCAAAGTTATGATAACAATACTTTATTGTTAAGCTATTTCCGTCGTATGTTTGTCGGTATATCTCCTCCGCATGAAATATGCAATAACTATTTACTAACAAATGAAAAACCTTATGGGCTTTACATAGATTTCCTTAAAACCAATGACTTTCTTTTGTGCTGTACAATGATAAGTTAATTGCCTCATCCAATATTGCCTAGTGAAAACATCATACAAATATTAACATACATTCCTTCCAGCTGTTCTGACTCAGATATATCTTTATATATTGGTTTCATGGGATTGCCGTGAATATTTCCAAAATGAAGGAAACCTGCTAGAGACTCGCAATAAATCCACCCCAATTTAAGACCCCTCGAGTGGCCCTAGATGAACCATTCCCAACCCCTCCTAATTCCGTAATCTCGTGTGTGGAGCTACAGGATTACCAGCGGACCCTAGGGGCTTATACAACTAACTTAATTGCTGCGGCAACCAAATCCAGTTGCAGCAACTATCAATCCTCTATGATCACATGATCTTAACAATATCAAAATTGATAATGGCCAAAACAAGGTTGTTCGTTCCCCGAACTAACAAAGATCACAATTTTCCTTCCCAGTTTCTGTAAGAAAGGTTTCTCAAAATTGTCACTCCACACCCATTCCTAGCCTAATCCAGTATTCTAACCGTATCTAAGTCAGAAGCCCTTATAGATCCAAAAAAAATCGTGCTGTGAAAATATACAGCGAATTGCCTTTTACACGATTAGTTTTTAATGAAATTTTCTAATAGAAAATTAAGTTTATACTTAGCATACACCATGAAAATAGTGTTTAATTTGTTCTCTGAAGAATTTCGAAACGTAGAAGTACTTTTCCTTTGATGAAAATAATATTTTGTTTGTTATCACAAGAAGGTCCAAACTCTTAAAGTTCTATTCCTCGTACCTTTAAATTTGAACATTACGTCGAATACATTATTTTATTTGACTTCTTTTTGTCATACGTGTTTACCATTTTGATCCATTTGCCCCTATTCTAAAATGTCACGCAACTGTATTAGGGATGATTTGAAATGTTTCTTTCCATTTTGTCCTTTACGAACAAACCAATAAAAAAGAAATCTCATTGAGGTATTAAAGTGGCAGTGCCAAATAAAGGCGAATCCTGTCCGTGCGGGGAAACGAGGGCAGTGCCATATGGGCCTCTGCTTTCTTGGAGATAGGAATTGGGAGATAATCGACTGGCCTAGAGTCAGATATCGATTCTAGATCGACCTTCCACTTTCCCTGTGAGTGTGATACCTCTCGATCTCTGGCTCCTCTTCCTGCCCTCATTTCTGTCTCTATTAGTGGGAAAGCTGTTCTGTTTTTTCCATCCAAATCTTTTTTTTTCTCCTATGAGTTTCTTCCTATCTACTACTTTAAATTCAGGTGCTACATATTGGGGGAAATGATTTAAGAAAATATTATTGTGTAAGCAGGGCGGTGAAACTATTTTCTTCTTGTGTACTTCATCGGCTGAAGTTAGACGGAAAAGACGATAAGTTTGAGTCTTCCCCTCCTATTCAAGGTTTACTTAAGAAAAGGTGCCCTCAAAAGAAGTAGAAATCGCCAAGTAATAGAGGATTCGCTCAGGTGAGGTGACAGGAAAAAATTAGTCCTTCGTATTCACCTACTATTTTAGTGTTTTTGTTTACGGTTTTTATTATTTCTAAATTATGAAAATTCGGAAAATGACAGAGCATCTTGAAATACTATATTAGGAAATTCTACTATTTCTTTCTCATGCTCTAAATTGTCTCTTACGGGCATCTCATGTCTATCTTAAATAGAAACACACCAACTACATGGGGTGCAATGAATTCAAGAAACAAATGTTTAACCATACAGAATTGATGAATGTAAATGGTCTTTGGATTCAAATCGTGTGTTAGATTAGCAGAAAACATCTCATTGCAATGGAAATCACGATGTTAAACATTCGGAATGTTCGTTGGCCCAAACAGGCTTTGTGAAACAAGTATTGAGCAAAACCCCCGAAAGCCTGAGTGGTGAAATCGGCTCTGACTCACCGGTATTCATGGCCGGGCGAAAATAAATTCAAAAATTTCTTCTCCCATCTGTCACCCGCTTGAAATTTTCCCTCCAATCCGTCAGGAATATCATCTACTCAGCCCTATTAATGGAAAGTAACCGTTGATCCTCCAGATAGCCTTCCAATGGTCCTGGGGAAAAGTGATGTCAGCTGTTTGGAGCGATCTCTCACAGCTAACATGATTCATCAGGTGATTGTCTCTCAGCTGATTATGCGGGCATTAGGTCCTTTATGGAAGCCAATCGATCTTTATCTCATGCCGATTTCTATCCCGTCCTTTGCTGTTGGGAGGTGAAAATGAGCCGAGTGAAACGATGGCTCCTTTCGCAAATCGCTCATTGTATGCGAATGCATTTGACATAATGGCCGGCGACATATAAATAACAAAGCCGGTGTCCATTCATCAGATAAGTGCGACATTAAGTCTTAAATCTACCTAGTTCACGTGGGTTTAAAAAACCTCATGACATCTCATCGAAGTACACTTTTCCCAACACAAAATAAGGCCAATTGGAAAACCATTTAGAAATTAAGTCTTACGTCAGACAAACCTAAAATAAATACTTCAAAAATTTTTCTAATCAGCTAACCCTAGGACTTACAGATCAACTCTATTTTTAAGGTTATAGACAAATATTATAAATATAATGAAAGGTTTTTTTATCTTCCATTCGTCCTCGTTCCCTGAACTGTTTGTATTCATTTGCCATTGATTGAGGAATTACTGTTGCAAATGACTTAGGGCATTGTTCTAAAAATGGAAGTTGTTTGCTGCAGTTGTCTGAATACACTTCTCCTGTGTGAAAGCAAAATAATCACTTCCATGGAAACAGCTTGTGTAAAGGTCTCTCGGATTCCACTCTGTAGTTATATATTCGAATGTCCTCGGATGCGCGTCTCGTTGTGTTAGTTATCAGCTTTCCAGATAGTTACATCGCGGCTTCTTAGAGCCGTGCATTGTGGCTTGCGGATTAATGCAAACTCCAAGAGTGTCTTTCGGAATCACAATGATCGCCTCCTGCCAATTTTCTCTGTGTTCTTCTGCGCATGGGACTCTCAAACAACAGAAAAACCATAACAAGCCTAGAGCCTAGGGATTAGTTTGCCGGTGCACGTACTGCCTTTTTGCAGAACGCGCCCGCCCCTTCTCTACCTTGTCCATATTCCAATAGTTGTGCGCCGATAGTGGCGGCAGGTTTTGTCGGAATCCGCCAGCGTGAACGACCTCCGTATGTCCTTGCCGGCGTGCAACAACCGCAAAATGGTAAAAAGCAAAACTGAAGCCGCAAACATCCGGTCTGTTGAGTGCAAAAAGAAGGAACGTCGAAGGCGGCCTGAGGAAAGAAGGATCCGCCATGGTCTACCACAGCATTCTTCATAAAGAGTTTTTGACCCCGGAGAAGATGGGAAATTGCATATGAATTACAAGTAAAAAGTGGCAGACTCATCGTATAAGGAGTTACTTATTATATAACTCCGATGAAGAAAGCATCAAGTGACATTTCGAGCGTTGTTTGTCCGAGCTGAATTCATGTCATGCCTTCTCGATTAAAGACCCAATACAGTATCAAATTTTTTTTTTTTATTACTCATTGCAACTACCGTAATTATTTTATTTAAAACAGAAATTGGTTTGAATGTGGCAGTATGAAGAAGAATTTCAGTACGTACATTAATATATCCACTCCGAAAACTCTTCCACAAGCTCACTGTAATCATGAAATTGTATGTACTCCATCCTGAGTGAAATGATATTATGCTTGTTTTTTTACTATTAGTAAGAAATTATTCAGCCATTTTTCACTCATTTATGCTCTTAGATATGTATGTAATGGAATATGAAAACAAACACGGCATCTTGTGCAGTTTCACAAAGTAGCCTTCATGGAAATAGAGGATTACAAAGGAAATCCCGTAATCCCCCCACCCCAAAGAAAACAAACTTTCTTGCACTGTACAAATATTAGAGTCAAAACCAAAATGGTCATTTTAAATAAAACGGAAGATCAGTTCTTTTTAAAATAGTGACAGTATAATGTTAATATTTTGAAGAAGAAAGTTTATTTTAGAAAAAAAGGATGGTTCATTGTGCTCTAAACACTCAGCTTGATAATCCACATGACCGGTAATTTTTAAAATAATTGTAATTTTCTTTATATTTGGAAGGTTTGTTCATAATTAGTTAATGATTTAAATAAAGATATAAATTCAGAAAAATACATATTAATATGATGGAAAATAATATAAATCTATTATTTAAGAAATTACAAAAATAATACTGAACGATTAAAAATCTTTAATTGTTTAAAAAAACGTTAACATTCAATATCTACGCCATAAGTTCGTCCCACAATAAAACAAGTCTACTGCGTACACCCCCAGTCTCAAAATAGCGCCCCAGACGTGTTAGAGACTGATTATAATTGCTCTGGCGGGAGAAAACATTACGTTTCCAAGAAGGCGAACCACTGATGATGAGGTGTTGACCTCAAAATATCTCTCTGGTGAACGAATGTGTTTAAAAGTGGACGTGATTTCTTGTTTGAAAATTTTGACTATTCAGGAATCTGGGTCAATCGACCGTTCCGACCGAAGTTGCGCTATTAAAAAATATTCCGAAGATGAATCAGCCTTATTTTCATTATGAAAAGCCATTTCATTGTGCACTGTTATTGCCGTTGCTAAACGAAGTGAAAAATGGTGAGATAGGAACAATAAATAAGTTCCTGAAAGAAGTCTTAATATAATGAAAAGCGGATAAGGGAATGACTCCCTTTTATTGTGAGACAGAATGATGAGTGGCCCTATTCAAACCATCTCTAACCTAATCTCAGTTTAAGAGCCACCTCTAAAGGGATTTTCGATGGAAACAACTGGCCAGAAATACAATTCACACGGTTGGCTGCTTATCTTAAAGACTGAACAGATTAGTTCTGCTTTATGGGTGACAATAAAATGGCCGCCTTCCCGGCTTAACTTGCCTTTTCGAAAGTTGTAGCTTTGCTTTTTAACTCTTCTCTTCCAGTTGTCGTATTTACTGTACACATTCAAAGCTTAAAATATTCACCTAAGCCTGCAATTACTTATCCGTTCGCTAAGTAAATATATTTAGACTAAAGCGTATCTTCTGGAAAACAGTGTAAATTTCAACGCATGTGAATGTTTCCAGGGGGTAATTTCGAACTCTGGTAAAATGAGTCCAGTGTGTTATTTATAAATTTAAAATACAGGAAATCTTACCTACTTCCGCATACCAGTGAATTATATTCATATCTCCGAAAGTAATCCAATGTTCGAGTGTTGTCAGAGCGGACATGCTTAATATCAAGCACACTCAAAAAATATTAATAACTGCATTCAAATAAAATATTTAAATGTAACATTATAGTTTGCTTGATACCACACTAGTGATCATTTACCCATCGATTATTCTTGGTACCAAACAATTATAAAATGTATTTCATATTCTCCCTTCTGACTGAAATAAGGCAATATGAACTCTTTATTCCAGTCTTAGTTCGGCCATCCATCTTTGATGAAGTGACCGGAAATAAATAGTCTTAATCTTTTCTGAAGGATTTTTTTGTCCTGGCAAAATATATTGATTCCATATGAATTCCATAATAAGATTCTTGTCCCTGAAGGAACATCAAATATACCTAACTGAATGTCCATTTGAACTGGGTTATCTAAACATTACCACCTTCTTCAGGCAAGGGTGAGAATAAAGCTTTTATTCAATGTGTTTCTGAGTTTTAATAAATTCCCATTACAGACACGTAGATAGTTATGTTGTCAAGCGTTTGTTAGTCTCGTTGACAATTGCATGACAGTTCTCAGAGTGGACAAGGCGTCCAGGACGACTTCATCAAGTCTATCTGGGACTTCCTGTTCGGCGGGAGGATTGCTCACCCTCCCCGATACAATTCTTTGTCCGCCTTCAGTCCTTGGCCTCGATACGTCGCCCAGATTTCACCCAGCGCAATCAACATACTCTTAATGTCTCAAGAAGTAGGAAGTCAACTCTGACTCCTGGGGGCATCCGAGCAAGGACAATTGTTTAGTGCTATCTATTCTCAGAGATCTCACTTGGATATAAGGTTTTCACCTTTAAAGTGAGTTTCTAGTTCAAACGTTCTCTTGCCAGTAATAGAAGGAAAGGGGGAAAACCCGCGGCACATTTAATATTATACTTCATAAATTACTTTGTATTTTTAAAATTAAACATGATTCATCTGGTAAGAAATAAAGAATTTCTTAAAATTCTATTTAATATTTTGGAATGCCCACTATGACTAATGGAAGCTCTTATAAGAAATATAACAATTAATACTGCCTGCCAGCCATTTCTTGTAAATTGGCTGTTTACTATTTTTTTGCAGTTGGCACGTTATCAATAGTTCTCAGTATTTCATTATTTAAGTCACTTTAATATTTGATTCGTTTCCTTGCAAATTGTAACTGGACTTGAGAGTGTGTTTTAGCACACCCGAATAGCGAAAATATATTCTAACAAAATAATTTGAATTCAATACAGCGGTTATTTACAAAACAGCTATGATTATTTTAATTAGGTGGGTGGGGTAAGCCATGTAATCCCATATGTTAAACCTAGAGCCTTTAGTTTGATTGTCTCCAGGGTAGTAGGAAGTTATTTAGAGACGACCCCATTTAATTAATAAAATTCCTTAGTCCCTCCATGGCTAGAAAAGAGTGGTAACCTATTGACGCATCCCAATTAGCTTTAGTTACATAAAGAGAACGTTAATAAATAACAAATTAAAATCAACCATTATGTGTATAGTACTACTGATTATTAATACTATGCAAAGTCCTATTTACCCTATTTAGAGTCTTTGCAATATTTATGGAACAAAAGTCCATTGAGAGTTTAAACTATAGATGAAAAATAATGCTCTATAGTGCGTTTCACTTCGAGATGGCAGTAGATCTGGTGCGCTGTTGCCAAATCTCACTCAAATCCGCCAAATTTCTGAAAAACTCGGGAAAAATTCTGAAATGTGCAGAATTTAATCTTCTATCGGCCTATACTAAGAATAAATCAACAAAACAAGATACACAATCGAAATAAATTGTATTGTGCCAATTTTTTACCTAAAAAATTTAATGGAAATTCTTGTTTCTCTCGTCACTGCGATCATATTTTTTAAGATATTTGTTTGAAATTCTATACGAAGTTAGTTTATGTTATCTATATTCGTTACAAGGAACAATTTTTTTAAAAATGTCATTCCTTATCATGTTTTTTCCATAATAAAAATAAAAATTGTGAAATCCAATTTTAAAAAAGTAGCCTGCGGGGAATTTTCGTTCTATAATAGTTTATTATGTTTTGTCATAATCCTTTTAAAAAGGACAGTTCAAATTTATTTTTGAGCCTCCTCCGAACATTATGGGTCGATTACAACTGATGCAATTAATGTTTATATGTTGTGCGAGCGTCGCGGACTCGCAAGGAATGAGCGGAGTTGAACCTCTGTCAGACGAAGAAACAAGTACTGATGTTTTTATATAGCACCTAATATAATATTATATTTTCTTAATATAATATTACATTTTCGTGCTTTTTGTTTTGATTGTTAGGCATGAAGCATACTTAAGATTTTGACTATTTTGGCCAATAATCTAAATGGATAGTTTTTTCTTTAAACGTTAAATTTAATAGGCTTCTTCTCCTTGGCAGATGGGCTAAGAAATTAGATACTCTAAAATTAAGTTGCTTTCAATAGACATTTTTGAAGGTCATTAAAGATTTTTATTAGGAATTTCTTTGATTAAAATGGGTTTATTTTTTAATTATGCAACTATAATTATGATTATAATGAATAATTATTAATGGATTAAAGATATATATTAATATTATTGTTATAAATAATCATCCCAATCCTGTTTGTTCACAGTCCTCTATTGCTCTCAGTTTATAAAAGGCCTTAACTCCAATTTTTGTCGAAAATTACATTTTGAAAGATATATTTAAGTTATTAACTTCAAATCACATTAAAAAGATTAATAAAAAAAGTGCTTCCCAGTAAAATTTACAATTTCTGAGTTGAGGCTTTTTAAATAATCATGGTAGAATAGACAGTTATAAGAAAGAACGGGAGAGCAGGCGGGAGAGAGCCGGGGTCCAGCTCTCCTCGTGCCGCGACGCTCCCACAATATATAAACATTAATTGCATCAGTTGTCAGCGTCCCATAATGTTCGGAGGAGGCTCAAAATTAAATTTGAATTGTCCTCTTTAAAAGGAGTATAACAAAACTTAATAAACAATTATAGAACGGAAATTCCCCGCAGGCTACTTTTTAAAAATAGGATTTCTCAATTTTTATTTTTATTATGGCAAAAACATGGAAAGGAATGTCGTTGAAAAAAAAATTGTTCCTTGCTACGAATAAAGATAATATATACTAACTTCATGTCGAATTTCAAACTAATATCTTAAAAAATAAGATCACAGTGACGAGAGAAACAAGAATTTCCATTAAAAATTTTATGTAAAAAATGGACAAAAAACAATTAATTGCAAAAACAGATTTTATTTTCTTGATAAATTTTTAGCATAGGCAGATGGAGCGATAAATTCTGAACTTTAGAGAATTTTTCCCGTAAAAATTGGACAACTTTGAGATATAGCGGCAACGTCGCACGGAGGGAGGAGGACAGAGCTATCTAGTGAGGCATATGCAAGAGGGAGACAGAGCACCCCATTGAAAATACATACTGCCATCTCGAAGTGAAACGTACTATAGTTGTGGCATGTTCCGTTATATTAACCAAATTAACGCATTAATCATGTCCGCCATTTAATTAAAGTAAACTGGTAATTATTAATGATGACTAAAGAGTTCAGCGAGGAATTTTTAACTTTGTTTCCTTGAGTATGGATACCCATATAAAAATATTCGGTTTAATTCCTAACAAAATTTTGAAATAAATAAATTCTTTAATAGTGAGTTGTTAAATGATGGTGAACCGATGGTACAGGCTTTCTTTCTACGACATTAAAACAAGCATTATATAGTAATTTATTCACACATAGGATTAAACAAGAGAAATAAAAAAGTAGCATTTTAACAGTTATAAAAGGTTATTTTTTTCTTAACCTTCTTGGTCCATGAAAGGGCATTGCTTACTAACCGCAAATCTCTATTGTCAAGCAACAGAGAAATCGAAGAATGGACTTTATCAAAGATTTTCTCACAAAACATAGCCAGCAGGCGAATTCCAGTCTCATATTGCTGATTGAATGAAATACCAGAATAATGATTCTGAAAACAAAGCTATTTACAAAATCTCTTTAAAGGGAACAATAGGAAGAAAAAGTTTCAATTACCCAGTTCAATGATGGAAAGTCTGTTGAATGGGGACTAGCCTTCTCGGAGCCTGCTAAAGGCCAACTAAACACAAATAATGGAACAATTAGAAAAAAAAAATGGGAGGATTAACCTCAAAACCAGAAATACAAGTAGAAATTAACAACTTTCCTTCACAATCACTTCTCACCTTGAAAGCGTTCATTCATTCTATTCTTAATTTATGCTGATTCATAAAAGAAATAAAAACGTCCATATTTTTTTCAGACATTCAATTAAATGCATGAATGTTGGGGGCTCAGGTTGGCCATGCTTCTTAAGGCGTTGTTTTTTTTTTTATAAACTTTGAAGTGTGGGTTTCATTCTTGGGCATTATGGATTTGGTTTAGTGAAAATCGTTAGTCCCTGGCAAAAAAAAAGGGTTTTCATAGAGATGGCATTTAAGTGTTTCAGTAGGTCTCACAAGTAGGGAGAAATAGAGAGCACAATATGAAAATTATTTATTACATTATTCTAATAGATCAGGACTAGCAAGGCATCGAAATCATTGTTAAAAAATCGAACATTGGGATTTCAATTGAATATTTAATAAAATAAGTTATGAAATCTAACAAAAAATAATATTCCATGTAAAATAAATTAAGTATATCGTATTTCATTTTATTTACTTATTGAATAAATTAAAATTGCCTTCTCTTAGATCAATGAAAAATGAAACTGAGTCCATAACCTTTGAATCTGTACACTCACAGCTTGGTCATATGAAAAATATATCAAACAATAAACAATATATTAAACATTGGGACACCGTTTAATTTACAATGACTTACTTGTGACATTAGTGACAACTCTTTGCCTGTACACACTTTCACCAACCCATTTATTTCTTAATTATTACGATAATAGACTATTTATATGAAAGTTAACTGACATATAAAAATACTCTGGTAATGTATTGTTCATGAACCAATAATAAATCTATTATAAAAAAAAATTACATTAACTGTCAAGCCTGAAAGCCATCAGGGTTTAGGTAACATAACAAACTAACCACATATTCTTACAAAACCGATATGTAAACAATGCTCTCGGTATTCAGTTTAGCTTGATTCATAAATTCCTGTCTATAATTGCATCACCCTCAGTAAAGTAATTAATACATATAATAAATGTTATATTCATTTTTTCTATATAATTATATAAAACAATCCTTGACATTACCCCCCCCCCCAAAAAAAACACTTTAGATATTTATTTTATTTACTTGAACAATTACTTTGTTCATTTTAAGGGGGAAAATTGTGGGGGGGAAATGCATTTTCTGCTAATAATATAGCAGATTCTTTCACATGTAAATACTTATTAATAGGTTTGACTAAATTAGTCAAGACAACTATTATACAAGTTGTTTTCCTAATTTAATAGTCGGATTCACAATGAGTGGAATATAAAAGTTGTAAAAGTGGTTCTTGGGTCAGTAGCGCCCACGCCATCTTGTCAGCTAATTGGAGAGAAAAGGAACAAGTTTTCAATTTCTATCTCTCTTCCAGAAAGGCAAGAAGAAACCTCGTTGGCGTCGGACTAATGCTGACATATACAACAGCTGATAAAGACCTTTCGTTACATCTTTCACTCTGATACTCCTCGTGCATGTATTGTACTATGTTTAAGATGTCCGCTCCAACAAATAATGACGATTTATTTTTCTACCTCTAATAAATAGATTAGAGGTACATTCAATCAGTGCCTTCGAGTAAATTTAAGTTATTAAGACTAGTATAATTGAATATCTCATTGGATTTATTATTTTTTTCGTCTAAATGAAGCTGTTTCTTATCTAGTACAAGTGTCTGGTGAATATTTGTATCGCTTTATTTCTTTTTTGTAATCTTAAAATGCGCTTATACCAAAATTAAATAATACACATTAAATTGAAGAATCATTTTTAAAAATTAATTAATATTAAATTATATGTGAGATAAAGGTCAAGGCTTTAACTCACATGGCTAACCTGACCCCCTTATGAATAAACAATTATATTTGTTTTTAGTCTTAGAAGCCTCAAAAACGCCAAAATACGTTTCGTATTGTGATGAAGAGAATGGTTAGCTATTATTTATAGTGTTATTTGGAGTAAAACTGAGGGGACATTAACAATGCTTGCTCTAAAATAAAATGCCAAATTCACATTGAATATTGCATTAGCCCATATTGCCAATGGGCAAAGTTCATCTCAGCGCTGTCAGAGATATGATAGCAGCATGCTTTGCGGGAGATTACACTGATGAATGCACTAAAAATGCACTTTTGCGGCTTTTTTATTCGAAAGCAACCATGGAGTCTAACCCTCTCCTCCTGACCATTTCAATATTAACTTAATGTCTTAAGCAATATTAACCTAATGTAATCTGAAAGAATCCAACAGTAAGTTAACAGTATATGAGCATACCGAATAGGTACTTTTTTTTAGTAATTAAAGAATTCTCCATCGAAAACATTAATATTTTTTTGTTTTGTTTTATCTATTTTATATTCTGTTGTATTTTTTATGAAGGACAGTTAGCCAGAACACTGTTCATCCTATCTACGGCCCCTAGATTTTTCCAATCATTGATTCTTGGGAAAAGAAGAAATCCCTAAATATATAATTAAATCTGTGTCCTCAGTGTATAGGATGATTTTAGTATTTTTAAATTAGATTAGGCTTCGACAAAATGCACTCCATCATTAGCTCTGAACGGCTCGTTCGTTGATAAATGGAATTCGATTATGTTTGCCTTGTCGACTTTCGTTTGATTAATCGATATCTCTTGCCGAGGCTGCACCACTGTCGTCGCCTAGGCGAAAGTGCCGGCCGAGCCATTTACATTTGAAACTTATATCACGCTTGTGTTTTCACTTTCGTATGTGTAACACACGTTTCAAATTGATGGTCAGGAAGAATGGGGCTGATGACAGCTCTTTTTCAAGATGACTCAAATGCCGAATTCGTGAATAGACTTGTCGAATTCATAAGGCTGAACCTAGTGATGTGGTGAATTTGAGCACAAGAAATCATTGAAATAAAAAACTGCATTGAGGAAAATAGATTTTAAAGGTAGAAAAATACCTGTATTATATTTGATTGTTCAGTGCAAATTTGGATTAACTATTCTTTCATATATAATTGAGAAATTACTTACATCATGCCACAAACAATATTGTATTAACCTACTATAAAGGTTAGTCAAATTTTGTAGTTCCTCACATAACGGAATGCCACAGAGACCGTTCCTAGAAGCTCCCAGAGTTTAATATTCTGAAATATAATAAGTCACGAGCTCAAAAAATGTTAAAAGAAAACAACAAATTTCAAGAAGGAAAATAAAAAGTTCAATTTGAAGATAAAATGCTAGTTATTATACTTCAGGACAGGAAAAAAACCTATAGGATGAAATGTATTCCTACAAACTTTTCTGTCAAAGGTAAGGTTTTTTGCCAGGTTTAAGAGAATGTTAACACAAGAAACTCGTCCTCTCCGTTCTCCTAATGGCATTTCTGTTGTGAAGAACTGAATTTTCTTGTGAGTCTACCTTATATCCTTCGTTTCCGTCATAATTGGACTTATTCCCACGAACAGTGCACCAAGTAGCAGCAGAGACTTAACGTCCAAAAAGGAAGCCAACATTCCAGAGTTCCTTTTTACCAAAGAAGATAATGTAGAAAATTCAAAATACATCTATTTTGAGAGCCATTAAACATTTAATTTAACTAAGCGTGTATCAACGAGAAAGCTACCAATTACCTTATTGCTTTAATAAATACTAATAAATCCATTTTTCTAGATATGCAATTATTATTATTGCCATTTAAAAAATCGTTAATATATCCAAAATGCGAACACCTTTATGTGACGGATCATGGAGTGAGGGGTTGCAGCCATCTTGTGTTTTAACTATACATTCTGGTAAAACATCTGTAAAAGTTGTAACTCAATTTATTCATGTTAACGAAGCAAGAAAATTTGCATACTAGAAACCACATGTGGTCTTTCGATTGCATTAGCACCCGCATTGTGCTAAATTGGATCAACGGCGGGCAGTATCGCCCAGTTATCCCCCAGTATTGGCAAACATCCAGTAATCTCCGGATACAGTTAAATTGCCCATATAGCACAAAGTGTCGGGCAAAAGTGTTCGCCTGCAGTACTATAATGCCCCACATAAATCGCCAGAGGGAGATAGGACTCTCTTTGTCAGAGCTGGAATTGGACTTCATTGAGCTCCTGGATATACGTGTTACATATGGCGAATCTCCCCCAGAAACTGGAGCAGCTGGAACATTGTTCCTCCCGAATTCTGGAGCGAGCCCCAAAAGTGATGCCAAGAAAATACCTCGACTCGCAGCTGCTTCTCGAGTCCACCATCTGCCACATGCAGCTGGCGTCTCACAAGGACACATCCAAATCCCCATCCTATTTACACTATTTCCATCTACCTGCAGCTCTGTCTCCTCTAGAACATTCTCACTTAGTGATATCACATGGAGTCATAAGTTTGATTAATTTCAGGCAAGAAAATTTATAAGCCAAAAAATATATATATTTTTTTTGCTTAACGGTTATATTTTGAATATTCGAATCCACCCCCCTACTCCCGTTCCAATTTCAGCCATAATCGTTAGTTCGTGTGAAACGGTTAAATAGCCAGTATGGAATAAATAAAATAAATATTTTCGAGTCAAGAAATAAAATCTTAATTGATAACGTCATCACACAAACTACTTGCGTCTATGTATCTCGTCTTGTAAAGATCTGTTGATAATAATTTATTTGGTATGTTGGCTAGTGATAAGACATTACACGATATAGTCGATTGTTGTTAAATTGCGATGACTGAAAGTGGGTGTTTATTAAAGGCTGAAAAATAAAAAAAATGCAAAAATCAAAGTTAATATTCAGGATAGAGAAAGAGCATGTGGAACAGCATTTATAGAAAATTAAATTCACAAAATTGTTTATATATGACTTTTGGATTTCCAAAAATGATGATTGGTTAGTATATGATATGGTTATTATATATCGAGTTTAGTAACAATCAAACAAAAGTCCGTCACGCAGGTGCTGCGTAAACTAAGCAGATTTCCCATGTGAAGTTTTACAATAGAGAAATCCGCCAAATAACAACAGTAGTAGTAAGAAATATCTAAATCTATTCACGAGGAACGAATAGTTAGAAACGGCCCACACTAGCTCTCGGCGGAGAGTCCCGAACATTGCCGACTCCTGCCGACCACGCGCATGCATGCAAATGCAAATATCACGGTTAATATTCAAGATAGAGAATAAATGTATAGAACAATATTTATAGTAACTTTAATGTGAAATAAGATTGGTTCTATTTAATTTTTCGATCCGACTTATAGTAACGGAGATATTTTGAATTTTCAAAATTCTTTCCTTCTAACCCCCCCCTCTCACTCCCACTGGTCGGATTTTAGTCATTAACGAACTTGATGTTTCTTTTTACGTAAAACGCTTAAATATGAAGTTTGTGGTTTGATCAACAAAAATTGCGACCGCTAGAGCGTTAACAGACAAATATTCAAATTTTCAAAACTCGCGTCCCTTAAGGGAAATCTCTGCTAAAAAGGTGCTACCACTCAAGCGGTAACAAACAGGTGTGTGTGTATGTATTTATATAGGTTATATAAAATGTTGAAGAAATCTTTCGAAAAGCGCATCGTGTCAAAATGTCAACTTTAGACAACCAGGCAAACATAACTTTATTCAAACAATGTTATAGATACTCATTGCGCACACCCACATCTGGCGGAAGGGTAACTTCCCAAGCAGATTGAACCCACATATCCACTACTTCGGCAGTGGATCAGGATCAATCCACATTTAGTGTAGGTATGAGGGCGATATTACTCACAGCAAACCTGTAACTGTTTCTCGGTCTCACCTGCACTTACATCTGTGTCACCTACATATTTATAACTGTTTAAATTCAGCGTAAAAGGCCGCGTCAAGTAATGGAAAACTATTTGACAACTGGCTTTTTTCCTTTCTTTTCTTAAATTCTTTTTTTTTTTTTTGTTTTAAATTATTCTCAAGGGTTTATTGCAATATCCGTTTTCTTTCCATGACCTGACATTCAACAGTCCATTACACGCTTTTATATTCTAGAAACGATATTTTTAAACAATTCTTAGTCCCCATCAAATCCTACGATTGAATTTCATTACCAAAAGGGATCAACTGGCATTATGTTTAACTTCAATGATATTACAATAAGCTTTTTAGCATATGGTCCCATAAGAGTTCATTCAGGACAGTTGACCCTCACCAATAAATATAGACAATGAATATATAAAATTAATATACTAGAATAATTAACCGTAAATCAACTTATTAGCTGTCTAAAATTGATTTTTATCAGATTGAAGGGGTTGATAACTTAAAGACCCCTATCTTTTGAAGCTAACATCACATCTTCAGTGCATTCGGACTATTTTAACTAAGGTATTTCTGGCCTCTGTCCCGCAATATGCTACGAAATAACGATTCAACAGGAAGGCATCTTTTATTCTTCATTATCATAAAGTTTGTAAAATGGAGAATACATTTTATTTACTCTAATTCATTGCATCCATTTGTCACAAACGTCGTATTTGTATGCGTGTATAAGTACTTTTGGCAGTAATACTTAGTGTAATTGGAAAACATTTCCATACATCGGATTTCAAAAAAAAATGTCAAACTCTGCATTTCATTACTTTGGAGTTCATTTAAAATTTTTTAAGGCTGCTTTAAAATATATATTAAATATTTATTATATTATTAATGAAGATTTTTTTTTCTAATAGCTTATTTTTTTTTTTTTTTTTTTACAGGTGAGCACAGTATTAAGCAAAGTTGATAAGTTTTATTGACAGAATAAGGTAAAGTGGTTGGTTTTTCTTTTTTAATGGTTGGGCGAACTAAAAGGACATTTCTTAGTCGTATTCCTAATGGCGAATGGATCTCTTAATTTTTCTTTTAAACGTTTATTGACAATAAACCGCTGTGTATGAGACACATATAAAACAACCGTTTAACATTTATCAAAATAAAAAATACATTAAAAGCCCTTACTGAGCACTCGACTCCCCCAACCTCTCATCTCAAAACGTTTTTAATGTCATCATTGCTATTAATGAGCCCTGTGGAGGACAGGCTGACAAACAACCAGAGGGAAAAAACGGTTTAAAAAAACGGTCGGCACGACTGAAGTGGACACCCCGAAACCATTAGGGTCAAGTGTGTGCCCCGCAAAAACATGGTCCCCCCACCGGCCCTTCCCAGAACACACATCAAGTACCCTCATAATCGAATTAGGACGTGTTAATTGTGCTTCTTCCGGGTTCAAGAACCTTTTAGGTTATCACAGTGATAACGATAGGGGTATGTGGGTATAACGGAGCTTTTCTCAATTTTATATCGGAAACCTGCTAAAAATATATTAAAAAATACTTTAAGTTTAAATAATCAAAACTAATTACACGAGAAATTCAAAGAAGAACTATATTTTTTAATTATTAAAATTCCTTTAATTACTGAAAAGTCTTTAGGCCTTTAGTACTAGCACAGTGGTGATGGAACTTGATGTTTAATGAACCCCTGAAATACCTCAATTTATAGAAACAAAAAGTAAATTACAAAAAAGAAAATGAGTATTAATAAGTCGTAGTGAAAGGGATGACGCAAGGTTGGCAATGGAGTAAGGCACTTAATGTTTTAAGTGACACGAAAATGAGGTTAAACAGCATCTGGCTAGATCTAACATTTTTCTTCTTTTCCAAAGAAAACACCATTTTTTGTGATCTGAAGGCCATGGTTAAATTTCAAACCTTTTTGGGGACAAATTAATTATTTTTTTTATGAAAGAACCTCTCTTCTAAAGTAATCTTCATTAATTTCATAACGAGTTGAGCACAAAATGTCAAATAACTTTCTTAAGATTTCAGTTAGAGATAAATGTATGGAACTGAAGTTCTCTTAAGAAACATTATTAATAATATTATACATCTTTATTACGTTTAATAAACAATATATTCATAAATTCTTGGCTATTAACTACTTTTAAAATTCTACTCTTAATTAGCAACACACCTTTTTATTTAATACATTATAATAGTAGAGAATGTGAAATAAAGGTATCTGTTATTAATCTGTCTCAAAAACAGTTGTCATAGACTTGAATTTCAAACAGTAGGCTTCCCATAAAAAAAAAAAAAAAAATAATATAAAAACTGATGTTGCCACTACATAACTTTCTTGTACTCCTATAAAATTAAGTATACAAAATGTTAGGTTGAATTTAAATTAAAATTATTTCATTTGAAGGTGCTACACGATATCGAAACATTTATAGAGCTTCTCATTATAAATCTAAAGAGTCCTATATTTTTTCAAATCTCCATTACATATGGAGAAATATAAATTGCTTTAATTTTCTCCCTTCCCTGCCCCCCCCTCCACGTCACTCGATTTCAATAAAAAGACAGGGTACACAACTAAGTGTAAGAACAGTCCAACATATGAAATTAAGATTCTAAGACTAGCCGTTTTTTCTTTATACGAGATTCGCGCAGAAGGCATGCCGAAATTAGTCAAAATATATTCAGAGAGGATCAAAAAGGTTAATTCAATTGAAATCTGAAAAACGAATAAAGGACTGAATTTTTATGACTACTATTATTTATAGTAAATCTTTATATATTATGTTTTGAGCATATATACATTTTTAAAATTCTAAAATAAATATTTAAAATATTTATTTATTTTTGTTTTAAGATATTCTATATTTCTTTAGTAATGCAAATGTGTGTTTATTTAAGTGAAATCATAATGACAAATGATTTGTCTAAGGACAATTGATGTTAATTCATGCTGACAGAATCGACTTGACTTTAAGAGGAAACTGCAAACACTAAGCGATGATCTGAATCAGCCTCAAAGTCGTAACAAGTACAGAGTCGTTACTGGAAGAAGAAAGTAAGTCATGACTGCGTTGAACAAGACTTCCTCGTCAGCAGTTACTCGACGTCGAGAGTGAAACAGTTCGACGTTCACTCATTTCCATACTTCACCAAGATTAATCTCTGCTTGAGTAATGGCTGGGCTTAGCTGCGCATTTCTTTCTCTGACGTCTCGCATCCGTGAGCAGAGCATTTGCGCAACGAGTCATTTGTGCGCCGATGACAGATTGACAGGCCCCACCCAAACTGCCCAGGACTAAAAGGAAATCCAGTGTTTTGGCAGGCATTTTTAAAATAAAGCGATGGTGACCAACATAAACTCCTTTTTGCCTAACAGACATTATTGACAAATTTCCTATAAGTTGCATAGCCTTCAGGGGCCACCCATTTTCTACAAATAATAACGATAAATTTAATGTGTTAACTATAATAATATAGTTTGTTATATTTAACTACATACGGTTTACTTGTACTTATGAAATGCTCTCCTTCTGAAGAGATGTAAGCCACGAAACTTGTAGGGCATTTTATAATAAAGTCTGCGTGGAAAACAGTAGTTTTTTTGGTGACATTCACTATTAAATTATGAAGAATATATGAATGTCAACAGGAAGACTATTAAAATTGGAAATAACTACAAGAAATTTAACCACACATTTTTCTCATGACTGTTACGATGGGACACGTCAAAGTACTAGATCTGCTAAAGTATGAATAAACTTACTTAGAGAATAATAATAATTACAGTTAAAGACCATGAAAATATAATTTTTTAATGTGAGGAAAAATTTCTCTCATTTTTATAAAAAAAACTTCAAGTTTTATACAATTTAACAACATTATTTTCATATGCAAGAAACATTGTTTTTACTGCATCAATTCAGTTCAAACTCATTAGAGCCTGCCAATTCTAATTGCACCAACGAGGAATAATCCATTTATCACAAAACCATTAATTGTAATTGTGAATTTACTTCTTAAGATCGAAACTAATCACATTCAAATAAAGATACTTTCGCATTTTGCTAATTAAGGTTTCACCATTGGGTCGTTACTTAACTTGCGCGTAATCAAAAGGATGTTTGGCTTGTGCTAAGCTTATTTGGAGACAGAAGTGAAAACACTCAACTTAATGGTTTTTACACATGTTTTCTAGAATTTTCATTTTAATCCTCAAAATATCAGTTACTAATCATAATTATAGTATCCAGAACATATTATTATTAACTCATTGAAAAGCATTTGCAAGTGCTACAAATGCCTGATATATATTCCTAGATGAACCCTACTACTTAAGTAGTTTGCATCTATTAATTTCTTGTAATTATTTTATCGTTGTTGTGATTACAAGAAGTAAAAGAAATCGGATAGTGGTAATAGAAGTTCTAGACAGGCTTCCGTAATTTCCGATGAGCTATTGTTTCAATTTTTTTTTTCTAAATACATTTTCTACAGTAAAACAATAGATCTTTCTGTTATCCTAATCACCTGTTGCGCCTGCGATATCGGCTGAAGATGCATCACTTTCGTTTCTCTGAGTGAAAGTCCTATCAAAGTCTGAATCGAACAGCTTTCCAACTCGATAGGCAGCCAGTCGATTAGTCCTTCATTAGCCGTCGCTTCTGTCTTCTTATTTACTCCGTAAAAACTGAGGGTCTTCCCGCGGGGGAAATCGGCTCTCTTAAACGTTTTCTCGAAAGGCTGAACCAAACAAAATAAAATGCAAAGGATATTATAAGACGAACATATTCGAATGTGACGCAATTATATTCGAACAGACTACATATGCAGTTCGCGTAACGATGAAACCACAGACACCGTATATCTTGCTCGTCACCTCCTTAACCTCGCAATTATCACTCAAACTACTGAGCTTGAAAAATCCATCCTTACAGCACACTTTGTTTTAAATCTATTATGAAAATATTTTGTAGAGTATTAAGGAACTTGTGAAATGTCGTTTTTTCCCCAATTATGACATTATTAAATGGATGAGAAACGTTAGAAATCAAATAATTTATTAAAAAGACCTATACTGTTAACCGCGAAAAACTTCTTTCCTCTTATTTGAACTAAGTGTAGGCTTGGCTCTACGAGTTGGGTCAACGCCTAACGGTCTGGCTATGTGGGCCAGTCGGTCTGCTTCTAGTTAATTCACTTTTGTTTAACCTACTCATCGACCAGTCTGTCTGACTGTCTGTCTGGACTGTAAATATAGTGTGTTCAGTGTAGGGAAAATATACACTGAAGAGTATGTCTGAAGCTTTCATACGCCCAGTGCTTATAAAGGCAACCCAGCTATTAGACAATCATGTAACTCCAAACTAGAGAAACACTTAGAAAGAACTGAACATTTATTCATAGTTCATGATAATGCAAACAACTGCTCTATAGTGGCTCTGAAAATAGAGTTTTAAGTTCGGAAAATGTTTGGCGATTAATACAAGTTTGGGGGTTTGGCTTCCGTTCAGCGATCCGATATTCAAGCTCCATACACCACCATGACTCTCCGCAACAATCATGGAAGTCATTCTCACAACGGGTACGTTACTAATTTTCCGTGAACAAGAATGAATTGTATTAGACAGATGACGTTATCTCACATAATAAGCTCAATTCCTTCGTAAGTAAGAACCCTATGAAGACTAGAATATTGAGGTGGACACAAAATATTTAAGGATATAATAGCTTTAAGTCAAAATCACACTACTGGGAAACTGACACTTATGACAAAAATAGCCTTCTCATTTAAATCACATCCTCAGGCTCGGTTTGTAAGGAATATATCTGTAGTTTTTAGACATTTTTATTGAATTCACACAGTACGATAAACACAGTAAGATTAACAGCCAATGAATAAAAACGCTGAAGCGATTCTGCTTTAACTACATGGATCATAGAAATCTTGCATAGCTTCCCTCATCTTCAGTGAAACATGGTTGTTGAGATGTCAGTATATCTTAGTGTGAACATTGGGCGTGTTTTAGGTGCAACATTAACATCTCCTCGTTGATCCTTGTCTGTTTTAAGAATCAGAACATTCTTCTTGCATTCTGCTTACATATGCATACGCCTTGTAGCATTCCCCAACGTTTAAAATGCATCACCGTTTTAGTTTAGTTAGAGTGTTGTACTGTTTTATAGCTCGAGACGCATCTTTCTCCAGTCAGTTTAAATCCCAACAACATAATCAAAGATAATTTTCCCCGTATTCAGATTCTTTCGGTTTACCTTGCGTTCACGTTATTTGAACTTACTACACAGAACAATCGTCTCCCAAACTACTTATTACTTCCACATTAGTTCGTAATTTGGTACATGAGGGTTGAACGGAAATTGAGAGAGTTATCATGGCCGGGCTGGGTTCGCTGTTCGTGATGGTCCTTCAGCCTGCTCCGATGAAAGCTCGCACTCCCTGGACAATCTTCGGAGAAAAACGTTCACTTCGAAAGGTTAGCTCGATCTTGTTTCGCAACTCTAGTCATTAGGAGCGTAGCGCAAGGTCATTTGGAACTGTGCATCTAATCTAACTTGCAGCTTGCATTGAAACGCCAAATGAGGCAGTGGCATTGAGAGGGGAAATGTGAAGTGTCTGTAGAGGATTGGGGAAAAGAGTTATCAAAGCTCTTGTGCTCGGAAAAAAATACCGCACGTGGCATATAATCATATTTAAGAGATAAGAGATATTTAAAGGACAACATCAAAAACATTCCGACAAACTGGTTAAGAGCAAATTAAAGACTATTCAAAAGCAATGTTTTCATGTCACTGTATAGTAACTTGTCAGTACTCTTTCATCCTGTTACGAGATAGCGAGTAACTTTTGATACCTCATTTCTCTTTTGAGATGAAGAATGCCTTAATCCAATGAATATATGATCTCAGTTAGCTCATAAAGAGGTTTATTAAAACCAGCAAAGTTCCTCCAGACGTTTTATTTAAGAGCTTTATTACTTTGCGTCAGCAAAATCTTAAGTGAACGCTGTTTATGTAATGCCCACAAAAAAAAAAAAAAAAGGGAAAAGGGAATTCCTAAGTCTGCGTAAAGCTCGGCAACATAAAAAACAAAAAACGAAAAAAAAGAGCAGGAGCTCAGATTCCAAATCTGTGGGAGAACTGCTTATCGTAAAATCGGAGGTTACGATTTACGATTTCCCTGTTATGCCCCAAGTGTAAACCGCCCCCACACCCTTGGTGTCCTTTCACACCGTGATATCTCCTCGTCGTCATGACAGGGTTCAAAACCAGGTTGTAAAAATGTCATGGTTCCACCAACTTGGAATTAATGTATTAAAACGCACTCTAAATCTCCAGAGCTCCTCCAGATTTCTGACTCGTTCATATTTCCGGCGATAACTTTCGCAGGTGGTTTCTACTCCTATAAATGCTTTTTTAATTTTTATTTCTTTTTTAAATTATTTACGTCCGCTTTATGCTACTATGGCTAATTTGGAAAAATGCTTTTACCACTGAATAAACTTTTAGACATACAAAGATCATGGTCACTCTTATGTGAGGATGATTGCTACTCAAATAGTTTGAGAGATGTGTTAAATGGCTATTTTAAATTTAACACTTTATTAGAAATAGGGAAATATTTAGTACAAAATAAATATGAAAAACCAGATGGTTGTTTTGTTGGTCGCATTAAAATGCTGTATTCCTTGTTCTTGTTGGAGATGTTTTCGAGTTTTTTACATTAAAGGCCCTTGTTCCAGAAATAGTTGTCCTAAAAGGCAAATGCAGTTCTAGTTATTTCTTTTAGTCTTAATTTATTAGTGGTTTTCGATTATCGATTCGAACGTCATATTCGATTTAAGACAGTATTATTATTCACATGAAAACTATACGAGCATTATTATGTTAGAATACTTATCAAAGCTATAGAGGTTCTTAAACTATTCACAGCGATTCTTGATTTAACTATTTAGTGTGTGTGTGTGTGTGTGTATTATATATATTTATATAAACACATACACACATACACACACACACACACACACACACACACACACACACACACACACACACACACACACACACACACACACACACACACACACACACACACACACACACACATTTCTGTGTAAGCATTCGTGTGCTCGTGAATAAATATAAATTATAATTTTGAATATAGGGCATAATACGAAGCATAGCTAAAAAAATGAACTCGATCCGAAAGAATCGTTGAATATTAGTTACTGTGAGATTGTAAGACTCTTTATATAAATAAATATAATAGATATATTTGTATATGTATAAAACATTATCAATCTTTTCCATACTTTGTCTCTCAAGCGTTTCTATAGGATATAGGATATTTTTGTGAGAAACATATTATTGCAATATTGCAGGAAAAAGCAATGTCTATCATTTTATCTTGTGGCACTCCTATTTATCATGCTCAACTGTGCTGTTCACACAAATGAAAGCTGTTTATAACAGCTTGAGAAGCTGATTAATTATTTGTTACCAGGCGATAAACACATTTATAATAAGAATGCACTCAAAGAACAATCATTATGCAACTTTTTGCTTTCATCTAATGCGACATAAACATATTTGTATAGATGGGATTTTAATACTGGGCAAATGTTGGCTCTAAATTATGCCAGAGAATGGTGTTAACGCGATGAGACCAAATCCATACCAACAGGTGATAGTCTCCAATTATTAAATTGTATGTCTGTTGCAAGAAACATATATTCTCATAAGGATGAAGAAGTTTTGAGATGGATAACAATTTTTTTTGTGTTAAAATTAAGAGATATATTACTCGCCTTTTTCCTACAAGAAAAATAATCTGGTATTATTGATGAGACCATCATTTCCTTTAAATCCTAAAAAGATTCAGTAGCTGCTATGGGCAGCAAGAACTACACATCTCATAAAGAGTATTGAATGCCATATTATCAACACAAAGCGAACTTTTCCATCATATCGTGAACAATAGATGATGAAAGTTGAACGGGTACTTCAAAAAGCTTCCTGATGATTTCATGAAGTTGAAACGCGTATTAATATCATAAGAGAAAGAAAGAGCGAGAGAGATAAAGAGAGACAATGCTTCCAAACTTTTCCAGCTATTCCATAATGGACAAAGTTTGGCGGAGTTCCAGCGGCAGCCATTCCAGTGGTTTCCAGTAGTTAGTTTTCCAGCCTTGTTGACACTTACTTAAATCCCTGCCATTCCAACGCTTGAGTTATTTCTACAGCTGTGTGAAGGCTGTTATAAAGTTAGCGAGACACGAACAGCAAATTAGAATTGGTGTTTCCTGTTTAATCAAAGTGTGGTTAGGTCGTTTTATCAAATTAGAATACCTAGTCATGATATTAAACAATCAGCAATGCAAGTTGAGTTTGAAACTAACTAATTGTGGAATCTTGACGAGTCCTTTTGACACTTAATGTTCCACTTTTTAAGTGCTAAATATTATAATAAAAACATACAATAATTACAAAACGACTTTTTGAGATAACAGATAGTTAATTAGGGTATTTTATAGAAACAAAACATCATAACTGAGCAATGTAATAAAACTCAAATATGTCCAACACTATAAGTTATACAATGAATGTATTTAATTACTGCTTGATTTCGAGCTCAGATTAATGATTTCGTTTATGAATACATACAAAACTTTTGTTGTATACCATTTATTTATATTTGGGCTCACCTGTCATATATGTTTTTAAAATGTTGGGGAGGAAAATACATCAAACATTATTATCAGTCATCTCATGTCAACCCAGACCTCATTATGTTGTTTACGTCTTAGTAGAATGGGGGATGTTTTCGTTTTTAGTAAGGGTAGGGCTGTTTGCGTTCTATA
This sequence comes from Riptortus pedestris, assembly GCA_019009955.1. NCBI lineage: Eukaryota > Metazoa > Arthropoda > Insecta > Hemiptera > Alydidae > Riptortus > Riptortus pedestris. The sequence goes on along the minus strand of CM032230.1, from coordinate 32,466,150 downwards.
GTCCAGGTAAATTGTTTTCAAAATGGTTTCCCATTCCCCTGGTAAAAGGTTCAATTATTACAATTGTTATTATGATGTATATAATTTTTGTATTTTTAATTGAACAGATATTCAAACTTAACTTTAATTATGTTAATATTTAACCCTCCCTCCATGAAGAACTATTGATCCTATCAATATATTGATGAATGGGGTTATTAAAAATTAGTAATTTTGAATCTGCTTAAAGTGATATTAAACGATTGGCGTTATCAGTAGCACATTCACGGGTATGCCAGCTGACGACAAACCGACTTCCAAAATTGAAAAACTCAGCTATGAAATATTTTTGTACCTAACTTGATCTGAGCTAAGACTTGGCAAATAAACTTAGCACTAACAAAACATTTACCGTAACCAATATAATAAGAATGACAAGTCATATAAAATCAATTATCTTACAACTAACTTACCAGCAGTTCCACGTTTGATGAGATATACAATTGTATTCTTACATTGGATGCTTTAAAAACGTAGGTACGAAAGCTTTAAAGAGTAGTCAATGAATGAAGTCTTACGGTATTACTAAGAGTAAAGCTCTAAGCATTCAATTAAAAGTACCTGCTATGAGTGATATATAGCTGTTTTTTACAAGGTATAAATTACGGCCTTCAACAAGTTATGAAAAGTGATATATTGACCGTTACAAATCAATGACTTACGAGTATACTCTAACTACAGATAATTAACCGATTGTTTACGAATACCATCAATGTAAATTATTAGTAAAAATAATGAAAGTAAAATTAAAACATTCAATTCAATTTAATTTTACAAAGGTTTATATATATACTCTTCAAGTTTCTACTCATGGATAAATAATAAATGTTATTAGATATATCTGTGTGAATTCATTTTGCAAAAATAAATTAACTGAATAAGAAACCTATCTTATTTTTTGTAACGTTTGTCATTCACTCACTATTGGGCGCTACAGTTTTTGTAGGATCAGTCCTCAGCATTCATTCAAAGTCGGCAATAATTCCAAGTTACTGATAATTTTCGGTAGCCGCTCATTGTCACCGCATCCGTCAAACCAGATCCCTCTTTTTTCTCTTTGTCCCTATCATCATCATCACCTCTATGATACTTCCGAACTTCTCACGGTCCGGCCCCTTAAGGTCCTCCTTTTCTAGACTAACAAAGCGTTCTTTTCCCTTTGTTTCGAGCCGACTTCCAGCTGTCTTATATCCAAATTGGTGCGGTGGTTCTTCAGAACTCTCCAGCTTCCTCGATAACGCTTTGAAACGAAGAGACAAGTCAGGGTTTGGGATGTAATTAAAATTTAAAGGAAAATAATCTTAGATAAAGAAAAACAAACTTTACAAATGCAAGTTAAAAAGAAAATATATATACAACGCTCATAAATTATAGAAAGGATTGAAATCCCTATTTCCATTTGAGCTCCACCTGTTATCTGAGGATTCCACCCCGTCAGCCATGAGGCTTGCTGAACACGAGTAGCCGTAATATGCGCGTGGCGATAGGCTCGTCAACGGCGAGTGAAATGTTGCCGATAATTCGCCTCAATAGGTGACCCAGTTGGAGGGCCCGCACATGACGGCTGGCACACGTGCGCAGTTTATCCCATTAGGACGTGGGGCCATTAGTACAACGGTGCTTAAGGGCTCTCGGGCCTTTGTAACCAAACGGAATTCCGTTGTGCCTCATTCTCGATCCGTTGGAAGGTCATGAACCATTAGGTGTCTTCCTAAAAATGGACATCGCTGGCAGAGGCTTCATCAAGGCAATCTGGCAGAACTACGTAGATATGGAAGCAATTTTCTTCCGTCATTATCCGTTTCACTCGCCGTTGAGTAAATCGAAGAAAATTGCCCAAATAAACGGTTCTAAGGTTTACATAAACCCTTCTTTGTGGATTTCGTGAAATGCCCTAACAGAACTCGTGCTGACTTTAAGTTTGCCCAAAATATTCTTAATTTTGTTCTTTCAGCTACTTCACGTCTACAGTTTTATGAATTACACATAAAGAGCATCAGGGACGTACTTCAAAAGGATTACGGGGTATCAATATCGAATACCCTCTTCATCCATTGCAAATTGGAAATTAAATATTAAAAGCCACCTTCCTTTAATGATTTTCCTAACAGAATCCCCGTGAAATTGGTTTCTAACTTATTCGAACAACATTTTCAGTGTTTACGCCCATTTATTAAATCATTATACTAACGGTTGTTCATACTGCGAGTAATGTTTATATTGCATTTTATAAAAATTAGGATGATTTGCCTATGCTCATGTGCAGTTTTGTATACAGCGGTTTAGCTCTTATACTACTAAATACTTTCCTTCGTAAGATGGTCCAAATTCTAAAGAAGCGATCAAGATTTATGTTTTTTACAATAAATATTAGTTTATGGACGCTGTAAACATTTATTAGCGTTATCTTACATAAAAACGACTAATAAGTCAGTAAAAGGTTTACGTTATATTTTCAGTTATCAAAATATAACATTCACGGTAACTTAGAAATAATGAGGAATAATAAGGATATCACGAGTAATATTGATTTTTTAACTATCCTGGTTTCAAGGGAAGTCAAGGTTATCCCCAAAGAAAAGCTACAACAAAGGTTAATTAGTATAGACCTATTTTCAGAGCTATTTCCTTCGGCTCCCATTTTAACCCATTTCCTTGAAGTTAACGAGGTATTTACCTTTCTACAAATAGACAGCAGAGAGAATTCTTTTGACAGGAGAGCAAGAGTAAAGAAAGAGAAAAATGTCAGTCATGTGCAAAAATACAAGAAAAGGGTTAAACGGTTTAATTCTGAATACCCACTCAAGTGAATTGAAGGCCGGACACGTCTTCCCGGATGACACAGTTTGTTTTGCAGACGTGATGCTCCAGATTTTTGAACCTTCGCGGCGCTTTGGTACCGGCAAAAAGGCAAGTCAGTGCGCCCGTTACTCACTGGAGACCGACTACCAAAGAAGTCTCTTTGCACCTTTTGTGCACTACCAAAGACAATGGATACGCTGACTCCAGTCCCCTTTCTCTATGGATTAAGCCGCTTTTTGTCGGCTGTAGGTTCCCATGGAAAATGGGACGTCGTAGGAATGTCCTGCCTTGCATTTGAATGAGTGCATTTATAGTGAAGCAGTTTGATTAGTGCACTCCCAGCTTCTTTTTAGCAGATTTCCCTTAAGGGAAATCAGCTATTGAGGTTGTACTCATGACGGAATTTTCGAAATTTTTCTTCAAATGTCCATCGATCCTACCCAGGAGATGACGAAAATGTTGTCCGTTCAAAACTGTATATATATATATATATTTGTCTGTTACCGCTCTAGCGGTCGCAATTTTTGTTTGATCGTTACAAAACTCGATATTTAGTCGTTTTATGTAAAAAGAAAGATCAAGTTCGTTAACGGCTGAAATCGGACCAGTGGGAGGGGGGGGGGGTTTAGAGGGGAGGATTTTCGAAAATTCGAAATATCTCCGTTACTATACGTCGGACTGAAAAATTGTACAGAATCAATCTTATTGCAAATTAAATTTACTATAAATATTGTTATATACATTTATTCTCTATCTTAAATATTAACCGAGATATTTGCATTTGTATTCTGCCAGTAGGCTATGTTCGGACTTTCCGCCGAGAGCTCTGGTGGCCGTTTCCATAACTATTCGTCCCCTGTGAATAGGTTTAGAGGTTAGGTTAACTGTTTTTTGGAGCTAGAAACTACTGGGTTATTACGCCCTAAATAATGTTTTAGGTTTAGAGGTTTCTTACTACTACAGTTGTTATTAGGCAGATTTCTCTATTGTAAAACTTCACGTGGGAAATCTGCTTAGTTTACGCAGCCCCTGCGTGACGGACTTTTTACTGTTCTATTTTAATGTGACAACAGGAAAATTACCCTAACTAACAACAATACTTGAGTGTTATTGTCTCTATTCAATTGTATATAAATATCTTAAAATAAACATGCTTAAATGACATTTAATTACCTTCTATATTTACACATTATTATTATTCCTTTTGTCTTTGTTATGATTTCGTTTTATCTCGAAATTGTCTTAATTGTTTACGGAAAACTCAGCAAAAGCATGTATCGAATATATATTTGTATTGCAAATACATTTGAGTCTCTTAGTGATGGGCTTATGCTCAAAAGATGTATTGCAAATACATTTGAGTCTCTTAGTGAAGGGCTTATGCTCAAAAGAAAATGGAGGGGGGGATGTTATTCTTGCTTCGAATAGGATCCTTTCTGAAGCCTAACTATATTGTAATGTCATGCAGAAGGGAACGAAAAAACGCTGTAATTTCTGGTCCCTCCTTTCCTCCTCTTGGTTGTCGAAAACTATGATTTCCCTTCACGAGGACAACTAACCTTTAGATGCCATAAAACAGCAACAATTACATTAATTATTCTTCCCGGTTGAAATTCTCACTGGTGCCATATAGTGGAATATGCAGGTTATGACAGATAGATAGTTCCATAAATTTCTGGTTTCGAATCGAGTTCATCCCACTTTTCCTGATACCATCATTTTTGGTACTACCTTAAATAAAGCACTGAAGTCTAGAAAATTTATTGCACTATAGGTCATATAATTGCATTACATTTATTTATATATTTTTTCGTAATCCTTCTTCTATCATATCTTCCATCTGGAAAATGTGAAAGGGTTACGATATACAAAAGTAATATTTTTTATTTTTCAAAAATAATTTACGAAACCATTTTAGTTGAAAATAAAAATGGAAACGCTATAGGTTGGAAGGTAATTTGCCCTAAACATAAGCTGAACTTGGACAAGTTGTAAAACTGGTTTCGCAAGGTGAGCGCCATGATAGTTCAGTAGGACAGAGCTGTGACCTTTCGACAGCTCCCGCTTGGGCTGCATCAGGAGCTTTGCTAGCTGCTTATCGGGCGTGGTCTATTTCGTGGTCTATGTTTCGACACGACTCCCGCCCCGGCAGCTCCACTATGAATTTCAAAACGTCTTCCCTTTATTTTATGCACTGCATTTGCTGAGATGTGTTGAAAGGGGTACACAACGTATCTTATAAAGTGATCTAGCGTCTAAAATAAAACTTGTTTTCCTTTTTACGGTCGAATAGCTTTTAATGCCACTTCAGTATTAGGAACGCCTGTGAAATCCTCTGCAATAGTTAATTCCTTCACTTGGCCAGTTATATATTATCGTTTTGCTGAGTTGACCCTTTTTCATAAATTATGAGGGTTCGTTTTTACTTTCTTGTTCAAAGCATAGGTAATATTCAGAACCTAAAGGAATTATCCGATTTGACCTTCCCTGATCCAAATTTGACTAGACTCTGCACGTATGTACGTATACACGAAAGTGTGTACGCATCTCACATGACTCAAAAACAGGTGTCAACGTCAAGTTGTGCACCTCTATTGATTAAAATCAACTAAGGGAGGGGGAGGGTTTAGAATAAAGAAAAAAAAAAACCTACAAATTTCTCCTTATATACTAGAGATCGTATAGAATCACATTTTTTTTTCTTCTCTTAAAGAAATTTATAAATCCCATTCTAATACATTCGATCCTTTTGATTGGAGATATATCACTTTTAAATGAAATAATTTAAAAATGGAGTGGAGCCAAACATTTTGTTTATTTAATTTAATAGGAGTACAAAAGAAAGTCGTGTGGAGCGCAAATCAAATCGTATTTTTTTCTAAATTAGTCACATACGTAATTGATGTATATTTTCGATCTAGTGTGATTTTCTCGTGTAATCTAAACGTACTCATTTTAATCTGATTTTATCAACCAATAGCTTAAAACTTTGGTTGTTTTAGTTCACTTATTAGTACTACATCATAAATTGATTTCTATTTTCAAAATCTCCTAACCATAGGATTATACAATCATTGCTAATGTTTATTGGATAATTAAGATTAACCCATGCCATCTGTTTATGTATCTAGTTCAGACAACCCCTATGCCCACATGGGCTAGACCAACGACCGTGTGCGTGCCATATTTAGCGGTTTACCTTGTATTTCGATTAACAAATACTCTGGAATAGATTAATTTTAAACCAAAGCCGGCGCAAAAGCAGACACGCAAAATTATTAGTTACTGGTCATAGTGCACACTGCCAATTAGTAATTGCGGCATCTAAGTTAAAAACTTCATACTCTGTAATGGTTTCTTTCATAATGAAATACATGTTACAGTTAATACGAAATATATTTGTGCTTCACATGATGGTCGATCAGCATACATCTGATAACTGATAGCAATAAAAAAAAATGTTTTAGCAATTTATGTTAAAATTGAAAATTGTTCTAAATAATAATAAAATTAAATAATTATATGAAATTTGACGACCCTTTTCAAGTATGATTGGGATTTAATGATTGTGTTCGTTATTATTATTTTAAATTGAATATGCCCATTTACTTGAAAAGTATAACATTAATTGAATGTAGTCATTTGTAGTTCATTTTCGAGATGTCATACGAACATAGTCCGTAAACTATTCAAAACAATACTTAAACTTTAGGCCTTTTGTAGGCTGAAATGCCTGTTAGAGGGCAGTTGACATTTCCCATTTGTATAGACAGTTGACAATGGGCGTGAAAAAGATAGAAAATCGCTTGTCAGAGCCTAAGTAACATATGGCAAGAGGCTGCAAATGGTATGTCAAGAACAAGTGGCTGGCAAACGCGTTCCATTTTCCCAGAAGGGACCGTAGTCATTGTGCCCCCAGAAGAAGAAAGGCAGGACTAATGAAGAGTAAACACTGTAAGGGCCCAGGTCAAGGGCCTCAGAAGGGCTCTCGGGTGCTTTCTCTCCCGACCACGCAGAGGGAGGGAGTGAGAGGGAGGGGGGAGAGAGAGAGAGCGAGAGAGAGAGAGAGAGAGAGAGAGAGAGTGAGAGAGAGAGAGAGAGACGCAGAGTGAAGTTTCGGCCGCTTACACCTCACAGCTTCAGAAGAGAACGGCCTAGGATCGGGGGGTAAAAAGTACGGGAGTACCCCAGCAAATGGCCCCCCCCATAAATCTCATACACGTGCACGGCAGCCTACCTCTGCTTTTCCGCCTAGAGGCGTTTCGCAAGGAATCATCTACCACCCTCTTTTATTTCAATTTGTTTAAAATTCTTATTAAATCAATAGTATAAGGTAACATAAACATAACTATTTAAGAAAATCTAACATTTTTTTTTTGTTTTTATGTAGACCCTCTTTCAAGCAGTTCTAAAAAAGTATAAAATAATAGAACGACTATAACAACATTCTACAATATATTATAAATTGGATTTTGGAAAATATTTACATTTTTTTAAAGAATACAAATACAACTACTCACACTTATAAAAACAGAACAAATCGGCCTAACGTTATCCTTTTTTTAGTAAATGCATTATGAAAAGATATATTTTAGTATTTACAAAACATTCATTCATATATATTTAAAATATATGCCATTCCTTATTTATTTATTTACATCCACTTTATGCTATTGTGGCTAATTGTGGCGGATTATCTACAGGTTACCACCCTTTTCTAACCAGGGAGGGACTAAGGAATTAATTTAGTGAGTCCGTCACCAAATACTTTTCTATTGCCCAGGGCGGGAATCCCGCCATTCAAGGTTTACCACGGGAGATTAAGACCAACGCCTTAACTCACACGGCTAAACTCAGCCCAAATATATATATATAGTTTAATTATTTGGTAAATTTAATTTCACTAGAGTTTCATTATATTTTATAAGAAAATTAGTGTTTTCTAAATGTGTCTTAATTAATACAATTTCACTCTTTAATATAATAAAGTATCTGACCATGTTTAAATGAAAACAAATGTATAGTGTTTGTTTGTTTACTGAATATAAAGAAAAACTATTGTTTGTTTTTATTTTAATTCAAAGTGCAACGATTTATTTCCAAGTTAATTAACAAATGAATATGCTGAGCAGAGGGGTTGGCCAGGCAGAGAATTCGCACTCCAACACCACAGTGGGCCGTATTTCACAAACAACATCTCCCTTAATTAATTAAACAGGAAAAGCATCTGCTCATGCCGCTTTTATGGACTGATTTTATTCTCCCTTCTCTTCATAAAAAACCCTTTCTCCGGAAAGGGTTAATGAAGTGCGTTCTTCACAAAACCTGGGGGTGGGACTAATAACTGGGCCGCTGCAATGAAGTGCTAACGAACATTTGTATATTCGTATACTATAATCCTCAGAGCTAAAATGGAAATTTATATTCTTATTTTGATTTAGATATATGCATAATTAAAATTTTTAAAATATTCATACATTACTATGTATTATTACATTATTTAGTGAGTGCTTATCATCATGCTCATAATGAGATTATAATGTACCTTTTTGATTACACTGTCGCTGGTAATTCAAACGGTGGCTCAAATCTATTTTTTTCAAAAACAATTTACACTAATAAAACAACTTAAAATAACAAAGCACTTAATATAACAGTTGCAAAAGTTTCTGGGCATTAAAAACAATATCTCTTCCTTGATGTTACTCCATTGCTATCGCCAATCTATTTCTCTTACTTACTTCCAAGTAAGACATATAACGTTTCTCAGTCCATCAACTCATTTCTGGGCAATATGACTTTATACTCTACAGATGATCTCGGTAAACAAAATCCTTAGAATGAGCTGAGCTAGAAAGGGGTTGGTGCCTGTAGACAGCTTGTAACCGATTAGCTTCAATATTTGAACTCATTCTAATGAATATGGTGGAAAACGAATGACGATGGAAAATATATACATATGTTCATATCAGGCTTACAAAAATATTTATGTTTTATAGTTTAATGTTAGTTATTATTATTATTATTTATTAATGTCCACTTTTTGCAACTTAGGCTTATCGGGACGGGTTATCTACAGGCTACCACCCTTTGATGTTAGTCTCATTCACTGAGCATAATTATTTAAGACCATTGATGCTGAAGGAAAAGTGTTTAATTGTGTCTGTCTTAATTAATGAGATAATGTTGTACTCCTTTTACTCTTATTCACTGATACACTTGATGTAATTGCATTCATTCCTTTCTTTAGTGAGTGGTCCGGTTTTAGCGCGCAGGGCGTCTGTATTAGGGTTGCTGGGAAATTCAAATATAAAGTGTACCCACTATAACTTACTAAGCCGTGCGATTATCTGGTTTAGAGGATTGTCTTCTGCCAGTAGGCACAGGTGCCTACTCAGGACCGTGAAGCAATTGGGCAGCTACTTGAAATAAACGAGTACCGACCTATTGCCTGCAGTACCTCTATTCCTTTATAAGATGGGTTATTATTTTGACCTCCTTGGACATTATCCCCAACTCTACCCATCATGTACAGATGGGCCAAAGATTTGTTGAACATTCTCAATGTATTAGTTTCATAGAATAAAATAGGAACTGATTGAGACTCTGATTCATTATGATGGTTTTATTGAAAACATTAACACCAAAAGGGGATATGATAAGTAAAATAAAACTTAGGGTTAAAAGTGGATTATATTTATTAGAACGAAGAAAAAAACTTATTTCTTTTTCATGGTTCCCATAGGAGGAGGAACTGTGGAATTCCCTGAGCAAGGGTCAGTTCGGCGACCATAAAGAAACTGTTCCCGGCCAGCTGCTGCACATGCCTGACAACCCTTGGCCCTTCTACCTGAAAACCTTTTTATAGCAATAACTCAGCCTAGGCCCTAAGGGAGGACTCTTGGCGTTCTGAGCCCAAAGGGCCGACACCACAGGCACAACTTTGCTCCTTGGTAATATTTAGAATGGACATTTCTGTCATTGCCTTTTCGCTTTGGCTATGGTAGATTCCATCCCGAAATATGAACAATGTTCCTGCTTTTAAGAAGGGATGCACTAGCAAATTGCTAACAAACCCTAAAAGTACCTGGGTAACAATGAGTCCTCACTTACAAGTTAGTGCTAAGTTAAAAAAATTTGAAATTCCAAGAAAAGTAGGTACCAACTTTTACGAGGCTCCCTCGAGACAAAGCCTTTACGCCCTCTGTTTATCCTTTTAAAGACTGCAAAAGAACTTTTGTTTCAACTGCTTCAGGTAGCGATAACAACTGCCTAGAACACTCCTTTATTTATTGTAGTTCATACGCTAAATGATTGTTATTACTTGGTGAGGTTGTCATATTAATATAAATACTGTCATTCATTGATATTACTTGTTCCTCAGGTATTCATTCATCTCGAAATTAAAATTACTTAAAAAATAAAGTGCTAATAATGCACAAGAAGCAAGTGAAAATACGAACCGTTATCATCCGATTGTGCATCTTCCACTATCTTTGACCATTTAGTGAGAATCCTCCAATTTTGAACTCCTAGCCTCCGCAAGTTTGTCCCTAGGTCATCCAGCCACCTCTGACTTGCATAGCTCTCGTCTTCATTTCACCCTGAGTACCACATATATTTTTTTATTGTTCAGTTCAATGCAGGCCAATGGCATTTAGTTCACTGAAGAACTCCACTTGTTCTGCTTTGCTTCTGGATTGGTCATTTATGGCTCCAAATGTCTCAATATATATTTATAAAGGGCTACGGCGAAGCTCAAAAAGGGCGAATCTGTGTTGGTCACACATATTTCAAATTTCAAACACTTTTCATAATTAATTATTCATATGCTTTTGGTACAAACCAAATGTAATACAAATTACATTATTGCGCCTAAATGAGATAATTCCACTATAGAAATAAATTTTTCCCCCAAATATTCTATTTCAAATGCTTCAAAAGTATGTTTCCATTGTCCGTTACTAAATGTAAATTTCTAAATACCTCTTCTGTGCTCTTTTATTTAAAACGTATTAGTTATTACTGACAATTCTTTGTAACAGTATTGATGAGTATTTATTAAAAATGAATAATAAGTTTTGTTGTCTAAGAAATATCGTTTATCCATCGCAATTTACATAGCTAAAAACGTTTGGAACCTCTAACTGCTTGATTAAATCATTATATTAAATTAGGTACGTGCGTGAATTCATTTTCTTACGTGCTTTCACAAAAGAAAAAAAAGAATTGAAATAATATTATTTCCCAACGAAATAGCCGCCTTATTACATTAAGTAGGAAGTAATAACAGTTGATTTCAACATGCCAGTAACTCAGTTAAATTGCCTTCAACTAACCACAAGCAAGCAAACCACAGGCACAACTATTCACCACACTGTCACTGTAAACCACCCCTAGGAGCCAGCTGTTCAATCAAGTGGTGAGCCCAAGAACAAAGCCCTCGTGTCGGTTTAAGCTCACGAATAATTATCGTCCGATATCATTTATCACTTTTTTCTCGGAGCGATTCGGCTCTAGGTCCCGTGGGTAGTCTGCCCCAACCCCCAGTCAATACCCCGCTGAGAGGGAGGAAAAAAATAATAAATTTGAGGCTTATGAATAATAATTACTCAATTTTTTTTCTTTGTCATGACAAACTCTTTATCCGCCTTAACAAGATTGTTCGGTGTCTTTTGATCTCCTATCATTTTATTCACCGGGGTTCCAAATTAACTGGTTGGTTATGTCCCTTAGAGACCACAATAAATGATAACTTTAGATTCGAGTTGTTTATAATTCTCATTATAGCTAAAAACGCTTTGATACCTGAAAAAATTTAAATATTTGTTTGAGGGCAATTTATATTACCTTATATATAATAGCTAATTCAGTCTAAAGTATTCTTAGTGTTAGGTTTTATGGGATATATATTTTCAGCTTTAAATAATTGAAAGACCGTAGAAAAATGTAGGTGTTATGCTCTACTTTCCTTTTAAGCGGATTTCCCCTTACGGGATACGCTACTACAGTAAAATTCATATAAAGACTTTGGCCTGTAGCCAAGATAATTAATTAGAAGATTTATTTAATTATGATACCACTAGTAGACAAAAATAACCATTCATTCCAATACGTATATGCACACATATGGTGTGTACATACGTATGTTACTTAGTGTAATAAAATTTGAACGGAATGCCTATTATCCTTGAACCTTGGAGTATAACCCTTTTTTTAAAATTGAAGATTTACGTTTGATAATAAAAAAAAACTATTGTTGTGGGTATAATATAACGTGAGATTTTCCGTCTTTAATAAAGATAATGAATAACCTTTTGTCCTCAAACTACCTAGAAATAATATACTATCAAATTTTTCTTCCCGTAGCAAATGAACCAAAGTATTTATCACTGATTTTTTGGTTACCTTACTTTCAAATATTTTCAATATCGCGTTCCAGTCGCATTGCTGTTAATGAATTCCCTTCAAAATATGTAAAGTGTTAAATTTCAGTAGCAAATCATCTGAGCTACCGCTGGTTTACTGGAACAGATTTATTTCTTAAAATTTTCATAAAATATTATGATTAAGTTACTTCTAACATGTAAAATCCTGCAAATAAATGTATACAGTACGAAATGGAACGTTTCATTCCACGTTAATTAAGAAAATGTTAAAAACACTTTCTGCAAAAGACAGATGAGAAATAACAATGAGCAATTTGAATCAGAAGAAAATATAATGGAATTCAAGTTCCACTAGAAGAGTTTTATGGGTATGGGGAAAATAAATTAAATCAAGATGACCAGGAAGGTTTTCTCAATTTTGTTATTTATTTATTATCTATTTTAAATTGTAATTATAATGTTTTTGTGTCCTCCCTTCCACTAGATCTGTATCATATTTCTACATAGTCTAGGCTTGTATAGTGAAAACTATTGTCGTGGCTGAAACAGAACAAAAATACACTGAATAATAATCCTACTTAATTTTTATTTCTAAATATTAATTAATTGCTAATTAAAAGTGTTATATTTTTAAATATAACAGGAGGACAATCAGAAAATAGTAGGAGAAATTTTCTAAAAGACAAGAAGGGATAATAAGTTATACAAATCATATGGAGTGTTAATAAATCTTATATGAAAACATGAGTCAGAAGCCATATTGAACGCGAGGGGAATGTTAAAATCCATTCTGCTTGAGATATATGACAGGATGAAAATGAAGGATCTAAAGAGTGACAGATTACAGTAATTTGTACGCCACATCTGACTGCATCGACCATTTGCCTTGAAGATATTCGCCAGTGGGTACTCCATCAACAAATAGCCCAAGTCCTTTCTTGGCTATTTCAGTGTTTTCGTCTGCTCTGCCGTAGTGGGTGGGTCGTGGCGTAGGCGCCTTGACTCAAATCAACATCGCCATGATTTAATAGGCATTGCATTTCCGCTAAATAATGCTTTCACACAGCTGGTTATTATTCATAGAATAAATAGCGTTGGAAAAATAAAAGTCGTGACAGTCAAACCCGAGTGTAGGTGCATAATAAATGGCGTATGTGCAATTTTAATCTGCTGTCGCCTTTTCTGGAAAACATGACTCAATTAATATACTGTGAATATTAATGAAAAATAATAATTACCCCTTAATCTAAAATCGAACACCAAAAACATTAAAGTTATTTATATCCCATCTTACCATTAAATCTCAGTTTAACATACATATTGCTTTACCTATGGCTTATAGTGTTGTGTTTTTCATATTTACGCCATCTTTTTGCTTGTAATCTTACAAATGAATGACTAAAATATGTCAATACCTGTATTACATTTACTCTCTTCCATTCTAAATTTAATAATGAAACATTTGCACATTGTTAAACGAGTCAACTTATATTTTAGTTCATTGGTCACAGAAAAAAAAAATTATGTACAAATCCGATACAAAATTGGCATATACAATTAAATTGAAAAACGCTGAAAGTAACAAATAAAATAAATTTTCCTACCTATATGTGTCTATATTGATTTGATATCCATGGCTTATATTTCAAAAATATTTGATCCCTCTTCATAAGTTTGTTTCCAAAATTGGAGTAGCCATCCAAAATGTGAATTGACTTGGACATAAAGTCAATAGTATAGCATTTAGGGTATACATATTTCAGATAAAGGAACATAGTGAGTTTCCTCGTAATTCCATTCTTAGTTTTTGTTACATAACGCCTCTAGTTAAAATTAACTATTACTTCACAAAGGGAGTCCCCCTCATTTATGTGACAAGAACACTCATTACGGGGAAAATAGAAGTATTTATAACACTGTCGTTTCTGACACGTCAATGTGACAGAGTAAACAAGATAAAATCATTAACCTAGGTGACTAAGCCTCCTTTATCTGATCCTTAACGGTATGCAGGTTTTTGGAAACAAGAAGAACAAATATAGATAAGAAACTCATCCAATTTGACAGGTAAATCAGCTGGCCAATATCTGTTGTAAATACTACATATTTTAACTTCGTTTTAGAATGTTTAATATTTTTTAAGAATACACAATATTCCAGAAGCTTATAATAATTAGCCTTTTATACAATTCAATTTTCTATTTAAACGTATAATATGGAATTTAAATATTCAATGTATAATTTGCTAATTAAACATTAAAGACTTAATCGACTAAAACATTTAAAATTATGTTATAAATCATTAAACAAAGTTTTCATAATTGAATTTGAACAAATAAAAAATAATAATACTAATCTTACATAATTTTGTTTTTAATGCGTAATTCAACTAATGCGTTTATTTATTTCAGCTTAATAGATTAACATTTTATAATCATTGCTGATTAACACATAGGTTGAAATAATTTATATCTGTAGCTATTTAAATATGTTGGTAACTAATTAATATAGCAAAATGGTTAGCCATTTTGTTAGAGCGTTAGTATACTTGGTTTACCTAGAGGAGGAATTCATTAGATAAAATACTTAGTCCCTCACTGGCTAGAAAATGATGGTTATCTGTAGATAACCTGTCTTAAATGATTTTTAGTATCAGAAATTGGGCGTTGATAAATAACAGCCTTATGTAGCAAAGGTATCTATTAAAAAGAATATTAACGCAGCACATAAAATGCTAATTACTTCTGTGTCATACAGTTATACCAACCTTTGATTTTGGTAAATGTTTTATTTGGTTCAGATAATAAGTGGTTTAGTTTTTTAACTGTTCTTCGTTTCTTAATAATTTAGGTTCTTCACCGTACAGAGTAGCTCTTCAGCTTGCGAAAAGTTTCTTCTATATTGATATTCCGACCACACATTGCTACTCATCCGTGACACATTTTAAAGAATATATTTAAACAAACAAAAAAATAGTAAAGGTTAAGACACAATATGGGACGACTTTGTTCCCACGGAATTATTTATAATTCAAAATGAGATTGGCTGTTGAGTGTGTGGTTGATATTGCGACAGTGGAACACGTCCTGCTCCGTGTCTGGACTACTAGCGCTGCGGATAAACGTGTGACCGCGATTCTCACACGCCAGCGCCACTGCTGGCCCAAACCGAAACTACTCCAGAAGGGAATGCCGAATCTACCTTGAGTAATTAATTCCCTTAAAACATAATGTGACCTAAATTTTTCCCAATTATAAGCGAAGTCGTTAATCTTTACGACTTGAGAAATATATAACTCAACTCCCTGAATTTATAGTACATGTTAATGCCGAATAATCCCACACAAGTGTCTTAAATATATTGAGTAATAATAATATTAAATTTACGATCCATAGGGAATCTATCATAAGGAACATTTTTTCCACTTTAAAAAAGCAAAACAAAATAAAAGTGAAATATGAGACCCTAATCACTTGGCATTGGAATCAAAAATATAATTAACAGCCGCCTTCATGTAAATTAGCTCTTCAGTTTGTACTAATACGATTATTAAAAAAAATTGAAATTTAGGTGCATCAATCGTGCCTCGTATAAAAAAAAAAAAATTAACGTTAAATTTCAATTACACTCGAATCTGTGCACACACGCATTCGAAATCGGAAGTCCAGATTCGAAATACAAATTCATTAATATTTCCGTTCCTATACCTTGTTCCGAAAAATGTTATGAAGCCAATCTTTTTGACAACCTCAAATACTAAAATTCTAGTTACATACAATTTCTCAGACTCGTTTATTAGCTGAGTTATTAGTATCATGTAATTTTCCTTAGTAAACCCTCATTTCAAACTCAGCGGTTTTGGCTTTAAGCCAGTAGTATAAAACATCATTGCACAACTGAAAAGCAGATTAAATTAGCAGATTTCCCTTAAGGGAAATCAGCTTTGAGGTCGTACTCATGACGCGATTTTCGAAAATTTTCTTCAAATGGCCATCGATCAAAAATTCGAAATATCTCCGTTACCATACGCCGTATCACAAAAGTGTATAGAACCAATCTTATTGTAAATTAAATTTACTATTAATATTTTTCTATACATTTATTCTCGATCTTGAATATTAACCAAGATATTGGCATTTTTATTAAATTTAACGATAACGTAGGACGGAGTTGCCAAAAGCTAGTTCGGCCCTTTGCCGTAACTGTTCGGCTTTCGTATGGAGATTTCTCTATTGTATAACTGTATGTGGGAAATCTGCTTAGTTTACGCAGCCCCTGCGTGACGGACTTTTTAATCTCGTGTTTATAAATGGGTCTAAATGCAATAGACATTTAAATGCCTAGCTGGAAGTATTTAATTAATTAGTGAATTCCCAAATGGTATTTATTTCCTCAGAAAATGCGAACTCCTTATTTAATTATTATTGTATTGTTGTTGCAGGTACGTACTCTGTCAGAGCTGCGTTATCATTGTATTTATTCCAAAGACGTTTCTGCTAGTTTGAAGGTTGGTTATAATCCATTTATTAGATTTATATTATTTACAACACATCATTCATGTAAATAGAAATCCTTTTCCCACGCACTCTCGTGTGCGCGTGTGTGTGTGTGTGTGTGTGTGTGTGTGTGTGTGTGTGAGAGAGAGAGAGTGAGAGAGAGAGAGAGAGAGTGGGAGGGAGGGAGAGTGGGTGGGAGGGAGAGAGAATGAAATTCATAAAAGAATCTCAATGTGCAGAATATTTATTAATTAATTTGAGATCCTCAGCAAAGGCGATTAACTGTTATTATGCCATTTATAAACAACTAAACTAACGACGGAATCAACAAGTACAATCAATAGGAACAATTATGTTGTAGTTAAACAAATTAGTTGATATCCCGTGTAATATTATGGACCATTTCACAAAAAAACGTTTATTTAATCTAATCAAAATATCCCTGTCTCAGTAAACGTGCATATCACATATCATTAATTGCTTTTCCCGCTTTCAAAACATCAATATTTTGAAGAAAATGTGTTAATAGTATATAGACGTTCCGCATCATGTATGACAGGGTGTCTCCTGAAGGGTCAAACTCTTGCTCCTAACTTCTAGTCTGTAGTCATTGGAAATCGCTAAATATGCAGAGTTCATATAATAAACAGTTTGCTTTGGGCATAGATTACTGTCATTATAAAAGTACTTCTGTCAACATCAATAACATGTAGACAAACATCTATTTACGTTTTCTAAAGATTCACAAATTATAACCCTAGAAATCAGAGCGTCTTGCAAAAAAAAAAGAAAAGAAAAGTAGAATAGGATTTGTAACACATTTGCAGACCACAAAGAAGTGTAATTAATGACATCTAACGGTTGGCGGTTTCCTTAACGAGGAGTAGCTCATGAAATTCGAGGTCCTGTTTCCCGACGTCCTAGAAACTGGTCAGGAACACGGCGACGAGATGAGTCAGTGGACAAAGCGAAAAAGAACAGGAGTTTCGACAAAAAGGAAAGGAGGAGGAAGACATCAAAAATAGCAACTACCAAATTTGTCTCTGTCCTTTAGCAGGCTGTCCAAAACAACGGCATTAATTATTCATTAATTCAACTCGCTTCCGCGTTTCCGGTTGTCAAGTTGTCACTACTGGCTGCATTCACTAATTACACTTCCTAAACAGTTGGAATTAAATAGTAATGTGAACCATCGGTTCAGAGTGAAGTCATGGTTCTAGAAATTTCATTAAAAATAACATTCTTTTCCTTAACATTGGGACCAAATGTTTATTTGATTTAACTATTTCATAAAGGTTGGGAGGGGTTCTATTCTTTTAACGTAAATTTGTTGGTTAATAATTATCTTCACAATTCACAAATGAAAAATAAAAAAAACTATTCCCATTTCAACTAAATATTATTGCGGACCTTATCTTTATAAAAGACAAATGTTCTATAATTTGCATTTTGTTTTAGAGAACTTCCTTCTTTCCTTCTACTGCGTTTGGGCCATTTCTGAGTATTGACTAAATTACACAATATCTTCATTGGTGTGTGTGTGTGTATATATATATATATATATATATATATATAATATAAACAGATATATTCTTATTGTTCCATATGAGGATCAATGATAGTTTTATGAAATTTTGGTCATCATTGGATGGAACCCTCTTCACGGCAACATTATTTGATTTCAATTATATATGTATTTCGTTTTTTTTTTTTAAAAAAAAAAAAAACTACTATTGTAAAATAAATTAAAATTCTTAGGCAAGTTTTTGCTGGAACAATAAATAGAAAGTGTATTCTGAATTAAAATTGCACTGAGTTAATTATTTATAATTTTGCATGTATATAGTACACATTGCTATACACACATGCCAAAGCAAGGGTGTAATAAAAAATTAATTTAAGCTCCCTGAGAGTGCAGTGATATGGAAAAAAATAAATAAATGGATTTATTATCCAGGAAATAGTAGGACAACTTGTAGATTATTCAGTACCTGCATTGACTGTATTTATAACTGTAAACAGTATTTCCTGTTCTAAGTATCTCATTTCAATAAGTAAATGAGTTTACTGTAAACGGCTCTATTTACTCCTCGTGGCACTATAAACCATTTGTGGAAGATATTCATCGTAGAACCTTGACAACTATAATCAGTTTGAAAGGCTTCCCAGTTCGGAAGTACGGGAAATCAGTGATTGAAAACCGGATGATACACTATTATAGGCAATATTATTTTATTAATACTAGTTAATGAAGGCCGGAACTGAATTATAGCTCTGTTTTAATTGAAATGTTCGTATAATTATGTCATTAATGCAATATGTTGTATAGTTTTAGCTTGGCTTTTATCTAAGAACAAGGTTATTATAAACGTTCTGAGCTATAACTCAATGTATATTTCTTTAATTCTATTCAATTCACCTATAAAGGATATTAATAAGAACGCGTCGACGTTTCACTTAAGTCTTGGGTTCTTTTTTATATATATCATTTTTTTTTGTATTTGTTTACGTCCACTTTATGATAGCCTTTGCTAATTGAGACGGGTTATCTACAGGGAACCACCCTTTTCTAGCCAGGGTGGGACTATGGAATTTATTTAATGAGTCCGTCGCCAAATAAATTTCTACTACTGTCCAGGGTGGGGGAATCAAACCTGCCACTTCAGGCTTACCATATGAGATTAAGACCAACGCCTTAACTCACACGGCCAACCTGAGCCCCTTTCTATATAACAAATACCAGCTGATAACTCTGAAACTAGTGATAGTTATTGAATGTTTTTAAAAACTTTCCTGCAACTATTTCCAAAAATGATTATTTTTTTTTTTTTTTTTTATCATTTTGCGAAACAAAGAACAAAAACTCATGATTTCTCCTATCATATATTTTTTCGATAATTGTAAAGGCAGAACTAATCGTTGATGGCATACTTAAAATCTGGAAGGCCTTGAGGTAACAAACTTAAAAAGGATTGGCCTGATGACTCTTGTACGGACGGGGTCTACTTACGATGTCTGTCCTGACAATTTACCCAATCAGGAAGGAACTAGAACACCTCACTCCTCATTTTTTATTCGGTTGGCATTGTAGACCCTAGAGGCCTATAGCAGTAGGTAGGAAATTCTGATAATGTTTTTATTTATTTTTTTAACCAACAAGCAACTCAATTTTACAATTTCGCTTAACCAAGGAAAGCCTGTAATGAGTTTCTTCATTAGAGTAACTGGTCTTATCATACTACGGGGACTATGCCTATAATCACATTACAAGGCAGAGGTACCAGGAGTATGTACGTGGATCTAAGAATGTGCAGATTGTCTTATTGTAAATGGGCTGACAGATTTTACTATCTATCCGTTCCCTCAATACACCAGCGCTGTCGCTAGAGCACTCTGGCAGAACATTGGTGAACTAATACTAACTTTTTGCAGGGGCCGAAATCGATTGTACTTCCTCCTTTTCTTTTCTAGAAGCTTATCAACTGTTAACACCTACCACAGCCTGCCCTCTATGGCAGGATTAAGACTGATACCTCCCATACGCAGATTTGTGACTACCTTGACTAAATTTAAATTGTGTGTGATCATCTGGTTAAGATTTTCACCACGCTAACAATATGTGCTATTCAAGTTTGCGTGTTAATCAAACAGACAACGATAGGACTTCTAGCTTCTTCCACATCTGCTAGGGTTTCGGTATCTGAAAGTATTATATGAGCTTGTGCTATTAGCAGATGATTACAAAACACTTTATTAGCTACCGTCATAATGATATATTTAATGAGATTTTCACACTGTTGATCGGTCGCTGGAAACTAAACTGATATTAGTTACTTTGTGGGATGATCCCATCGTCATAACAGTGTTGTTTTTTTTAATCGCCGTACACGTAATAAGTACAAATGTTCCCATTATATCTAGGATTGCATAACAGGAAACAGCTTAATAATAGTCAACGAACCCTTGGATAGGCCTAATTTCACACGGTCATATTCATCAATGTAACCCAAATTCTCGTATTTTCGAGGATGGCCACGGGTATTGTATAACTTTTTTTTCTTTCTTCAATATCGTGTAATAATAAATTGCCTCGTGATGGGAATGCGCCATTGTTGTTACAGATAGTCCAATATGAAGATCAATTACCTAGCTAAAGAAGATTTATACGTCACCACCGGGGTTCATAAAAGAAGTGTCCAGTTGCAAATCGAGCACGAATTTTTGAATTCGATTACTATTTAAATTTCTTCTCTGATTATTTATAGAAATAAAATTAAATCTCTCTCTCTCTCTCTCTCTCTCTCTCTCTCTCTCTCTCTCTCTCCCTCTCTCTCTCACACACACACACACACACACACACACACACTCACATTCTGGCGTGCAGCTTTTACTACCTGCCAAAACATAACGCCTCTGGAACAAATTGTAAAAGCTAGACCACCCGATTCCTCCCGGTGGTTCGTGACTTAACCCCGTGCTTCTGATCGAAATGTCAGCCGGTCATCTTGAACCAAGAGTACGCTAATATCTCATTATTATTCCTGTAATATCTCACTCTCTATAATAGCTTGCGGTAAAAATCTGCCATTGCCTATAATCGAATTAGACGAAATTGGCCCATTTATTTCGAAATCCCGCCTATCGAAAATTAAACGTTTAAATTTCACCGCTTAGGAACCGTGAGGTCCAATCTTTAATAATAATAATAAAAACAAAAAGTTAAAGTGAACAATTAGAAGAATTTATTACAAGTTTTCAAAGAAATTTCATGTTGCTGAATAAACAGTTCTATTATATCCAATCATTGAAATAATTAGTAGGAATAAGAGATTAAAATAATATAGCCAGTGGCTTTCAAAACTCTTTGAAGGTTCCTTGATTATAATTTGGCATCACAATCCACTTCAAAAAAAATAAATGTTTCTTTAATATGAATATTTTTACAGACTGTTCTTTGCTGAACCTCGTTCCTTGGTTTCATAATTTTCGCCACACCTCTGAATAAATTATATTGAAACACAAATTGTTGGGTATTTTAGCTTGTCGGCATTTCTTATTTCATATGGACTATATATATGAGCTACAACAAAAGAATTTAAACCAATTCTCGTTGTTGCAAATGGTAGGCGCTTCGCAGGACGTTGCTGAGGAATTGGCAAGGAGCTTAGGAGGTTTTAAATCCTATATACCGTGAGACAACAGCTGTTGGGCCGTCCCTTAGCAGCTGTTGCAAGGCGGAAACGACCTGTCTACAGCTGGCAAGGGGTTCCTCTTTCAAGACCTAGCTCTGGGAAAAAAGTAAGATTGCGATATAAGAAAAAAATAAAATGAAATGATATATATGACGCATTTGATATCGTCTGTGCAATCAAAGCTCATACATTTTAAACTGATTATATTTCTGACATATTCATTCCTATCATTTTTCCTTATCCTGTAACTTGGATGGGGTTTGAAAGCTCACTATGAATAATAATATTAAAAATATTAGGAAGAGGGCCTGTCATTTTTTTGAAGCATCCCATTGATTTCAGTGGCTGTAAGTTTGATGAAGAATGTAGCTTCTAAAGAGCCCAGTAGTCATACCTTTAGATCATGATATTCATAATAAATCATGTTAAATAAACACCAATACTTTAAGGTTAAAATTGAATAAAACATTGTTCTTTAGGGTCACTTAAAGTTAGAAATGAAAAATTTCATTGCTTTCTCTCATGAATTGTGCAAGAATGAAATGGCCTTAAGCTGGTCACGTTACTGTATTTGAAATGTAAAAAAAAAAAAAGATAGGCTTTAATGTCATTTCCATTATTAATCGAGAGTTGTTAAAAATAGAAATTAAAAGATGCGTTGCCACCCGCGAAAAGTCTATAAGCGTGAATCACGAGAAACCTATGAATAGATTCATAAAGTTGTCTCGTGACCTTAGTTCTTATTTTTTTTTTTTTTTTTTTTTTTTTTATATCTCAGACCCAGCATATCTGAAAGAATGGTAATAAGGTGGTGTAACCCACCGGGAGTGAGAATGATAGTTCCCCTTGTACAGAACTTAGTTCTTATTGCAGAGGAAATTGTTTTTAACGTGAAAATTGGGGGAAAATTGAATGTATTTAGTGAAATATTCACTTAATAAAATCCTTGGACCCATTCTGTCTAGAAAAGGGCGGTGACCAGATAACCAGATAACGGGTAAACACCCCGTTAGACTTCATTGTTTATACTGGACATTAATTTTCACTTAAAAATTGTTAATTTAATGGCCGTGATAAATGACATCTTCTTTTAACGTAAAGTATAGCCTAACAAAAAAAAATATCCTCTTTTCATGCTTGTTGGTTTTGATGGCAATATTGATAATACTTTGAATCGTTCGAATTTTCAGAACTTTATATTAGTATTAAAATCTGTGTCATCCGATAAACAGCCTGAGCATTGTGGTTGTTAAACCCAACTTGTAGTAATAACTTTTTTTTTCCTTCAAAAAAGACTCATTCAGTGGACTTCAGATGTTTTCCCATTGCGCCTTTAATTTTAAATAAATATACGAATGTTGCATCTTATTCGTGTAAGAATCAGTAAAAATAATGTCTTTACTACACTTTCATAAATTTAATTTAATCTAGTAACGAATTGAAAGAAAAGAAAAAGCTTATCTTTGCTCTTTATAATCTATTTTGTACTTGTAATCATAATCTGAATATATCAGAAATATTAAGGCTACAATGAAATGCGTATTAATACATAGAAATAGACTGAACTCGGCAGGGTAGAATTAAACCAATATTTAACCATTGCTTACAAATATTCGAAGAATCCAATTTTCTATTACCGAAGTCATCCGATGAAGTCAAAATGCTCATTGACGAATGTTAATGTTGATGATTTATCAAAGATTTTGTATCATACATACAGAAAACTCCGTTCTACTTCCGAGTAACTGTCCTGTAAACTACCTGTGCAATTAAGCTTGTATTTACACGCTACCATTATGTTTCTATGCACATGAAATTCAGGTATTTAAGTTAAGTAGATAATATTTCTGAAATCATCACCTTGACCTTTTCTCAGATGTATTAAGGACTAAATGGAATGAGATAGCTACTATAATAGAAATTCGTAAAAGATGTTCTATTACCAAGGAGTAGTACTGTTATCAAAAGAAGTAACCAACAAAACAGAAAGAGTTGAAAAGGAGCCTTTTAAAAAAAAGGTACGATGTCGGACAAATTACAATGATGGGGGAGTGATGGAGAGACGGAGTGGACAGAAAGAATTCCATCCTTTCTGAAAAGAAGAACAAGACTAAAAAGGAGGATGGGGCTAGAGAGGGGCATAGAGGTATAAAAAGAAACATCCCTAGAGCAGAGGGGGGAGGAGGGAGCCGCTATTGTGAACGAAGAGGGGGTGAACGAACCAGTCTCCTTGCAAGGTCGTTCCTCGATCTCCCCCCTAGGCTGCTTTCTCGCATCACCGCTAGGAGCGCTCTCTCCTTCAATCTCTAAATCTCTTGCCCATCTCGCTGTTTCACTAATTGACATTGTATAGTTATTAAGTCTTTATGACTGCTATTTTTAATTCACTCCCTGAATATCTGCCATAACAATTTTAATTTTTTGTTTAGTTAGACTAATTAAACTGTTTCTACTTTGGGTGGAATGTTAACTGCATTGGATGTATTTATTAAGCAATGGCTTTCTAGTATAAAATTTCCCTGATCTTCTTAATGAATAATTAAAAGCAACCCCTTTTAGTTGCAACCAAAAGACCTTGTCGAGAGCCACGTTTTTCAATTATACCTACTAAAAATCATAGAGTTGTTTGAGGTATTAAAAAAAATGGCTTTGTGACCTGCATGGTGTTATGGAAAAAGTATTCAAATTCCGTTCTTCCCGTTACTCTCTGCCCTAGCCCAATCATACACCCTGTCACATAGCGGCCAATATCTTGGTTACTGAATACGTGCCTATGTAACAAATTTACCCCAAGAGATGGAAATGAACTGGTCTAACAGTGAAGTGAAACCCTAAGAGATCACATTTCCAACTGAATTTGCCAAGAAAATCTAGTCGAATTAATGCTTAAAAAGTTCATACCGAAATATTTTTCCTTACAACGAATTCATGCTCCAAGGTTCACCAAATATAAAACAAGTGCATTAATTCTCTTGGAAAACCAAGTTTTGATTTTATTCATTTTGTCACTTCTTTATATTTCAAATCCCTTTACATGCAAGTTATTAACAATTGCCCTTCTTAATCATTATGCGAATAAAGAGCAAAGTGAAATATGTACACAATCACAAATGTACAAAATCGTCAAAGTACGAGAGTTTACGTACTGGCTCTCACTATCATTATGAATTTAATTTCAAAGACTAATTGTGTTTTTGTCATACGATAATTATGTGTTGTATTATTTTTACACCTGACTCAATACTGTAGTAAGCAGAAATTCCTTTCTACAAGCAAATAACTAAAAAAGTTTAAATACATCATTCTTTAAAATTAACGATGACATTAATTCCTTCTAGGCATTGTTAACTAGATATTCTTAAAGGATTCATCTTCCCGACATCAGTCATGGTTCAAAGTGAGTCAGGAAAGCTGTACGTGGTGTGCATAGTTATTTTTAATGTTGCCACTTCTTTTCTCGCTTTGCTTCGTCATCTTTCTGTTACCTTGTGCAACCACCTTCCTGATCCGAGCTGTTCATAATCCTTCGCGAGATTTCGTCAGCTTCGGTGCCATATCGCGTTCCCGTTGTTTGCAAGCACGCACCGGGACTTGTTTACGATATTCCAATCTCGGAATATGAGATGTAAGCATAACCGTTAGAAATTACAAGTCAGCTCATTAAAACCACAGCCCAAATGATGCAATCAAAAATTCATCCTAGATGTATACTTCCATTTCTTTTTATTGAACATTTGTCTCCCGCAGAAACATACAAGAAGAGCACAGAGTTTGTTGTTTAATATTTAATCACATCTCTACAGAACCTGAAATAATGTTATCAGATAACACCAAAAATATCATACCAACTATTATTCCAAGTGCAAAATATCCATGTTTATTTTTCGAGTTTTGCTTTTAAGTATAAGAACATGTACTCTGGTTAATGAACTACTATGGAGGAGATAGAGTGTTATGTCTTGGATACGAATTTCAGGCTGCATCATATCCTTGGCTATAATAGATTAAATTTGTTGTAGCAAAAATAATTTGCAAAATTTTAAATATTATATTTAAAAAATTGCTTTAAAATGTGTTAATACATGTCTACAAGTTCAATTTAAAAATTAGGTTACGTTCCTTACTAAGAGTGAAATAGAGAACAAAGATGAGGTAATCTACCTCGTCGGAAATATTTTAGTTTACACAGGTCCTGCTTGACCGATTTATATTACATATGACTAATTTTCTTTTCTTATTTTATTTATGTGTAAATTATTTTAAAATTTTCTTAGTCCCGTCCTCTGGTTAGAGTAGGGATGTATTCTGTAGATAGCCCGTCCTTATTAGATTTATTTTTAAAGAAGTTCTTATATCTTGAATTTATTTATAACGAATAAATAATTATATCTCGCAGTTATATTTTCCTTTGTAATATTACCTAGTCATTTGTGGTTATTTAAGGGTCAACTACCTTGCTCAGTTGCGTAGAGTACTTACGATATAGACCTTGAATGTATGTGAAATTCGAACCTTAGATAAAACAACGCAAGATTTTTAATTGTGGTTAAAATATAACCACAATTAAAGGTCTTTTCCCTATTGCCTTGATTCTGAAGGTTACTTTATATATAGTCGAAAACAAAATTGAATGAGAAAATGCTAGCTAGAATTCTTTATTTTTAGAAATGTAATGTTTGCAGGCCTGAAATAAAATGAATTGGCACACATGTTTTGACTTCAGGGGTTGGAATTGATGATCTATGACCTTATTGGACTAAGGCCGGGATTTTCTAATTGAGAACTAGTTAGATGAGCAACAGATGTACCAACAACTGATCCTCAGAACCTCTGATAGATTCCATGGTTCTCACAGCTGTTGAATTCTAAATTAATGGCATTGATTGAGTATTGGTGTCAACATCTGCTGTCGTATCGCCAATTTATCAGCCTTCGTCGCAAACCTCCTATTTTATGAAATTACATGTAGTTGTGTGCTATATAACAACTACTTCATAAATATTTGTGTGAATAGATATTCTCAATTTTTTTTAGTGAAGTACTCTTTGAAAAAAGTCATAAGAACATGTATTAATTCTCTTCCTTATTGTAATAGATTAACTTAAAATTAAATTAATTTAAAAATTGGAGTAAATTTAAAAAAAGTTAATATACTTGTCTGACACCCGGCTTTACCATTTTGAATCCTACTAAATTCCCTCCCTATTAAATTATATTCCGTATAAAAAAAAAAAAAAAAAACAATTAAAAACATATGGAGATTTTAATACTTTACCAGGCAGAATTGTACTCACTATATTTAAAACCAGCTATATTTTATTTTTTCTCCGATACTACAATGAAATTTGTGCCTGCTTTCTCATTTTCTACTAGACTTATCTCTGATTCTGTTTGCCTCATAATAGGAATTCCTTTCGTTTAAGGGATTGTCTAGGACTAATTGATTTTTGTCAGATAAACTTAGTATTCTCAAAGGCAATTTCCCCTTAACGACAAAAAAAATAAATAAAGAAACCTTCTCCAGAGAAAATCCATTAAGGTTACATCACTGTTTCCTTTATAATATTTCCTGAAGAGGAAACCGAAGAGAAATATCGATGATGGTGAAACCGCTGGTATAGATAGATGAGGAGAGAGGCTATACCGTTATCCTAGAGAGGCAAGGACGTGGGACTAGTTAGCCAAGGGCCCGCCCCTAGCCAGGCCCTACTACAATTTTACACTCAGCTCACCAAAGAGCTACCAATTCCTCTCCCAACATAGAAGTTAGAAATCTCATGTCACTATTTGGAATATTAAGTCAGAATAATTCTAGACGATTGTTCAAGGCTATTTTGTAACGGTGAATTCGTATTCTTCAGTTGAGTCAATAAGGATTTAATCTTTCTTCTTAAATGACTACAAACAATTATATATGTTTGTATATATCCAATGTATTTTCGCAAAGTCTGATTAAGCCGACGAATTTTGTTCCGGGGAGGCACATTTTGGATAGAAGCCATTTTATAGGCGAAAGGGTAGCATTTTGATTGAAAAGTATAAAATAATATAAGATCGCAACAGCATAAATTTAAGATAATATCTTAATTTTTGTTTTCTTGTGGGAAAAATATAAAGCATTACTCTGAAGAAAGGCGTAACAAGTACAGGAAAAGTGTGCGTGTGCTTGTTTATGTATATTAAGAAGCGACACTGAATATGGTCGATGCGCTGGATATAAGGATTTTTTTTTAAAGAAGTAATACTGTTAATACCACTTAATATTATTACGTCCCCTTAAAATAAATCAGCTATTAAGGTTGGTATTCATGACGGGATTTTCGAAAAAAAATATCTTCAAATGCCCTTCGAACATATCTTATTTTATGTTTCAGATCAATCTTATCAATTGACACAAACAGGTGAGATGCCTTTCATAATGGTGTGTTACTAAGAGCAAAAAAATTATCAGCTCTTATCAGGCATGCATCAGTTGTCCTTGATTATTATTATTATTTATTATTTAGAGCTCCACAACTGTGGCGACTTGGCTCTTCTTAAACATGGGGTGAAAACAAAACAAAAACAAAAAACATGTAAACAAAATAACAAAACAAAGTAATAAGAAATAATATCAAACAAACACAAGAAACACGAACACAACAAAATAACAAGAAACATGTAAACAAAATAACACAAAAGGAACAAGAAACACGAACACAACATAGAACT
This sequence comes from Riptortus pedestris, assembly GCA_019009955.1. Classification (NCBI taxonomy): domain Eukaryota; kingdom Metazoa; phylum Arthropoda; class Insecta; order Hemiptera; family Alydidae; genus Riptortus; species Riptortus pedestris. The sequence continues at coordinate 32,437,521 of CM032230.1, read as the reverse complement.
AAAAACAGGTGTTAAATAAATAAGTGAAAAGAAAACTTGGTGACTTTGACAAAATTATTCATAAAAACAGTAATAATAAATTTCAATAAAAATTTAAACACATCACACACACACACACACACACACACACACACACATGCACTCACAGACATTAAAAAAATTTAAAATATGGAATTAAATATTCTCAAACTGCCCAATTGTTTTTAAATATGTCAGAATCGTGGTAATATGTGGGCTACCCTCAGTCAGTAGTTCGTTCAAGTCGTGTGGAATGTTTAAGTAAGTTCGTAATCTGCATACTGTTAGTAGGTGTTTTAAAATTAGTCCAGTGATGCAAAGAGTACAAGTAGGCTGTCCTTGATTAACTGAACTGAAAACTGATACACACTCAAGTATCATTTACAATGACTCTCTGTTATAGCTGAAAACTTTTTTTTTTCTGAAAATGAGCAATTACATGGAAATATATGGACCCGGGATCAAAATAATATTTTTTGATGCCTCTAGACGCCCAGAAGACTATTCCTTCAACTTCGTCTTTGTTCATGTGTGCGTGTATACTCGAAACGCTTTTGAGTCTACAGTACTATTCCTGAAATCCTTTATGTGCGTCAAGTGAAAAGGGTCTCCAGATAAATATTATAATTACTTAAATGAAATATAGTCATTAGGTAGTGGTCCGATACCCACCCACCACGCTTAGATTTTCCCACCGTCGACCAGGAAAACCGGCCGCTTCGATAATTCGCGGTGGCCTGCTGCTCAAAGGGCAACCCCTGCACGAAATGCCTGCACTAGTCCTCTATTTGCCAAGACAATACTTTCACCGTGCAAGGACGATGGGTCCCTTCACTAACAGGCTGTTCTTCCAGGGATGCCAGGATCTTGTGTGTGGGGTCCGGGAAGCTATAATGGTTCCTCTTAGCAATCATCATCCTTGATTATTAAATCCGGTGGAAGCTATATTCTGCCAAATCAGATTTAGATCCAAAGGACTGTTCTTTATTTTAGTGCTTTCTACTTTGTAGACGGATATGTACTGTTCTTTTCTATTTCTTTTAGTGTGGAACTAAAGTCCTTCTTTAGTCACGCAACCTCTGTGCCAAATATATTTTACATAAACAAGAAATCATTTTTTTAAAGAGAAAGAAGAATATTTATAATAAATGCTCATTGTAACAATTAAAATGGGGTATTTTGGTTTCCCATAACTCTTTTAAATTGAATTATGATGGGGGATTTTAATGAGTACATCGTTGAATAAGAATTCATTTACTTAACATTTGACGGGTCCCAAGTAGACGTTGCCTGGTGCTTATTAGCTAGTTGTATGGGTTGGTTGTTAAAGCTACATGTCCCTGCTTGAGCAATGAACCACACGGTTATTATGTGATTTCGCTAATTTAAGCTAACTAATATAGTCAATTCTTCCAAAATTGAGTAACATCAGACACTTTACTAGATTTAACTTATGTTAATTACAATCCGCTAATAGAATAAAATTATTCTTTTTCTAAAAGTAATTGATTTTTAGCGGGTTTGTTAAACTTTTCTCACACGTTAGCTGTTTCCAGAACAACTAAAACTAGTATTTCCACTTAAATACCAATTAAATAATTATCCATTCCAGGATTCGCACTTCCAAACCATGGACTAACCCGCAAACATGTTCCTTCATAGCGGTTTCGTTTCTTTAGCGGATCCCCTTCAATTTATCATTTTCCAGGTATTTAAAGTGCTTCAGAAACTGGTGAAGAGATCTTTATCTCCTTGGAGGAGGACTATTTTTTGCGCCTAATTGCAATCCTCTCTGGATTTTTGAGATATGTCAATGATAATGGCCGTCGATTCTCCATCATTATATCTTAATTATCCTGAGCAAGGCTATGAAGTTCACAATCCAGTTTGAAGGCTCGATTGTCCAATAAAATAACACTTCTGCTTATCGTAGGAAGCTGAGTCAATTTCTGTTTCCAGATCTAATTGGTCCATTATTTTTTTGTTTATTTAATTATTTTGCTTATGTCCGAAAGCAATTCAAGTAATGATTATTATTTTATTAATCTTTTCCCTTCAGTGGCCTTCAATTTTAAAAATAATCAAGAGCTGTTGAATATCATGCTTCAAAATGATGACGCCCGTCAGATAATGTAAAAGAAAACCTATTGGCGAGGCATTATTTCATAAATTATTTCGTTTATGATTGACTATACGGGAATTTGAGATGTATGAATGTGTAAGCTTCCATTTTCGAGGCTAAATTAGATATCTCTAATAGGTACTGTTATCATATTTTTCATTCATAATCCCATATAAGTAATATTTCAGTTAGTAAAAGGTTAGTTTTCAATTCAAACCAAGACAATAATATTTACTGTAATTCGCTAAATAGCCAAATTTACTATATGTAAATTGCAACGTAAACCCTTATTATTTTTAAAAAGATTTTAGTATATCCTAAAATTATAATGGATTCCAGAAATAGATAATTAGTCTGAAAATTATAAATGTCACTGATTCTAATATGTTTTGAAACCTGCCTCAGTGAAATTTATTGCTCATGATCATATCTATCTTCATATGAGGCTTTTTGATACCATAAAATATGTAGATTTACATCCATGCTGCACTTATTAATACCTTACTCCCTTCATACATTTGCCCATATGTTAATGGAATATCCTCTAACTTCGAATAAATTGTTTCTTAAATAAACTACCCTAGCAATCAATTACTTTGAGAGAGGCAGTCAAGCTGCTACCTCTTCAGTCCGATTAAAACTTTTCCATTTCCCAGTGTTAGCCCTATTCTCCTGAAACACAACCATACACTTGCCTCTATTCCAAGGTTTTCCAGGTTTTCACATCAAAGCAAATACTTTCCTCACAAATAGCTCCATATATGTACAACTTTGCAGTTTATATTTTTTTTTTTTTATGATCGGCTTTGTGGAGTAATTTTCCTAATACTAGAACGTATGTACATGCGATACATAATGGAGCTTATTTTACTGCATAATTGAACCAATAGCACAATAGATTATAAGGCACACCTGTTTTTAAAGGGAGCTCGGGTTAGCCATGTAAGTATAAGCGTTGGCCTTAAATCTCACATGGTAAACCTAAAGTGACGAGTTCGATTCCCGCCTGAGCTATTTTTAAATTCGTACACTATTATCATATAAAACATTTTTACATGCGTTCTTCTATTGCTAATCAGAGTTTCTTATGTAACAATTACAAATCAGTAACTTCTTCCTGTCCATGACGATTGGCTGATATTGGCAATAACACTTAAATTTGGAACACTCAGCCATGAAATGTTTAAAGACAGATTTTAATTGACCTATTTATATATGAGAGAACTGTCATTTCATTAAAGATAATATAAAATGAATATTTTGAGTGGGGTTGGACTTCAAGGTTAAAAAATAAATATATGTTTTCTTACACAGGAATTTGAAAGAGATTGTTAAATATATTAATATTTTTCGAAATTCCTTCCTCTAAACCCACTGTTCAGATTTCAGCCGTTAACGAACTTGATCTTTAGTTTTACAAGAACGTTACATATCGAGTTTGGTAACGATCAAATAAACATTGCAGCCGCTAGAGCGTTAACAGGCAATTAATATATATGTATGTGTATATATTTAACTGAAATCTACTAAAATAACTGTTCCAGTCGAGAATTGCAAGAAAAGTGGAACATTCCCGTTTAGCGAATCAACTTAACAGTTACGCATATTACTTAGTCATATATTTTTTATACAAAAATAATTTTAGGAAGTATAAACTTAATACTAATCGGACTCTTTGGATCCCTACATCTTATCAAAAATCGACAACATCTTTTAAGAAAAGATTTTCTGACCGTATCTCTCCCATAACTGAATATTTTGGATATATCCAATGTTTGTCCATCGCGGTAGACAGATGCATAACCATGAGTCAGGGTGAGTTAATGCTAGTGTCGGGAACCCGTTTTTGGAGGTCAGCGGATGCGCCAACTCATTCCGTGTGTTATCTGGTCACTGGGGATTTCATTTATCGGGTGGGAGTGTCAGGCCGCCTCATTTATTAGGAGACATTTCCGCTCTCTAGTGTCACATCCATCCAAAGAGATCCAATGATCCATCCAAAGAGCTTCTCTAATCGGCCATGGCGCTGATAACACTGGCTACACTGTGAATCATGTGAAGCAGTGAACCTGCTTACCCATCTGGGAATTCCCATCCACATGGACAGTTTTCAGTCATTAGATATAGTATAAATCCACAAAGAAGGGGTTAAGGAGAGTAATAAAATTAATAAGTTGGCCATTTTAGGAACGAGAATTATTCTAACCAGGAATCATCCCCCTCCCATAATCATTAATTCATAGTACATTCTCTCCATGCTGTTATTCCAAAAAGAATGGTTTCTTTTCTCAAATCATTTTATGGCTGAAACGAGTTGAGTTGATGGTATCTTAAGTTACAGAAAGAAGTCCCAGTTTTAAGTATTGGCCTCTGAGGAGATTCCATAGAGGCAAAGTCTGGGGTTGTGTAAACCAATCAGATTTCCCTCGTCTACCACGTATTTGCATTTATCTCAAAAAGTAAAAGTTCAATGAGAACAACATTTGTTATTTATGCTTCAAATAATGTGCTTCGTACTATAACAGCTTATTGTTAATATAACATTAGTAGGAGGGAAGAAGGGAGTTACTAGAGGACGGAAACTTTAAAAGGTAAATATCTCGGTTAATAATCAAGATAGTGGAAATAGGTACATAGCAACATTTATAGAACATTACATTTGCTATAAGATTGGCTCTATACAATTTTTCGGTCCGGCGCGTATTAACGGAGATATTAAAAATTTTCGAAATTCCTCCCTTCTAACCCCCCCCCCTCCCGCTCGTCGGATTTCAGAAATTAACGAACTTGATCTTTCTTTATACATAAAACGATTTAAAATCGAGTTTGGTAAGGGTTAAACCAAATTTGCGACCACTAAAGCAGTGACAGGCAAATACATAAAATTTTGAACGGACCTCAATTTCGTCATCTACTGGTAGGATCGATGGATATTTGAAGACATTCTTCGAAAATCGAGTCATAAGTACAACCTCAATAGCTTAGCCTTAAGGGAAATCGTCTGAAAAAAGAAGAATAAAGTATACTTCACACAACCATCGGTTAGTTAGAGCGAATGAGCTCAGTACTGCATGTGCAGAACAATGGAGGATGTAGCGATTTCACTAGCGAGCCATTCTAAACATTAGAAAGGAATAAATCAAAGAGAATTGAAAATACGGCATTTAGAGGCATGACAGGAAAGATGTTACGACTCTCGGAGTGTCTCAGGTTGTCACGAACATATCGTGATGAGTTTTGTGAAGAAAAGAAGCGTGGAATATTAGCTGGCTATTGTGTGCCATGACACCTGTTTGCCTAGAATAGGAGGCAACGTCGAGTGGATGAGTCAGGCGTGGAGGAAATGCGTGCTGACTGATTCACCACTTAGCATGCGCGGCTTGGGCCAATGCGCTACCATGTCGCGCATCACAAAATATAGGTGCCTCCTTTCTCACGGCCACTGTGTTCCTCTTCTCTAACTTAAGTCAGGAAGTAGTTTTTTCAAGTCCAACTTAATAACTTCTTGTCTTGTTTCCGCTGGCTTATCTAGACCTTCCTCCTTTGAGTCGGACCTAGTCATGAAAAAAGAACATCAAAGGTAAGAAAACCGACATTGCTCCCTCTACAACATTCTTGATTTTTAATTATTTTACATTGGGTATAACATTGAAAATAGTTCTCCTGGAAAATCTATTTTACCTCAGTTAGTTCATCTTCTTATTAGCCATGAAATCACTTGGAAGTGACATGTAAAAGGATATCAGATCAGGAGGTCAGGATTTAAAATAGAATTTTCCTACTCACAAATTTCTGTAACATCAAAACTGTTCTAAGACTTAATGAACAATACTTACCTTGAACGAATATCATTGAACATGATGGGTTTCTATGATGTATAGCCGTATACATTGTCTTGCATCGTCAAGAGGTCTAAAGGTTGTTAATAAATTAAAAGAGTATTCAGGTCATGGTAAAGGCGCCATTGTAGTCGGTAATATGTTCAGTATATAATCCTCCAAGAATTTCTTCCTTAATTACTCAGGCATACTATTGTAGTAGTTATGAAACTAACAAAATATATACAATATGTGCATAGTTTAAGGACGATTCTCAAACCTTCCTCAATGAGATAAGATAAAAAGAAAAATTGATACATAATGAGAATTGATCATAAGATTGATATATCTACAGAGCACTTGATAATGAGAAATAAAACCAGTTTCCCTCAAAACAAAAATGGGGAATTTCCCATGAAAAAAGAAGTTATTCGATTTTTTGAATCCTGACTAAACTTTATTAATTGTGCGATAACGCGTTTAGATCATGATTTTTTTTTTCTCTTTTTCATAGCTAAAATAGTACAGAGAACTAACTTATAATAATTGCGTAACAAAATAATATATTCATGTTTGAACTTAGCTTTTACTGTTATAAACCTTTAAAAGAGCTCATTGAGGTTTGTTTGATGTGATCTTTATTTGGTGAAGTCGGTGACCATAAAAGGCATCTGCTTTATGGACAATGTTTATTTCTGCTCACATCCCATATTGTAAGTGCAAAGTTATTTTGACTTAAAGGCTAATAAAAGGTTTAGGGCTTGAAGAGTACTAAGAGCCCCCATAACTTTTTTATGGCTCCGCCACACACGGCCGGATGTGAGGGAGCATAAGAGCTTGGAGAATAGAGGTTATTCAGAGCCGGCGACTGAGATACTGTTATCACTCCGAGGATGTGTGCAGTGAATCTACGACGGAAGTTGATAGACACGACTACTACCGACCAAACGCACTCCAACCCGCTCTGCAATCAGCTCAAATATTGGTTTCCTTTTTTGTACACACCTCCTTACAAGCTGTAAAAATATGTTATCACGTGCCGAAAAATGATATGAAGGCATTCAACAAACCCACCTCAGGAAATTGTATTAGACAGATCTGGGATGTTATTAATTGAAACAATTAATCATGTTAACTGGATTTGACATATACCATGAAAAGATGAGACTATCAAAGGCAGGTTATAATTAAGCTTACAGATTTTGTATCTGCTTCGAGGCTAACTCCCGTGTCAAAACCGGTCGGGCTTTTGTTCAGTCATCAAGCCTTGGTTTAGGAGTCGGATTTCCTTAATAGGGCGATTAAGGCTACGCCTTTTTATTTATTTTTTTATAAACAAAAAGTTAAGTTTTGGTAACTTCCGGGGAGACTTTTGGTTGATCCTTAATGAGTCATAGCCATTATTAACAATTGTCACTGGCACAGTACTTTAGAAATAGCTTATAGAATACTGTTTCGAATTCTGAAAGTACATAAACATTGGGACTATATGAAGTGAGCAGATTTTAAATGCATGTTACGCCGATGATTGTATTTTATTTTTAGCAATTAAATAAGATCTGCCTGTTTTTAATTGTATGAATATTTATGATTAGAATTCATCTTATCTTATCATGACCCTGGTAAATATTTAGGGCGCGAGACCAACAAAAAAAGCATCTCAAGACAAGTAGTTACATTACTTATGTACACTGCAAGCCATCTCAATTAATATTCCAGAAAGTGGAATAAAAACTTTTTGAGCTGCTAAAAAACTTGGCCAGGAAGTCACTTCTTTTTTGGCTATGGCTCCTGGAATGAGGAAAAAAAAACAATAATGGAAAAAAAAGATGCCACGACACTCTGTTGAAGCGATTCGTTTGAAATTTGTCTTGGTAGTTTTTAGAACAGACCTTTCTTTGTGGTCATAGCATTTTGGTGTTCTGGGAGTCCAAGGCTTTTTATCTGATTTTTTTTACCTTGCTAGAGGCTGGAGTTGCCAGCAGATCATGTTTAATTTATTCTATTGGAGGACTGGTGTTTTACTAAAACTTGTTAAAAATATTTGTTAAAAATCATTTTTTGTTAGTGATGATGCTTTGGTATTGGAATCCTTTACAAAATTTCAAAGAGCTCCAATACATTAAATAAGTTGCTCTCCATATCTATGTATTTATTTAATAATAAATAATAATTTATTTTAAACGCACACTTTTTGCTACTAAGGCTAATTGGGACGGGTCATCTACTGGTTACCACCCTTTTCTAGCCAGGGTGGGGCTAATGATTTTATTTAATGAGTTCTTCACTAAATAAATTCCTAATGCCCAGGCGGGCATCGATCACGCCACTCTAGGTTTGCCATGTGAAATGTTTGTTCATTTTGTATTCATTATATTTAAATTTTTGATCAATGGGGTGTGTTCTCCAGACCCTGGGCCTCCCCTTAACCAGGGGGCCCTTTTTTGTTGAAATTTTTAGTGTATCTAAAGGATAATCTGTTAACGTGAACTGGGATTTTCCAGTACACCCTAGGGAGGATGCCATGCAGTCGTTTCCGCACGCCATTTGCATGGCGAGGATAACAACATAATCCCTTGGAAGAGGATTTTCTATAGAAAAGAAACCCCAGAAAAAATTTTAAAATCCACTACCTCAGTATATGAGTTTACAAGCTCACTTATAAATACTTATACATGACTTCTAAATTTAATTATTTCATCTATCATCTTACTTTTCCGAATGTAGCCGACTTTTATTTTATTTATTAGGTGTTTCAGCTTTATTTAAAAAGAAATGCTAACCCTCTAAAACGTTTTACCTCATTTGTTACATGTTGTCTGCTTGATTCCAAAAGAACCCATTTTAAAAATATGAAATCATTTATTGCATACCATTACCCAATACCAGAAGTCACAAACTGCAAAATATGAAAATTTGGCTATTTTCTTCCCAAAAAATTACTGAAATCCATGTATTCCGTAAATCTAGTTATAAGTAAGAGTAGCTGTAAAATAAATCCAAGATATTTTTAAATACAACTTGTAAAGTTTATCTCTAGAATTATCATTATCACTACAGAATTTGAACAATAAAAGCTATTTTGAAATTGATGCACTTGTTCAAAGTTAATATTATTTCTAAGGAAATATTTGACTGAGTGATGTACATGTTCCACTTGTGTAAACATTCTTCCTAATTATCGACTGCTCCTGGAATGTGCATCTGTAAACAGTGTTACCACTACACGTAACGTCTCTCACTGTTGACCTTCCCACTCCAGATGTCTCTTCTCTCTTATTTTCACCTCGCGAGTAATTTAGTTAGTCTTAGACTTTAAAAAAACTTTTCGGTGTCACAGCCATCTTTTAAAATAGAAACAAAAAAAAAAAAAAAGAAAAGAAGAAGGTATAAGCTTTAATTTACATTCCGATGGCTTTAAAGATATCATGGAACTCTGCAAAGGTAACTTAATGAGTGTATTAGGTTCCTGAGTCAAAATTACCTAGTAACGATTCATTAAATATAACCCGTAGTCCCACAGAGGTTATAAAATTGTGGTAAACTGATAAAAAAAAAACAAGCCATTAACAAGAATAAAAAGTCTTATTAAAAAATACCCTGTTACTAAAAATAACATATTACCATGGAAGTATGGCCATTTTTTTCCACTACCTAAAATAGAAATGACTTCCACCTGCCAGAATACCAACTTAGAAACAAGTGAGTTTCCTTCTGTATTATAATTTCAATAATATGATGAAAATTCAATAATACATTGCAAACACGTACAGTTTAAATTATAATTGTATCAATTAGCCTTTTTAACACAGATATGGACATTTGGTAATTACTTGAAATGAAAATCACTTGAATAGGAATGGTGGATTACAAAAAGGTAAAAACGAAAAAAAAAGAAATAGCTGAGTTAATATTCGTGTAATAGAAAACTGCGTAAAACAATATATTACGTTAACATCACGATTGATTTTCGACACAACTGGATATTTGGATAACAATGGTATTTAGAAATGTAAATTTTTTCCTTCCTCATGAGATATTAACGAACTTTGTATTTAGTTTTAAATGCCACGTTTAAATACTGAGTTTGGACGCCTTCAAATAAAAAGTTCGGCCACTAGAGTGTTAACAGATAAATAAATAAAGATATTACCTGAGCATTTATAAATTTGAAGAATCTCATTTTCGTCAACTGCTAGGTAGGATCATTGGAAGTTTGAAGAAAGTTTATTGCATCCCTTAAGGGAAAATCTGCTAAAACATTAGTCTTGAAAGGTGAAAGTTTGTTATATTCTGTTTAAGTAATGACAGAACAAGATCCTTTCATGATAATATTACAAAATATTATTTCACCACCCTAGCGAACAATGTGGGTCTTCTTTGAGCAATATATGTGTTCAGGGCTATCACATGGTAGATATAATAAATCATGTTTGCATGATGGTGATCAGAACCCCATTGTGTATCTCCAAGAGTATTATGTAACTAGTTTATACTTTCTGAAATGTTAAAATAATTACGAGTGCGAAATAGAATCTCTTTGTTGGACGTTCAGTCCGAAACTCTAAGGATGCAGGGGTTTGTCGACACCATATGTTATATAAATCCTAAGTACATGATGAGATTTTTCACATTGCAAAATCGACCGACACTCTGCTTACATCCTCATTATTCCCTGATAGCCGCCAGACTCTTATCATACATAACAGTTATACCAAACCCGAAACAAATTCTTCTTAGTCTTAGTTAGTGTTAATCGTAAAAAACCTATTGAGAAAATAAGTTGTTACGAGAACTTATTTTGTTTTTTCGAAATCCTTTTTCTCTTTATTAATAATAACGCCAGAAATAAGACTCCATGCTCGCTACATGACTAATTCAATGATATGTCTCCACCATTTCATATTGGATAAAAAATAAATCTACATCATATGGCTTCCTTGTACTCATATTAAATTAAACGAACGAAATGTTTTGCTGCACTTCATTTAAAAAGTTTTCATTTGCGTGATATTCACGATGTCTCCGAAGCAATGCATCTGATCAAAAAATAACGAAGGACATAATTTACTGACCTATTCATGGCAATAAAAACGGTTCTATACAAATTTCTATGAATATGTATAAGTAATTATAATAGATTCAAGGAAGTTTGCATTTTTTTTTATTTCCGTTCCCCTGTGAACCTCCCTCCCTCTTAGTCCACTTTGATCAAAGGGGAGATATGCAGCTAGACAGTCCTAAATATGAAATTTGAGCAGTTTTTGAGTTGTATGAGATGCGTTCATACGTCAGGACGTACTACGAAAATTACTCAAAAAAGGCTCAGTGAGATTCAAACCGGATAATTTCCGTTGAAATCTAAAACTTTTTGGGATTAAAAAACTTTCTTTCCAGGAAGTTAAAAATAAGTAATAATGATTTAATTTTATCAAAAACGGGGGTTCTTGTGTTAGCTAATATATGAAAAATTGTATTATCTGTTTAATACCACGTATTGTATACATCGGGGCTTTACTAAGGGCGTAACAGGGAATTGATGATGGTGATCAGATGTACAGCCATTACACTGCTTGTCTATCCCAGTGTTGGAACTGAGCTACCTCCTTGTAAATAATTTAATTTTATACATTCGGAAAAAAGCAATTCTTTAATAGCTCATATACATATTGCTAAGTTTAAGTTAGATGAAAGTTAATGTTTAAGAATAAAGAGTAATTGATTCAGTGGATGTAGGAGAATGGTGAGAAAGGGAGATTGAGTGAGTGAGTGAGACAGAGATTTATACTTAAATAAGAAGGATCTTAATATATGTTTTATGTGTAGAAAACAATCTAACAATTGGACTGAAAGTTGGCAGAAGCTATTCCCATGAAACGAAATTAATATTAAAAACATAAAAATAAAAACATTGGCCAAGGAAATTGTTTTCGTGCAATTATACAAGAGATTGCTTTTAGACCCAGGAAACAGTCACAAATTTGTATGATCACAATTCAATTCCAAGATAAACAGGAGCTTTGTGAGAAACACAATCTCCCAAAACAGCTTCATCCTTTCCAGAGAGAGCAATTTAAAATTCTGAAATGCCTGGAGAAGTAGGAAGAAAATCTCGGTGAAAAAAGATGAACAAAAGTCAAAATTACAGGGATAGTTGGTGAGTACGTTCCCAGCCCGTGGGATGGCCCTATGATAATCAGTCCGGGGGCAGTAAGCGTAGAGCCGGTACCATGGAGTAGCTACACACGCTACCATGTATAACTTGTATGACTTGTAGCTCTTTGGAATGATTTAAAAATATAGGAACGCTTTAAACTTATTGCAAAAAAATCTACAGAACTGGAGTTGAACAAAACATTAAGTTTTCTCAATAAGTATTTTTGTTCTACTTTTCAGCCGTGAGTACCGTGTTTAATAATAGTATTCCCGTCGAAGCAAACCAGTGTACTCAATAGAAGAAAATCCACTAGTATAATTGTTCAGCCTTAAAAGTTTTTTAACGTGTAATATATTTTTTAGTTCCTTTTTATTAATACAAAAACAAAATAATTTAGTTTATTGAAGATATAGAACCGTTCCAAAACTCGTCTATGGGAATGTCCAACCTCTATGGCCCTCTTAGTCTGATTTTGGCCATTAAAGAGCTTTATATATATCCAAGGGCAATCCTCAATTGCTGATTTCCAGTAAAGGAAATATTCAAATAGTTATTCAGCACTCTTTTGAAAACATTATATATGCATATCTAGTGCCATGGACAATATATGTTCCATAAAAATGTATCTTAGGCCCAAGTTTTACAGCAATTGTGTTCACTAGGGTTTATTATGCTCAAATAGTCCTGAAAAAAAAAACACATTTTTTAAACTTGTCGAAAAAAAAGCCTATTTTAATTTATATTCTTTTGTGTGTTGGTATTAGTTTGGTACTATTTTGTGTTTAATTTATTATAGAGGGCTCCTAAATGTCACAACATTTATACTCACTCTTATATTTTACACCTGGTGATTTTGTGAGCGTGTGTACATTCTGTACTTTGAGTAATGCTAACTTACAGACAAGCTAATAACTAAGGATTTTTGCCATACCAAGATAATGACTACCGAGGATACAACCCTCAGTGAAGTACGTTTAACGAGTTTTACTTCCTCCTAAAAGATTGCCTAAAGCTGATGGAATTTTTCCCCTTCAAATACTGTTTCACAAACACAGTAAATGATAATTTGCCTTGTGAAAACAGAGGTACTATTCAACGTCTGAGCTGCCTGCATTCCTTCATTGTTTAGAATATTTCTTGCGGCATTAGATAACGTTAAAAAAAAATACTGACCTTGGTTTGTTAGCTCCTTATCATCAAAACGACATTCCTCAGCGTTTTATTCAAACACAACTTGGCATCTCATTTTTGTTATTCATTTTTTGAATTGTTTTAACGTAAGGTTTTGATCATCACACTCCAACAGACAAACCTTGAAGCAGTCCGCTATCGGACTTTAGTTAAGTTTCGACATAAGCAGACCAACAAATCGAAGAATTGAACGAAGGAGAGATTAGCTGAAGTAGGAAGGACCTTTATATCCCTGAGAGTTTTAGTATTTGATCCCTTGGAACTAAGTCTTTCTCACATTTATTTCCACTTTCTGCTATGTTCTGTGTTGTTCAGCTCTTGAACCGAAGTGCTTCTCTTTCGCCACTTCTCTTCGATTATTCTTTGCCCATCCAACATGTTCTCAACCAAGCTTCTTATACAATTGGCATCTCGCACAGATCATCAAACACCCTTTATGTGATCTCACCTCTTTTCATACCTACTTCCGTTCCTCCTGCTGTATCAAATAAATTTGACTATCTAAAGGGTTCCACCATAACCTAACCACCGTACAACACGTTACGTGATATCACAGGCTCACTACAATTTACTTATGGGTACAGCATAACATTTTTTCTTACATATCGTCGTGCTCACCCTTCTTGGACCAAATGGAGACTGTCATCACATTACTTCAATTAGCCATGTTTTCGTATTTTCAGTTAACCTTCCACCATACGTTCTACTCGGCGCAAATTCGCCATGTAAAACAACCATATCAACAGGCCATCATATCAAGTGATTCATATTCAAAAAGCATACCATCGTATACATCCTATCACAAAACCTAACGAAAAGTTCGTCAGTTATTTTCAGGTCATATACTCACCTAGTTTTTATATCAGATATAAAGAATAATTTGAGTTCATTTTTTTCTGGAACTTCGTATAAGCACGAGCAATCTTTGAGGTGTGAATGCAGTCATGTTTTATTTATGGATTTATTTTGATGTCAGACTGTGTTAATTGCTAGCAATAAAAACGCAACGCAATTAAAATCACAATTGCTAGAAGAAGAGATTAATGTCTTTCGTTTCTGTTTCCGAGATGTACATTTTATAATGAACAAGAAAATACTCGGCGTGCAATAAACTCCCTACCATAATTTCCGCCGTGCAATAAGTCCAGGACTGCAATGCGCTTGTCTGCAGGCCTTAATTGCAACTAAGAATTACCTTCCTCCGTACGAATGGTCTCTTTAAGTGGAAATTTAATTCAAAAAGAAAATAAGCTAAGTAAGAAGAAATTATATTTTTTTTTTAGCATAAAGCTGAACTGAAAGAAACTTCTTGGCTCCACTCAGTATTTTTCAATTTCTTTATAACACTATAATTGCAAATAAGGAGCCTTGACAATGATTTCTCACTATGCTGTCCGCGTAATTACAGGCATGAAGAAACTGAATTGGTAATTTTCCAACTTTATTAGTTGGCAGACATACGCAAGAAAATCCATTTGGTTCTGATTACAATTAGTACTTTACTGCTAGTTTGCACTAAAGATTCAGTCCTAATTAAACTCTAAAAGCCTTACTTCGTCATTTAACAATAAAAATAAATAAAGTCAATCACTGGTAACTTAGCAGATTTCCCTCTCCCTGGAACGGCACACAGATTGCGTAATATCATGTTCTCTCTATTTTCGCTGTATTTGATACGTTTAGTGACTTTTAATACCTCAAAGAGAAAATTCATGAGTAGAAGTCTGTATTTCCTGAAAGAAAATAATTCGGTTAATAGCCGAGTTAGAGAAAACTTTGTAATCTAAAAATATAATATCAACAATTCTAGTATATTACTGTGTCGGCGAAATGGATTTATATGTGGCTATCAACACTATTACTTCATTTGTAAGCGAATGTATGAGAAGAGGGGTGTCAGCCTGAATTAAAATTCCATAAGTAAGCACAACAATTCGGGAGAATATTAGGATTTTCAGTAGAAACAGATTTAATCTAATATTATTTCGTCATGAATGTAACTCTTTTTTTTGCTAGTCTTTCCAGTTATATGTCAAAATAAATTAGAGATTTCTAAATAAAGTGAAAACAGATTATTATAGGAAGACAATCAGGAACAGCCTTAACCTGCATTCTTAAATTGGCAAATCACAAGAACGGAGAAAACAATTTAAATGTTTATACCACTATAGAAAATGGCTTGTGCGATAGGAGAAGACGTGAATTCCACAGGGGACTAGATATGAGAGTGACCCATTTCCCGCCGTTTATCCTTGAGGCTCCTGATAACAACCAGCTGATATTTGGCTTGTCAAAGTTAGCCGCATTCTTCAAACCGATTGCCAACCTATTAGCACACAGCGAATCAACCGCAAAACCCTTTGAATGTCATGTCTTCCTAGAAATATCATCACAAAAGTTTCAAAACATTTACATAACCATCTAAAAACACTATTAGAATAAATAAAAAGCCTTGTCAGCTAAGCAGGTTTTCCTAGGGGTCGGGTGGTGTGAAGATTCTTTTCACACTCAATTCTCCATTTTTCCCTTAGTAAGAAATCTAAAAAGAAAGCTGGGTACGATGTGTTTTGTGATTCATAGCTTTAATTTCAAATTTTAAGGTTAAAAAAGGAGGTTTACTGAACGCAGGCAAGATAAAATTCAAAAAGAACTCGAGTTTCAGAAAAATTAAACAACAATAATTTTACGACATTTCTTTATCAACAAGAATAATGATAACAATTCTCGATACAGCGTATAATAACGGACATATTACATTTTAACTATTGTCTTAAACTAACTTACTTACAAGAAGCGTTTAAATATCGAGTTTGGTAGGGAATTAACATTGGTTCATATTACTTTGGAATTCTAGGGTGACCTACATGATGAAACAGTGGCGAATGCAATCAACTGGTCCCTTTGCGAACGATAATTTATTTCAATTATCGTGCACGAGGTATTAATTTAGATTTTCATTCAAATAAGTACTTGAATATAAATTTTTATTTATTCATGTATTTAAAACGTAATATTTTCGTTTGTTGCTTGAGGATATTTTCCGTTTTATATTAGATCCTTTTGTTAATGTGGTATATTCTAAAAAGAAAAATCATTATTATAAACCTGATAAACTAATTTCTGAAATTCGACAATTACTTACTTACTTAGTAAGTCGTACTGTACTTAGACTTATTGGCTAATTTGTAATTGAAGGTTGTCCTTTCTATTGATCATTAAGCAAGTCTCTAGCAATTTGGAGCAGCCATAGTCAGTATAGTTAATGGTTTTGATTGGTTCATTATCGACCAGAGACACGTCCCGAACTTGCTTAAACTCCAATTAGCAGTTAGCTCCGTCCGTTTTAGGAGTATTGCAACCCAACTCCTTTGGTCGGGGCCTATAGAGTTGGCTAGGTTGATTCCCTCGGTATGGAATGACCTCCGTCGCAAGAAGCAGACGAAACGGCGACTGTTGACAGTAGGAGTCACGTCCGAGGAGCAGTAACTGTGCCAGTATTTCCCATTTGGAAGCAGTTGCCTCGACAATCACGGCCTCCCGCTCTTTAGGGGCGATGCTCTCGTTAAGTCTTGGAGGGAATCATGGCCTGGCTACATTCTACCACCAGATTCTTTCACCGGCCAAGACGAATTGTGACATGATTCTAACCATTTCTGTATTCGAATGTTGTCGGCTATAAGGCAATCAGAGGAGGATTATTTTTCTAAAAGGTTGAACACCTTTGCAAGTACAAGTGAAAGGATATGTGAATAAGTCTAATTGACTTAGCACATGGTTCATATTTTATTCAAAAAATCTAATGTGGACGCCACATACTTTCATTCTTATAAAGTTAAATTAACGAAATGTATTGCTGCTCTTCATTTAAAATTATTTCATTTAATGCCAGAATGCCATCCATATACATATGTCCGTTTCAATACATCGGATCAAACTTGTCATAAAACATAATTTATGAGATATTTTCCTGTTTAAAAGGAAGGTGGTAATCTAATGAACGGAGAAATTCCTATTTTTTTTCTCAGTTGGTATTCTGGCAGGTGGAAGTGACTTCTAATGTAGTTAGATGAAAGAATGGCTACGCTAGACAGTCTAGTTCTAAGAGCTGTCAGGTCAGCATCAACGACCTTCGGGCTCTGATGATGATGCAGTGCATCGAAAGCGCTCTGTCATTTTAATAAATTGTTACAGTGGAAGCGTAGCCATTCATTCATCTATCTGCTTTTTTTTTTTAATTTTTTTTTTATTTATTTTTTATTTCGCACCAGGTCATTTCAAATAGACGATACAGCAGCCCGAAGTATGAAAAAATGCAACATTCTATGGTTATTCGTTTCTAAGTTGTGCGTGAATACGTACTCAGAATATGCTGAAACTAGTCAAAATGGGTTTATACGCAGGTCGAAATGGTAAATTCCTTTGAAATCTGCAAAACCAAAATGTATCACAGTTACCCTTTAAATATTACAAGGAGGTAAACACATCTTGACCGCTAAATAAGTCACGTTTGTTTCAGCTTCTGTGTCAACACCTACGTCACTGTTATATTTGTTTGTCATATTCCTACCTGTAAGAGGCCGGTGCGTCGAACCTCGCTGAGATCGTAGACCCCTAGCGGGGCTGGTAGATGATCCCTGGCTGTAATGTTGTACCGCTTGCTCAGCCATTAATGACCTGCGGCAGCAATTAATGGGGAGAAATGGCCTTTCCTGTAATTAGTAGAAGAGGCTCGCATAGCAGGAGCATAGCACACGGTGCTAACCACAGCAGCGCGCGCAGTCCTGGGAGCGGATCGCAGTCTAGGAACTCATAGGATGCAGGAGGCACCGACCTTGGGCAACCTTGGGGCTTACCGCTCTGCGCATTACTTCTAATGGCGAATGCCTTCCAAGACGATTGCCAATTGCTTTCAGTCTATAATCTCTCCACCAATGTTTTTTTTTAACTGCACTTTTTTTCGTCATTGAAATAAGTGTTCATTTGCGCATGAGCTTCTTTAAATCCTAATAACAGAAACGTTTTTATCTGCATTTAAGTCCAACTACAGACCGGCAGATTAAGATTCGATTACTACAATGAGGTAGTCCGTGGATATACCCATGCTAGAATTGGAACATAATACTTGAACAACTATTACCATGGAGCTGACATCAATAGAAGAATATTACTTGCTAAAGATGCCTTCCATAACAAAACAAGCAGTGTAATATAGGCGACCAAAAAAAAAAAGTTTTTTAAGTCTTTCGTTTGGAGTGAACCGTTTTAATCCGTAACCGTTGGGCTCTTCACAAAAAGGATTATAATAGTTTGTAAGCAATGAAAATATGGATTTGGCGCAGATCACCATTACCGATTAGACTAGAAACAATTCTACGTGTAAGTTATAAATGAGGAAAGTGAAAGTAAAAGACGTAGCAAGGTCATGGAATAAATAAGGTCATTCGATAAATAACTTCAAGAAATATATATATATATATATATGCATATATATAATTTGTTGACTGATACAATGCTATTGAAATTTGTTCCCCTCTGAAGAGCCCCATATCATTCTGTACCATGTAATTTTAGTATGATGATGTGGATGATTTATTAATATCATACTAATTTCTAGTTACTTACATACTTGCACACACACACACACACACACATATATATATATATATATATATATATATATATATATATATATATATATATATACTCATATGAATTTATTATCTTAGGAGTAAATGTTTATTTCAATACTGATTATGCATTGTTTGTTGCAGGTAATGCTGACCTATACGATGCCCTCTGGACTTTAACCCCACGTTGGTTCCTTCAAGTTGTTGAGTCGTTACCTGTTACATCTATCTATTACATGTTTTTGTACATTTCCATCATAATAATAAGAAAGAGCTACTTTTGAAATAATATTTAGATATTTTGTTGTACCCTTAATTGCGTTAAATATGTAATTTTTAAATATCTAATGAATTAGAAAAAGCGTTGACGAAGTTGATGAATAAATAAGTATTAATTTATATTAGCAAATTTCTTAAAGAAAACTTCGCGCTGTCATATGTGGCAGCTATAGGTTTTGCAAGTCTACCAACTTTTCATTGATTATTAAAAATGGTTCAATCCAGTTTTATCTATAGGTATCTCTCGTTCATGGTTCTGTTTGCGGATAACAGTCATTGTACGGATATTCAAATCAAACTACGATCAAGTACGCACAATAAAATTTCTATAAATACCTGATGCAACCTGCCATGGCTTAATTGCTTTTGCAACAGAGATAAGTCTTAGCACAAAGAGTAATGAGTGTAATTAATATTGTAATCTATCAATTTCTCTATTGTGCGCGTTCCATTGAATGTGTCCTGGAATTCGATTGGTATTCATTCCTTTTTTCCAAACAAATACTATAGACTTACAATGAAAAGAGGTTTCAGAGAATATTAGTTATTGTGTTCAATAAAACAATGTACTAGAAGGGTGCCTGGCCTGGGGTGATATGGTGGTGACAACGTCACGAGCTACTATCGTATGTGCACAGCTGTGGAGCAGGCATAGCAAAGTAAAAATATTTTGTTTGTTGCATTCATTAGACCTCTTTTGAACTATCAGTTTCTCCTTTTTCCTTCACATTTTATCCTTAGTACAAAAATGGATGGAGGACGCGATTGGGGCAGAGGTTTTGCTTTAATCTATCTTGAGATTATGGGTTAAGAAAACAAAATACAACGTAAGCGCTTCGCTTATCCATGTTAATTTATGTGAGTGCAATGTAGCGGACTTTCTTCGGAATATCGTGAAAGGTTCCTTATACGCCATCGACGGAAAAATATATGCCGCCTAAGCTCGCTGAGGTCAGAGGGGAAAATGGATAAATGTTTTAGTCTTGTGTAGGTAAATGACTTCAATGACGCTGGACTATTGCTAAACGATTTAGGCTACGAAGGATATAGACTAACATGAGCTAGAGGCACTACAATTTATTTAGATGTTCGTGTCGATGAGACTGCGGTCTAAAAATGGATGGAATAGCAACGGAGAACATTCGGGAAACTTTAGGCTTTCTTGGTTGCAGTTAACAATATGACCTTAAATTTAGTTTTTTCCAAAAAAACGGAGATATGAGTATACTTTATAAGTTTTTGACCACCTAATTTTGTTTACTCCATTATTAGTCATAAAAAAGGGTTTGAGAAACCTGATCTATATGAATGGGTATATCAGAAGCTTACTTTGTGTCATGAGAACGTGCTCATTTTTTATACTATACACAGCACTCATTTCTCGACTGATTACTGTTGTAGGACAACAGTTCCATAATCTCCCAAGAATTCCAACCTCCTTGGGACCACTACCGTATATCATGAGATCCGTTAAGGACGGAATGCCGGACTAAGGACGAACAGACATTCACAAGGATAAATAGGATCGGCGTCTAATCTAGAAGACACATTTACTTCTTGGAGATATATGAGAAAAGAGAGAGATAGAAAAAAAAAATAATAGAAAAACTAAGAACCGGCTCTGTGAGTCGCATAGTGACCTAGTCTTGTGCCACTTTCGTCCCCACTGCTAACTATAGGCCTATACACCTCATTCTCTTTATAACCAACGAGTAATACTTACTAAGCATACTTATTTTATTGGCAACATTACCCAAAAATTTCAAAATCGGTAAACGAGAGGGATATAAAGAGAAATGTAATAATTATGAGAACAGAAATTTATAGAAATAACTCTATTTCACTATTTATATATTATCATATTTTGTTGAACAGTCTCTGGTTATTAGAGAATTATATATGACCAGGTAAAGTAGTGGTTGCGTGGCACTCAATGATTTGCATCTCCTAGGATCCTCACTGGTCCCTCTAACCTCTGTGTATCAGCCTTCATGCTTTAAATTTATGAAAGCTTCAAATAAAGTTTGACATAACGGGTGATATATAGGAATGGTTATCTGTAAATAACAATTATTCGTCCTTTTCCCTCCGCGGATCCACTTCACGACCCATTTTCTAATGCCTCCTTGATGGATTTATTGTAAATAATAGAAACAGCTGATCCAGTAAAGTACCGCTAGTAGTGCGAACAGCTGGCGCCAGTCACGGAAGCACTAGTGTGGGAGGAACAATATCTAATACCGTTATCTTGCCCGCTCCCTTACAGAGGTAATTAATTTGGCTACAGCCATCTTAATCTAGAGTAAATCAGCACTTATCAACTCATTGCCATGCAATAAATATTCTGCTTTCAGCACATAAATTGTTCGTAATGGTTATGCAATATTATCGTCGTTAAATTAATAATAACGATCAATAAAGTAATTAATTGGCAATTCTCGAAACTTAATATGATTTATTTAGCTAATAGAGCATACAAAAGAGGATGAATGAATGTTTATTCAATTATTATATAATAGAAGTTTTTATTTTCATGTGGGGAAGCTAATATTTTAATGTATGTTTTAACAGATTAATGGTTTATTTGTATGGAGTAAGGAGTGACAACGCTCTACAGACCCGAGTATTGAAACAGGGAGATGCCATTTTGTACTCTGCGCTCTTGGGTATTAAATTGGACAGATCACGTCCTCTGTTTTATTTTTTTAGAAATCTAGTAGCTTCTTGAATAAAAAATGTTGTGATTTCTGGGCACCTCGTTATGAAACTATTGATGTGTAAAGTGCGATGTTTTGCCTTTATCGTCTAACGTGTGTGACAAACTTTGTCCCTTGCCGGACTGTTAGCACAAGGATTAAAGTATTGTTATTGTCAAACCAGTCGGTAGAGGCCGTCCTTACTGGCTAATCGTCGAGTTCACCTCGGAAGCGCTTTCGACTTTTACGACAACGAATAGATTATTCTAAAAACTTCAATTGTTGAGAAATATAAAGTAAATCCAAAGAGCATTGACCCTTCCACACTGATTTTTTATGAGATCAAAAATACCATTAATAAAGAAATGATAACTGTAAACCTATGACTGACAACTTCATTACTGGTTAATCATCTCCCGTGAAGTCACGAAATGTACTGAATCACTGGCATCCTCAATAAATTAACCTTCAAATAACGCCCACAGGTGATCTAAGAAATACTCTCACAGCTTCAAAACACCCTCCCACCAAAGAGGTAAAAAGCAATAAAACTTTTACGAGATCTTTGCGACACCTTTGCCACATAAAATATATACCCCTGATAATCCTATTACAATAAAGAGGCCTTAGCTCTTATTTACGGCTCGGGTTCCATTTCGGAGATAATTTTCGTTAATTTTATTAATATTTTGGATACTTATTTGAAGGTTTATCGATATTTTATGGTCTATAAAACGTATAGGATTACACATCGGAGTGTGGGTAGCCCTCGAGTGGCTATCAATGAAAGTTTATATGGCTGTTACAAGCACGGTTACCTTGGTACTTTTTTGGGAATTAATCGATATATTTATTTTATTTGAGTTGTAATCTATTTAATGTTGCATATGGACATTTCATTCTTATTTTAAATTTATTCGTAATAGTATTATTCATTCATTTTTGATGGGGGGGGGGCTCTAATTGAACTCCACCTTGAGGTGAAGTCGTTATATAAGAGAGTTGCTAATATCTTCTTTCTTATTTGACTAATAGTTTAAGATTCAAATTTTACTTAGCCAACAGAAATGTCTAAATCTTTTTGGGTTAGGTAATAATGAGGAATCATGCACACAATTAGAAGAAGTATATAATAATATAAACTGATAAATACATAAATGAACTAAAATTGAAGCACCAAAGAACAAAAAAAATCCCAAAATTGAGGGAGGTGAACAAAATAAATTTGCAACTACTAGGGCGTTAACCAATGAATAAATAACCATATTTTTATAAACTTAATATCTTATATTATCTTATTGTTGTTTATAGTCTTTGTATAAATTATGTCTCCTTTTTTCTTCTTTCGTTGTAATTTCTTTTTGTGTACTGCTTATGTTATGAAGCTATAAATAAATTATTAAATAGTAAGTGTTTAACAAAAGGAAGGTTCCAAAATACATACATAGGTAAAAATTAGTATTTTCATTATTTGTTTTATACAGCCTATATTCCGTAAATTCGAAATGGTCTACTATATTATGTAATAGAAATTTTGATATGTTAAAAATATTCTGTAATTTTCTTTTTTATTCTTGAATCTGAAGTATTATTAATGAATGACTAAAGAACATCTGAACCTGTTGATGAAAATATTAGCCCAGTTGATTAAATAATATTTTCAGACAGTCAATATGGCACATATAATGCGCAGAAACATTAGTTTTTTTTTTTTTGTCAAATAATTATAAAATACTCGACACGACTTCCAGACATTCCACTGAATAAGCTTTGTTAATGCAATAAAAATGGATAAAATGCGTCTCATTTAAATAATCACGGATCGAATGACGCAACTTCAAAGGGTTTATTGCAATTTATGAAGCATTATTCTGATTTTATGTTAATCGAAAAGCTATTGAGCTATGAAATACTACCGATTCGATTATGGGCGGAAATTTAATACCCACTCCACGGGTCGATTGCTATTCGCCGCCCAAGAGGTTCGCCTCACACATCGATTACTTCAAATGAAATTTAAGCCCTCTTAGGGCTGTAAATTCAGAAGTAATAGCTTTGCTGAATTAAATTATGTAATGCTGTTTTGTATAGGCTACCTGGTGGTTACAGGTTTTTTTAATAATTTACTCTAGTCAACAAAAATATTATCACTCTACGAAAAATGATGATTGAAGAAATGAAATTTGAAGGTGGATGTCGTATATGTACGCAACGGAGTCTTCTTTTTTTATACTCTGGCTATTTGACATGTGAGTTACGCCAAAAAAAGAAATTAAATATTTTCTCTATTCGAACGCAATTGCATCCATAAGTAATTTTAAGATGGGATAAATAATTACACCTGGATAAACATATATGTACAGTAGATTGATAGATACTTCGTAGTCCGTGTACAAATAAGTCACATTTCTGGGTTCCCCAGAATAATCTTACCAGTTTTATATAGTCAAGCGTGCTTTTTGGAATTCTGTAGCAAAAGGCTACATAATTTGGAAATTAAAGACTAAACCGTGGCAATACTCTGGAATCCAGTGGTACAAAATATTAAAATTCTGATTGCTAAAGAAAAACATTCATGAACTTAATTTTGAAAGTCCGTTCCTGTACTCTCTGGAAAACGCCGTATTGTCATGAATAAGTTGAGTTGTATTCTGTGATAGATAAAGTGGGGCATACTCGCTTTAAGATGATGCAAAGGAGCTGGGGATCAATTTATAACCTGAACAAGCTATAAATAATTGTGCAGAAACGAAAAACATAAACATTGTGGGAAATTGTTATTCTGTAATTTTCAAGGAGACTTTCTAGATTTAATGCGATTTTCTTCAGATTGCGTACGGAAATCCTTCTTGACAGTTGTATTAGTTAGTGTCCTGTGGACTGTAAACTGATATCGAAGTATACAATGGGCTGTCCTTGAGCATAAGGAGGCTGGGAAGATAAGCACGCCCTAAGAGAGTGAAGGTACGGTGGTGATTGGTAGGCGAGGTCCCTACTTTGCATACAAGCACAGGATCTGATAGGACGCCAGCAGGTGGTTGGGAAACACTGCCAAATATGGCACGCTCACTTGGGGACAAAGGCTCTTGAATGAGTTTGAACTTTGACCCATTGGATCAGGTGTTGAAATTCTAGTGCTGAGTGACGTCTGTCGATACGGAAGTCATGTGAATAAAGAAGGTGGGCAGCTGCGAACTAAATTATTATTAGAGTAGACATTTGTTGGCCTGTTCCGTTCGTCGAGCGAGAGCTAAGCCGTACTTTTGGTAAATCAGTTTCTAAGTGTTGGAGAACTGTGTCAATCTCAAAAGGTGAATTGGGCAACCTTTCTATCCATCTGAAACAAAGGCCATGTCCAATCAATGGAGCCTATTAAGTATACTAGGTTCCACAGCTGTGTTGAAATGTCAGTGACTGATGTCTGTCAATCCCCAATCCTATTAGAGATTGGGTCAGCCTAGATGTTAAGTTCAAGCTGTTCAAGGGCAAAAAGGCTCTGATCTAAGGCTAGATAGGGCATAAGTAGTATTTTCTCTAATAACCTGCCAAGCTCTGTCGCGAGCTACAAAAAATTGCTAGACGACGTATTAACTACTTCCAAGACATTTGGCTCTATAAGATTGGAACCTTCTAACCTTTACTATCCTAGTAAGGCGAGTCATTAGTGTCGTATCTACTATATTGTCAATTTTCTCTGGTCGTACTTTAATTCACCCGACCGAAATGTTGTTAAATTGCTGAAAAATTAAATATTTGCAAGTAAAAAGTAATCAAGTATATTTGAATTAAATTTAGCCCAACACAAGTGAACAGTTACATAGATTTATAAACTCCAAACGAGATATAATTGAAAGCGTATAGCAATCGATTAGTCGTATCTTTTATTGCTTTGTCAACCGGTTTTAGTTAACTGGAAGGTTTCTTCTGCTGTACCTCCAACTAATTTGTGTTAATAGCTTATATGAATAAGGTCATAACAATATCACTTTTATATCCTTGTGTCTAATTTCAAGAGATTAACTAAACTGTGTTTAAGAACTATAAAGAAAACAAAATTTGCCTTTAGTTCCTTTACTTGTAGCATGTTACCGACTAACAAAGTGAAACATTTCTTTGCCAAAGCAATATCATATTAGATCGAGTCATGTTTTTCGTATCTGCATTTTTATATAGGATTGATATACATTTCATATACGACTGACTAGTTGTGAAATTTTCACCAACGCCTCCAGGTCGACCGGTGTCCGAAAGGGCGGTCTGGCCGGCTGCCGGTGAAGGGTATAGGTAACCTTTAAAGTTTGCGCCATCCGTTTGTGAAACGTCACGAGATTCGTGTGGTGCTCGTGTCCCGAGCTCACGAACCTTGCACCAGTGTGCAGGAGTAGGCGATCTCTGCAATTCGACGTGCAACATTTAGATATCGGCTGCACAAATCCGTTCTCTTCAGTGAAAGTGATTTACAGTCATAACCTGGCAAGGACTTAATGCGACATAGTTCACTCAGTTAGTGGATCGCTCCCGTTCCCGGATGGTGGTGTTTGGTTTCCTTGAACGAACTGCTGTGAAATGCATTTAAATTATATGTCCAAAGAGTATTTGCTCTCAAATAGGAATAACAATTAATTCCTTCTTCAGAGTTATTTATCCTAGGAAACTCTAGAGATATACAAACATTCCTCCTCCTTGTCTTCTGGTGTATTATCTTACAGTGTTTTAGCCATAAGCGGAATTCTATCAATTCTGCACACACCACTTTCCTGTGCCTTTATTATTATTTTCCCAATTACCGACAAACCTCTATTAATGAGAATATATTATAATTGAAACTTTTCTTTATTTATTTGACTAATGCCTCTAATGGCGGATGTAAGTCTATTCTAAAAATCTCATAAGTGTTTTTGACTGAGTCCCTTAAAGCAAAAACCAACATATTTAGTATCTGAAGAGCTTAATGTAATTATTTATTTTATAAAAACTATAGAGTTCTTTGCATGGCCAAGTGTTAATTGGCTAAAAAATGGTCTTTCTCTTATTTCTGAATCTGTTCACTAAAATGTATGCCTGGAGCGTCAGACCTTAAACACAAGCATTTTGGGAAAGTATAAAGAATTGATGTTTTGCGCAATTTTTAGTTGTTCCAACAATAATTAGTATATTGAAGTGAAGTGAACTCCTCCATGAGGTAGTTTTTTCATTGATCTTTTGCTCTCTTTTGAATAAACAGTAAGAGAAACCTTCTCCTTGCAGAGAGAATTTATCCCATTAAAAATAACGAAAAGAAAAGTTTAACAAAATTAAATGTCCTGAGGGCTCTTCGACTTGCTAATGGAGTTGTCTTGATGAGCTGCCAAGGGTTCGTTTGAGAAGGAGAACAAGAAGGGGAAAATTAGCGTGGACTAACCCAGTTCTACATTTCTGGCCCATTGAGTGACGTTTCCCGAAGGAGTCATCAGTTTATCATCTGGAGTGATAGAAGCATGTAGGTAGCTCGTTGGAAGGACGCTGACTCAGCAAAGATTCGTTCAGTAAAGACTCGCTAAGTGGGCCACCTTACGTGACCCGTTCACTAACCCGGAACACCCCATGGAGGCAGAGCCTTTTGTCTCTCCCTGCCTATTTGTTAGGTAAATTCGCCTATAATAGTCAGCGGCGTAGAAAAAAAGAACAGAAAAACCCTCATCTCCATGCCGAAACCGCCCGACTTTTTCGGCTGCTGTTATATGAGCGTTTCACTTCGTAGCCACTTATCCCAGTAACATTTAAATGTTTTAAACTACTTTCGGAGCAATTAGACTGCATTTGTACACCCCAGTTCTTTACAGTTAAAAAAAAAGGAAAATGTATTCTGGAATCACTAAACAAGTTCAGAGCTAATGGCAGTAATTATTTAAAGAACATTAATATTTCCATTTTAGTAAACAAAATTTCTAGAAAATTCAAGAAGAGAGAATATTTTCAGATTTCGTTCTGTATAAGTCCTTAATAAAATATAAGAGAGAAAAGGGATGAAAGAAAGTAAGCTTAAATTTTAAACGAATTATAAACTATGTAAGTGTATGGTACTAATTAATATTTAACATTTGCTTTGTAAACCAACTCTTGCAAGCTATTGCCTCTAAAATATTTTTGGCTCCTTGGAAGATTTCAAATAAAGAAATTCGTTATGAGGAAAGCCCTTTCTTCTGAAAATGAAATTGGCATATTAGCCTTAACAAAACATCTTGTTTGCCGTTCACAAAGGTGAAATCATTACGAATGTATAAAGGGAGAAAGGACTAAAAAGGGAACAGGTTTTTGAAAACTCCGCCTACCTTATGAGCCCCCTATACAGGTGGGGCTGAAATATTCGCTAGGTGGATGCGAAGGGTTGTGCGACAAAAGACCTAATTTCCCCCGCTGAGGTTACCCCTTTTGATCGGAGACAAGGCGAAGTAGGGTGGTGAAGCATGCCCTCTCTTGTCAAGCACAGGCACTCGTGTAGTTTGTGCCCTCCTATATTACACAGAGGGAGTCTATGTAGGTTAATATCCTTCAGGCACAGAACGTCTGGGGCCCTTCAGGTTCGAAGGATTAATTCTGGCCGTATTATCCCTCATTTCGTATTCGGAATGGGACCACGTATTTCATGCCTCTTTATCTCACAAGAGGATGACATAGAGGTTTATGAGGGTGTCAGACTCACCTTGTGCTTTCGTACTATCCTTAAATGGCTGACTCCAAATCACCGGCAGGGATATTTCACATCATACTTCAATCATAAAATGGAAATACCGTCCTTCGATGTTCGCCTGCGCTTTATGGCCAAATAACGGCCATATGTCATTCGGTTTCAGCATTTTTCTTTGGTTACTATTGGATCTCCATGTCAACTCCTATAATGCCCCTCCCATGAAATTGCACATCTGGACTATGATGGATAACTGTGCCTACTAAAATGGATATTTGCATTTCTTTCCCCGATATATACAATAAATTATATCTTTCCTATCCCATAGTGTGCCCAACTACTCTAAATTATTTTTGGTTTACAAATAAAACATACATCTGGGTAGCAATGCAAGAAGAATGTTGTTTGATTGCGACGATAGATAACTGGAAGGGAGAAGGTCAAATAGTAACACCCGTTTCCTAATAAATGATTCCATTAATGCACAAGAATTTATTTGGGTGGTTGCATCTTCAGGAGCTAAACACTAAGTAAACTTTTACTTAGAACTCCTACCATGCTGGCAAAGAAAAGTCTACCAATAATCCGATAGATGCCGATTTACCAGCTATTCAAGTAATCGGGTGATGATTTTAGTCAGCTGATCTTCCAGCTGTTGACATAAATTTAAATCTATATCCTGTTCAATTAAAGCCAATGCTGCTAGACAAACTTACTTAGAACAGACTTTAAGACTGGTGTAGATATTTAATTGATCTTTTTATGAATAGTTATTTGTAAAATATTAAAATTAAAAATTGAACAGATTAGGAAAAATATAGAAAAACCGAGAAAATAGTTTCAGTAGAGAAATGTGTTATGAAAACCACCTACTCAATCTGCTGTAGCTTTTTGAGACCGGTGTGCCATATTATTATCAGTAAATACTAATTTCCGTTATGAAGATGCTAAATATGTCTAAAGTACATTGAATCTAATATTGATGTTTATGCAAGAGCCCTTCGTTTTTGCCTGTTAAGGGGAAATGCATTGTAAAGTATGGACATATAAATATATCTTCCCCATTTGAATGGCTGACAAGAACCGTTTTCTCGTTAGCGAACCGTTCCTATCTCTTGAATTTCTTATATTGCCGTTCTTTGTGCCCTAATGAGGGCCACCTTCTTCCATAATCGTCGGAGTACCTTGGTGTCGCATTGTAGCCCAGTTTTGAGTGCTTTCCAGGGAATTGTGCACCCCGTGATAGTCCTTCTTCCCCAGATGGTACCCCGACAGACCAAGGGCATGGACCCCTGACCCGAGCTGTAACGGCACCCACGCCGCTGGTAATCCAACACCGCACCGCTAGGCTCTGCGTTTTTTTTATCAGCAATATACACGTCTCCTTTCCAACAGGGATCTCTCTAGCGAACAGCGCATTGCGGGACTCGCCTACGCCCGAAGCTGTATATCGTTTCCCATTCACCTTTATCCGAAGTGTAAACACAACGTTCGTCACTCAGTCGGATCTATAAATAACCCTGAGTTATCTCTTGAGACTTTTTAAATACACAGACACTCTAGAAATTTTTCTTATGGTTTAGTCACAAGGAAATAAGTAGTTTTAAACAATTTTCAATCTAAATATACTCCTAGACTTCCACAGTCAAAGGCATTACTACAATAGAGGTTTACACCTATCTGGTAGCCCTTTTGACCCTTTGAACCTTCAGTCTCAGAGTAAGCCCAGAGGAAGAAGTATGCCAAGCAAAACATGAAAACACGACCAATACCCGAAGACCTGGATTGTAATAATTTTCGATCTAGTATTACAGAACTTGTGAAAAATTGTTCAAACAAATTGTAAATTTGACACCAAAATCTCAAGATTATTAGAGAGATCCCTCACAAAGTTACTGTATCTGTATCCTGTAACCAATGAAACCTCTTCGTGGCAGCGCATCACAAACTTTCCCAACCAACAATTATTTTGCTTCGCATAATTACAACGTTTTCCTGAATCCCGTCCAGATAAATAAGCCATTTTCTAACACATTATGCATTTTCAAAAAAAAAAAAAATAAAAAATAATAGAGAGATAGATAGAAAAATCTATTATTATGACTTTTCTTTATTCCTAATAAAAGTTATAAAAGTCGTACTATCAAGAATTGAAGGAGCTTTAGAATATTGGAGAACTGTGTTTCATTTTCCTACAAAATAAACTTTCTTAAGAAGTTTTAAATGAAATAAGTTTGGCATTGTCAGTTTAGAAGACTTGAAAGTCCTTCTAGCTTTTTATTGGCGCTCCAAAATGAGCTGAAACTTAAAAATGTCTAAGCAAATAAAGCTAAGACAAACTATAAAACTGAGCAGATTTTCCACATACTGGAATGGCACAAAGATAATGTTATCGTACATTATAGTCCCTTTTTCTACCTTATTATGTTTCTAAATAAAAAATTTCAAGAAATATGCTTAAGAATGTGAATTTGTGAGAATTGCATTTGTAGCTCTCGTTTCCTGAAGGGTGAAAACAAATAATCAACAGGGTTGAAAACTTTTTCTGTGTAACGATGGGTAACGGATTTTACATTTCAACCATTCTCTAAAGCTCATTCGGGTATTTGCAAACTTCACGTTAAGTTTCACTTGAAGCGTATGAATATAGAGTTTTGTAACTGCTGAATAAAAATGACAGCAGCTAGAACACAAAGCATATATTGAAACAGACCTCGGTTAGGATTGGTAGACACTGAAGAAAGTTATGGATAGCCTCAATAGTTGTATTCTCTTCAGGGGAAATCTGGTAAAAGTAAATAATGTTTATTTTTAGTTGGTAGTTATCAATAATTAGGTCTTTAATGCTATATGCACCCCCATAAAATTATTTAACGATTCCTTTTACTTTAAAGGATTGGTTTTCATTATCAAAAGAAACACTTTTCCCTCATCAAATTTCTTCACCACTAAATTACCATATTAAGATTGTACCATGATAATGAGCCTAGTATATTTATACTCTAATTTTATGCCGCCCCACGAACTGACTTTTATGACGTCAAGTTCGTTTATAATGAGCGCATTAATTCGTCGTAATCCCTCACGCCGCACATTACGGCGCAATTAAATTGCGCAATGAGTATAATAAGGAGCGCAAGAACACTTCATTCTTTAGTAATCGAAGCTATTAAAACATTTAGGGCCTATGATTATATAAGTCCCCTCTGTCGGTTGAACAATAGCTAAATGGTATTAGACTGTAACAGGCCTATATTTCATAATGAACTTAGCTCATTAACTGGGGGCCATAGAACCTCTTTGGAAATGCAAATTGGCATTCTTGCATTCCTTAAGAAGTACAATTTCAATTTATTTGATCTCACCAAAAGGCAAGAAGTGACTGCCTCGCTCCTAAGGCGTTCAGAAAAAAAGAAAAAAAACTTTGTCCGTCAACTTTGCTGTCCTAAAAATAATTAAATTTCTTTTAAAGCACTGTTTTCCTCTTATTCGGTAAAAAAAAAAATTATAAATTAGATATTTTATGAAGGGGTCATTATACCAAAACTGAAAATATTAAGTACTAGTTATGTACTACCTACCTTTTTTTTTTTGTTTCATTTCTTTAATTAAAAACTATATTATGTAAATATAAAACATTAAAATAATCAAGTTTACTTCATCACATTTAAGGCATTCCAAGATACAAACTTTACTCCTGGCTCACGTGAGCCACACCCTCAACCCAATTAGGAAAGATGAATGTAATAACGAATTAGGCCCTAGTGAAATTTTTATGACAGAGATAAGAGTCCAGTGATAAAATCTTACTCATAAAGACTCCGGACCACTTCAATTTAGGAAATTGTTTTGCTCCATTTCGATGGTAGGCAGAGGTATTTCTCAAATTACTTTTTTCAGGAAATTTAATTAAATATAAACCTTCCAACAAGGTTTTTGATTAAAAAAAGAAATTTCTTATGCTAATATGATTACAACTATAAGAGGCCAAGGATAAAAATATGTCTTAAACCCCTAAACATAAACAGAAACAACTGTAACAAACATCCTATGTAGTCTAGCCCAAATTAGGATAACTTGACTAAATAAGTAAAATAATTCTATCGTTAAAACTAACATTTTCAAATGAAATATCATTCTCAAACAACCTTTATTAAAAAAAAAAAAAAAATAGTAATTGGGTGTATTGGTAAATATACCTACAGTGCCAGTTATGACATGACACAAAATGTATACATTTCTTAATGCAAAGCAAGACGAATTGCGTAGTAAGTTCGACAAAGTAGTAGTTAGAGGAAGGCAAGTTACATCACCAATTGAGACCTTACATATCTCTTTGGATGATTTTCTCTTTGGTTTTACATGTGGTGTTGGTACCCCTGCACCTAGTCATGACGTAACCCTCGATGAAATCACCGACTCTTATTTCCAATATTATCCTAACTACATCCTTACATCAGTCCCGACAGGTTTACAGCCCCTGAGGCTGCTTCGAGCTAATGTCTCCTCATAATGAGAT
The DNA here is from genome assembly GCA_019009955.1 of Riptortus pedestris. Lineage (NCBI taxonomy): Eukaryota > Metazoa > Arthropoda > Insecta > Hemiptera > Alydidae > Riptortus > Riptortus pedestris. The sequence continues at coordinate 32,404,427 of CM032230.1, read as the reverse complement.
TTTTGTCATTATGACGGCTTTTTAAAGTTCACACATGTACCAAAGGTTTTTCCCTGGCATCTAATTTAGACAAACAAACAGCTTGCAGAACTGAAATTGTGTCATTCCTAAGTTCTGCAATAATCCCTCTTTGAACGTCCTATTTACGCAATTTGTTATTATCGTTAAAATGCATTTAATTTGATAATCAAAGAAGAAAACAAGAATCACAATTGAAGTTAGTTTATCTGACTTCTAATTAATTTGACTCTCTTGCTTCTTTGTTGGATACTTGTTCTTCGTTCTTATTTTGTAGCTAATGAGTGAGGACTTACAGGATGTTTGCTATTTGTACTTTTCTTTCCTGCAAGTTTGAACTATGTTCTTTTCAGTTTGCCACACGTACTTTGGTCCTAACCACACGAGAAGTACAAGAACCAGAACTTAGAAGTAGACTCTTATAAAAGAGCTTTCTCTTTGAAGTTCTTTTTTGCATTATGTATATTATTCGGTAACGTCATAATATCTTGATCATTTTGTTTGTAAATATGGTCAAAATAGAATGCAATTCGCTTAACTCATATAGCAGTTTGTTAATTGATTCATGGTATCTTGGTCCATTATAGCAATTTTACTCGTTGCTCGCATCATCGGAGATGATCAGTGAGATTTGATGATGTTAACGGTAATCACAGCGTTTCAGAAATGCATCATAATCATTTTTACAACAAAATTTTGGCCACTCAAGACTTTTTGTGTATGGCGGATAATTTCTACATAACCAAGCTTCAACTTCGCCATTAACAGCTCCAATAAGGTTGTGATATGAAGCTTTCGAAGCCTATTGTAAGAACTTTCGATGTAAGGTCCAACCACTATTAACAATAAGTTCACCTGAAAAACAGTTTATGTGCAATCCCCGGGTTCAAACCTGACCCCACTGAATCTGAAAACAACCTTATCCTCGCTCTTCTTTCTCTTTGATATTGTTTATTACAATTACAATAACATATTAAAATAATAATAAAAAAAAAACCTTCCAGGTGTTTGCTACCGCTAGCTTTTTTCCAAATAAGCTTCAAAAATAACCATTGAATTCACCTATAATATAAAGTAGATTCAATATAACCTCTATGATAGCCTTAGTCACCTTCCATTACTTATAACTACCTCTTTGGAACAGTGGTTGTCTCTGAGCCGGAGCTGCAAGATTATATAGGCTGTAGGCATAGATTCGCGGACCTTGGTGACAGCTCCCGTCCTTGACACATTTAACGCCAGCCGACGTCCGATGTTTACAGTTACAATTCTAGAAATATAATCTTGCCCTGACACGGGTGAAAACCCCCGTGACCATACCGTGGAATCTCGGCCGACATGAGTGTATAGCACCGTTGTCTTGCAGTGGAGCGGTATGCAGTTCACCCTCTCAGCTGGACTCGATCTATCATTCCATCAAGACAGGATAATTGGTCGAGCTTCATCTAATAGATGTCCCTGGAACTCATAGCAAGAAATGGCTTGGTAGCAATTTAAAAAAAAAAAAGAAAGTCCAATACACCTGTATTGTAGGTACCTGTAAAATACCCACTTTAAGCCAAATTTCATTTGAAGTAGAGGTTATCATTAGGAAAAAAAAATTAAAATACGACTTAGAAAAAAATACGTAGATCGAAAATTCTAGAGTATTAAATTTCAAACAAGATCAGTTACATAACAGTCTTGGTTCTGGCTCATAATTACGGAGTTATTTAGAATTTTAGATATTATCCTTCTGGTCCGATTTCAGCCATTAAAGAACATCATACTAAGTATTACATTCAACGTTTATGCATCAGTTTTGCTAACTGATAAACAAAGATTGTGGCCGTTAGAAGATTTGAGGAAATATTTTAAAAACCGCGTCCTGAAGATTACCTCAACAGCTGATTTTCTTCAAAGAAATATGGTTTTACAAACATTTACTGTTGAAAGAATCTTAGAATTAAAATTTTAAATTAATTCACTGTGACAATCCTGGAGGATCTAATTAAAATTAGATTTATGGATATTTTGGTGGAAACCTTTCTCTTCTTAATATTTTACTTAAATGTACCCATGTTGCATACATATGAATAACTTAATGACAGGCTGTCTCCTGAGTGAAGCGACAGCGGTCTGGCAGAAGTTCACTTTTTGGGCACACACTTTTGTGATCCAAATGCTACTTGTATATTGATCAGAAGTATAGTGATAGAATGTTTATTTAATTGAAATAATGCTGGTATGAATTATATATGTTTACTATCAACAGAATGAGTGTGGATCCATTTAAAAAGCTTTTCGCAGTTCTCGTGTATAATTGATTTTCAAGCTACGTTAAAATACCTTGAGTTGAATAGAGCGGGCGGTAGAGAAACAGTAATAATGCTGAGCACTAAACCACCGCCATGCTCCAGATAGATGCCAAGGAGGTAGACAATAGCGCTATTGAGCTGCATTGGAATGCAGTGGCGTCCTTGATAACTATTTGGCCGATGACATCACTCTAATAGCTAGTAATGGCAAGGCGTCCTTCGCTCACCGACCACTAAGGAATCCCAATAAAAAAATAAGAATTATACGCTATTAACTCGGCTTTTATCGTCTCTTTGAGATGAATAAAGAGGATAAAAATAAAAAATATTTGTCGCCATTTGTGAACTAATCACACCACCCGCTGAGGTAAGTACTGCTTGTGTTCCAGCAGGAGACGTCCTTTCACTAAGTCCCCTTCATTAGAACTTGCAACTGCCACGTTCATTTCTGAGAATATCTTTCACAGCCCGTTTCAAGAGGGCGATGAGATCCTTTTGTTTGCATCCCATTTAAGCCCCTGCAAATCTTGTTGCTATTGATTATGGTCCTTTTAAACTATACTGCTGGATTGAAAGATTATTTTCAAGTGATGGTTCCTTTATTATTTCCATTTATTAAGCCGCTCTAATTAAACTAAATACCTAGGAACTGTGAGCTGCAGTAATTCAATCAAATGACTTCGAACTACCCCTCCCCCTGTCTCTCACTCTCTCTCTCTCTCTCTCTCTCTCTCTCTCTCTCTCTCTCTCTCTCTCTCTCTCTCTCACTCTCTCTCTCACTCACTCACTCACACACACACACACACATACACACACTCAGACACCCTCCTCTCTCCTGAAAAATTTCAGGCATTGTCGCTGATCTTGGCTCAATGAGTCAAATATTTGCATTCTTCTTTTCATCCTTTGTACAGTGTGGCTTTAAGGAAAATGCGCGACATACCGGCTTAAGAACCCACTGTGAGCATATGCGGCTGGCTGTTGAGTGTTTGCGCTCATCTGACATTCCACTGCCAAGGGCACATGTATCGGTGGCATCGGCGTTGCACAACCACATGTACAAGCCGGTTTCGTTTTACAGAGTCCCATCTTACCGTCTCATATATCGCTAATTCTTTTTATGTAAACTTACACTTGTGATTATGAAATAATCAGTAAATAAACATAATCGCCAACCCTTCCGATAATGACAACAGAATTCATAATATACTGCTCAAAAATGAATAGGAACATTGGTTATTTTTTCTTATCCTATTAATTTTAATTAAATCGATCTTAATTAAATTTCTTTTTTATGGGGGAAAAAAGACAATAATTTCTAACAAATATTAATGATATTTATAATAAATAAAAAAAAATATGCTAGGCTCCATACATACCACAAAACAGCCAGTATCCCTATTCACTTTTGAACAGTTTATAAATAAACCCCTTCATAATTTTCGTGCTAAATGTTGATAGGGCTCATGGGCTTATTAATATCTTGTGTGTGAAATCTGCAGTAGTTAATGCCATGTTCAGTTTCTTGCTTCTCTGCAACAGACCGGATATCAATTCTTGTTAATTACCCTGAAGATTTTTATGTGGCTTTTTTGAATGTGGCAAGTGAAAAATTTATTATCCATCGATTTCAAAGAACTATGTTACTGTTAGTATCCTGAATCTTAAACAACATATAATTTTAAGTTTATGCTTAATTCTTAAGTTTTCCCTTTTTTGACCTTTGAAATATAGGAATGGATTTCCAATGCATCATACCATAGATTATGTGTATTTAAAAAAAAATAAATGTTAAAAATAATAAAATGAGATGAATATAACTAGATGAAGTGTGAACACTTTGGCTTTAAGGAGAATGACTTTAAGTAGGCCACAAAGTCATGTTTCTGTTGAAACTGTAATTGCTCAAAATCTGTTCTGTGATATTATCTTTCTTTTAATGCCGTCCTTATTTATTTTAGTTAATGTAGCTGTAGGGATCCCAACTTAGCAGGTTACCTAAAGCGTTGAGGGCTAATCTCTTTGATTTCCGAAACCTTAAATCTTATGTTTACTGGCACGTACCAGTTTTTCATTCAGAGGTTCCGAATTTAGTCTAGAGCTATGGGCACAGTAAATAGTCACTGACGGAGTTTGCTAGTTTCTGCTTACTGAGTGAGTATTATGGTTGTGGGCTTCCCGGGTGGTCAGTACTTCCAGATGTCTTCTATGAGCGGTGCGCTGGGCCCTGTAGGAGATCCGGGCACTTTCCCTCTCTATTGTTACTGGAGCTCCGGGTACGTTGGGTACAATGAACAGCCGTCATTTCACCTATAACCAACGACACTAAACCCCCCCCCCCCCCGAACCAACACTTCTCTACATGTCCTTTATCTAACCGACAGGACACCCTATGGGTTTCCACTTCACTTTTCCACTTATAGAAAACATCATGTTTTATTTTTCCTTTTGACCCAATCTCTCTATTCGCCGAAAGAAAGTCAGCGCTTCGTCCGTTGTTCTACTTTTGAAGTTTTTCAAGTCGTTATGCTTCCTTGAAAAAAATTAAACGTGTCTTCTCGTAACTACACTATTCTAAAGCCTCAGCAGAAAATTTATTATATCATGTTTACATAAGCTGCAAGTAGTGAGTTGCAGTTCTAGTGTCGTATTGACTAGTTTGACACAGAACATGCTTACCTAAGACATCAAAGGAACACTTATGCCATGTTTGGACCATTGTTAGCTAATTATACAATAAGCAGAAAACTATATAAAATTCGCTTAGCGTTTAATGATTCATTAATATCTTTTCATAAGATACTTAATTAGACTATTTTTTATTATTGTATATTTGGGAATTCTTAGCCATAAACTACTATTGGTATTTAAGGTCGCTTCTACAGCCACCTATTGTATTATAATTATTTTCAATTAATCTTCATCATTCGTGTTCAATTGGTTTTCGTAACCTTCCACTTATCATGTGAATCTAACTAATCAGTTACGAAATAAGAATATTCATGAAGTTGGAAAGTTGAAAAAACAAAATACATTCCAATGAAGTAAGAAAGATACTTAAACCTAACTTAAATGATTTACATAAAGTAGTTAAGATCTTAGTCCGCTTTACTTAGCGTGTTTAAAAAATGGGTTTTAGGATTCGTTTTGAATTCATTATTGAAGTCATACAGCTTTGGAAAGAATGTTTGCTTAAAAAACTCTGTTAATCCTAAGCCTGCGTTGAAAAGAATGTAGATAGGTACTTAACCAAAACAAGAACCAGGAGAAATGGTGATGTTTATTTTTTTTTTTTATTTCCAAGGAAGGGAATCTAGTAATTCTAGAATATCATCCGCTCCGAGACTTCCATGATATCCAATAACGTGCATGGAGCTTCTAGTTGAATGTATTTTTTGTTCCTCTTTTTACACTCCATTATTGCATTCCCCGCTCCAAGAATATCATGGGTTTTTCATCCCGAATCCATTTATTACTTTTTTGTCGTTTGCGGTATTTTTGTAACTGCTTGTAGTTCTAACAGTGTATTTAAATATACAAATACATAAAGAAATTACGCGCTCATCTCCCTTTAAACATCATAGACAGCGAATAATTTATAGTTTCAAACTTTTATAACATTAAAACTTGTACGTTTAAGATGAAGCAATACTGACTCATATTAACTTTTATTAGTAATGGACCTCCAATTTGCACTAATATATACCCCAATAAGTGTACTTCAATTAAAGTGCAAAGTAATTTTTTTTTTTTTTTTGACATGCTTGAGTGTCCAACTTGATGGAATTATTCTAGGAATTCTACTACAGCTATATTATCTGTACTTGCTGAAATGCAAATCCAATTCTTTCTATTTTCTTCGTTATACTTTAGCTTGAATTACTATTTCTATCTCATTTTTATTAATATTTCACATTATGAAAATGTTTTAGATGGATCACAGAAATGAGATATTTTAGTTTCTTGCATCCAAAAAAACTTAAAATTTACTTTTTCCTCATGCTGTCAGCTAAATCAATAATATTCTACTAGGAATTACATATCATGCCCAGTTATTTGGCTATCATCAATTACCGAGCCCTATCGAATCTCCGGTATTTTTGATCTTTCGCAAATCCTCTTCTTCCGTTACTTTAAATGGATAACTCTGTTATACTTCGTGTGAGGTGCCAGCTTTTTGGACATCCAGAATGCTTTTTTCTTTTTTTTTTAATTTCCGTTGTTTGCCATTCATGATTGAGATTGAAAGATCATCATTAGCACCGCTAGTCAGTTACTTTTTAAATTTCTGAAAATGTATTTGAGGTCTGACATCCACGGCTTTTAGACTGTTTCGATAATATATATTCCACAGAGCTAACAAACTAAAAGAAAATAGAACGAAATGAAGAATTACAAAAGTGAACATATAAGTATGTTGATGACTTACTCCTGCTTATTATGAATGTCCATACAATTGGCAATGAAGACATAGTTCCCATGGAGCCTGTTGAAGAAATGTTCACAATTCCTCACTTTCCTCAGGATGTGGTGGCCGTCCTTCGCTCTTCGCGGGAACCGGGCTAATAGAGTGAGCCTGCACATTCCTTCGCAATAATAGTCGAGAAAAACATTCATTTTCTTCCATAAAGGTATTTTCTATTCAAGACTCCTGGTCACAGTGAATTGTTCGAAGGTCGATAGCGTGATTCATTTTACCATTTCCCTTTTAACGCTGGTATTAACATGTTTTCACTTCGTTACTTTCAGAATACTGTGAATTCGAGACGTAATCATTTCAGATATTCATGAAATTGGCTATTAACTTACTGCCATGCGCTAAACCCATTGTATCATGGCTCTTGGAATGAAAATGTCTCCCTCTAAATATATTCATTATGTTATTACAATCTTTTCGTATTCCAAACTATTTATTAATATTTTGTTAATCAAATTCTAATGAATACTAAGAAGGCCTTCCTCAGATTAACAACCCTCTCATTAATGACGATTTATTAAATTTAAACATAAAAAGGAGGCCCTCAAAAGTTGTATCACTGCTCACCTTGGCATTTCTGTATTTGCCTTTGACTATTTTAATTCAGACATAAATCCATTTTAGTCCTGTACCAATATTTTCGCATCTCATCCACAGATCATTAAACTATGATCTTGGCCTTCTTCTTCTGTCTGTCATTCCTGTATCCTTAACCCTCCAAGCTCTTTTAGGAGAAAAGAGAATGGACCCAAATTAGCCTGCCTTAATTGAAAATTTATTATCACGGAGCCCCACGCCACTTTCAAAACATTTCCTCAAATATCCATCAATCCTACCTCGGAGATAACGAAAATGAGGTTCGTTCAAAATTAGATATATATACTTGTCTGTTGCCGCTCTTTAGGTATTTAAGATTAATGATTATTTAATTTGACTGATGTCACGTGTTTGAAGCCAAACGCTTTGTTATTATTATTAATATTTATGTTATCTTACGCTTGCGCAATCTCGTGCCAAATAAACAATTCCTTCTCAGATGGTATTATTGTCCGCAAGTCGAGTAGAAGTTGGGTTAGGTGCTCTCGGCTTGGGCAAGAAGGGGCTTGTCTTCTCGATCAAGGGAGATAATGAGAGGCCGCATTCTTATCAGGATTACGGCGGGGCGGTTCGCGTGACGATAGAACCTTTCGCGCCCAGATTCCCACTCGACTCCGTGATACATCGAGAGATCTTATTGGTGGAGCAAATACCTTAGCGATCCGTCCGAGGCGGTATTTCTACCGAGGTTATTCACTCATCCCCACTCACTCGATTCCCGAAGGAAAATTAACTTAGGTTGAGATCCAATAATTGCAAAACAGGCTTGAAATGATTCATGCTGATTTTGGCTAAATTTCCCAACGCATTGGCACGTTCATATGACCAAATGTTACCATTATTAACGCATTAAATACTCCAAAATTGACAATTTTTCTCAAAAACTTTGGACCTAATATCAACAGGTTGTTATGATATAGAGAGGCGTTACCTAGGAAGATTGAACCTTAACATAGCTGTATGGTATTGAACACTAATGCTGAAAACAGATGACGGAAATGGAAAGCATGTTTAAAGGAGAATCAAAGAGAAGAAGCAAAGCATTCCATAAAAAGAGTTAACATTGATTTTAAATATACTAATCGTGTCCGTCGTCACCGTTATGTGATGGAGTAAGAAATGGATTTGTTTTTAGATTCAACAAGCTAAGAATCGTGAAATTTATTAAATATTTTATGAATCTGAAAACGAATTTCCTTGCAGATCTCCTTAATAAGCACACGGGTAAAAACGCAACTCTCTTTCTCTCCCTCTATCTCTCTCAAAGTAATCATTTCAATGAACACAGAACTGAACAATTCGGGTGTATTTTTAGGAAGAAGTAGGAAAATTAAGTCGCTAAAAATATTTTAATTATTCATATTGAGGTAACTTCATATTTCCCATGTGTTAAGCACTTTTCAATAAAACTTATGTAATATTTTTACTACCTGCATTCAGAGAACTGCTTACTGCTCCTATATATTACTGAAGTTTCCGGGTTTCCTCTAAAACTGTTTTTGTCAGACACAACAGATGAGGTTATCCCCAATGGCGAAAAAAGTTTTTTTTAAGGACAGTACGCTCACAGTCCTGACCCCTGGATTATACATTCTCTATAGACTGGAGTTTTAATGGTATTGGGTAATTTACATCTGGGCGAAACAATAGCAGTAGAATTGCCATGTAGCTACATAATATTGAAACCGTAGATCTGACACTTCGAAAGGAAGACAAAAGAAATTTTACTCATTGGAGCCAGATAATTAAAAGCATGATAATTGTCAGAGATAGTCCTGTACAATTTCTAATATATTTCATACCACAGGGATACGAGTTTTATGGACGTTTAAATTGACAAGTTCATTAACAGCAACAAAAATGGAATAAACCTTAATGAAAAATATTTCAAATTAAATGACTTACATAAAACTTCCCAAGTGCAATTTAACACATTCCTTAGTTGCTTTCTCAAGCAAGCCATTAGGTTACCCAATCATTTACTTAAAGCATGTTTAGGAAATGCATAGTGTGCCACATATTTTGGGGAGGAGCGGAGAAAGGAGATCACCTGGTAGGGAAGAGCTGGAGGTGATTAAAGAAAATTAGCATGTCCTAAGATGTGGAATGTTAATGGTAGAACCAACCCCATTGAGACCACCTGTTTCCTCCGTGTCTGGCGGGAGGCTTTATCCCTGGGTCTTTCTTGCTCTTATTTTGTGCCTAATATTTCAGAAATATTTCATAAAGGCAAGGGTGCAGCTGCGGCAAAACTACTTTTATTGTAACAGGATGGGTGTTGCTGCGCTACCATTAGTAATGGAATTACATACCTCAAGGGGAATTAGCTATTGAGGTTGTACTCATGACCACCGTTTCGACAAACACCCGTTCATTTAATATATATTAGCTCTAGTATTCGCAATGTTTGTTCTTCGTTAATAGCTGTCATCTGACGATGGGAGAGGAGATTAGTCGGGAGGTAAAGTCAGATCGGAAAAAAATTATATAACGAACATTGTTGCAAATGTTATTTCTTATAAATTGTTTCTCTATCAGGAATATTAACCAGTAGAAGAATAAAATCGAATCTACGCCATGGCATTTAATCATGTAGACATTTTATGAAAAATGAAGAGGTTGTACGATTAGATCTGCAGAAAAGAGAGTCTTCAATGCTGATGAGCTCGTTATGACTGAGGACAGGTCAATTGTAAGGAAAAAAGTGGATCCGTTGAGGAGTCGTCACTTTGGAATTTCGGACGCATTCTCGTCTCCGCGCATTAACCCGAATGCGTTTTCGCCGTCTCACGCAGATGCAGAGCGTCGTCGGGATAGAATGGTCACGACCGGGTTGACGATCCTCCCCCATTGAGGACGCGACCTCCTCCACTTGCCTTGATCGGGCTTTCCGTGCATGGCCGGACGGCTGATTGTCGCCCCTCCAACATATGTGCAGACAGCATAATGAATCAGAGCGCTCAGTCTTCCCTTTGTCCGCGCCCGGGACGTGACTTGCCACCATGTCCAATCTGGGCCATCCCTCAATGACAAGTTCTCATCGCAGAACGTTTTTCTCTTCTTTTTTTTTTTCCTGGACGAAACGAGCACTTTAACTTGATCATTCGCTCGAAGTGTTGAGCGTTTGGAATGAAGTATTTAGGAGATAGGATACATCACTAATTCTCATATTTGTGTTCAATGCGTTGAAAAGGTGAAGTTTTATTAGAAGGATTCCTAACATTTCAATCTATGCATAATGAAAAATAGGGAAGCGTATTTGTATTGAATTCATCTGTCCGCCGGATTGTGTTCAAACCTGGCTTTCTTCCGTTTTATCTGAGCAAATGATAAATTATAGAATTGTGGGTAATTTTAAAAAATTTCCTTAATATCCATTATAGGATTGTATCGATCGAAATCTCATTTTAATGGATGAACCTTCCCTAGAACCAGCATCATTTGAACCTTTCAAATTTCTTTTTTTCTTATGTCTGTTGCTTTCCTGCACTTCCAGTTGCCTTAATGATTTCTTTTGTGACAACAGTTAAATTATTCACTGTTTTGTTTGCCTGCTTCTTTACAACGGGTTCCCAAACCACTCATATTCGCTTTGTTTTTCTTTTGTATTTATCTGTTAAAATCCTGACAAAAGAAAAAAATATACTCACAGTAAGAACAGAAGGCGTGAGAAAACATACCTCCTTCTTTGCACTCCCAGCAAAAACCTTAGTCTTTAAGGCTTAACTTCAAATATTTCAATTAAATTAGATTTTTTTCTTAATTCTAGATTAACTCACATTTTCCCCGAATTCCAGATTGAATATTTCTTGCCATTCCAAATTACTCTTGCACATTGCCGTTGAGTACACGAATATTATTTCTCGTTTGATATATATTATGAAGTACTCTTTAGTTGAATAATCTTTCTGATTTTGAATATAGCCCTTTGTAACATTCCTGTTTTTGATTTTGCTTATTGTTTTTGTCCAGTCAAAACTTCAACGTGAGGTTTGTTTTTATTTTCCTACCAAAAATCATACAAAAGTATAAAGTCAGGTAAGCTTATTCATCTTTCTTATGATCGCAAGATAGTCGTGTAAAAGAAAAGACATATTTTCATATTGATGAGAATTGTAGCATCTATCAAGAGTGATTCACTCCTAAATGAAGAGCACGTGGCCTGCGGTATCGAGGGAACCTTCCGCTCCGTAACTACAACATTAGAATCGATATTATTGCGCCGGCTCTTTCATCTCTCAGCACCCTAATACTGCCTATTTTAAAATCAATTAGCCTCTATTTCTAGGCCATTTTACTATTGAATTAAGCGCATATTTATTTTTTGCTTAATATTAGGTGGAGCCAATCCTTGCTAATGTTTCTTATCCACAAAAACATAAAGAAAAAACTTTAGTTTCTAGTTATGAGCCAACCTATACGAACTTAAGACAGAGTGGTCCTTCACGCCACAGGATATTGTTCAAACTTCTCACAAATGCAATATTTGGACATAATGGCCCTTGGGACTATGTATCTAGATAGAACTTTAAATAATATAGACACTACTTCATTCATAGTGCTCCAGAGTCATTCCTTAACTTGTGATAGCATCCTGACTCCTATCTTCAATCAGGAAATTTCCTCAGATCCAGGGAATAACATGTTTTCTATCATAGATCGATCAGTTACATTTAAAGAGTCGTACGATAAATGATACGTTAGTCTATTATTAATGAATTACGGAGTGTATATTCCAAATAATGTGAACATATAAATTTTTAGATCCTTATGTAATTAAGTACACATTGTTAAGGAAAGATTAATAGTTTTTTTTTTGGCCTTACCGGCCTGCTCTATATTTCTATTTATTTATCGTGTTTAATGTTTTTATTTTATTATTGATTCAGTTTTTGTTATTTATCTATAATATTCATTTTATTACATTGTTCAATTTTGAGCCAAATCGCCTAGTTGCGGGAGCTCGTATTTAAATAAATTATAATTATAATAAGGGGCTCAGGTTAGCCATGCGAGTTAAAGCGTTGACCTTTATCTCACATGGTAAACCTAGAGTGGCGAGTTCGATTCTAGCCTGGGCACAGGAAATTATTTAGTGACGAAATTCATTAAATAACGTCCTAAAATCCCACCCTGGCTAGAAAAGGGTCCTAACCTGTAGATAACCCGCCCCGATTAGCCTAAGTTACAAAATGTGGACGTTAATAAATAAATAATAATTATAATAAGACACGCCTATGGTGGTATTATAGCCTGAAGGAAGACTTGGGGGTGCTGGACATCAACAATTACAGTTTGTAAATGTTTGTAATACAGTATTAAATGTAATAAAGATAGTAAAAAAATTAAATTTAGTCTGTTATTCCATCCACTTTTATTTTGCATTTTCAAATAAACGACACCGCCTTGACGTAACATCACTACAAACAAAGTTATAAAACCACGATAATTACTAATATAAATATCATTATCTATCTTTGTCGAAGGAATGAAATACCTTACTTGTAGCTTGAAAATTATTACCCAGCATTCTAGCACTCAGTAACTCATTGCAATGTGTCATTTTTGAGAATTTAAGGCATATTTTGACTACAAACGTTTCTAAATAACTGTTTTAATTAATATTTGAAGCAGTTTCATAAATAAAATTAATTAAGTTTAGTTCGCTTCCTGAGAGATTATAACTAATCACCTAGCTTTGGATGAATTATTGCATTAAGACAGAAGATATTTTTTGATGTCTAAAGCCTTGTAACCTGCAACGCGAATTCCAGCTCTAGTTTCGAATCTAAATGTGTGCAGTTTTTCTTCTTTCTTTTTATCACATCCCACTAGTTATTTATTACCTTTCAAGTTGGGAGCTTAGCAGCAGGTCTTGAAATATCGAAACAGTCGTCTGGAAATATTGGCTCACTTCTCCTTGAGCAGAGAACTAATGAGTTCCAAACTGCTAACTAATCAAGGAATGAAAACCACCACTCAAAACATGTCTCTCTCAATGATAAATTAATCTCAATGGGAGTTAAATCAAGAAAGATACTCCCAAATATTATTTTTTTTTTCTTTTTAATATATTACATTGCAAACTGTTCATGGTAATGTTACAAAGACAGTGACGAAACTGAGCTACTTCATTTTTCATTTATTATTCACCATTAAGTATGAAACAAAGCAATAGAAAATTGGAGGAAATTGTGTAAAGGAAAGGGGCAGGAGGAACCGAAAATTAGAAATATATCCGTTCTATGAGTCGGATCGGAAAATTATACAGAACCAATCTTGTAGCAAATGTCCCGTTTTATAATTGTTGTTTTATACATTTGTTCACTGTGTCGAATTTTAAGCGAGATAGTTGCATTTCGTTTTAATTCTTCTGTGAACCCCCATTCCTACTCATATTATATTAACAATAAGCGGATAAATCACGGAGCGCCTTCATAATGCACTCTTCGACATTTTTTAATTTTAGAATTTTGAGTAATTGATACATGCTAAGCTGATATGATGATTATTTGGGTTTTCGTGCAACATAAAATATAATATCAAGAAGGGATAAAAATAGTTTAAGTAAAGTAGATCATATTATAAATTCAAGACCAATTAACGGACACGAGGGTAACTAGCGAGCAAATAGTTCTATAGCCGAGCTGAACGATGCCTGTAGACATGTTGTGCGGGTTCCCACTATGCGAAAAAAAAATGTACTGGAAAAAAGATAAGAAAATGTAGAAGGGAGCCCTGATTCCGGATTCCAGGAGGCGACATTTCTCCAGAAGTTGTCCAGCTCTCCATGAGTATGTGGCACTTGCTGGACCGTTAACTCCGGCGAACCCCGAGCGACCTTCGCGACTTTTTTTCCGCGACCGACCACGGCGACTTTCATCCTCCAATGACTTCTAATCAAGTCGCCACTTACAGATAGCGGATCTTCTCGGAGGAATGGGTTCACACGAGCTGGGCTTAATAAGACATCTACCCGGAGTTCTAAATCACTCGGTTTGTTGGGTGTCCAGACGTGAAAGGAGCCATTCAAGGCGACCATTGCTCTTATCATTATGAAAACAGATCCCAATCAGCTGGCTTCTTAGGCATTTAAAACTTATTTACTTTGCTTGTAGTCGCCTAGTTCTTTAAACATTTGATTTCAAAAAACATGAAACAATGAATTAACTCTCCTGGATATTTTTTTTGGTAAACAAACAGTACTTATCTGTAAGTAACATAAGGGAAGGAAACATAATTTCGGAATTGTCAACTAACAAGAAAATAATGAAAACCTAAAGAAAGTGAAGAAGAGATAAGAGTGGTTCACTGCTTAACTCATTTGAAGTTTCAGGAGAACGTTTGGTTATGAAGAGCATTAAGCAGAGATTAAATTAGACACTTATTTCTAATAAATGATTAGATAAATATTATAATTTGGTAATTGTTCGACAAATAGTAACTGTTTACATTTTCCTAATGTGTTTATAATTCTACTTTTATATAGTTAGTGTATACGAAAGTATAAACAAAACTATTATTGCTTCTTGTATACAATTAGACTATTAACACCCGTTGATAAAGAACCGATAAAAAAGATGTTACTACTGCCTCTTTAGTTAAATAACTTGAAAATTGAAAATATAGCAGAGTAATTAATTAAATAGTAACTCAAATACTAAGATGACTCAAAACTCGAGGGATAATCAAAGATAATGGAATTATCCGGATTATAATTAAGAATGCTTTGAGAAGAAAAGTTATATAAAATTAGGGAATCGGGTACGTTTTTGAAGGAAATTGATTATGATGTATGCTATAACAATGCGGTAAAATTAAGATAAATTTATTTAATAGACTTTGAATCGCTTAATGGGCTTATTGGGCCTCACAAAATGAGAAAATAATTCCTTATATTTAGGCAATCGGAAGAGTAAGAGATCTACCAAGAGAACTGTACTCTGTGATAACATTGTAATCAAGTTCAAATTTATCTTTTCGAAGGCTCTGGAAATAAAATTAAAAAAAAAAAAAAGGAGAAATGGCGAATCGATTTCCACTATTTCTTGAAGGACTGCTTACTTCTTGGAGTGGAAGAGACGTGACGCGATGCTAGAAAAAATGAATATGAAGCCGTTCAAACCCCGACATAAAAAAAAAAAAAAAGTTGTGTCGTCAGAGCTGACATAAGAAAGCTAAAACACACATCGGGACAAACAGAGCATGTGTTTTGAGGCGGTGTCAACGACACCCTTCCCTTGGAAAAGTCTAGCAACTCACGTACGAGCCGGGAACACGTTCTGGGGAACCTTCGATTCCAAGAGGTTCGTGATGCCAGCGTAAACATCGGACTGAGCCTTCCTAAAGGGAAGATGAGGGAGTCAGCACCGAGGTACCAACACCGTCAAATCAGTTTTCGTACAAATTATATGTTGCGTATGGATTTTGGACAGTTATCCGCATGAGGCTTGCACCAGGATGTACTTCTCCCGTAAGATACCCGGGGGGGGGGGGGGTAACACATCAAACCAAAATCAAACAGAGCATATGTTCGGTAAAACATATTCTGAAAAATAAAAAAAAAAAATCAATAGAAAAGTATCAATTGACATCAATGGAAAATACCTCTAAATCAGTGGTGAATGGTAATTCAGTCTTAGACTCTATAAAGCTATACATTGAGTTGAGACTTTCCTTCAAGTCCTGACACTCATTTTAAATATATAAAAAAAAAAGTTTTGAATTCTTCTGGCAAAACTTCAGAATTTCCAACAATTGTAGTCAGAATCACCAAACCCTCATCAATAAAACTTAGGACTTTCTTCGACAAACTTCATTTAGTCCTCCCAAAAATATGATGTAGGAGTTTTTATATCTCCTACTGCCAGAATGTTAGAGAGGTGTTTCTAAAACCATGAAATGTTGCTGCGTACCCTTCTCTGCAATATCGCCATTTTGATAATTCTTCACTTGATTTGTTGTGTTAATAAAACACATAAATAAATTACATTTCGATTCTGTACCTTAAAATTAGTTCATTTAGCTCTCATTCTTGGATTCCTTCTTTATGTCCTTTCCCATTAAGAAATCGCCCTTTTGGCGTAATCTTAAAACTATTATAACTAGAAAAAAAATGAAACCGGAAGCGACATCAATGCGGCCATGGATGACCAAAATTGTTGATCTACAGAGTTTATACGTCTAACAAATTAATCCAATAGATTTCCGATATATCAGAATACGAAATAACAATTTCTTTTATTTAGTTACAATATTTATAGTTCCCAGCCAACGGATGGATAAACTTTGCTGGATGTTAGAATTTTTTTCTATGTCAGTGACAGTAGCAGTCCGTTAATTTCATTCATATTATTAACATGCCGACGATGTGCCTTTTATTTTATTTTTTTCTTGCCTCCGGATTAACATAATTATGCCATCAGGTTGGAATCGACCTACAAAATATGCATTTTATTGTTGAATAACTGTTTAGGAGACATTTATGTCACATTAAACAGATAAAATTAATATGTATTTAGCCTTGAAATGTACACCTCTAGATTTTTATTAAAATTTATACCTTTAACATCCGTATAAAGTAGCTAATTCCTCACGAGTTGGACCGAAAAGAGTCATGAAGGCAGTTGGTTGCCTCATCGGCTTAACAAATGATGCCGCCAAACAAGGCACAGTGAAAATATGGAAAACGTGATGATAATGATGACCAGCAAATTAGTAATTGATGACCGATGATGTAACCGAAACATTACTCGTATAAGAAACAATTCGGCATTCCATGGTAATTGAAAATAATTATTTCTCTTCTATTTCGCAATATCATCGTCTGCCAAGTAGATTTAACTTCGTTTAAATATTTATTGTCTATCGGTTGCAAAACTTAGCTTTCTGTAAGGTAATAAGCTAAAGCAATTACCATTTAATACGCAAACACAACTGCTGGATTATTACTTATCTCGACTGCTATTTGCTTAGAGATTATTCAAACTGTGATGTTTTGTTTTATACAAAGGTAAGTTTTGTTAAACACACAAGTCTTTAAAATGACTGTAAGGAGCTTGCAATGGTATGCTGATTAAACGAGTTATTATTTCTTCCAACTTATGGACACTATGAACATTTAAAAAGACTCTGCCGGGCAATATATCAAAGCGAAGATATTTGTCATTGTTCAGTTTTAATTTCAGGGCAGGATGAGTTTGTTTGCGTATATTCTTGTACCTGGGAATAGCTTTTGTCCCAAATTACAGATCTGCTTCCACTATGACAATCCACAACTCTGAAATGAAAGAAAATTGTTTACTCAGTCAAAACAGGGTTTCCATGGCGGAATTTTCTATGCCACATTGAGTGTCCAATGTATAACGTATTGAACTACCAATCCAAAAGCCGAATGAATTCTGAACCAATCTACCCTATGAGTTCTTAATGAAGAAAAAGTGGATCTTTAATTATTGATTTCCTAAAGCGTCCACCAAATTCTGGAAAATTTTCTCAACACAATCCAGCCTTCTAGGAGAATCCGTTTTGAATGGGAACTCAGCACAGTATCGCAAATCAGCGCAGAGGGCTCAATTTGCATCTGAGAATTTCTCCTCCTGACTTCCTTTTTTAATTAAACTAAACAACATTCCCATTAAAATCTCATTTCGCTAATTCTCATTGTCTAAACTAAATGAACGGTATCAGAAGAAGACCGCTAGTCAACGGTCAAGAGCTAGGCTAGCTCATCAGTAGGATTCTGAGAACAATAGCTTGATCATTGCCCTAGTGTCGTCGAGTCATCAAAGACAGTATGAATGGAAGTGTCCCCCACCCTCAGGAGTGTTACCAGGAAACCCTACGCTAGGGTTTTCCCTGCCCCGCCGACAGGAAGTGCTGGCGCAACTGTTAGGAGGTGTTTCCTCAAATATCTATGCTTTTATGTTTAACGGCTAAAAGATAACAAAAGATGTCTCTAGCTCGAGAGTCTGAGGGGTTACCCTTACCTTCTCGGAATGGATTATTACAAAAATGGGCCGTGAGAAGATGGATACTTCCAAGATTCGCAATTTTGCGCTACTAAAAGATTGATGTACTTCTGGACGGAACATTTGTGTCCTTTATCATATCCATACCTTGTCAACTGATAAGTTCGTTATTTACCAGAGGCAAGTTTATGGTGGATTGACAGGTTTCTCGCATAATTTAGAAACTGATTTCACAATTATTCCAGAAAGAGCACCGAATACTCGTTATGTATGATAGTATGTTTATTGGGAGAACAATATGTTCGTCGATCAAAAGTTCAATGTCTCAAGGGATCCACGCTTTCAATTTACCTCCAGGCCCCATATACAAAATAATAATATTTGGAGGTCTATTATCCTCAAAATGATCTCAGCTTAATATTGTGCAATGTTAACTCAGATCCATAACTGTGTGGAAACCTCACTAAACATTTTATAATTAAATATATTGTATTTTTGTCATAACTATTCACTTGTATAATTTATTTTTCTATGTCTACACAAATTTCAATTCTCCTGGCTATAGGCTTTCTCATTTGTTGAATAGAAGCATTTTCAATATCTTAATAACAAATCGCATTAACTTTAGGTAGATTTCCCTCACGGGAAATCAGTTATTGAGGTCATACCCATGACGCAATTTCCGAAAAACTTCTTCAAATGTCCAACCATTCCTACCTAGGAGATGACGAAAATGAGGTCCGTTCAAAATTGTATTTATATAGTTCTCAGTTACCGCTCTAGCGGTCGCAATTATTGCTTTATCGTTAACAAACTCGATATATACGCCTTTCATGTAATACTAAAGAACATGTTCTTAAAGAACTAAAATCGGACCAGATGGGGGGAGTGTTTAGGGGAGTGAATTTTGAAAATTCGAAATATCTCCGTTATTATAAGTTGGATAAAAAAAATGTATAGAACCAATGTTATTGGAAATTTAATGTTCTACAATGGAGTAATATACATGTTTTCTTTATCTTCTATATTAATCTAGATAGATATTCTTTCAGATCTAGATATTTTGATTCATTTTTTTATATTTCAACCTTCAGTCAACCCCTACTTTCGACCATACGTCGGATCGAAAAATTGTATTGAAGTAATCTTATTACAAAATAAATTTACAATGAACAGCGTTATATACATTTATTCTCTATCTTGAATATAAACCGAGATATTTGCAGTTTTCAGTCTTCAGCAAACCCCCTACTTCTACTCATGCCACATAAACAATACACTGTTATACAACAAACCACTTTATTGAAGCTTGAATACCAAATACTGTTTTCAAGAGACCTTTATTTTTTTTTGTATTTTTTACTATTTTATTATACTAAAAGTTTTTTACTTCTTTCTGTTACAGAGGAAAGTACGCAGCAGTGCGACGGTGCCGAGAGCTATCTAGCGGCCGTGAGTTTGCCGCTAAAACTCTGAAGAAGAAAAGTAGATCGAAGGAGTCTAGCAGAGATGAGATACTCCATGAAGTGGCTGTCCTCGAAGCATGCAGGCCATGCAGGAGGATCGTCACACTCCACAGGGTATTCGAGTCGCCTTCCGAGATCGTCCTTGTTCTAGAATTGTAAGTACATTTAAACTTTACTAATTTATGCTTTATGAAGTGACGTAATTCAAATTTACAGCTGGGTTTAGCAGACGTTTTAAATAAATATACTGATTAGCAGATTTCCATTAAGGGAAATCAGCTATTGAGGTCGTATTCATGACGCGATTTTCGAAAACCGTCTTCAAATGTCCATCGATTCTACCGAGGAGATGACGAAAATGAGGTCCGTTAAAAACTATATACGTATATTTGTCTGTTAACACTCTAGTGGTCGCAATTTTTGTTTAATCACCACCAAACTCGGTATTTTATCATTTTATGTAAAAAGAAAGATCAAATTCGTTAATGGCTGGAATCGGACCAGGGGGGGGGGTTTAGAGGGGGAATTTCGAAAATTCTAAATATCTCCGTTACTGTACGTCGGATCGAAAAATTGTATAGAACCAATCTTATTGCAAATTAAATTTACTATAAATATTGGTATGTACATTTATTCTCTACCTTAAATATTTACCGAGATATTTGCATTTTTATTGTGTATGCGGTTATTGGACGACATGAGATCGGCTAAAGTCGGTTCTATTCGTTTCAGCCGAAAGCTGTTCTGCCGTTTCCGTAACTGTTCGGCTCTCATATGGAGATTACGCTATTGTACAACTTCACGTGGGAAATCTGCTTAGTTTACGCAGTCCCTGCGTGACGGACTTTTTATTTTTCCAAAGTCGACAGCATTAGAAATACAAAATCGCATTTTCTAACATTAAATCATTTTTCAAAACTTTAGAATTTATAACTTCTGCTAATTCTACTCTACTAACTTATGTTAAAAATCGGTAATTCAGTGTTAAAAAATCAAGTAATGTACGATAATAAGTTATTGTAATGAGTATCGCTAGGGTTAATTTTGGCGATATTTCCTATTTCAGAGCCAGAGGCGGAGAATTGCAGACGGTGCTTGACTCTGACGATGACCTTCCTTCGGAAGCACAAGTCCAGGCGCTTATGCGGCAAATCATCGAAGGAATAACCTACCTGCACAGTATCAACGTTGCACACCTAGACATTAAGGTGAAAACAATTATTAAATAAATTTGATTATATATTTTTTTTTTTAAAAAGAGATAATAGGAAATGGTGATGAATAATACAAGGTTAACAGAATAAATGATTTTATTTGTTATTAGTTCTTATTTGACGTCATTAATAATCATAAGTGCTTCTGAAAGCTAGTCTTGTAGGTGTCCTGCAAGGTAGCTCTATAAGTACATTTCTTTCAATGTTTGCGACTGCCACAATATCTCACTCAGTCGTATTTTAACGTTAAAAAAGTACTAAACTAACTGTGATTTGGAATGTAAAAGTACCGACGGGCGCTTATTCATCTGTATTGAAGTTTAAAACACTGTTCACGTAGCAGTAAGTCGCCGAAATTATAAACATTCAGAATGCAATAACTCAGATAATAGGAAAGGAGTTAATAAACAGATTTTTTTTTTCTTTTGGAGGAATTAATTTATAATTTATTGTCCATATATCTATATCGTAGGACAGGGACGTTAAATTAATCTTAAATCCAAATAGTACTACAAACGTCCAGTTGCCAGGGTCTTGCACAAGCACATATATTTAGTCGTTTTCTCTCAATTGTAACAATCTAATTTGAGGTGGTTTCAATAATCACACTAGGTGTAAAAGAGTGACTTCTGAATAATTCCTTCCGGCCTGGAAAGGTTGTTAATGGAGGCAAAGAGCCGTTCATATTGAACATGACGTTGATTGACTGGCCACTAAAAACTCTAGGAGCGGGGGCAATGGCCGAAGAAGAGAGAGGAAGCAGGAGAGGAAACGCTATGTTCCGAGTGTTAATCAGCTGGACTCGCCACCCACACGCCCATATTGTCAACAATAATATACTATTTATTTTTTGTTATTGATTTTACGTCACTCCATGTTACTAAAACCAAAAAGTTTTTGTTTATTATTATTTACATCCACTTTATGCTACTATGGCTAATCGGGACGGGTTATCTACTGGTTACCACCCTTTTCTGGGTGCCATTTAAAGCCAAAAAGAAAAGGACAGGTTTTCTGAAGATTACCAGCCTTCTCTGGATATTTTCCCTTTAGGCTTTTAATTAATTCTAGAGACAAAATCAATCTGCTCTATTTATTTTGCTGTAATTTAAATCGTATATTTCCCTCCCTTCTGTTGGTATTTATTTCTCATTGAAACGAAAAGCAACACATGCACCTATGCATTTTACTAAAAAAAAAAATATACATAAGCTCCTAGACACTGGAATGGAAAGTCCTGGTGCTACTACAGTTTATGCTCTGGTGTCGAGATCAATATCTAAGCTTTCCCAGGAGGGTTCACTTGATTTTTGTAGTTTTACTTATGAAAGTCAACTACTATAAACGGTTGGATCTCTATCAATGAACAATAAATCTTACGGGGGAGTTTAAAGCACTGCTTTCAAAAACTTAGGTTTTAAAAAAACTGAAAAACTAACTCATGATCATTCAAATCGAAACTTGTTGAATACATTTAAGTAAATGGGTAAAGTGTAGTTTAGTCCCCCCCCCCATACACCATCTTGTTTCGTCATTGTCTAAGGATCCAGCAAATTAGGTGAGTTAAAAAAAATTAAGTTAAAATTAAAATCCCCACCCTCGGTTAAAACCACCGATGGCGTATTTTGGAAATTTTTGAATGCGGTCACTAAAGTCTAAAGTGGTAAAAAAGATGAAGTTAGAAAAACAAAATGGCCGAGGTGGTTATTTTGAAAACTGCGCCACCAAGGGGGGGGGGACTAAACTATACTTTCACCCAGTAAATTACCCTTTAGTGGATTGGCTTCTGAGGTGTTTGAAGCTCAAATACAATGAGGAAAGGCTACTCTCTCATGACCCTCTTATTTACACGCATTAGTATATGTCATAAGAAAATGTAAAAATAAATTAATTTATAAAATGGCTGGTCATAAAACATTAATGTAAATTTGTAGGAAACAATAACCATAAAAAATAAAGTACAATTTAACATGAATATTCAAGCAAAACATATTCCAAACAACAAGGATACAATGTATAGTAGAGGAGGGTGGTGTTGCTCTAGTGGTATCATACAGGACTACAAACTGTGATGGCTCAATTTTTAAATCCATAATTTGTATTAGTAGTACATATAATTAGCTTTATTGCTGTTGGTCAGACCATTTCTTCGGTACAATTTTAATAATCCTACTTTCGATAAAAACATCACAAACCCAAAGCAAGGAATTTCACATGTCCTCCCCAACTAAATTGTGTGGCAGGTTTTAATCTGTCATGGGGCTATTTAGCAAAAGAAACTATTACTGGTTTTGATAGTAAATTCAAATGAGTCTATTAATATGTTTAAAATTAAGGCCTACAAAAAAATTGTTTACTCTTAATTCTTTCAAGTCATCCTTTATGAATACTAATATTCATCCAATATTTAATTTTATTGTTTCAGCCTCAAAATCTGATTCTAATGGGACAGTTTCCTGAGTGTGAAGTCAAACTTTGTGATTTTGGGATCTCTAGGTACCTTAGTGATGGAGCTGATGTTCGGGAAATTCTTGGCACTCCTGACTATGTTGGTATGTATCCATTTCCTTTAATATTTTCAACTATAATATCTTGCTCAAACAACAAAAAAAATGGTTAGTTGGGAACCTAAAAGTAAAAATCATTGTTTAAATTAAAAAATGATATTTATAAAATCATCAGTTAATGTATCATTCTTTACTTTTATTATGCGAACACCCAACTTCCCAACTTTTTTGTTGTGGCAAGATGTAACTGTTAATTACATTTATATTTCAATTGATCTGTTTCACTTGAAGTCAAATATTAACAAATTCCTTTTATTGTTACAGCTCCTGAAGTACTTAATTATGAACCAATCAGCCTCGCAACTGACATGTGGTATGTATTTTCAGTGTTTCCATTATGCAATGTTTTTCTGGGTTTGATATAGTAGTGTAGTCTCAGTTACTTTGGGCTGGTTGATGAAGCCTTTGATTAGGACACAAAAAGTTTATCCAACTCCGTATACACAGAGGATGTGTATAACCATATTGTCAGGGTAGACAAAAATAAATGCCTCTTTGTAATGTTTTTAATTGAATATTACATCTCAAAATTCAAAATTGCTCATAATCAGTAACGTCAGTGTCTCAGAATGGTAAAATACAGCCCTTGAGAAATATAAAAGAAAAGTGATATAGTTCTGAGTTAACTGAGCGCTTTGTGGTCCAGCTGTCCGATTCACTTCACATTTTCGATGTTACCTCAACCCCTTCTTCAGAGGTTCCATCTGTCAGTTGGAGCACTTGAAGAAGGCAGTTGAATTTCTAAAGAAAATTGGTGAAGAAGGAGGAGTGACCAAGTCTGCCAGTTGATTCAGAATGACAACATCCATCAAATTCAGTTTACACCCTAAAAGTAAATAGTGACATCAATTTTGAAAAAAAAACAACAAAAAAGTCAGTTTCTAAACTTTATCAAATCCCAAATGTCTACTCTTATGAAAATTAATTTGATTGTATTTATTATTGTGGTATTTAATTTGAAATATTCATTGTTTTCCTAAAAGGCAAAATATTAAAAATCGTTCAAATCAATTCTTTCCCTTATTAAAGTTACGCTGTGATCCATATTAAAGGATGAAGAGCTAATGATTTTAAACAGCACTAGGAATTATGTAGAGTCATATACGTATTTGGAATCAGTAAAATTTTCTGTCATTTGAGCAGGGTTATGCATGAATTGGAACTCTATTTGTCACTTAAATCAGCAGGTACTTTGTATCATTTTTAAAAACCCTTGCCTCTAATGACTGAAACTTTAACCAATATAAGGATTTAAAATTAGGAAATATGAGGGATTAATATAACAAAACAATATTACAAATTGGTGAAAGAGTTTTTCATCCTTTATTTTTCATTGAAATTCCTAAATTAAAATGGTGCTCATTTTCAAGTTTCAAAATTCTCTGTAATACAATTGGCTGTCAAAATGAACTAGTTCAGTTGCCACTAAATTTGAAAATTGGAATTTGGAGTGTTTGTTCTGGGGTTTGAAATGAATTTTTAAATTCTGCATCAAGTAAGCTCGAGCTCATTACAAAAATCAGTACACATTGTTTTATGTAATATCCAGTCATTGCAAAATCTAATCACTTAAAATACTCCTTCATTTTTCTATTACACTTCTATTTATTTACTAATGGGGCATAGACATAGGAGATAGCCTTTTACTCCTTTAAATAGATTTTTAAAAAATGTATTGATCAAGTCTTTAAAAATCTCCTTTTTCCATAGGTCTGTTGGAGTGTTGCTATACGTTCTACTTACTGGTTGCTCACCTTTTGGCGGTGACACCAAGCAAGAGACATTCTGCAACATATCACAGTGTCGCCTTGACTTCCCTGACGATTTATTTAGTGACATCTCAGAGGAGGCAAAAGACCTCATGACCAAACTTATGGTCAAGTCTCCTAGGTAAGAAATTAGTACATATTAAGATGGTTTTGATTGATAATTTAATTTTAATTCTTTATAAAAATCTTGAAAGTTTATAGTATAGAAAATGGGTCAATCATTTTCTCTCTTTAATAGATTTATATGTGTAATTGAGCTTTGTTAAGCCACAAGGCATTGCTCTTAATCTCTCCTTAGACCTAGAGTCGTGAGTTTGATTCTCACCCAGGCAATAGGAATTTATTTACTCACTAACTCATTAAATGAAATCCTTATTTACTGCAGCTCTTATTATTTTATTTTATCACTGTCACAAGGGAAAGATGGGGCTGTAAACACACATTCTTCCACATTTTATACAAAAACGTATCACATGTATTTCAGTTCTTGGGGTTTCACATCAGTATTTTTTATTATTATTTATTTATTAACGTCCACTTTTTGCAACTTAGGCTAATCGGGACGGGTTATCTACAGGTTACCACCCTTTTCTAGCCAGGGTGGGATTTTAGGACGTTATTTAATGAATTTCGTCACTAAATAATTTCCTTTGCCCAGGCGAGAATTGAACTCGCCACTCTAGGTTTACCATGTGAGATAAAGGTCAACGCTTTAATTCGCATGGCTAACCTGAGCATTAACATCAGTATTTAAAAACCTACTTTTGATTAAACATTAAAACTGTTTTAAAACAGCTTTCATTCAGTTGGAAGCATATTTTAACTATTAAACTTTACCCTATGAAATATCGCTCTTAATATACGGTTTACATATGCAAAATAAATAAAATAGAGCATACACAGTATTGAAATGATTAAAAATAATCCATCAAATTTAAAATACTAATTTAAAATAATGTATTTGCTTCTTGACATTCTTCATAATTAAAAAAATTGCTCTAAAATATAAGATAAAATTTGTTTTAGTAAATTAAAAAGTTTGTTTTAAATACTTCTATGATTTCCTATAATTTATTCCCTAATTTAAATGTTTGCATTTTTTATGAAATACTAATGTAACCTAATGATTTATTTTTTCTTTTCAGTGAAAGGCTGACAGCAGAGCAGTGTAAAAGCCACGCTTGGTTCACTAAAAAGCTTAGCGAACCTTCAGCCTCTTCCACTCTACAAGTTCAAGTGCCATCTTTACCTTCAAGTAAGCCCAGAACACCAGTTCCAGCAAAACGAACTGTATTACCAGAAGTTAAATCTCAACCAGAAGTACGACCTGCGACAAGAACTGAACCACCACCTGTCACAAGAGTCAATGAAGAAAACATTAATAACAATAGTAAACCTACCACTCCCATCAATAATAATAATAGTAATAACAACAATAACAATAGCACTGAAAGAGCTTACCTTAGAGGGCTGAGTGAAGAACGTAGAAAATCCCTTCACTCAAATCTCCAAAGCCTCATGGAGAGGCTTGATAATGAAGAATCACGACCTAAAGAGACAAGGCTGCACAAGAATGAGAGCTTCAAAAGAGCGCATGCTATGCAGACGATGCCCTCCATCAGGTATAGGAACAACATTAATGGAGAACTCGAGCATACTGTGTTCAAGTTCCAAAGAGTTGTTGTTGTCGATGATGATGAAGGACTTCCCCCATCTCCTGTCAGTAGTGCTGACAATTCTAGTATCAGCGACTCTAATAGTGACACTATCAGTGAGATGTCGATAGATTCATCCAGCGACAGGTCTAGTATCATATCGCTTGATGACACTCTTGATTTCCACTATGGGAAAGGCCTTAGGCACTACTCCTCCTGTATGAATGTTTGGGAAGCTGTTAGAAATCAAAAACCAGTCATCAGGTCTGTACCGAAAGAATGCAATGAGTCTTTTATTAGGGCCATGTCAAAGTTCCGAACGGAAGAAAGCAGTGACTCCAGTAAAAACAGGCTTCGCTCACCAGAGGACCGAAGCAGATTTAATGTGTTGAGAACAAATAGATTAAGTTTGCCTCAGCCATCACCCGGGCGGAAAACAATAGGGCTGGAGTTTGTTAGAGAGAGGAATGGTAATCTTGTAGTAATTAGGGAAGTAAAAGCAATTCAGGGCAAGAAATATTCGAGGACAAGTGAACTCAAGTGTGAATCAGTACAATCTCGGATTCGAAAATTGCAACAAATCAAATCTGAACAACTCGAAAACAGCATATTCTGAAAAAAGAGCTTAATTCTAATATTGTAAACATTTCCATGTAAATATAATTGTTATGTAGTTTTTGTATATACCAAATGTTTATATCAAATTTATAATGTGTGCCTATTTCTATTAAGTTATAATCAACATTAATTATTAATACACACTTATTTATCCAATGACCATTATTGGTGATAGGTTAGTAATTTGTATTGTGATTTTTTACTTGGCAGGTAAACTTAATGCTCCAATTACATTAAGCAATAGACAATTCTGAATGTCAAATAATTTTATACAATACTCATTAATTAATAAATGTTCAATTAAATACAGGAAAGCACATTGCTCAAATAAAAGACAATCCCTGTTTTAACTTCAGAAAATCCACTGCTAACAATGTAAAAATAGACTATTTAATAAGATTTAAATTTAGGTTTTATGTTATAATGCTAGTCATTTATTTGTAAATTATTTGTCCTCGATCGATTTGCGAGGGAAGTTAGACAAGTTGATTGTACAGAATATTGTCAGTTATTTATTATATCTTAAGATGTTAATTGTTCTTCCATTTTTATCTATAAAGTCCATTTATTAAACATTAAAAATCAGTATACTCGATATCGAAATATACTTCAATTAAATTATACGATTTTGGCATAGCCACTTAAGTGATATATATTTTTTCATGTAGATTTTGGAATTAACTGTAAATGTTTAAAAAGACAAGGTTCACTCTTAAATTGTGTAGAAAGAATGTTTGTACTTATTTTTATCTTTTCATGTACTTATTTAAAAATTTCATATATCTAGAATTAAGTGTTGCCATATGGACGAATTTTAAATGAAGTGCCAATATTCTTTGTAGCAGAACAGAATTTTAGAGAATGTTTTAGGAATCAAATGACTTAGTTCTGTGATTGAGTAATTTGTTACAAAAGTACTGTTTCATGTATTTTCACAGTTTTTATTATTGTTATCGTAAATTACTTGGTGATAACATTGTAATATATTCTTGCATTGCTCACTTGAAGTTTAGCTTGTCTGAAATAATACTTGTAGATATTTAATGATAAATATAAAACTGAAATTTAACTTGTTTTCTTTCTCGAAATACCTTTTATACTTTTTTTTTTTTTTTTAAATACTTTCTCTTCTAGGTTAAGGTCTCGGCTTGGCTCCAGTGGTGTCAGGCATGCTCTCAAGCTGATAGAGCACTTGGCAGCTCTAAATTTAGAGTACCAAAGCACAGCAGCCCAAGCTTGTGCAAGCCGAGCCCCAACCTTTCATAAATGTTATCATATTTCTTCTTAAGCA
The DNA here is from genome assembly GCA_019009955.1 of Riptortus pedestris. Taxonomy (NCBI): domain Eukaryota; kingdom Metazoa; phylum Arthropoda; class Insecta; order Hemiptera; family Alydidae; genus Riptortus; species Riptortus pedestris. The sequence continues at coordinate 32,375,488 of CM032230.1, read as the reverse complement.
GATTGGAAACTTGTATTGTTGCACTGTTTCACCTGTATAGTAACTGAAATACTACTGTACAAATAAGACTGAAAAACTAATATAAATATGCCCCTATATTTTAATGTTTAAAATGCCAGAACTGGCTGAGTTAAAAATAACTAACCAAAAAAGAAGATCCTTTTACTCATTATTATCCATTATCATGTTTATCTAATATTCAGCTTTGACCTTAAAAAAAAAAAAATGTTAAATTATGACCCGATCACCCACTGCCGGCATTAAGAATTGAATGCCATTATTATTTAGAGTATAATGACAATGACATGATATTAAAAGTATTAGTTTTTATTGGAAGGATATGAGAAAGGTCAAAGACCTCCACTCTTATAAGTCCTTTATTACAGGCAGAGTACTTTCAGAGCAACCTATCTTCATTGCTCTAGTTTGTCCATACTCAAGATCTCCTGGGAGACTGATTATGTTTTATGTATCAAGTTCAAGACTATTAGCAAAATATGATCCATACTATAAATACATCATAAAGGACACACACAGAAGAAGCATGAGATGTGCTGGTAAAAAAACATTTTCATAGAGTTGTAATTATGGTGCAAGTATGGTCTTATTTATTTTAGAGGGGTAACCCATTTTATCTTTGCCTCTCCACATTATTAATGGTTTAATAAATAAATAAAGCATAACCAAATTTCATTGGCTCTACTTTCCTTTAAATTCAAATTTAAAAGCATAAAATAAGTGTACCAGGTGTTTTTTTAGTTTCTCATGTTTGCATTTGAGATTTAAAATCCAATGAGACATTTGGTTAATTATATTTTATTATTTAGGGAATTATTTGTAATGATGCCCACAACTGCACATAATTGATCATGGATTTTCTTCTGGATACAGCTTTTCAATAGCAATTGGTACATCAAGTGGTGCGATTATATTAGTGTAAGAATTCTTCAGGTAATTCACATGAGATTGTAAGTTCCGAATTCTCATTTGAGCTTGGTCAAAATTATCATTTAAATGAGTAATCTGGGCTTGCATCTTCTGCCGAATCTGTAAAATAAATTGATTAAATTGTATTAGAATAATTTATAAAGAAAAGTGTATTGTGGTGACAGCTTTTATATTAAGAGCAACACATATAAATCAGTTTTTTTTATTTAAAATTCCTTAAGTTGTACAATGAACTCACTTCATTTAATATTACAAAGAGAATATGCTGGCTGCTGTCATATAATATGGGCAAACATTTATCTTTATCCAAAAAATTACTTTAATGGGGACAAAATAATAATGCCATTAGTTAACAGTTATTCTGTTTGATAAATATATAATTTTGCTAAACCATCATGTTTATTTTAATGCATAATTAGTGTCTTACACTCTGGTAAAATACTTATTGTAAAAATTGTTAAAAAAATAATTCACTATTAATTGCAGTGACAAAAATTACTTAAAAGCTAGAAATGCCTGTCAAATCAAATGCAATAAGGTGTGAAGGATTCTTATTGAAACCTGCTCTAGTGGGCCAGTCACGATCTCTGGAAAACAGAGATTTCAAGATCCACCAAAACAGGAATTTATTCACTCAATGAAAAATCTATAATAAAACACCTATAACCATCATTATAAAGAATAATCGTAAAGAATGAAGACACAACTTGGGTTGGAAAGACTTACTGATGATGTCACCTCAAGATCTATTTCTCTTGTAATAAGAATATAATGAGAACTTGAACTTTAGATAGGCATGAGATATTAATGAAAATCGCAGTACATTACTTTAAATGAAAATCTCATTTGGGCTAACTGAAGAAAAAAATAGAGGAAGAGTCTTGTGTAAGCCTCCTAGGAGCTACTGAGATCGGGGATGTTTTAAAGAACTAATAAAGTGAGTTTGATTGGACAGATTATAACATATAACTTTCATTTTTCTAAAATTTACCAATATTTTTACTTTAACTAAAACATATATATTATTTATAAAAACTAGTGACAAAAACTCATCCAAATCACTTTATTTCCTTCACTCTACATGTTTTGTGGGCTATTTGATACTCAATAATACTTAACTTTTTCACCAAGACACCGACTAGTGATCATTGTTTTAGCAAACTGTTGAACTTAGTGAAACTGGAATATATTATCATTATACTTACGTCATCTCTGTCTTTTTGGGCAGCCTTAGCTTCAGCTCTAGAAGCGGCTAGTTGCCTTTCAAGAGCAGATATTTGCCCAAGAAGGTCTCTGCGGACTGCTTCACACCTATCCTTGGTACGGGAAACTTGCCGTGCTGATTCCTCCCTCAGTGTCTCCAATTGGCTTTGTAGCTGAAGAGATTCATGAACTTTTTCCTCAAATTTTCTCTCATTTTTAAGAGCCAGCTCTTCTAAACGAGATATTGCAGCCCTAGTTAGGGTTAACATAAATTAATCTTTAATTATAATCTGGAAAATAAGATCTTAACCACAATCAAATAAAATCAGTTGAATTTAAACAAAAGTTTAATGTTTAAAAAAAAATTAATATACTTATAGATTGATATTGAGAGTATATTTAGATGTTCATTGCAGTGCAAGCGGTAAGATTAAGCAAATAATCTTGCCCCTAAAAAATTATGTCTATTGAGCCTGATAAGATTCTACAGAATAGCTGTGAAATATTTTGGTGGGGACATCTAATGCCCAAGGCTTATCAAGTAATAATGTTCATAGGGATGGAAGACAGTATAATGTAGGATATAACAGTGTAATAGGTTAATCATGCAGAAGTGTAATTAATTATTTTCTGTGAGTACAAGGTTATTAGGAGTTTAATTAAAGCCATAGTCCATTGATTGTTGCCCATGTTCCAGTAGCATACAGTAATAATACACTGCCTATTTTCTAAATACAGACAGATTGCTGAAGCAGATAATAGTTTATTTAATTTAAAGTAAGTAGTCATCATCATCATAACCTAAAAGCTACGCCTTGTAGCTAAACTCATTGGGTTCTTCTGGAAACTGATCTTTTCATATTACTATACCCACCGAAATCCATAAGATGTAATGCATTAGTCATAACATTAAAATATTTACTCTATACATATATTTTAGTATATAAGAGAATGTTTTTGGGAGTGAATGACTTTTGAACTGAGATATTCAAAGGAGATTTTCCATCTTCCTTTACAAGTAAAGAAAAGTGTTCTTACTTGTGAAGAGAATGAAATTTTCGTGGAGTAAACCGTTTCATCTTTAAATGTCAATACTTCCCAACCCAAACCTTATTCTCATCTATTTTCTCACTAAACCTATTTTTACCATTCCTTGGTTGATGGGGACAACCCCCTTTTACCATGACAGAAACACATAGCCAGAGTTATTTTTATGTTCTATTCATGTGAAGGTATACAATTTTAAAACTTTTATTAGACTAACAATTGTGCATGACAGTGAATCATTGACTTTCACCAAAGAAAACGGAAGACAAAACTGTTCGAAGGATTGTAGGGCCATACAAGTGGAACATCAGAATTAATTTTTAATTAAAGGATTTGTAGAGCAAATTTAATATTTTATGTGCTATTAAAAAGTACTGAATCCCGAGTTTTGACCAAGAGAGGACATGTTGGAGCTCAGAGTCCGTAACTGGAAAAAACTACTTACGGCAAAACTTTTGCTAGCTTACATATAGCAAGTGCTGCACATAAGTATACAGACAAACTAAAGTCTGTTTCCTTCATGGTATATCAACTATTAATTTTTACACCCCAACCAATTGTTTTTAATCATACCCCCCCCCATGCATCTAAATAACAAAATAGCTCTGTCCTTACTGTAAATTACTCTGACAACAATTTTCCAGTTTCTGAGTCAGAGATTCATCAATAACACGATAAGAAAAATGGAGTTCTGGCTTCTCATATACAACTTATATGAATTACCTAATTAACAATCTCAAAAAAATAAAAAAGCTTACTTCAGTTTAGCATTTTCTGCTTTTGTTTCTTCCATTTTCTTTTCACCATCGGTGAGGTTTCCTTGGAGTGAAGCTTTTTCAGCCTCGCTGACCATCTTGTTTTTATTTATTTCATCAAGTTGTTTTTTCAGTTTTTCTTTCTAAAGATAAATTAAAAATGCATAATAGTTTCGAGTATTGCATAACACAGAAGAAAAGTTTATATTTAAGTTAACATAAAATACATATTTATACCTTCCTTACTTTTATTAAATATTTCAACTTAAATTAGTGATTTGGATGTAGCACCATTATGCCACTTATAGGAACATTTTTTTCAAATATTAAGTGGAATTTTTATAACTATATGAAGCTACATCCATACATGAAGAGAATTCATTAGAAATGGTGTTCTTCATAGAAGTTTTGCATTTTTAAATAAATGAAGGAAAAATCTCAAAACAGTAATTTTTGCAGATATGATTTAACTGTAGTGAAATTCAGCTTTACATGTGTGAACTAATTTTTTTTTCATTTATTTGCAAATATAACCATTAAATAGCCCTTGAAAGTTATTCTTGTTACTATATAAAAGTATTCTGTGAACAGAGTAGACCGTTTCAAAATTAATTGTAGATCTTACTAAACTTTTCTTGAAACGTATTATAGAGTACTTTTTATAATAAAATGTCTACTAAATGTAGTAATAGAATAGTTTAAAATTAGTCAGTTATTTATAACAGAAAAAATAATATTTACCTGTTCATTGGTTGCCTCTAAATTCTTTGACATTATCATAACATTTTTTTCAGCTAATTCTTTCAAATGTAAAGCTTCTTTCAGTTTCTCTTGTGCCTTCTTCAGCATTTCAGGTAATGGAGTCAGTTCTTCAAGTTTAGCTTGAAATTGTGCCTGATAACATGAATGTCATAGTGCGGTCGTTAAATGTTTGTAGTAACATATGCATAAGAAAACCACATGGAAAATTTCATTTACAATGAAGTCCATAAATATCTAAAACTTTGAGCATTCAAATATTTGAATCTAGTGAAGAAGTCTTACAAGTATTATATTTCAATAAACCTTTTTTTTGCTTTCAAAAGATCTTTTGAGTCAATTATAAAATATAATCACAGATGAATGGAAATTTTATTGAAACTCAGCCATGTCTTGCCAGATGAGACAAGCATATATACAGCTGAGATTGAAGCCCTGAAATTTTCGAAAGACAACATACCTAAAACTATGGCCACAGACATCATAATTTGGACTGACTCTCTTAGCTCTTTACATTCATTAAAAGCATATATAGTTCACACCCACGCATCTCAATCCAAAGATTAAACAAAAGAATAACTATGTACTGGTATATGTACCTGGACATACTAACATTAGACAAAGCACAAAAGTAGATGAACTCGCCAAATCAGCTACTCAAAAAAGAACTAATGACACCATATATTGTACAGACCAAGATATTCAAACCCAAGCAAAACATATGGTACTTAATTCATGGTAGACATTTTTGTTTGACACTACTGACAACAAAATTTGAGAACTTAAGCATATACTTTGTGAATGGCCTTCCCCAAAAAGATAATTTAGAAGAGAAGTAGTCTTAACAAGGTTAAGAATTGGCCATTCACAACTGACACACACTTAATGGGAGAATACAAATCCTACTGCCAACACTGTAACTGTAGAATTACAATAAAACATATACTGGCTGCTACCTAAGGACTCACATAGACTTACCTTACACTCTTGACTTGACTTTGTACCCTTACCAACTAAAAACAATGAGATACATTATAAAAAAAGGTCACTAATGTATACATAGATTACTTTACCTTAACCCTCTGAATTTCAAGAGCTACTTGTTCACCAAACCTGTTGCTTTCCATTTCATTTAAATCCAATTGCCGTCGTTGCTCTTCAACTGTTTCCTGTGCCTTTAAGTACTGAAATAAACAAATGAAAAATTCAATTATTAATTGATTGGATAGTTAAAACTACCCAAAAGTCAAAAAATTAACATAAATCTTTGATATCTTTTAGTATATTTTTCATAAATAATCTCATATAATTTTGGTTGTGGGTGTGTGTACGATTGAGTGTGTCAAATACTATTAAAACTAAATTCAAGTTCTTAAATCTGAAATCCCATTTATACTTAGAAGTAAGGGGACATTTTAATGAAGAATTATTTTTTTTTTAAGATGAAACTTCAAACAGTAATTTTTTATGTGCTCCAAATTATTTCATATGATGCCATTTCACGCTATTTATCTCTAGCAGTAGTTTTATTTAATTATAAAATAGTTTAATAATAAAATCGCGTTTGTAAGAGTGGTGGTTTCCTCAAAGCCAAGACAAAAAACACAAATAGCTCAGTAAATGTCACAGTCGCAGAAAATCACTTGAGTAAAATTGGTTTAACTCATTGATGAAAACTAAAAAAAAATAATAAATAAAAAAAATACAAATAACTCCTCCTAACTATTTTTTTATTAAAAGTTTTCCATTGTTCTTATTAAAAGCTGTTCAATTACCTTTTCTCGGTACTCTTCAACTTGCATAATTTGGTCATTCAGTTGTGCTTTTAGTTCTTCAGCTTCTTCACTTGATTCTCTGTACCTTTGTTTTGCCATTATTAGTTGCTGCTCAAGTTCAATCATTTGATCTCTAGTTATTGAAATCTGGAACATAGACATTAAGATATGGAATGCCAGTAACAATTTCCAGATGTTAAGGCTGTGGTTGCACTGGATATTTAAAATGTGAAAGAACTATAATTTGAGAGAGTGATTTGAATAAATCACATTCCACAACCACTATGGGGGTCATCTATTTTTCTATTGAGAGGGAAACTGTAGCAACAATGAATAATACAGGAAAAAAAAAAAGTTATGACAAATCTTTCATGCTATCAAGAATCATTGTCAAAATAGACATTTTTTAGCTGGATACAAGAACATAAACCATTAGATATATATGAGTGAAAATCAAAAATGTCTTCCTCACAGCAATGGATAAATTTATTTTATCATTAAAACCAGCTACATCCCCAGAGAACAATAGTAGCAGTGACAGGTATGAATCTGAAGCTTCAGGAGCGATCTGGCTATTATGGTTCTCCAATTATGGGTGAAAGAACATTTTTTATTCCTATTGCTACTTCTGTTATGGCTATCTAAGGATCACTGTTCCCCAAAAAGCTTTCTAAGAATGGCCACATCCCAAAAGGCTTCCTAAGTAAAATATAGTGTATTAATGTTTACCAATAAAAATATGGTGTTTTCATTATAAAAAAAAAGAAAGTTAAGATGTGAGTGTTGCATAAACTATGCAGATTTTCCACATTCTAGAGTGTGTCAAAATGGTATATTATCTCTCCATCTATACCCTATTTTTCCTACAGTAAGAAGCCTTAGTAATCAGAAATTAAAATGGAAGCTGGACATGAGATAATAAATGAATAACATAATGGGTATAAAAATAGTTAGACAATTTGTGCAGTCCCGTTCGGTTCAAAGATACCATTAAATCTTGAAATTAGTAAGTCAAATTTAAAATATCGATTTTCTGGATACAGCTTAAGTTGTTAAATATTCTTAGAAACAATTTAAATGGTTGAACCTTTTGTTTTTCGGCTTCAGCTGCCCTAAGCCTTTCCAACAGGTCATCAACTTTTGCTTCAGCTTCTTCTGTTTTCTCAATTGAAACCAAAGACTCCCGTTTAGCTCCTTCCAGTTCCACTCTGAGTAAGGAAACTTCTTCCACCTGTAATCATTATTTATGATTTTTGAAAATAACTCATCAATAATTATTATATGAACTTATTTATACTATGAACACAAATTAGATTTCACTTAAAATATAAGTCTGTCATGCAGGTGCTGCTTAAACTATGCAGATTTTCCACAGTCTGGAATGTGACAAACTGGCATATTATCTCTCCATCTATTTCCTATTTCTCCTACAGTAAGAAGCCTTAGTAAACAGGAATTAAAGTGAAGACCGGACATGAGAGTTTTAGTGACAGAAGTACTTCTCTAACTGAAAATCAAATGAATTATTTTATTTTATACTTATAACACAATATACAATTATTTATTCTATTTTGAATTTTTATTTAAGTTCAATTATTCAATAAAAAATAAAACAAATTTTCTAGCTGGAATTATAATTCCTTCCTCTTTCCTATAGGATCAGTTTATTGTCATTTTATATCTTATATAAATGATAACTGATCATCCCTTCTGAAAATTTTAAAATGTATATGTTAATAAATCATTTAGGTCAGCTATAGTTAGTTCAAATGATGAGAGATAAGACTTTCATAATCTTTAGGATGACACACTTTTGCTCCAAAAAGTAGCCCTTGATAGTCAATCGTGTAACGTCATGTTTTCCTAAAAGTAGTTGCACTGTTCATCTATATATATATATATATATATATATATATATATATATATACTCACACACATATGTATGTAGACATGTACACATACATCAATATATCAGCTTTCTGTACTGGTAAGAGGACTGCAATGTCTTCGAGCCATCTTTAGAGATACAGCTCACTCCTTCATATAAAATTCATCAGTATGGGAGTGTCATGATCATCTGAATGGGCTTTGTTGTTCTGCGAGTTCCGCATATATCTATCTCCCTTTGTATTGCAACTGGATTATGACTTGGTTGGAACAGAATGTTTATATAGGTTGTTCCCTTAAAATAGATGAATGGTGGCTGCCGATAGAAATATCAATTATGTTTCAGTGTTGCAACTGGTGACAAGTTGGCTTGGTATAAACTAGACCCTGGAATATCTCATTCTGTATCACACCTGCTTGCTAGATATTATCTGACGGATGATTGGCTCATCCACATAATCAAAGCTGTCAATTAATTATTTTCATTATTTGCCATAAGCATTGGTTTCTTCAGTTTTAGATTGAACCCGTGTTTCCTACATACTAAAAATAATTTTTCTGCCAGTGCTTTCAAATTTTTCCGATTTGGTATAAGCAGGTCAATATTTTAGATTTTTCAATATTTTGGACTTTACTATAATCCCTAACTAGGGTATTTTTTTTCATTTTTGTGAATCCTATTTCCAGAAGTCCTATGTATGACAAGTACTTTTTTAGCAGGGAACGGGGGGAAAATTTTTTAACTAAAATCTAAATTATTAAGAAATTGGCCTAGATTTTACTATACTGGGGCAACTATTGCAACTCAAAACGCTATACACTTGAGAATTTCACCATTTCACCATGATCTTACTGTGTTGCCATAGTATTATTACTTACCTTTAGTTTATAGTCTTGCTGTAACTTGTTATATTGCTCTCTAAGCTCCCGTAGTTGGAGCTGCATCTGAAAACCATTTTCAGCTGGAGGCATTGTTAGCGGGAGCGGGGAACCAGGCTGTGCAATTGCAGGAGCGCTAGTGGATCCTTCTATCTGTTGAATGGGAGAACTAAATATACTACAAAATAAGTAATAATTAAAATTAAAACGACCTGTACTTGGCATTTTGTAGCAAGTAAGCATTTCTCAAATATTTGAATTATTATGCATAAAATGATAACATTATATTCATAAATATTATACATTTGATTAGTTTTTTCCTTCCTTTTCTTTGTTAATACTTCAACTTCTATACTTTAGGCAAATATAACATTTAAATATATATATATTTGTAATTAAAGTACTGCACTTGTTAAAATAATAGTCTATATAATAATCTATAGAATGTTTGTCCTCTTTTTATTAAACAGCAATATCTTTTTAGTTAAGTTCATGAACTTAATGGTAAAAAACAGATAAGAATTTTTGTCTAAAACTAGCCTATACTTTTATAAAGTTCATAATACTCTTATCAATATTGAACAATTGTTGTCAATAATTGATTATAGTTGTAGAACTTTCGAAGTCATCAATTGAACAGTCTCTAACTTGCCAGATTTATGATTAAAATAATAGTCTTTGGCATGTGCTATTAAGTTACTACTGTATCGATGACAGGCTCTACGGAATTGGACTAAATAGAATATTCTGCAATTTATATCATTAATCGACATGCATGCCCCATTAAAGGGTGAGGGGGAAAAAAAACCACCTATACCTTTTGGCCAAGAAATATGATGCTATACTGGTTTATGACACAAGTTTGGTAATTTTATGACTTCATTCCCTGCAATAGGCATGGAGAAAGGAGTACAGACAATATAGCAAATATGAGACAACCACTGATCATGGTATAGAAACTGTAGAGTTTACTGTGCTTAAATCTATTCCCTCTTTAAGGAATACTCTAATGTGCTTAAGCTCAGATGACCAAACTTGGAAACAAATAAACTATGTTTTCATGAGCACCAACCACTACTCTCATGTTTCTCATGCACAAAACTTCTGGGGAGCTAATTCTAGCTCAAGCTACTCCTCTTTGGATTGGATATCTTATCAAATGAAATAATAAATAATACTAACATTATAAAACTCCAAAAATATGCGGGAGAAAGGTAAGGGAGCATGAGAAATGTGATGCATGAGATGCGGTATCAAATTGTGAAGAAAAGAGCACTTTTTTTGATGATAAATATAAGCAGACACTAGAGGAAGGGAAGAAGGCAAACTAAGAATGTTTAAAAAAAAAAAAAAAAACCATAAATTTGCTAACCATATATACAATGCATACTTCAAAGAGAAAAGAAGTGCGAAAGGTGGTTCATATTAAAAAAAAAGTATTGAAGCTAGAAACGTCAAGGAGGTGCAAGATCATTTTCAGACACGAGAGGCGCAGAGTTAACAGTCTGTATAGGGATTAAGTCAGCCCACTGAATTCTGTCTAGTTGAGCAAGGAAGAGTTGGTGGACCAAGTTCTTCAAATATACATTATACTAGGACCCACAAGAGTGAGAGGTAAGGTTATGGAAATTATCCTGTCTTTGGAAAATATTAAAGCCTCAGAGCCATGGGGAAATCTCACAGATAATACATCCATCAGACAAGACTGGAGGTACAAAAAAGTACAATTTCATGAACCATACTGGTCTATCACTATTAGATTATGCACACTATGGGTTATGGAAAGATCACTCTTTTAACCAATCTGACCTCAAATGGAATTTTCTCCAGTCTTATTGGATAGCCTCATGCTGAAAGCAATTGTAAATGAGTCACTCTATGCCTTCGTGACTCTTTCCCTAATTTTTTTTGTCCATAGTCAGGTTTCCCTTTTCACAGAATGAATGACCAGGTGTAGCCTGTAGATACAACAACAGTTTGCAAAGGTGCTACATGAATTTAGTACCTTACACCCAATGTGACCAAAAGTTTCTATATTCTAAATTCACCTTTGTTAATATATTATAAATTATCTATATTATAAATTACCTTTGTTTGTCCCTGTGCAATTGTTGGTGCTGCACACTGAAGGAGCTTTCTCTGTAATTCCAGTGCCCTTCTTTCAGCTTGAACTGAGTCTAACTCCTTCTTGATAGATAGCACCTCTTCTTCCATAGAAGCAACCATTGTTTCCTAAAGTAAAGAAATAAATAAGGCTAACAGAATGTTTGAAAACCAACTTTTCATTGTAGAGAAATCATGATCATGCTACTTACTGGTCTGTGGTAGACTTTTTAGCTTCAGCCATTGATAGTTGCGGATGTCAAGCAATGATGTGACTATTATGTTAAATGACGACAGAATTTGATCAAAATTGTGACTATACTGATTGTGTGATGGGCTCATTTATTAAATGAGAATATTGAAGCTAAGAGTACATGTAAATGTGGGGTTTTTGGTCCAATGTAATTTCATATTACTAAATGCATATTTGGAATACATCTGTTTCAGATGTTTACTCCAAGATATTGATTTCTATTCATAATATAAATAGCTTAAAAATAAGTCTTTCAATTATAAAACCTTATAATAATATTTCAAAGGTTATTATGCATTATTCTTATGAAGGCACACTAGGGGCCGTGTAGCTCTTTTTTTCCATTCATAAATTATGCATATTTTTGTCTTAAAATTTAAAAAATAAACCAATGGTCATAAATATCATCTCAAGATCATTTCATTAATTTCAGAAGTTAGAAATCTAAACTTAAAATCTCATTTTATTTATTGTAGGAATGTTTCTTTCAGATAAAAAAGAAAAAAAATTGAATTGAGTTAATGGTTTTAAATATAATTAAGAACTGTTTAGCTCTGTCATTTATTTTTTTAGGGAATAAATTATGTTTTTAACAATAAAACATATGCTGCATTTATTTGTATATATATACATATGCATTTTTTTATTAGATGAAAAATAAAACAAACAAATTGGCCTAAATCTCACATGGCAATCCTAGAGTGGCGAGTTCGATTCTCGTCTGGGCAAAGGAAATTATTTAGTGACGGAATTCATTAAATAACATCCTAAGGCCCACCCTGGCTAGAAAAGGGTGGTAACCTGTAGATAACCCGTCCAAATTAGCCTTAGATGCAAAAAGTGGACGTTAATAAATAATAATAATAATAACAATAATACTTAACAGTAAAAATGTTTTAATAGAATAAAAATATGTTTTTTATTGTACTATGCTTAGGCTTTGATTAATTATTGTTGGGGCTCGAGTTAGCCATGTGAGTTTAGGTGTTGGTCATAATCTCACATGATAAACCTAGAGTGACAAGTCAAATTCCAGAATGGGCAATAGGAATTTATTTAGTGACAAACTCATTAACTCAAATTCTTAGTGCCACTATAGCTAGTATAGGATTGTAGCCTGTAACCCATCTTGAGCAAATTAGGCGGCTGTCCCTGATTGGAACCCTCCAGAAGGAGGGCAGCTTGTTTTGTTGTTGATATATATATATATATATATATATATATATATATATATATATATATATCTTTAAGATCCATAGCCGGCCTCGAGCGAGACACGAGGGATTTGTGATCAGTTTATACATAGTGAGTGATTAACTTGACATGCAACCCCCATTATCCAGAGTTGTCTCCTCATTCTTTTGTAAAACATTTCTGGAAAATGAAACATTACTTAATATCCATTCTCTTTCTGAGATTCATCATTGTTTGAGGTATAAGTTTGGTTGGAATACTCTACATTTATTGATGAGGAAGTATGCCAATCGCAACTCTAATTTAATTTTTAATGTGACAATACTTTCACTATATTTTTATTTTTGCCTTGGTTAGGTGTGCCCTTTTGAAGATCAAACATTTCAGATTATTCTGACCACTCTAGTGGTAAATTACTAATGGTTCTCCACATTTAAACAACAGGCTCATAAAACATACAAAATATGACTATATATTGATCTGGTAGAACCATTGTGGCACGGATCAGTGTGATAAAAGAATTTGTCTGATGAAACATGAATTACAGCTCAGTAAAAATAAAGTATATGAGATTGCCAAGATTGACCTGAGAGTTGGACAATACTGTCACTGTATAGGAATAAATGTTTCCATTTTACATCAATTAATTATCTGAAAGGAGTAATAATAAAAAATAGTAATGTGAAAGGAGGTGCTCAAGCTACATAGATACAATGATCAGATGCTTCTATACCCTACAAAAAGCTTCAATTCAATCACCTCTCTCAAATGGCAAAATTAATGATATAAAAAACAGTTGTCAGACCTGTGGGCTTGTATGTCACTGAAAAATGGAATGATTTGTTATTTTGTCTGGCCAAAAGAAAATCCTACTATTCTATTAAAACAGAGCCTTGAGGGAGAAAAAATGAAGAAGTATAGATGGTGAAGTAGTGGTTTCATGGACTAGAGGACAATATGGAAGAAGCCTGACTGCAAATCATGAGGAATAGTTAAAATTATGGAGGAAGAGGTCCAGAACTGTCAAGGTCTAGTATGTTGATATTGATCCTTTAACAAAATTTTGTTAAATTTCATGTATTATACCTACTTATTGTTTATTTAGATAGTTATACTCAATGTATGTTTCCAAGTTATGTTATGTTATATTATGTTAAAAGTAAATAATATACCATATCTCGAGTGGAAGCATCTCCTGCAACCCCAAGGCCAGGATAAGGGAGACCCATCTCTCTATAGACATCAAGCCTGCAGGCTGGTTGGCTTGAACCCAGGAATCTCTTGCACATAGGCTGCCCTGCTTGCTGTGGTGCCTGAAACATAAATGAGCATATATAGTTGTTATTGTAAAATTATTTAATGAAGTGGCCATTAAAAATCACACTTTGTGGTATTATAACATTTTTCAGTCCAACTCATAAGAACGATATTTTGTGAAATCCCTCCCCTCTAAACGGCCCTTATTCCTGATTTGACTTCAGCCATTAAGAACTATGAACTTTGATGAATATCAGGTATCGTATGTATATATCAAACAAACATTTTTAATTTAAGAACATAAAATGTTAAATGATGACTTCACACTACTTATTTACTAGAAACTCACATAGAAAAACTCCAATGAAAACAATATTTGGTATTTAAGTTTTGAATAAAGTGGTTCATGGTATTACAGCTTATTGTGAATATGGCAAAGGTAGGAGTGGGGTTTACTAAAGTCTGAAAACGAAAAATGCAAATAAGTCTGTTAATATCCAAGATATTAAGACTTATATCAAGATATTTATTTAATGTATCAAGATTTATAGTAAATTGCATTTGCAATAAGATTTAGTCTATAAAATTTTTCGCTCCGTCATATAATAAAAAGATTCTCGCAGATAACTACTTCCCTCGCACTCGTCTGATTTCAGCCATTAACGAACTTGATTTTTAGTTTTGTATAAAATGTTTAAATATCAAGTTTGGTAATGATCAAACAAAAAATGAGACTGAAAGAGCTTTAACAAACACAGACACACTCATACGGACATACATACATAAATATATATATATTTAAACAAACAAAGTAAGCTGCCCTCATTCTGAGGGTACGTTTATCTATATGGTCAGCCTCCTAATCTGCCAGTTTCTTGGTCATATTTTTTTTTTTTAATTTTGTTTATATGTTATATGGAAATTTGGAATCTTATATATTAAATAGTGCAAAATTGGGAGGTATCTCAGGTTATATTTCATCTTTATTTTTTATATAATTGATGATTGATAATTCTAATCGAAGATTTTAGTATTAGTGTTGATAAGTCCTTCAGTTCATCTTTTGTCTTTTGTTTTAATATCTTCCTATTTTTTGATGGAGGACTCCTCTTGAGCCGAACAATAGTCACTTAACTGCCCAGTCTTGGATTTTATATCTTTCTGAGAAATAGAGGCAACATGTTTCGTAGATGGTTGTAATATGCATTTTAATTGTCAAGTATAAATATAGAATTTTGACAATCACAAACAACAGATCATCTTTTCCCTCCCATAACTAGTCTCTGTTAATTCTATAGAACTCTTATTGCATGGATGTTAATAACAATGGGTTTATGATATTAAAAAAAAATTCTGAACCGATGACTTTTTGGAAAGCATCTAAAAGTAACGTTAAAAAGTAGAAATTTTTATGTAGTTTCAACTCCAATTGTTGTTCTTGATATATTGTGCTTAAATTTCTGCAACTTATAGTGGTTAAGTTTTCTTAATACTCAGGGTTGTTGACTAGAGGTTATGTTATGCAGTTTTAATATCTTTTATGTAGTTGCGTTATTTATTAATATCTTCATTGTGCTATTGAGTCTAATCGGGTTGGGCTATCTACAGGTTACCACCCTTTTCTAGTCAGGATAACACTGAGGATTTTCTTTAGTGAGTCCATCGCTAAATGAATTCCTTTTATCCACATGGGAATTAAGCCCATGACTCTTGGCTTACAATATATCTTCTAAAGGGAATTATATTTTTTATTTTATTTGAACTGATATAATTACAATTTTAGTTTTGTTTTCATTACACTTTACACTCGAGATAAGGAGTGGCGAACCCAAATAATAATGCAGGGCACTTTGGAAGTCAACTTAACTTTGCAGACCACAAATAACATTTAACAGTGAAACATAGACCTGTAATATTAAATGTATGTGTGGCATGAGTTCGCAAAATATAATGAATCTTGGGGGCGAGAAAAATGTTCAAGATGTCCATGAGTTGGCCACCCTTGCTTGCGATGAACAACTTCAAGAACCAGATCTAATAATCTTTTTAATGCTAGTTATAGACAGGTGAACCAACTATGATACACATGTATCTACAGAGTGGTTTAATCAATTTTAATAAAGTTACATTGATAAATAATACAAATTTAAGTGTAAAGGATTATTTTTTTTGTGACATAGAGATGGAAAAAACTGGGACTGAACGGCTCATCAATATAGATCCTTTAATTAAGCGCCCGGGATTCAATAAGTAACTTACTCTTTAGCGGTGGGGGAGAATTTTCTTAGAAATGATATGGAATATATTAGCTAAGTTAAATCAATTTTATATAGAGAGAATTTCATATTATCATCTTTATTAATAGGTTTGGAATTATCGGAATGAAGGAAAATTTTTTAGAACCATTACTATAGAGCATGATCTATTTCCAACAAATGGACTTCAATCAATTTTTTTGTGGCTATGTAAGTACTCAGTTGATAAGCATTACGATTATGAATTTGGCTTATTGGGCTGCTAAAGTGTGGTTAAAATCTGAAATATCTCATATTTCTAGTAGAAAAAAGTTGCTGCCCATCCTAGCCACTTGCCCTATTATTAATTATTAATACTATAAAACTGTTTACTTGTTCTAAATGTGACTTCAAAAATATTGTCTGTGAGTAGGATCTGAGAATAAAATCGTTTGGTCTTCCTATAGATGCCAGACAAGTAGCAACTCACAAAGCCTGAACATTCACTGCTACATTTTTGCAAATGGCTCCAAGAGACCAATAACCCAAGCACAACAATGTGTCTCCAATGCCAGTCTCCAAATCTCGTTTCTCAAAACTCAGTCATCCGAAGCTCTCCTCCATCATTGATATGATGACATTCAAACCACGTTACCATATTCAAAGCTGCCTTTACCTAATTAAAAACATTTACAAGAGATAAATCTCGGAGAACTCAAAGCTAAAGCTATTTGTAAGCCAATGTCTCATCCTCCATAATGGTTCTCTCTGATTAGTCTGTACCGGTTTTCTTTTCCTGCCTGAATCTCTTATATTTTTAATTAGTCTAATCCAAAACAAATCTTGGATTTCATATTGTTTATTGAAAAAGGATCTAATTTTTAATATTCCTGACATCCTTGTGACACAATTTTGATCACCAAAGTTATTTAAATGAAAGAAAGCTGAAGGGAAAGGGATCCAACATTATTATTCCTGGCTTTATTTTGTATTTATTAGATTACATAATACACCTTCATGTAAAATGCTTGACTATCAGTTAATTAAATTAATTAAAACTGAGAAACTATTTTTATCAATGTCTTACTTAATAATTACCAAGTAAGGAAATTGACAGAATCTTTGCACAAAATGTTTGCTGTCCATTTCATATACATATTAATTTGTTCCTACCAATCCTGGATTTCAAAATCAAATAAAATATCCTTAGATGCAAATTTATACTTCAGCATAATAATAAATAATAACGGTTGTATTTAATCTAATAGAGGTAAAACAATCATATTTTTATAAGCTGTGCTTTATTTTAGAATGAAAAGGGTGGATATGAAACCAAAGGAAATTGTGTATGGAGCACTGAAAACGTGGCTGAATGCAATTCAAAAATCAATTTGTTTTATGATTAGGCATGTTTTTAAATTTTGGACAATTGATGGGTACCGTTTCAGTATTCTGAATTGGGCTTGGCAAGGGAAGATCCATTTGCCGGTAAAGGTCAAGCTTACAAACCGGAACTTTTCCAAGCGTCATCTTGCATAAAGGCTTCTCAGGAAACTGCACAAAATACACAAACCAATTAGAGAAAGTAAGATACACCATTTTATCTCGTTAGAAAATTAAAGTTATGATTAATGTTGCCTCACAAAAGCTCGACCAGCTTATTAACAAAACTAGATATGATACAAAGAGGTAGAGTTGAAATGTCCAGTGGGATACAAACAAAAATACATGGTTTGAATGTCAGCTATGTTCACAAACTTTTCTGTAGCAGTACGATTTAGAAGTTTTATGCTCTAAAAGCTTTTACTAATCAATCTCCCCCTACCCTCTTCTTCAGCTTCGATTGGAAAATCTTGAATACAAAACTAACCACCTTGCTTCCTCTGGTATAAAATTTAGTTGAGGGAAAATAACTGTAAATCTTCATACTTCTCCTTATTGTTTCTAGACAGCGGTTTTCATTAATCATTTTAAACACTTCAATTTCCCTGATTAATCTACACCATCTAGTTCTCTTAGCCTCTAACATCTTTAAAAAATACACATAATTCACATGACAAAGTTTTCCATGATCGTTCAATGGTGTGGAATTAAGAGTCCTCAAGAGCTAACAATGATTTCATGAAGAATGATGGCAATTTTACTCCCTGTTGGGCAATATTTTTTTCAGGGCCCAAATGATGGTACCAAAATATTAAAACAGAAATAGAATTGGAAATAGAAGAGCTTCAGAACCATCCTGCCTAGTCGTAACACATAATATTATCATGTGTGTAAGTGTGTGATGGTGTAGGGGGGGGGGTGAGGGGCAAGTGTTTGTATAACCAAAAATAATAAGTTCAGCATACGAATTGTATATATTATATTACTTATTCGTTTGGAGGTAAAGAAGTGTTCGTTTACAGAATTTAGAAGTTGGGGGTTGAACAGATTTTAAAAAAATTGGAAAGAATTGATTGTATATATTCATATATAATAGAAGAATAAATATTATTATTATTATTTATTAACGTCCACTATTTGCGAAGAAGGCTAATTGGGACGAGTTATCTAAAGGTTACCACCCTCTTCTAGCCAGGGTGGGACTAAGGATTTTATTTAATGAATTCCGTCACTAAATAAATTCCTCTACCCAGGCAGGAATCATACTCGCCACTCTAGGTTTACCATGTGAGATTAAGGCTAATGCTTTAACTCACATTGCTAACCTGAGCCCCAAAGAATAAATAGCACTATTCTCTTTTGAAAGAAGTAAAAGAAGAAGTGTACACTTAAAACACAAGTTATAAAACACAATAAATTAAATAATAAATATTTAAAAATATGAAAATTATATGAATTCTATTAACCATGTAATTTTATTACCAAGATAAGCCTAACTGTCATCACCAACTGTAATTGGTTTGTTTCCTACAACTTTTCCTTGATTAAACAATATTGCCATCTAATTGATAACACACATTATACCTTTAAATTCATTATAATTTATCTGTTAGTTCAGTAATAACGAGTAGTCATTAAGTTTACTCCCCAAAATAAAATCCTTTCCTTACCTTTGGAAGTCCTGTTGGGGTTGCTATTTTTTTCTTCAATTCAGTATTTTCTGTACAGAGATTCTTGTTTTCAGCTTGAAGTTGGAGAAGTTTCTTTTGCATTTCTTCTGGGGTAAGGTTTTCAATCGGCCTTTTAAACAAAAACAAAGGACTCAAGTAAATAGTAAGTAGAGTCTATTTCATATATGTGTGTGTATATATATATATATATATATATATATATATATATTCAAGGAGACCCGAGCAGAATGTTGACCATAACTCCATGTGAAAACTGAAGGTCATACCTATAAGCCATTTAAACATGATATATTGATGTAACATTTTTCAATTATTTTAGCTTGTATTTCCCTGTGAATTGAAAAAAATCGGCCAAATGAGGTTCATAAATAAATCGTGTTTGGCAGCAGCTAAATTAAGAGGCTTATTATCTTGTAATAAGGTCTAGAGTAAGGTTAGCATATGCTACAATTTTACATCTATCATCAGCCACCATTAACTTGCTCAAATTCAAACTATCAAAAACCGTCATATGAGAAAACATTTTATCAGCTGTAGTAATTATTATAAAATTGAAAAAAAATTAAAACTTTGAATTTAGAAAAAAAATGTTTAAATTATTTTTGACTGGAACAAAAGTTTAGTTTTACAAAATCTCAATAATGGCTAGTGGTGTTGGAATTGGAAATTTGGAGTGGGAAATCAACCACAAAATGAGTGGTATTGGATTCCAAAGAAAATAAGGCAATACTAGGCATATGAAAACTACTAATTAGGGTTTTTATCAAGTTCATTTAGAAGTTCACTTTTTTTACTTGCTTATCATTCAAATATCTGAAAGGAATAGTGACACGACTAATAATATTAAAGAGCTCTATGAATAACATCTTCAATACTATCTTGGCTAGAAAAGAATGGTATGTTATTCAGGTCATCCTTATTCACTTGGACTTTAATAAATAAAAATAATACCTAAATTGGATATTGTTAATAATTGTAAGGGCCTGGTACTATTATATCATTCATGACACTCCAAGGAAGGAAAGCTCCTACTAATTTATAAATGACAAAAACATGCATTCACATATATGGTAAAAAATTATAGACTCGACTTTTGTGTACGCTGCAATAGAGAGTACACAAATGTCATGGAAGGTCCGGAGCACCTCAGTGCCATGAAACTTAACAATTATAATGAATAAACTCTTGACAAAGGAAACTTGAAGTCCCTAATGGTATCAATGAGAAGGGATCTAAGAAAAAAAGAAGCCATTAATGAGTTGTGTGCCAAAGTTAGAGGTTATGATAAGCTGATGCAATCCTTTCTGTTTTCTTTAAATTATTTTGTTGATGAAAAATAAAAGAAGTTGAAATGTACATAAATTATTTGAATCAATTTTTGTTATGTTGTAATTAAATTTATCTTCAAACCAATTTAAAAATTAAATAGAATAATAAAATTGCATACCTGTCGTCTGTCACTCCTTGGCCTAGTGGACCTCCCAGTCCTCCCATCATACCCTCTGAAGTGGCAGTTTGAGGCGCGGCTTGGAACTGTGCTGGTTGAGTCATCATACCTCCTTGTCCCATATTTTGCTGTCTTGTCATCATTCCTTGAGGTGCCATCATTCCCTGAGGTCTCATCATCATTCCTTGAGGGCCCATCATTCCTTGGGGTCTCATCATCCCTTGGGGCCCCATCATTCCTTGTGGGCCCATCATTCCTTGTGGGCCCATCATTCCTTGTGGGCCCATCATTCCTCGTGGCCCCATCATTCCTTGTGGACCCATCATTCCTTGTGGCATCATCATTCCTTGTGGTCTCATCATTCCTTGAGATCCCATCATTCCCTGTGGACCCATCATCCTCTGCTGACCCATAATCCAGGGTTGTCCTGGGGCTCCTGGCTGGGCACCAAAATTGGGCTGACCTCTTAAACCCATTTGTCCTGACATAGGAGGTGGCTGCCCTGGCATCCCTTGATTAAATTGAGGCCCGCCCGGCTGAGGACCACCAGGTCTAGGAGCAAATCCTCTACTCGAAGGATCTGCTGTCAATGGTCCTCGCTGATCAGTACAGGGGCCTGCAGGACCCTGAGGACGCCCTGGAAGTTGTTGGAAAACGGGTCTCTTTGCACCTTTCTTGTCAATTGGATCACATACAATAATTTTAGGTATTTGGCTTTGGGAGTCATTTCCACAGATAATAACTTTTGGTAGATGTGGGGTTTTCAGTTCCTTAACTGCTTTGCATGGATCAGCAAATATTCCATACTCTTTGCATTGGAAGGGTGGTCCCAGTACAGAACTACTTACACCTGGGAGACCTAATAAATCTTGAATACGTTTTGATACAGTTTCCAATTCTGATAGCTGTTCCATTAACTCTTGCTGTTTTGCTTGAATTTCAAGAGCATCTTGCTCAGTTAAATTCTCTTTCTAGAAAAACAAATGCAATGTAAAAAGGGCATAACTTGTTTATATATATAAAATACATAGAAGTCATAAATTATATTAAGTAAATTAATCAATGTTCTTTATGGTACTCTACACAAATTATGTTTGCTTCATTGTACAAGTGTGATTCAAAAAACTATGTTTTTTATAATTTTATTTTTATAAACATATTTTTTACTATCAAACACCAATTCTTCAAAAAATTATCAATCATTTTAGCAGATTCCCTTATTCCTGTTTACATTGACCTTAGTACAGAAAAAATGAAGAATAGATTATGTTAGGTTAGCACATGGGAAATCAACAATTTATGAAGGCCCAGGATGGATTTTTTTTAATTACACAAAAAACAATCTTTGAACCAAATGTTCGATTCCTCTAGCATGATGGAACTTTTGAGCCAAAAAAAAAAACAACACTTTACATCCATTTTGCACTTTAAAGAAGTGATGAAAATATCTATCATAGATGAAGTGTGCTATGGACCAGAACAGATGGTAATCCGATAGTGGAAGTTTCATTTACAATTCTCAAATTTTTGTAGTGGTAATATTCGATGTGTGGGGTCTTGCTCTGCCTTCCTAAAAAAAAAGAATTTGCTTCCTATTCACCAGTGGTGGGTAACTTTCGGCTTGAGTTATATGTAAGTTGTGTAGAATAAAACTTTGAGGTAATTGCTTGCCATTCAAAGACAAACTTAATGTGGACTATATCCTCAGATACCTATTATACAGAGATCACAATTTATATTTTACTTTTTATTTTCCAAATTGCTGACTTCTTGGGGGTACGGTGAGCTGGTTGCCCATGTTTAACCCACTGATTTTGGTTATTAGAATTTTAAAAAAAAAACACTTACTTTTTAATCACAAACTAAAATTTGATTAATAATGTCAAGTGATTTTTCCAGAAGATATTTTGAAATTTTCAATTTTGTTGGTCGTGCGTGTGTACCATTATGTGGGTGTGCTTATATGCGAGTATATGGTTATTAAGTTTTTAAGTTTAATTGATAATATGTTTCCAGTTATTCCATTAATAGTTTCATGTCAGATAGTGTAATGATGTTCTATTTTATCTGCAGTTTACCATCATTTAGATTTTCTAAGAGTATTAGTGATGCAATTTATGACTATGTTTTAATGAGTATTTATTTATGTACAATATTCTTTGCAAAATAGTTAACAAAAAATGTTCATCGTGAGATTTAGACAGTTATTGTGAAGTTGTAAAAGTTAAATAATATTTATATTAATATTATTGAACTTTTACATGTTAAAATATTTCTTTGTTACTATAATAATAAAAAATCCTTGTCTCTTTAATAGAGTTTTAAAATTTATTTTCATTAATTGAATTAACTTTTTTAAATCATAGGAAGATAAAAGTTTAAAAAAGTCTTTGTTAACTAAATGATTCCAAACAACCAAAAGGAAATTTTAGCCAGCATTCTGTTTCCTGATTGGGTTGAGTTATTACACCATAAATAAATGTTTGTTTAACAATTTATTAAGACAAGAAAAGCTTATGCATTAGGATGGCCATTTTCGAATCATCGAATTTTAAATATTTTATTTTTCATTTGCTTCTACTTTAATTGAAAGAATTATTACTAAAAAAAAAAGGAATGAATTACCTGAGTGAGTTCAGCGATAGCTTCTCTGAGGTGTTCAACAAGGCTGGCTGTTTTCTGAGCTTTTGCATCTGCTTCTCCAAGCTCCTTCAGGACAGCCTCATCCTTAAGTGGAAAACTACTGGCTGATTCCTGTAAAAATATCAGAGTATTTTTTAGCTCCATCTACTCTTTATTATCCCCCCATGTATGATCAATTAATTTTATTGGAGAGAGTAAAAATAAATTTTATAAAAACATATTTTCTTTTCTAAACTATATAGTAAATAGTAAAAATACTCCATTTGGGATTGGGCCCATTCTGTAGAATAATAAACTCTAACAAAGGAAGTTAGTTGACAATTTTGAATTTTTGGCCATCTTGCAAAGATATAATAAAAAGAAGCTTTAAGCACAGAACAAATAAAAAATATTTCGAGTCAAGAAAGCAGTTATCCATTACTCCTATGATTGTTTTAAGGCTATTTTTTTTGTCTCATTTTCTCAAGGAGGTTTTAATAATTAAATATTTTAATTTAACATCCTTGTATTAAGTAAAGGAAGGAATAGTATTTGTGAAAATAATTATTAAAATATTACTCAAACTTTTATTATTTATTAAAATTATTAGTCAGACTTCCCGTGAATTGGAATCAAACAAAGAATATCCTCACCCGTTGCTGGCAAATATATATACTAGTTTATCAGGTTCTACTATTTTACCAAAACTCAATGGACATAAATACATTTTGTTCAATCCTCTTCTTCACAATTGGATAAAATTCAAATTTATAAGCTCTCCCCAAGTAATCAATTAGTTATTAAAAAGGAAAAAAAAAAGAGAAAGGGAATTATGTATAGAAACAAAAATATTACCAGAGGAGCAGACGGCTGCGGAGCGAGTCCCTCTGCGGCAAGTGGAATAGCTGGTACAGGTGTTTCTAATAATAAATTCATTATCAAATAATTAAATAAATAAAATTATCTACATGGTACATCTACTATTATCTTATATATCAATACTTTCTTTCAGTAGTCATTTCAATAGGACATTGCGGAGAGCATGCATCATAGAAAATAAATTACCTTAAAATATTTATTTTACACTTTGTATGAATTTGAAAAATCCCCTAGTAGGAGAGGTACATGGTGTTATTTTCTAAAACTTTTTATAAATGTCTAACTCTCCTTCCTTAAGGTAATGGAAATTAAGTTAAAATTTATATTATAGGTTGGATTGAAAAAATTATCATTATTATAATATTGTTGCGAAAATGAAATACATTAAAAATTAAACAGAGATAGTCACATTTGGGGAGTACAGGGGAGATCAAAGGGGTGCCGCCATATGGTCGCACCGTCCTAGGGAGACTTCAAAGAGTCTAGAGAATTGTTCTTTGATGTTGCTGCTTTTCTATAAATAGCGTAAAGCTCAGCTGACAGTTTAGTTTGTTCTCAGCTGTCTTCAAGTGATGATCAGTGCTACAGTGCGGCATTATTTGCAGTGCGATAAAGTGTTTTTATGTGAAGAACAGTGTTGTGCCATGACTCTGTAGGTAACATTATAGTGCCTGTTTAAGACAGTGCAGTGCCATGTTTTTGTGAACTTCAGTGACCGTGAGTGAATTATTGGACTGTGTAATCTGAAGAACAGTGAAGCTATCAGTGTATACTGTGAGAAGCAATTAAGAATAATTAACCAAGTGTGTATTGCATTGTTAAATAAATTGTGCAGTGATAAAAACTGTGAAGCTTCTGTGTGTTTAATTTTGCAATCCAAAAGAACTCCAATAAACAACGTTTATTACTGATTTTGTAATAAACGTAACAATATACAGTTTTGATTCTTCTCATGTTTTCTAATTTGAATATTAACTGAGTTATTTGTAGTTTTGCATCTTCATTATGAAATTTTTATTTTAAACTATTATTTTACTAATAGTAATATTTAAAATTATTTAAGTTTTAATTTCAATTATTTTCATCCAGTGTTCTTACGAAGAATAGAATATAAGATGTCATCACATGTAAGTTATTCAGAAAATGGGAAATTTCGATCAGTTAATGCAGCCTTTTTTGTCACTCCTTTATATATGCTTGTGCATCCATTTTTTAAAATCAATTTATGTTCCGAGTCATGTGAATGGGTTATCTCAAGAGTTTTTCTGACTAGTGGGCGAATAAGAATCTCATACATCCTATTTTGAAATATACTGTTCCATAGTAATGAAAAATCAATACGACTTGAAATTATTAATGGATAATTAATTATTTCTAGATTATTCTCATTAACAGAAAAGGTAAAAATATATTAACAGGGGGGAAATCTATATAATATTCCAATGAACATAAAAACTTAATTTTAAGGAAAAAAGTATAAGGGGTTGAAACAAAAATTATTTGGAAAAGTAAAATAAAATAGAAAATTATTATTACTCTGACTTTCCCATGAATTTGAATTAAACAAAAAAAATTCCTTATCTCTGAAAACACACTCCTGAGAAATTCATAATAGAACTTACATTTTGGATTCCATCAGACCATTATTGAATAGATAGGTTAAGATTTTAATGTAACATTTTGTAATTTCTTGTATTAATTGGAAGAAATTCAAAAATTATTACCATCAACTAATTCCTGAGGTATTTCTTCTTCAAGAGGAACAGGCTCAGTTACAATAGTTTCTTCTGGCTCTGGTTCTGGTTCAGGTTCTGGTACTGCCTATAATAGAAAAAAAATTCATAATGCCTTATACTTTTTGAAATTTGAATATTACAACCAGGAGACTGAAGTATTAGTGCAATTCCTTATTATTTTTATTGAAGTTTGGCAATGGAATTTTGATATATCCCCTCCACAAGTTCCTCCATCATATCTGATAAATGCTTCCAATGATAACGTATAAGTTAAAATGACAGTGTACTTCATCAATGCACATAAGAAAAAACATTGATCACTGGACTTGAATTGGCTGTGAATGACTACTGCTCACTTAAATGGTTCAAAAAACTCATTTTTAAGACAGCATCCAACATATGCTTCCCTGCCCAATGATGGTGTCTAATTTTCACAGCCTGGAACACCAAGAAGAAATATAAATATTTCTTCACTTTCCAAGTTACATAAGAAACTCTTTTAGCAAATGTAACACATCTAAAGGCAAATACCTATTCACCGACCCTGCTAACTCTGTTTTGTCTTCATTTTTGGGTTTTATTTCTATTATAATAGAAGGATAATTGCAGATGATATTCTGCTCATTTTCAGCCATACCTCACCTGATATATATAATAAACATTTAACCAATACCACAATTGATAAGTCTCAGGTAAGAAAATAAAGGCTCCACTCCTTCACTGTTGTTTATGCTATGCGACAGAACACTTTCAGAGCATAAGCTCCATCATCAGTACCCTCTTCACAAGGATGTTACTGGAACCAAGGATTCCCTGTTCTAGGGATTGACTGGGAGTCACAAGGCATCCTTGGTATGCCTTCCAACCTTCCAACTTTTTGAAATGATAGTTGCCTTTTCCCAATCAGTCTTGTTTTCATCCATCCAGATTGGTTGTATAACACATTAATAATAACAAACTTTGAAATAACACCATTTTTTAAACTAAATCATATTATATAATCTAGAGGGAACACAAACCTCAATGTCAGGTTGTTCTTCAGGTGGTGGTGCTTCTCCTTCTAAAATAGAAACAAATTAGAAATATCAAAACATATTTCAGAAAAGATTCATATATAATAAAGTTAGTGAAAGAAGATTGGACAAAAAAAAAAAAAAATCAGACCTTTAAAGCTAGCATAGATTGAATTAGAAAAAAATCACAATTATACTCATACTTACCATCTGTAGCTTCTTCTTCTACCTGCAAAATAACAAGTCATTACAAAAAAAAAGCTTATAAATTAATATGAGTTCTAAGGATATTATACACGCAATTATTTGAACCAAAATTATCTCTTGAACCATAATTACCTTTTCTTCATCAGCCATGTTTCTTTTCTAGCTCCTGAAACATTAGAAAATATAATTGATTAAAAATATTTGGATAACTTCAAGCAGTAGGTTCAATTAATAAGAGGGCAAATTTATTTATCGATGGATTTGGTAAATACAATACCTAGTCCCATGCTCTCTCTAAAAAAAACTGGAAACTTTATAACCCATCAGTTATGAAGTGGTTATTCTACAAAGTGGGTGTTAATCATTTATCAGACATCAATTGCAGTTAGACTATTAACAGTCAGAATTCAATAAACCAATTTTTTTTTTTTTTTTTTTTTTTTTTTTTGTGAGGATCAGTAAATAAAACAACTTTTTTTCCTTCATAGATGTTATTGTAATTCTGCCCTATATATTTTCTGATATAATACCATCTAAAATGGAAATGGCACTTCTTCAGGAGCCATTTCCATTTGGCTACAAAGTACTTGAACAATTTACTTCCGTCGAAACAAAGCATCTACACTGGTATGTGAGGAGGTCGTTAACATGTATAATTGAAAACTTTAAATATTTAATTGAATTGAAACATTTATTTTAGGCACAAAGATCTGTAATTGGAGCAGTCATTGTTAAGTAATAGGAGATATGAGTCATTGTCAGATAAACTATGCTTATTTGATTATTTTAGGCCATTATGACTAGCCCCATTTTCATTATATCATCATAGAAAAATAAGAGTTATTGTCAAAAGACGATGGGGTCATTACCTGACGAATCATTTGCAAATGATTTGCCATATCATTTGGACTAGCCCTATTTTCATCATTAGAAAATATGAGTCTTACGGCTGATTTTAACATTGATAATCAACCAGCTGTTCCTAATTTACATTATTAACTGCCAATTTTCTGCTATTGCAGATTGTAAGTTCCATGAAGTTCTCCCTAAGGTCACCTAGCCAACTGCAGTGTTCCATTCTTATTATTTGGTGGTGGGAGGGGGGGGGGGGTGAGGGCTCCAGGATATCATGTATACTGTCTTAATGCTCTTGTAAAACTCAAGAGTTTCTAGTTCAATTCCTGCATGCCTGGTATAAACATCCTCATTAGCCTTTTTTTAGTGTTAATGTAGTTAATTATTTTTAGAAGAATAATTATTGGTAAAATGAAAAATCATGTAATAAAGTTCACATTGTTTGATTAATCTCAAAGGTGATTTTACAATTATTTATAATACTCTTATTTTGGAAATAAATAATGCAATAGTATTTAGTATAGTATTCTGATCTGTATGGCAAAGAAGTGCAAGGTTATAAAGTCATTTTGAACAAATAAATAAATATATATTCATAAGTAATTTTATAACAAGAGAAATAAAATAGTTAAATAGCCTTAATATACTTATTAACTAGCAAGCAGCTTACTTACCAAATAAAAAGTAAACTATTTTTTTGTTTAAGGTTATGCTATTTTCAATTTACAACATGTGAATATTTTAAGTAAAGTGCCAAGCTTATTTAAAATGAATTTCCAAAGAAGTAATAATAGTAAAACTAATTATTATAGCTTTATTACATCACTAAAGTCTTCATTATTCAAAAAAGTAGATATATATTCAAAAAAAGATATTAATAAATTATAATTTAATCAATAAATCAAACAGTAAGTTTTATACTAATGGCGGATTTCAATTTTGCACAATTTTTGTACAAACCTTATTTTCATTATGAGTTAAATTTAGCTTTTGTTGTTTTAGTAATAATGCTGGATGTAGTCTTTCTAAAATTCAAGTGTCTTTTCTATACATGTAGTTATTTTAATTGGACAAATTAAATATGGGAGCTTAATTCCAGAATGACCCAGTTACCGGTTATTTTATTCCCAGATTTCACTTAAAGGAGCTCGATTTTTGAAACATTTCTTCACATGTCCACCAGTTCTGCTTAGGAGATGGTGAAAATGAGGTTTATATATATATATATATATATATATATATATATAGATATATATATATATATATTCCTGCCAATGGGGTGAGCAGATGTGAAATACTACTCATCATAATAAGGTACACTCTTAAATTGTTCATCTTTTGAGAAAAAAAAGAAAGAAAGAAAGCCACCCCGACTGATAAGTATTCAAAGAGGTGACCTCCAATTCATCAGACTCTTCAATGAGGAGTGCAGATGTACTTGCTAACCAGAAAAATTAATTCAGGATCCTACTGGTCACTTTGGGAAGAACAGAAATCAACCAGAGGTGGAAGATATAGAAAAGATGGCTATGAGCTATGTTGCCTGTATTTTTCACAAAAATATAACATTGAAAACTGGGCAGTGAAGTGGCTACTGTTTGGCTTAAGAGGAGCCCTCTATCAAGAAATAGCCATGACATTAAAAGAATATGGTCTGACAAAATTAGAATTGGAAGATCTGTCAATTGTAATCATGAAATCCTCGATTTGGATTGTGAATTATCATTTATATAAGAAATATATAAATATAATATTGAAGTTACACTCTCAACTGAGATACCTGCCAAACTTAGGGCACTTAAAATACCAACTTTTCATATAATATATAAATACAATTTTTAAAAAGTATTACCAATAAACTGGCAGAATTGGAGGCTGACCATACAGGTACCAGAAAGAGGGTAGCTTATTTTGTTTGTAATGCACACACGCACCCACCAATCCACACATATACATATACACGCACACCCGCACACACACAAAAAACTATCAACGCTCAAAATTATTGATTGATCATTAAACTCTATTTATAAGTGTTCCATGTTAAGCTGAAGATCAAGTTCATTGTCAGCTGAAATAGGACTGGGGAGGCGGGAGGGGCTTAGAGTGGGATAATATTAAAAAATTCAAAATATCTCCATTACTATGAGTCGGATTGAAAAATATAGTATAGCTACTTTACCAACCTTGTTGTATATTTAGTTTTCTATAAATGTTGTTCTACATACGTTTTATCCATGTTGATCATTAACTGAGATTATTGAATGTTTTCATTTTCACCCTTCAGTAGACCACCCACTTTTAGTCTTTTCATTTAATGAATATATCATGAAATATCTCATTACAAGGTGAAATACCAAATATTGTTTTCAATAGATCTTTACTAGATGAGATACATGCAAATACCTTGTGTGATGATATCATTAATTTTGATTTTATTTCTTGATTAAAAAATGTTTATTTGTTTTATACATTCTATACTCAATGTTTAACCGTTTCATACAACATTAAAGATCATATTTGTTAATTCCTGAAATCGGATAAGGTATAAGGGGGGGGGGGCATATAGAGGAATTTGGAAATTCAAAATATCTCTGTTATTATTAGTCAGATTGACAAATATTATAGAACCAAACCTGTTAAACTATTGGCTTTCTAAAATTGTATACATTTTTTTGTAACTCAAATATTAAGTGAGTTATTCATACTTTCTTGTTTTCAGCCTCCAGTAAACCCCACTTCTAATCATCGGATTATTATTTAGAAATAGAGAATATATAGTGAGATAAGATCAGTAGTGTCATATCACCATGTGAGAAATCTGCTTAGTTAACACAGCTCTTTTGTGATAGACGTTTTTAACCTAGGCTTCACAGCACTGACAAGCTCAACAAATGCTTGCAAGGCCCAATAGCAGTTATAATAATAACAATATACCAATAATGGGATCCTTTCTGATTTTTGTCAGCAGATTATTTGACCATTATACTCTACATTAAAATTGCTTTAAAAAACAATCACCCTTATTTCATCATGGACTTCAATACTAAAGTATATGATTTTATTTGTTGTTACTACTGATATTACATTCTTCTTTTTTCCTTTTATTTTAAATTAAAATCAGCAGTGAAATATTTACTGACAAAAATCAAAAATATCCCAGTAATGCATACTTTGTAAGTACATTTGTTCAATAGATTGATTTACTTATGGTAGGTTGATTCCATTGTCTGATTGATAGAATTTTTTGCATTAATTAATTGAACTCTTTGATGGTTCTTGTAAGAAAGTGCTGGGTTCAGGAGGCTCAGTTAATGCCTACAGTACTCGCTAAGACGCTGACCGCGGTTTTCAATAAATAATTTCTAAGGACGAAACAATGTTACTGCAGGTAGGTTTATGCAGTAAAAAATGGAAAACAAGTTGTGGGGAATAGTTCCATATTAAGCATTGTTGGAAATTTTGGTTAACTATATATTCATTCAGTAGGAAACTATGGATATTCCCGGAGATCAGGTTCATGAGTCTTTGGTAGGATGTAAAAGTGTTTTTAAGGGCTAAGAGAAGAATATTGTTAAAAAGGTTTTACTTTTACTTTATTGTAATTAGCTTATGTATATGTTTATTTTTGTACATTCTT
Source organism: Riptortus pedestris (assembly GCA_019009955.1). NCBI lineage: Eukaryota > Metazoa > Arthropoda > Insecta > Hemiptera > Alydidae > Riptortus > Riptortus pedestris. The sequence continues at coordinate 32,343,721 of CM032230.1, read as the reverse complement.
GATTTATTTTTATTTTTCCAATTTCAATTAATGAAAGCAAAATTTTGTATTTAATTTAATTAATTTTATTTTTCACTTACATCTTTATTTTTTATTATTCATATTTAGTTCCAAAAATAGTATATTCATTAGATTTTTATTTTAACTTAGTTATTCTATTTATATTTTATTTTAACTCATAAACTTAACAATTTATTCTGTCTGTCCATAATGGACATAGCTTCATTATTTACTTACAGGGTCACATCAATTAATGTTATCATTACTCTTCTTGCCACACTACAGCCTTACATCATAACTTCACACTACTCTTTCTCCACACTACTCTCCCTAATTTGCCTTCCAATCCTTCACTTGTCCTCCTAGTTGACTCATTTCCAGATGAAGGCAGCTGTCAGTATGTCTGATCCACAGCTATTTTTTTAAGTCCCTTTTGACATTTTGTATCTACTTCAAAAAAATATCCTTCATAAAGAACACATACATACACCCTTACAACTGTTCACCATAGTCCTATTAGCAGATTTCCCTTAAGGAAAATCAGCTTCTCGAGATGCATTTTAAAAACATTTCTTGAAATGTCCATTATCGATTCTACCCAGGAGATAAAAAAAATGAGGTCTGTTCAAAACTATATATAGTAAGTAGTAGTGTATAACTAGTGGTTGCAATTTATGTTTAATCGTTAAGCAAAACTAAAGATCAACTTTGTTAATCACTGAAATAGGGCTGAGAAGGGGGGTTTTAGGTGGGCCGATTAAAAAAATATATAGAATTAATCTTGTTGTAAATTTAATTTCCTATACCTGTAGTTCTACACACCTTTTATGTATTTTGATTATTAATGGAGGTATATGGATTTTTAAGTATTCAGACCTCAGTAAACTCCCACTTCTACTCATCTCATATTAATGTTAAGATGATATATCATGAATTTTTCAATTCCAAGCTAAAGTATAAAATATAGGGTTGATTTTTCTTCTACTATGTCAGATATATTCAATTATGTTCAGTGTGACGTCAGCAATTAAGATTTTATGTTCTATATTACATTTTTCACAATAAATATTATATCTGTAAATGGGTAAAATCAAAACATGGGGAGGGGTGGGGGTAAAAGGGAGGAACATCAAAATTTCCTAATATCTCAGTTATTATGAAAATATCATATAAAACCAATTTACTATAAATTTTGTTCTATGCATTTTTTATGGATCTCAAACATTAACTGATATATTTGAATTTTTTAGTAATCAGTCTCAGTAAACCTTCATTTCTACACATGCGATTTTCACTTTGAGTAACTGAGTCACCTCATATCCAGCTAGCATTTTGATTCCTGTTTGAATAGGCTTGTTATAATGGGAGAAATAGAGAACAGATGGCGAATTAAGATCATCTACACATTACATACCAGCTTGTGGGAAATCTGCTAAGTTTACACTACCCCTGTGTGATGAATTTTTGTGTACTTGCAAGAAGGAAAATACAGATTCTGGGGGGGGGGGGGGAGAGAAGACAATAGACTATCTTTTTATAGATCTCACTAAATAAAAGCATTAGTTCGATCCTGGCTAGAAACGACTGGTTGCCTGTAGATTACCCCATCCTGATTAGCCTCAGTAGGATAAAGTGGATGTTAATAAATGTCATCTTAATTATTTGTCTTTGTATTCTTCTTCTCATTAGTGGTGTTTGTATGTGTGTAAGCATGCACTTGTTTTAATCTGTCAATTAACCCTTTCCACTCCAATGTCGAGTGTCACTCGACACTGATTTTGTTCCACTAGCTCCACTGTCGAGTGATACTCGACATGGTGTAATACCTCTTTTTGCGGAAAATTTTAAAACAGGAGGGATTTAGGGAAAACACTAAAAGTAAAAAAACGTAATTTTAGCATGGAGCTGGTGGAATAAAAACAAAAACAGCCTTGGAGTGGAAAGGGTTAATGATCAAGTGGCCATAGCGAAACTCCATATTAAAATATTTTATATAAACTAGTATTTATGTTTGTTAATGGCCAAATTTGGACAATGAGTGGAACAGACAGAGTTAGAACATTGGTAAATGTAAAATTATAAATATTATCGTTAACATGTCTCAGATCAAAAAATGTTACATCCTGTTAATAATGTAATGTCCCCTAAATTCTAGGCCAAATATAAACAGATTTATTTTTTTTCTACATTTTTAGTGTTTCCAACTCCTACTCAAGTGATTTTCTTTTAAACTATAACTTATAATTCAAGTCAAGGTTTAAATTTCAAGTCTTCTTTTTTACAAAGGGTGAAATAGAGAATAGAAAATGAGGTGATCTCAGCTGTGTTGCTCTGTTACTGCCATAGCAATCGCAATTCTTATTTCTCTCATTTTTTATACTCGCTATATAAGCGTTTCATACAGAACTAAAGGTTGGTTTGTTAATGCCTGAAATTAAACCAGTGGGAGGGGGGAGGGTTTACAGGGGGAGAAGATTGAAAATTGGAAATAAGTTTTGAAATAAATGCAAATAGGTGTGAAAGTGGAAAGTCTGCTTAGTTAACGCTACCTCTGCATTATGGACTTTTATAATCTGAATTGTTGAGAACTGTTTTCTTCTTGTCCATTATGAATATACTTAAGGATTATAAATATTCTGCATAATTTTGCTATGTATATAGTATTATGGCCAGAATATTTATTATGATATTAGAGTATTGCAGCTGAACCAGTCCTGATTTGGGTATAGGCCTGTTTATTTAAATCCATAGTGAGTAAGGATTTTGTCAAACCTTACTTTTTATTATTATTATTATTATTATTTATTAACGTCCACTTGTTGCAACTGAGGCTAATTGGGACGGGTTATCTACAGGTTACCACTCTTTTCTACCCAGGCTGGGACTAAGGATTTTATTTAATGAATTCTGTAACTAAATAAATTCCTATTGCCCAGGCAGAAATTGAACTCGCCACTCTAAGTATACCATGTGAGATTAAGGCTAACGCTTTAACTCACATTGCTAACCTGAGCCCCTAAACCTTATTTAAAACTGAAGTTAACTAACTCCCTCACTAGTTCAGAGAATGTAAATTATTCTAACTTTCAAATTACTTCACACTAATGATTAACAGGAATTTTAAGCATTAATGGTGTAATAATAGCTTAGAAAAAAAAATAATAATGAGCATGAGAGCTGTAACTTAGAATGAAGATCTAATTTGAAAAAAGTCTGTCACGCAGGGTTTACAATAGAGAAATCTGACTATCTAACAACAGTACTAGTAAGGAATCTCTAAACCTATTCACGAGGGACGAGGGACGAACAGCTATGGAAATGGCCGCACTAGCTCTCGACGGAAAGTCCCGAACATAGCCGACTCTTGCCGACCACACACATAATACAAATGCAAATATCTCGGTTAATATTCAAGATACAGAATAAATGTATAGAACATTATTTATAGTAAATTTACTTTGCAATAAGATTGATTCTATACGATTTTTCGATCAGACGCAAAATAACGGAGATATTTTGAATTTTCAAAAATCCCCCCTCTAAACTCCCCCTCCCACTGATCCGATTTCTGCCATTAACGAACTTGATCTTCCTTTTTCCATAAAACGATTACATTCTGAGTTTGGTAACGATCAAACAAAAATTGCGACCGCTAGAGAGTTAACAGACAAATATATATATATATATATATATATATATATATATATATATATATATATATTTATATATAATTTTGAATGGACCTCATTTACATCATCTCCTGGGAGGATCGATGGACATTTGAAGAAATGTTTCGAAACTCGCGTCATGAGTACAACCTCAATAGCTGATTTCCCTTAAGGGAAATCTGCTAAAACACCTTGGTTTTGTTTATTTTTTTAATTCAGTGATTGCAAGGATTCATATAGCACTATTTTCCTAAAACAAACATTATTCCAAGTTCTATGTTTGGTACCTAGTTTTTGACTAATTGTTGTTTCTCAAGCATTTTAACTGTATTTTTTAGATGATCACATCCATCAATGGGACTCTAAATTCAGAATTATTTGTTATTCTCATAAACTGTTAGTAGTGTTATTTAAGAAAACCTATTAGATTGGATTAAAATGCACAACTTATTATAGTTTGTAGCAATATAATTGTAATTAGAATTGAATTGTTGTATAACATTTATTTCATGTTCAAGTGATACGTGTTATGTTCTGTCAATTTTTTTTTAATTCAAAGTGCTTATGAATAAAAACAAATGAATAAAAAAATCCTTGAAGTTCTGACACAACAACATTCTTTATTTGACAATTCCTGAACATGATATGTATTAGTTTCAATAGATCACACATACTCACTGTGATATCACTTGATTTCTTATAATCCATTTTAAAAATGTGCTTTCTCCTGTCTTTGAGATATGTATAACATTTACACAAACTATATGGCAATAACAACAAACATTTAACACAAGCATCTGAATTAATATTTATTTTATGGTCTTAAATATAACAACAAAATCATTTTAATACAAACAAATTTGGATAGATTTTTACACAAAAATATATAATTATGTACATTTTGACATTACTTCCATTTTAAAAATAGATAACAAAATATCACATAAATTCTTTAATATAAAAATGAATCACTTAGACATCAAAGCACATAACTCCAAAAATTTTCAAATTTTATTAAAATAAAATGTAGTTAAATAAAGTATGTGGCTTATACTGTGAATGAACAAGTATTTTACTATCAAAATTTCCTAAATTATGGGAATATTATAATAGAATTTTTTTTTTCAAAAAAATTCAAAAACAATCTTACTCCTTTGAGATATGAACATGTTTATTTTTTTTAGTTGAAGTTTTTTTTGTTTGTGTGTATTCATGTATACTACATACATTTTACGTTTATTGACTTCACAGAGTTTCAGAAATTTTTAATTTGAAAGTGAAATTTCCCTAAAGAGGTGCATTTCAATACATTATTTTCTCTAAGGGCGGCTAACTTTCTACTTGCATGAATACAATGTAAAATGTGTATCCTCAATAAATGTTCCATTATTTTCCTTGATATATAAGTCTGTAGAACTACAGTTTATGAGAAAGAAAATACCAATCCTGGATTATGTAGGGTTGTAAGTGTGAAGCAAGTGGTCATTGAGAGAGGATTGGATACTCATAACAGGCATGTGATGGGATAGCAAGGATAATTTCTACAGATAGCAGGGAGCAGGAGCAGGTGTGTTTATTCCAACACAAGGGATGAGGAAGGCTTTACAAATAAGAAGGTATACTGCTATTTTCCAGTTTGAAGCATCAGGTCTTGCTAAAGGCATGGGTATATCTACTACTCTCCTATGTAAGCTGAAGGTAAAATAGGTGCAAGTTCAATCGCCACCAGTGGAGAACATTATTTCATGAATTCGCTACCAGAGCATGCTAACATCACAGGACTCATTAGCAACTAGCTATTAGGAGGAGGCTAATGAGTGTATACATCTTCCTCTCAGCCCTCCCCGTCTCCAATTATAATGAGGCCCGCCAGTCTTATGGAGACTACTCATTCCAGGTCCTCCTTGGTTAAAGGGGGGTTGTACTTCGATTTGATCATTAATCTATGTAAAACCAGGTTGCTAAAAACCTGCAAGGTCAACAATCTCAAACAAAAAAGAGAAAATACATATATACATATATATTCTCATATAGTCAAGCCACTAATTAGACATTGATATCTTAAGCAGGGAATTCATGCCTGATAGAAGGATGGCGAAAGGAATTAGAAAGGATTGATGGAATAAGCTAACATTTAGGGATCTAGATTCCAGGGCAGACTAAAGAGTATGTAATGAGCAACTTTTGTGATCTTAAGCCAGTAGTGGCATCAAGTAAAATTATCACTAAAAAATATTCTTCTTCTCATTTCATAGAGAATATCAAATACAGCACAAATGATCTAATCAGTGGAATGTCCAAGCAACTTAAAACTGTTTTGAGAGAATTGACAGGCATTTATGTTAAGTCAATTTTATTTTATTTTTTTAATGTAATCAGTATAGTTCCTTACTATCAAAACACTAGTATTAATTACGATTACTTTAACAACTATTTTAAGTTTTGTTTTCCACAAGACTTATGTCACAACCATAATCTAAATTGTCCTTATTCCATAATAACAAAATGTTAATGCTTTTATAACATCATTTTTGGAGTTAGTTGCTTAACAGCTACATATAAAAAGAAATTTGAGACAATCTCAAAATAACAAAATAATAATAAATTAAACAAAATACTTTCCTTAAAATATTTTAAAACAATATCTTATATATCTACATTAACTTTTTATTTACAAATATTGTGGCATGGACCATGTAATACTACTTTTCCACCATTATTTTGGAATGGACTGTATTATATTTCATACGAAATTTATTAATCATTATATTTTAAATTGTGTGGCAATTTTCTTGGCAGGATTATTTAAAATGTAATCATCGGTATAATTTAAAAATTATAATTAGCAGTTATATAATTCATAAATTTTAAAATAGTTTCAAACAGCAATTGGCAGTATAATAAAGGAGTCCTACCATATAAAGAGCAAAACCATTGAAGGTCTTTCAAATAAAAGCTTTATTGAGAAATGAAAATTATTGGCTCAACAGCCTGTAAAGGCCAGGATTAACCATACAGCTTTTATCGGAAGTTAAGTGGCCAGCTCAATGCATCCCTGCTGGTAGCATAAAAGACAGAAGCCTGCGTCAACTTTATTTAAGAAGTTACTAAATTGCCTTACAACACTGAGTGGGCTCAGGTTAAAGGGTAGTCGTCTAACTTTAAAGCCCATAAGATGAAAGATAAAAAATATGTAATAATATTTAGTATACTATCCTCGGGTTTGAAACAGGCACCCAGAGTCAAAAGCATTACTACTAGACGATGCCTGTCTCCTTCATCTTTATGTCTCAATGAAATGATTAAAATTATTATATCTACCCAGAAAATGTAATTCATTTATTTTTCTTTGGGTATCAGCAATTTATTTATAGATACTTTGCGCTCAATTTTAAAAGCAGAGTAATTTAAAGTATTATAAGCTTTTTATGATTTCCATACAATAAAATGAACGCCATATGAATAATTAAATTATATTCAATGTTTGGTAGTTCTTCTTAAAATAATTTGCATGAATACTCTCAAATGAATTCTTCATACTAAGAACTTTCCAACAGTGCCTGTCTAAAATAAATAGCTGTTATTTGGAAACTAACATATTTCGGTCACTTCAAATCCTTATTTAGTAAAAATAAAAATAAACTGATCAAGATCAACATCAGTGGTTTGCACCCTTTATTGAAATAATTTTGGCTTCTAGACTAATTCATTCTTACTGTATATTGCACTGAAGGCACTGAATTATAATTTATAAAATTATTGTTTTTTAAAGAGGTGATGTGAATATTGCCAAATAAAAATAGCTAACAGAAAACAAAATAAAAGAGAATTTACAAAAAAAAAAGTCATTTATTCGTACTACGATATGAGATAACAAAGATATTCTAAAAAGCATTCTTTTATTTTTAATGTAATCATTTTTCCTTTGAGAAACTTCCATGTTACTTAGAATTATAAAGTAAAACAACTGGAAATTTTTACTTTTAGTATACCTGAAATAAATAAGTTTTGAATATTTATATTTTAAGTATTTGATTTATGAATAAGAAATAAGTGTATATAATAAATCAGTTGCAAACATTCTTTGCTTTTTAAAAGTATCTATGAAAAAGTATTGTAAATAATTTAAAATTTAATTATCATTTATATATTCCAAGAAAGACAAAATTGACTTTTTCATTTTCAATATACTAATTGTGCTACAGTAAAAATAAAATATATAAATATATTTATAAATGCAAACATTTTTTTGAGTTTTTTGTAAACGGAAATATATCGTACAATATAAATAAAAAATCATATGCTATGTTAGTTCTAAGATAGAAATAACATTATACATCATTTTTATTTACCATTTTAACAATTTATGCTCTCGGAGTTGTTTTTTTTTAAAGTTTGAATTCATTAACAATTTTAATAATACATTAAGTTAAGAATTAAATACTAAATGTCCAATAACACAGCCAATTAAGAAAATTATAATAATTATGTGTTTCTTTATTTGGTAAGTTGAAATAGGACTTACATAGATTAAAAATGAATGAAATTTGCTGAAGAAAACAAAAACAAAACAATAAAAGTATTCACATTAGAAGTTGCCTAATTTGTTAGTTTTTCGCTAATTAAATTATATCAATATTTCTTTAAAGAATCAAATAGTAATTATCCTTTTACAGATCTGTTTATTTTCTCCTTTGTTACACAAGCATAAAACTTTCTTTTCTGTAATGGTATACACTGCAATAGTTTAGTAATTAATAAATACATAATATATAAATACATAACATACAGTGTCCACAAATATTTACAACCATTGAGATCTGCAAAGGAGAATTCGTTGTCGAAGTATTTATGAAGAACTCTACTTTGAAGTGAAAAACTTAAAAAAATATTTCTTTGCAATAATATGAAGGAAATATTTTTAATTTAAAATGTGAATTCGGCAACTAACAATAATTTGAAACTATATTAGACAAGTTGAATCTCAAAAATTAAATGAGCAATGAAAATTGTAGTATCTTTATAGCCTGTTAATGTGGTCAAGAATAAACCAAGAAAGAAAATTTTGTACCCCGGATAATATAAAAACAAAACTTTTATAGTTAACTTCTGCTATAGTCTTATTAGAATATTTTTTTTTAATACCAGTATTCTCACTGATGTATGATTGCATTATTTTCGTTGGTTTAAATGCTGCTTGATCATTTATAAAGTGCACAATATCGATTAGTCCAAATCATGAAGCATCATGAGTTAATATTTTGACTTCATTAGTGGATTTTATGATAGCTTTACCCATTATAAAACTAATTAAGTAATTATCAGAAACATAAGGAGAACCATCATCCTTTGATAAACAATTACACTATGAGAAACTATCTGTGCTTGCTGCAGGCAATGCCCTGGCAAATAATATAACTTACAATTAAAGACCCAAATTCTCGGGTCTTGTTCTAAAAAGTTGTTGTACTACACTTTCGTCAGCCAATGTTGATGTGTCACCTACGTTGCGGTCATTTACAGCAATTTTTCTAAGTATCCTCCTCATTATTTTTCCCGAGCGAGTTTTTGGAAGAGCTGGTGCATGTTGAATTACATCAGGCATAGCAAAAGGTCCTATTTTTCCTCGAACTACAAATTAAAAAAAAAAAAAGCAATAATGATTTATTGTTGAAGTTTTTTTTATTGGTGTTCATAGATAATTCAATAATATTAAATTCATGAAACTTAAGATTATTGGTATGAGGATCTGCTGGTTACCATACGTTTCTAACCAGATTGAGGTTTGAGATTTTTTATGTGTGTGTTCTCAAATAAAAATAATATCAATTTCTTGCATTTTTTTTTGTTTATATAAACAAGGGAAGAAAGGGAATTCCAAAATAGAGTTATGCCTATGTGAATAATATTCTTTCCTTTTTTTATTAAAATTCTAATATGCATGTCTGTAAAATTATTTAGTGTTCTGCAACTCAGATTGAAAAATTAATGTTACACCCAAACTGATGCAATAATGACCTTCGTGGACTTAAGAAGGATGAAAAAGAACAATAAGAATATTGGGATTAAATAATGACACTATGAATGTTTTGAAGAATTTAGTTTAATATATACTCTGAACATTTGGAAGGTTTGCACACTGCACCTTTTTCTTATTTTAATTAACAAAAGTGCTACCATCTAAGCCAATACCACTATGAAGAGAAAATTTGGTTTATTTATCTGTCTGAATTCAAATAACCTTTATGTCTAACACCCGAGGAAGATAATCTGAAGGATTCTCGAAATGTTTGTGGAAAGTGGAGGAACGTTTCAAACCTCTGGATAGAGATGAATTCACAGAACATCATGTGATTTGTTCAATCTGTGAATCTGAATAATAATTAAAGTTATCAAAAATACCTAAAAATATAAATTTTGAAATACCTTTTGTTTTAAGTTCTTGTACAAGCTTGTCATCAAATGCAGCACCAGAATTGGGAGTAATGAAGCAGTATAAACATTCTCCTTTTACAGGATGAGGTCGTGATACTACTGCAGCTTCTGCTACATTTGGATGTTCAGTCAACACAGATTCAACTTCTGCAGTTGACATTAAGTGTCCAGATACATTCAACATGTCATCAACTCTACCTGTGACCCATAAGTATCCATCACTATCCCTTCTGGCACCTGAAAGTGTTTTGAGAATCTTCTGTCAATCTTAGTAATATTAATATACAAACTATATAGAAGGTGACAGAGAGAAGTGTAGATCAGAAATATGTTTTTTTCATTGATCAAACACATTTTAAAAAAATCAGAAACAAATTCACTTCAACTTTTTATTGTTTATTTAACAGTCATTTTTGACAAATCGGGCTTGAAACAGCTCATAAAAGCCTGGAACTGCTAAAATATAAATAGAATTTGTTTAGTTATTGGGGTGCAGTTTCATGAACCTCCTTAGAGATACATATCAATGCTTGATGGGCAATGGTGAATCACTGAATCATACCAATAATGCTGCTAAGAAAACGTTGCTGATGGCCAAATAAAAACCAGCTGCTTCTATTCCGGTTACAGATGTAACACCAAATAAGGTACCTCTGCCTTCTATGATGTACGATTTTAGAATTACACTGAAAGAATTGGGACTGAAGAGAAAGTACATATGAAAAATTCTTGGTCAATCAATTTTATATTTTTAAAATCATTTATTAGTTGCAGGTGGTTTATGGATTACCATGTAGTCATATTTTTCAATAATATGCAATCCTTTTGAAATGTAAAATGGTATTTGCTCGGAAAACGTATAGGTCTTACTGTTGTGAAAATAAGAAGCTTTTTATTAAAAGCCAAAAGTACTTACCATCACCAGTTGCATAGTAGCCAGGGAATTTTGAGAAGTAGGTGTCTTCAAAACGCTTATGGTTGTCAAATAAGGTCCTCATTATGCCTGGCCATGGTTTACTGAATACAAGATAACCTTCACCTGGGCCTTCAATTATCTTTCCTTCCTCATCCAATAGTACTGGCTCCACTCCAAAGAATGGCAGTGTCTAAAAGAAATATTTGGAGTTGCATACATTAATGAGATTATTCTTAATAATTTCAGAATTCAGAAGCATTTGGTTGATTTATTCTAATAAAAAGGAACTGCTACAGCTCAGCTGATATTTCTTCATTCACTTTTTTTAGAAAAATATCAGAGAATATATAGGATTTTATCTTGTTTTCTTAATCTGTTATATTTGAAATGGGTGTTAAAAGATTTTTGATTCTCTGTTCTACAAAACCTTCCTTAAATTGTTTACAGGCAAGGAAATTGTTATGGTATTGTGATAATTTGATGGAAAATGTTGCTTAACTTTTTTCTATTGCTCAGCTTTAAATTAATGTACAAGCTACATTTTGGATTTTATATATATATATATATATATATATATATATATATATATATATATATATAACCTGAGAACATGGAGGAAACAAAAATAAAAAATCTGAAATCTTTTAAACTCATCAAAAGTTTAAACAAAATAATAATTTTACATCATTTAAAGAATACTTACAGCAGAACCTGGTTTCATTGGTGTACAGCCAGGCAGAGGAGTAAGGACATGGCCACCTGTTTCTGTTTGCCAAAATGTGTCTACTATTGAACACCTTTCCCCACCAATTAACCGATAATACCAGAGCCAAGCTTCAGGATTTATTGGCTCACCTACGGAGCCGAGAACTCTCAAGGAACGTAAATCATGCCTGGAAAAATAGATGCATTCATAGACAATTCCAAAACTTTCAAAGTTTGGAGTGTAATAATAGCAAAAGAATTTCCCAACATATGTTACAAAATATATATACACAAATATAATACCAAAAAATATGTATATCCCAATTAGCCATAATAGCACTAAGTGGACATTAATAAATAAGAATATATATATATATATATATATATATATATATATATATATATATATATATATATATATATATATGTGTGTGTGTGTGTGTGTGTGTGTGTGTGTTAAGGAAAATGTTTAGTTTAAAACACAGAATATTAAAAACCATAAAATTATAATCACATACCAACTTATTAAGCCTCACCAGGGAAATAATATTTACTTTCTACAGAATATAATTGTATCTTGACTCGGGAGTATAGAGTAGGTTATGATTTTTATAAGCAATAGGGTACACACCATGTATATCTTTGCTTCTAGGATATTCTGAATAAACAGGATAAAAGTAGCAGAGACATAGCGATTCATAAGATATTTGGCTCCAGGTTTTTTTAGATCATATGATGGAAAATCATTTATTTCATTGTAAACACATTTATGTTATGATATTTGTAAACATCGACTTCATGCTATTATGACTTATTGAAATGGGTTATCTACATAAATTTCTTAACAAATATTAGTAAACATGTTTACTTTAGGCTGTCTAAAACTATCAAAAATATATACTCACTTCTTCACAGGCTCATCTCCAAATTTCATTAACGCTCTGATGGCTGTCGGTGCAGTGTAAAACTGATTTACTTTATATTTATCAACTACTGACCAAAATCTATCATTTTGCGGGTGGAAAGGTGTTCCTTCAAACTAGAAAAACAACAGTTATAAGAAATAGAATATTAATTTTTTGTTTTCCCTTAAAAAAAGATTGATTCTCATTACAATTAATTATAACAGTCACATATGTAGTTAATGAGGAATTTATTTCAATACTTTATACATATACACACACACACACACTTTAAAGTGAAATCTTACTTGTAGAACAAAAAAATAAAAGTAAAAAAGAATAAAGGCAAAAAGGGAGTAATACTTTTTCAAATACTTCACTATTTTTTTGGGAAATTTTTATTTAACTTACAATAACAGATGTAGCAGCATTTGCCAGTGGTCCATACACAACATACGTATGTCCAGTAATCCACCCAATATCTGCAGTACACCAATATACATCATTAGGATGGTAATCAAATACATATTTGAAAGTTGTTGCTGCATACAAGAGGTAACCACCAACAGTATGCAATACTCCTTTTGGTTTCCCAGTTGAACCACTGAAAAATCATTATATATCAGTCAGATTAAAATGAAATATTAGGGAATAAATTAAATACAGAAAAATTCAGGAAATAAAAAAGTCATTTATAAGTTTTTTACAGGGGCAGGAGCAGGGATAAGGAATCATGGGGAAAGAAAGTTTCAGTATGGAAGCAAATGCTTCAGAAGAGATGATACTTAGTCCACCAATTATCAAAAGTGATATGTAATTGAAGAAGGAGTTTTTAATAACTGAATTTCTCAATGAATGGCATAGAAATATTGCATAATTGTCTCAGTCATTACCAGTGGCACACTTGTTTATAAAATTATAAATGATATTTAATACAGATAACAGAAAATAAATAATGAAAACTATAGTTTATAATTATTATATTGGTAACAGATGTAATGGAATAATTGTTCCTAGTTTAATAATTATCCTATATATTCTGTGTGCCTTAATATATTGACTGTGATTCTTACATCAAGAATCAAGAAATTATCTTTTGCTTCTGTATGACCACCATTTTCTCTCTTAAAACTTTTTATGGGTCTCATAATTTTATTTTATGTCATAATGAAATTAATTAAGGAGTAGCCAGAGCTCAAAAGTCAAAAACCGTACAAAACATAATTTTTTATTCTATAATAATGGATGTCACATACTTTTCTCATTAATTTGTTAATACAATGATTTGTATTTTTAATAAGCAAATAAGCATTGGACATCCTATTTCAAATAAATCATTAAATTAAAATTTAATACATTTTTACAATTTTACCTGGTGTATAGCATAAAAAGTGGGTCTTCAGCACCAACCCAAACTGGATAACAAGATGTTGATGCATCTTCCATCATTTCATGCCACCAAACATCTCTATCTTCATCCCAAGGAACCTGTAAAATTTAAATCTATTATTCACAATAGGATCCCCATTAGTAGATAAATAAAATCAACATTAATTCATATATATATATATATATGTATATATATATATATATATATATATGTGTGTGTGTGTGTGTGTGTGTGTGTGTGTGTGTGTGTGTGTGTGTGTGTAATTCCTAGGTCCGAACCTGTACTTCGGTATATAAAGTATATGTATATTAATTCAGAATGTTACTTGAATTACTCATAATAGAAGCTATGTGTGCATTCCATCTATTACTAATGCTTTAAATTTCTTCTTTTTTTTTTTTTTTTTTTAAAGGGCTACATCAACATTTGAACACAGAATTGGGTAAAATAGCCAGTCTCTTCTTGAATGTAAGTAAACCCGAGACTTTAATGAGTATATTTTCTCTTGGTACTTGGTCAACTTCTTGGGCTGTACATTGTAAAAAAGGATAGGATATTGGTAGAAACCTATGCTAGCTATCTTATGAAATAGTAAGTCTTGCTCGTAAAATTTGACTACGTTGAGATATATTAATGAACATTTTAATGTCTCCATATATTAGATAAAAAGAAACTTTAGAATTGGTAGTAATATATATGAGCATTTATGTATCATGTATGTTTTCACTTCTTAACTTTGAAAAACATGAAAGTCAGCCTGTAAATAGAGGGGGAAAATTAATGCCAACTCACAAAATAAATAACATGTTTAGTAAACAAATTAAGAGAAAGTTCAATGGGTTAAAAGATTATACAGGTACTAAGAAAACCATTGCATGAATTCAACATTATTAGTAACTCCGGGCTGTACAATAAAGAATATGCACATAATAGTAAATTCAAATTAATTTTATATAAATAAAAATCTTACATTCAATTCTATGGGTTGTTTGACGTCAGAGCCATT
Organism: Riptortus pedestris; assembly: GCA_019009955.1. Classification (NCBI taxonomy): domain Eukaryota; kingdom Metazoa; phylum Arthropoda; class Insecta; order Hemiptera; family Alydidae; genus Riptortus; species Riptortus pedestris. Next base: position 32,328,699 of record CM032230.1, on the reverse strand, counting down.
TGTGCAGTTGAAAGAAGCACTAAGTCGAGGTAAATGTTTCACTACAATACAGTTTTCTACTTTGTGTCCAATTGATTTACATTTTTCAAGTGCTATAAAACAAAATAAATTTGTTAAGAATCTTAAAGGATAAGCCAGTTACTTTCAATATATTAATTCAAATCCCCAATACTTTTTCTACAAAATTTAAATTAATTTACAGTTCTTATGATCCTTTTCTACAAAGAATCAATTCATGTAATACATCCAATCAATGTTGATGAATACTTTTTAATCAAGTGTTTCAGACATTTTATTCCATAATAACGTTTATGTGTGGAACAAAATATCAATAAGTATTTTAGATGAGTCCATATTACATGCACTTTACTGGTAAGACCATTCTTTAAACACATATTCTATAATGTGGATGCAATTATTTTTATCAAGTTAAACTTAGTTTGTAGTAGAGATTAAAATAAATCAGATAAGCTGACAACTTCATCTGGTGTAAAAATATGTTAAACAATTTCAATTTTAATGCAGGTTAAGGGTTCCCCCTAGCTCAGAAATTTTACATTTTGATATCAAAATAGTGTTTCACTAATTGTAAAAAAAGAAAGAATTTTTAAATGTTTTGTTGTACATTTTTTTCGGCCTCCTCTAACCCACATTCAGGGCATTCGCTGTGGTTGGAAAACTGCATGCATGTATTTTAATGCTCCTCCACAAAGTTTATCTAATGAATTTAGTTCACATAAATATAAAATTGTTGTTAGACTGTTATTAGTATATTTACTTCACAATATTTAAAGAGGTAAACAGGAAATTCTTTGCTCGAGAAAAATACGTTTAACTCCTTGTTAAACTAATGATTTTAAAAACCTTTTGATATTATTGATGTCTATGAATGAAGGTCTACACATCTCTAAAAAAGAGTATTTTAAAATAGCAGAACAATTTTAAGACAATGCCTAATCTTCAGTGATCTGTGTCACAATAAACATAATATAATTGATATAAATATGTTACAAATCTTAAACGAGCTTAGAAAGCATTTTAAACTTTAAACATGTTCTGCAAGAGTTTCCAAATATTTTTAAAAATGAACAATGATAGAACCCGTATTTGTTTAATATCTCATGTGTTTTAATCTATTTTTATTTATTGAATATTTAATCTAGAGAAACTATATTTAGAGATTGTTTTGATATTATTTTTTTTTAAATAATCTAATACTCTTGTAGACTATGTAAAAAGATTTAAATACTAACAATTTTAAATATAGCCATTCAGGTATTATAACGCTTGTAATATATTTGAATTATTTATTCGTGTTTACTGTGTTACAGTGCACTGAAAGTACTGTGTTCTTTTACAAATTTTCTCTGCTAGCGAGATGTGCAGACCTCCTTTTATACATACCCTTGATAATAGATCTCCACATATCAGCTCCATTCACTCTCGTTTTGTTAAATTAGTTATATAAGTTTCCGTAAAGAATTATTTCATTAAAAAATTATAAACAATTTGTATTTTTGTTTAAAAATATCTACCAACTATTTTTTTTTAGTTTTTTTTTTTTTATTATGATTTCAAATGCATTTATTCTGATGTAAGCAATGATCTGATCGAAATAATATTTATGTAGAGGCATTTAATTAAATCAAAATACATTCAATATAAAAAAGAAATACCTGCATCACATATTTCCTTTAACCTAAGTAGTTTTTCTCCTCTGTAGACAAAGTCAGCTGTTAGAAGTACCCTGGCACGGCAGTCATGCATCCTTTCTCCAAGAGAATCAGATGAAAATCCTGCAAACTTAAATAGAAAACCTCTCACAATACATTTCTCAGTTACAAGGAAAACAGAAGAAATTTTAAACGAATGAAACCAAAGAGAAGGGAACACAAATCCCAATGAATAGAGGATGAAATGAATGATCGAAAAACATGCCTAAGTTATACTAGTTTAGAAAGTAAATATCTTCTCATTTTATATAAAGAAAATTGAGTTTAAAAGTCTTTGGGTCATAACAATGCTTTAAAAAATCAATACTACAAGGTACCAAGATAGTGAAGAGATGATAGGGTTTATGTGCCCTAAAAATAAAAACTTATTAGTTAATTCTCTAATTTTAGAAAGAAATGAAAAATGATTAATATTATAATTATTAAAAAGAAAAAAGAAAGCAGAGAGATAAAGTCAGTCATCCAGGTGCTGTGTAAACTATACACAGTTCAGGACATGTGGAATGACACAAATGGCGAAATCCTATTCTCTATTATAAGAACTTCTTAAAAAGAAGATATGAAATTTAAACTTTATAAGAGATATAGTAGTTTAGCATGAATCAAAAATACAAAATAACTTCAATAATAATCAAAGTCAATAACGACCAAGAAAAACATGTGACTTGGAGACCTTTTTTTTTTTCATTTATTTATTAACGTCCACTTTTTGCTTCTATGGCTCATTGGGAAGGGTTATCTACAGGTTACCACCCATTTCTAGCCAGGGTCGGACTAAGGATTTTATTAAATGAGATCGTCACAAACTTAAATTCCTATTGCCTCCTATTGAATCGAACTTGCCAGTCTAGGTTTACCATGTGAGATTATGGATAATGCTTAACTCACGTGGCCAACCTGAGCCCCCTTGGAGATTGTTAACATAAAATACATCACACAAGGAGGACCAATTTTTGGTATCTACTTGGTGGAAATTTTTAAAAGTTTGAAAAATAGTGAAATTTTCTTAAGTATAAACTTAAAAGATGATTTCTTTCAATAAAAATGTCTGAACATTCTAAAAGTTCTGTTCCAATACTCACAACAATGGAATGTACTGCACCTATCCTGGCGCATGCTAACATAGCAATGACAGTCTCGAGGATCATGGGCATGTAGATGGAAACCCTGTCACCTTTCGTCACACCAAGAGATTTCAGGACATTTGCGAATCTGCACACCTCTTCAAGTAGTTTTCTGTATGTCAGGCGGCTGTAGTCATCTGGGTCATTTCCTTCCCTATACAATAGAAAATAGACACACATTAATAATAGAAACAATCAATATTAAATGAATCCATAAAAGGACTGAATTATTTAAATGAAATAAAAATAGATTTATTCCCTTCAATATTAATAGTAGTATAATCTCTTGTAAATAAATTTAAAAATTAATTGGACTGTTTCCCTATAACTGCATAAATAAAACTACTTTGCCTGAAATGCTTTTTAAATTTGATAAGTTCCTTTTTTTTTCTTCCCACTTCAAAATAAGTATTTATCAATACCTTTGGTTGTCATTGGTTTCATAATTTAATAACCAAGAACATAAGGAAGAAATTGTAGTCAGAATACATTTTTTAGTATTAAACAATTTTTCTGGATTATGAATTCCAAAATGATGTTCCGACTTCCCTGATTAATAGGCACGGTTATAGGGGGGGGGGGGGGGTAAGATAAGTAAGTCCTCTTCTCCAACCAATCAAATAATACATTACTAATTATTATTAATAATTAATAAGCATTATATTTTTTTGGTACATCAAGAGGGTTGGTTCCGCCAGTATTTATAATATTGTTATCAAGTCACTTTCAATTTGAGGGCGCTATTGTCAAACCAGAAATTATGGCATGTACCGACATATTTCACAATATTTTTAATAATAATCATTGAAAATTATTAGCAATTAAAAAATGTTACTTTATCTGAAACAACTCATTAATTAAGATAGCAAATATAAATTCTAAGTCCATACTAAACACTTAACTTCTGATAATTTCATCTCTCGAAAAAAAAAATCCTGCCAATGTTACTCTTAATCAGGGTCTCATGAAATAGGCATTTCTATAGAGCCGCTTTTAATGACATCAAATATTCAAAATGCCTGAGGTATGGGATACTAAATGGTAAAGAAGTTGATTTATTAAGGAGTTCAAGAAGGAAGTGACAGAAAATCTTAATAGAATCATAAGTGCAATGGCAACACTGTGCCCCATAAATTTAAACCGCTCAGGACAAAGGCAAACAGAAATGCGCAAGGAATAAAGAAATGGAGAAGCACTCTAATTACTTTATATTGTTTACAGAATGAGGCTAAAATTGATTCTATTGTGAACTCTATATAATTAATAGACGATTCTGAGAAAATAACAATGGAATTCCTTATGAACCATTTAGCATTCGCATGTCAGGCGAATAGACCAAATAATGGATCACTATCACACTTGAGATTCATGCTAGACTTCTTATCAGTAATATTGGCCATCATTTTTGCATCGAACTACAACCACGAGTTTATGAGTCATATCGGGCATTGTATATAGTAAGCGATTGCTGAATGGCTTTAGATAATATATGTCGAGTAAAATAAAAGAAAGAATCGCCACTACACTTACAATTATGTTTCTCCTTTCTTGAATTATTAAAACCAATTTATCTACTGCCAATCTACATTCGTATCCCTTAACGGAAATCAGCTATTGAAATTCTACTCATGACGGGATTTTCGAAATATTTCTTCAAATACCCATCAATCGTACCAAAGAGATTATGAAAATGATGAACCAAGGATGATGAGCTTCGCTCGGGAAATCATTGGAGGCATAATGACGACGGTATTTTTTTTTTGCAAGATTTTTATGTGCACAATATTTTTACATCTTCCCATCTCCGTATTTAAGTCACATACCTGAATATTTGGCATCTAAAGTGTACTTATAGAATTTGTTAGCCCTGAAGATTAAAAATATTGCACTGTTGAAAATATCGTGAACAATATTAATCATAATCATTGATTGCATTAATTCATAGTTATTAAGAACAACTATTGAGTTAGCTTGTTAGCTAGGAAAATATTTAGGCAGAATAATGAGTGCAAATGTTATTCAATGCAAGGCTGTCTGAGTTTTACTTTTATTAAATTTTACAGCTTTCTGGACAATGGAAGAACTATTGCTGAGTTCGTCAGGCTAAACGTTAAGTGGTTACTATTCAATCCCAATTCGTTGTTCCAATATAGGTCACAAATATATTATTAGTGGATAGAATTATTTATTATAAACTAAGTAATATTCACAATTTCTATTCCCCAAAACAGCCCCAAACACATCAAATATACCTATTTTATAGTCATTCTTAAAAATATTCTATTGCATGACCGACGATTAAACTTAGTATTCATAATATTTCTTAGAATGTTTCACATTCTCTGTTATATGTGAGCTTTTGACGAGAAAGGGGTAGTACCTCCTCATTTATTGGGCAACCGTTGGTGCCCAATAAATTGTTGACCCCCTTGATTTTTAGTTTTTTACTTCGCATAACGATAAAAATGTATAAATCTAATGTTACTCTAAATAACAAACTAAACAACTTTGGTTATGTGCACGTCTGCCAAAAACCAATAGAAAATGAAATATCACGATATATCAATTCTGGCCTCCTTTATAACCCCCGCTCCTGTTCGTACCTAGAAGTTTTAATATAGCTTATAATCAGTGAGGTGTTAATATTATATTACATAGGGATTTTCGTTGACTTAAGTTCAGTCTTTTATGCTCTTTAAAATTGTTGACTCCCGCTTTAGTTTTTAGTCTATAACTCGTTTAAACGTTATTATAAGACAAAGGTGTATACATAACGAAAGTTACTCTAAATAAAATATAAACAACTTTTGTTATGTGCGTACTTGCCGAAAAGCCAATAGGAAACGAAATATCGCTATTTTTAATTTGAGGCCTCCCTTATAACCCCCACTCCTGTTCGTCTCAGAGAATATTCTGATAGTCTAAGAGGGGCTAATAGCAATACGTACCAAGTTTCATAAAATTCGGTTTAGCCGTTTATGTGTTAAAAGGTAACAAACAAATAGACAATAAAGCCACACATTGCAGATATCGTGTTACGTCATGTAAAACAAAGACGTATCGCCCAATTTCGAGAATAAAATCAATGTACAGGCAGATGTTACAATTTTATATATACATGTAAATTTAAATTGATCTTATTCCAATCATATAAGCAGGCAGGGCAGTTGGAAAGTTGAAGAAAGTTGTGAAGTTTTGAGGGAAACGTCAATAATCCTTAAGGAAAATCTACGAAAATCAATCCAAGAAAAGGTGCAAACTGAGTTTGGAGATGGCCATTTGCAATAATTATACTTTGAAAGCAGCTAACTCCTAAGCCTTAGAGACCTTGGCGATGCACGGATCTGCTGTAGAGTAAGTAATCTTTTGTCGCTGGCCTTCTGAATTCGCGCAATCATCACAGTCACCGACCATGTAACTACCAATGATATAGCAAATCTTTACAGTACACAAGAACCTAAGGTGACAAAAAAAAAGGTCCGCCATGTAGGTTCTGCGTAAACTCAGCAGACTTTGCAATAGCTATATACTGATGACGTGCACCTCAACTTCTGTCCTTTATTTCCTTCTTAATACAAATCCAATATAAAGGAGTAATGATTGTAACTTTTTTTTTTTTTTTTAATTCGTCATTATTAGCGATTAATAGCGATAATAAAGGTACAGAACATTAATAATAAGGGATCGGAACTTTTACGAACAATTGGTTTCAAGTTCAAGAAAGAGCCGCTCTTGTAATTTTTTTTTCTCAAAGGAAGTATTTTAATAGCGAAAATATTTGGTTTTCAGATTTTATCGGAATTGTCCTTTTAAACCCTCCGCCGACCCGTAATGACTAGTTTTGGCTTGACGTCTGTAGGAATGTACCTAGATACGTATCTTATATAACTCGAAAACTGCTAGTCATAGAGTTTTAAAATTTGATATTTGGGATTCTTGCAACGTCTAGTTGTGTAACTCCCGTTTTGATAAAAATCGGCAAAGGGTGGCGGGCTTTAGCGAAGGGCGAAAAGAAAAAAGAAAAAACTCATATTTCCCACATCAGATTCTTTGATACTTTCAATCAGGAATTCTCGCGTGAGAAAATAGTTTGCTGGACAGTTGGCTACTACCATTCCTTGCCAACCCAGTCTTACACTGTTGCTTGAAACTGCTGTTTTAGCAATGAGACAAGATAGCCTTCTGTCATACTATTCGTTAAATATTTTTATTGAAGAGGCAATAACGAAAACGGAGGAAGGAACAAAGAAGACAGCTCAATGAAAAATTAGCTCATTGCATCAAATTTATAGATGTTTGGAGGTTAGATTTAAAGAAGAAATGAACGAAATGCTGTCCTAAAGACACTCTTGGGCAACTTAATTTCAATGTAAATGCACATAAAACAAAATTGTTAGTGTTAGTGAAGAAGTGAAGCAATGCAAATATAAATACTTATCATAATTGGAAACACCATAATTACTAAACTGAAGTAGTTTTTATTAACCATTAAAGAGTTATTTATTAACACTCACTTTAAGCTACAACAGCTAAAAATCACCAACCTTTTCTAGCGAGGATGGACTAAGGATTATATTTAGTGAGTATGTAACTAAATAAATGGAATCAAATCCACGACTCTTAAATATACCGTATGTATTATTGTTAACTACATTGCATATGAAAATTCATAAACAGTCCTGCGAAATGGTTTATGATGTTCTTAGAGTATATTGGCTTTTGTGCATTATTAATATTCATTTGGTAACGGACTCACTAAATTATATATTTAGTACCACCCTGGCTAGAAAGGGGTGGCCGGATCAGCCATATTAGCAAAACGTAAATAATTTAATTATATTTTTGTTTCATTATTTCTAATAAATTCCATTATTATTTTCAAAGCCAACTGTTTCTGAACAATCCCTCTTTTGCTCAAGCTTAATGCATTTGTAAGCCTTTGTACCAGAAAATAAATACGTAGTTCATGACGGGCTCGTCTATTGTAGTATAAATTATGCACACTGTATCCGTCTGTAGTCCTTAAGGTGTTAGTTTAGTCTCTGTTAATAATAAATTCACATGTTTTAACAATTTAGTTTCAAGATGTTGAATGCCCAAGTTAGTTTCCTGCCCACAACAAACCCTAGGCATTTATTGGTACTTGCTTCGTCCTGTCGATGTAACTTGGCACCGAATGATTAAATGTTCCACAATTTGCTAAACACTGAATTAAAGTGACTAATTTATGTTGTATTCGAGGTAAGGAGATTATTCGGCAATATTTAGTATATTGTAAATGCAGTTACGTATCGTTGATTTTGTTAATGTTATAATATCGAATGAGTGCATATCAGTGTATCTTGTATTACTTATTGTAATAAGTGATAGGCAAATAGATTGCATAGAAGTAAAGGATAACCTGAAACTTTGTAATAATATAGGAATATTATTACAAAGTATAGGAATACTTTGTGCTTGGAAATCTTCACATTCGGTGTAATTAAATATGGTTGGTGTTCAATGGAATAGGATTACACAGGCTTGTATACATTTTTAAAGAATTTTTATAAAGGTAGTATGGTCACCACTAACTACTAAAATTTAATTAAATCCGAACGTTTGGAATTAGTTGAACTAGTTTAATGAAAGGTGAGTGTTCATTGTATAGAGCTTTGTTGGAATTTGAAGGTAAATAGATTCCAGTGGAACAGCCCGTTTGTGGTAAGTAATAAAAGTTTGTAAATTATTTTCTCAAGTACTTTTCTTTCACTAGTCATCAGATTTATGTGAGGGACGGAGTCATATTTCTCTTCGACTGGTATTTGAATAACTATTAACTTTGATCTTTTTATCATTTGAGATAAATAATTTAATTTTAAACCTATCTTAAATATATTTAATTAAATTTGGTGAAGATTTTATTAATAACTCCCTTAATTTCAGTTTCTATTAAATGTGAACCATATTTAGTAGCTTTTATATGATCAATATCTCTTTTTGATGTATGAGTTTTTTTCTTCTTTATTATTAGTGTTTTCCTTGGTTCAGTCGATGATTCTACATTTATTTTTATTTTTACTATTCTTCTCAAGAAAAATCAACTATTGAGGTTGTAGATGAATTCTATTGGCATTTGCCCAGGAGGCTGATCGGCATCTAACCATTGACCTGATCGGCGTCGATTGTCATACATGATCCACTTTTCGTCACATGTTATTACGCGTCCGAGGAATGGTTCGTTTCTTTGACGAGCAAGCAAAGAAACACACGTCTCTTGGCGTTTTAACTGCTGACGTTCGTTGAGCTCGTGCGGGACCCAGGAATCGAGCTTTTTCACCTTACCAATCGTTTTTAAATGCTTGGAGACCGTCACATGACTTGTGCCTAGCTCTGACGAAAGTTCTCTGACTGTTTTATGAGTGTCTTCTTCAACAGCTTTTTTAAGATCTTTGTCCTCCACTGATGAGTGAGGTCGCCCACGGGGCTGATTTTCTAAAGTCCTATCTCCTGAAGAAAATTTTGAAAACCAACGACGAATAGTTCTTTCATTAGCACTTCCTTCGCCAAACGCATGATTAATATTCCTTGCTGACTGGGCCGCGGAATGACCAAGTTTATACTCGTAAAAGAAAATTATCCGGAAATCGCGTGTTTCCATGTTCCCGATTGATATTAAACTAAAATATGTAAGCCTACTTGGGACAAAAACAAACATAGCTTGCGACTAGAGGATTAACAAATGTTTATTATAGATGGTAAATATTTTGCTTGGAATCAACACACAACGTTTTAATCCTTTATAAAGATACGGGTTTAAAAAATCGGACACTTCATGTGTTACAACCAATAAGAGCATTCTTGAAACGTCCACAGGTCTGACTTAGTGGAACGAAATTGAGGTCCGCTCAAGATAATATAAATACATATATTAATTTGAGAGGAAAAAATGTCTTGCGTATATATAAGTGTGTGTCTTTTTACAGTCTAGCGACCGCAATCTTTATTTTATATTAAACTCCGAGATATGCGATCCTTGCGGAGCTAATCATAATGATTGTTTGTTAATATCTGAAATCTAAAATCGTAAATGTCTCATTAAAATATTACACAACATGACAGCCTGGTCACGAATTAAAGCTGGGAGGATAGTATTCAACATTTATCTCCTGAAGGGGTGCCAAAGGGTTGAAGTAACGTGTAGGGACATTATAGAATTTTATTTCAAGACATCTTTATTTTAATTGACGTTATTCATAAAAGTAAACTGACAAAGATTCTTTTTACCGTTTTTTTTTTTAATTGTATAACCAAGAGCTGAACTCTCCAAACCGAAAGAGGGGTTTTTATCCAAGTGTCTATATAAATTCTTCGAGACATACGAGTTTCTCATGATATCAATCGCCATTCGATGGTCTATTTCTGTGGTTCTTGTTAAGACGACCCCTAGAGGGAGAGTATTCGAAATACCAAATAAAGTCCGTCACACAGGGGCTGCGTGAACTAAGCAAATTTCCCACGTGAAGTTTGACAATAGATAAATCTACAACCTGATAACACTTAACACCACCGTGAATATTAAGTGTATAAAACAAACGGTAATGAGAAATCATTCAGTCAATTTTAATAACGTTCAAACGTGAAGCCTCTGAATTGTAAACAAACAGGTCAGCCAATATCTCAGATCTCAACAGATAGATAGAAATATTCTTCACCGGAAAGAAATACAATTACTGAAATATATATAAATACAACACGTTAATTGTATTGACAAATATTAACTTTATCTAATACTCTATAATGAATCAGAACATTTTTTATCTCAATCACTCATGTTTTAGTAATAAAAGATCTAACACCAAGGGAGGGGGGGGGGGGATCAACACAACGTATTTGCATGCATCTCTTATAAAAAAGGTCTCTTGAAAACAATATTTTGTATTTAAGGTTCAAATAAAGTGGTTTATTATATAATCCGACCGATAGTTCATTAAAGGACACGCATATATATATATATATATATATATATATATATATATATATATATATATATATATATATATATATATATATATATATATATATATATATATATATATATATATATATATATAATTTTGGATCACGTCATGAGTACGACCTCAATAGCTGTTTTCCCAAAAAGAAAATCAGCTAAAATGTAATGAAGGTTACTGATATTAGACACCAAATGTAGGTCATCGTAACTCGTGCAATTTGCAAGAAATGTTCGCCTTCAAATTAAAAAGAGATTTACAGAAAATTGTACTGTAATTTTCTAGGAAAATAGCGCAATGACTGAGAATATCAGTTAAATGAACCATTTTGCTTTGAACAGTTCAAGCTGAAGTAGAGAAGGAAAACACTTTATTAAAAAATTAAGTGCGACTGTTCACCAACAGTGAGTTACTGACTACACAGCTAAATCACCATTAAAAAAAGTAATGACTCGCCTAGCTGTATTAAATGTGCAGATTGTTTCGTCCAATGCACGTAATCCCTCTTTCTAAGGCTCAGAATACAGCAATTGCTTAGATTCGGGGCTCACAAATTGGAAGTCGAACATCACGAATAATAACTTATATCTTGTTTGTTTCGTATGATTTTAGGTCGAAAAACTACTAGGTTATCATTGCCCTGTAATACCTATAACATATCTGTGCGTGTGTGTGTAAATTTGAACAGACTTCATTCTCGCCGTCTCCTAGGAGGAATCAGTGGAACATGTGAAAAATGTTTTCAAAAATCACGTCATTAGCACAACTCCCCCAATAGCCGACTTCCCTACAAATTGGTAAAGTGAATGTTATAGAAAGTATATTAGTAGTCTGTGAAGAAGTATACAGAAAAAAAAAATCTGCAATAAAAAGCATTAACATTCATGAGAAGTAAGTGGCAAGGAAGTTAAACTGTGTCAGACCAAATTTGGATAAGTACCAAAGAGAAGGCCAAACACTGGAGCTTTTGGAAGTGAAGTTGGCAGCTACTTTAGAACTTAGAGGATGTGGCGTACACAAAGATAAGCTGAAGTCTACTTTTATAACACTTCAGCACAACCATAGAACTTAAACTTAACACAAAGAACTTTAACTTGAAAATTAAAATCCAAGAGGGCAAGAAATAAAAGTTCCAATAAATGTTAAACGAGCGAAATTATTTAAGAAATCTTGAGTACACAATGCAATGTTGGATGAAATATAAGCATTGAGTTCTTAAGTCCTACTGTTGTTTAAAGATCGAGAAGAAAACTTAATTTCAAACTCTCATCATCAAGTCGACCAGATCTAGAAATCAATTGAAATTAATGTATCTAGAATTTAATATATATAAGGAGATGCTAGTCAACAGACAAAGAAAATCAAATAGGAATATATAGAAACAACGAAATCATTGAACAAATTGTATTTACAAACAATGAGTCCGTATATTAAACATGGACTTGCTTGAGATCAATATCAAAGGTGGGATTAGCAGAACTAGAATTTTAATAAACAGTAGAAAGCCCTGCACTAAAAACTACTCCGAGCAACCTAATCTGCCAATTTATAAAAACGACGATAAAACTCGCTATAAGTAATAAGACCAAAGAAAAACCCCAATAAGACTGGACAAAAGAGCCATAAGACAAATTTTAGGACAAGATCATTTATTTGTCGGAAGAGCCTCTATATCAATCATTCTATTCAGAAAAGCCGACTTCAGCATTACTCTAGTTAGTGATCGCTCTTTTCAGTGTAGCCGAATATTGCCGATCTTGCATGAATGCTACCGAACCTGCTTGAGGCCGGCCACCTGCCAGCTTTTTTCTCCCTTAGCGGCCATATTGCTATATCTTGTGAAATTTTGGCCGTTTTGAAACATATCATTATGACAACTTTGGAATTAATCTCTAAACCAGCTTCATTATCCTGGGTTGGAATAAAATGCCACAGAGCTCAAAGTTTAGTTTACTGACGCGTAAAATTGGGTTGGATCGGAAGCATTAGGGCCTCCAGTCTCTAGTGTCAGAATTGGTGAATGTTTGAATAACTTCGGAAATGACCAAGAAAGGAGACACTCAGGATAGCAGAGAGAATGTCTCGCTGAAGCAGATGTTGAGGCTGTGTGGTATTAAGTAGAGTGTAGGAACGTAAAAGAATAATCCCGTAGCTCAGAACCAAGCCTATAATCAAGGGAACACAATAATTCATAGAGTGAAATTCGCTATTAGCAATATAACTCCAACACGTTAAATGTTATATTAAAGTTACTCAATGGAAACTCAACAATGGTTGTACGATATTCCTATCGCCTTCTTCTATTAGTCATGTTCCATTACGGCAAGTGGCAACTCCTCATCATTTCATGTAGGATGTGGAACAATTATTATATTAATGAACTCTATTTAATGTTATTAATAGGGTGTTTAAAAATACTGAAGGTTATTAACATACAGGATTGGCTTAAGAGACAAGAGAGGGAGGGAGGGAGCGAGAGAGGGAGAGGGAGGGAGGCAGGGAGCGAGAGAGAGGGAGAGAGAGGGAGAGGGAGAGGGAGAGAGAGAGAGAGAGAGAGAGAGAGAGAGAGAGAGAGAGAGAGAGAGAGAGAGAGAGAGAGAGAGAGAGAGAGAGAGAGAGAGAGAGAGAGAGAGAGCGAGAGAGAGAGAGAGAGAGAGAGAGAGAGAGAGAGAGAGAGAGAGAGAGAGAGAGAGAGAGAGAGAGAGAGAGAGAGAGAAGTGCATACGTCAAGTAATAAAAAAAAAAATAACTCCATCGTCCGTTTTCCATTTCGAAACTAAGTTAGGCACTTACAAGAATCTTTTCATGCCTTTACAATGCTATTTAAACTTCAAAAAGCAAAGGTGATGTGAGAGAAGAGGGTCGAAGAGAACTTGCTGAAGAAAGATTATGAAGACGAGTGGAGAAATATTGAGTTGTTGAAATTCTACAAGCGTGCTTTTGATGGAAGCGGAGAAGCAGAAGAGTCAAATGATGTCCATAGCTGTCACCTACAGGAGGAAGGGCAAAATGTCTTACTACAAATTTGAAAATGTCTTCCAATGAATTGTTCTGTTAATTAGTAAATGAAAGCACTTTTTCTCCATTTTACGATTATTCCTGATATTACAATGGTTTAAAAACATATTTATTCATCTTAATTATTGTAACGGCCCGCATTTTCCCTAAAAATTTAGTTGTATACCTTTAAAATGACAAAATTTAGTTTGCAAGTGTTGATATCTTTTTACATTTACATAAATTGGTATATTTTCATAGTTACATTATATATATAGACACCTGATACCTACTACTTTCCCTAAGTACAAGTGCACCTTATCCATGACCTAGAAACAAAGCGAACTTTCTCCAACTTTTATTCCCCATGCATTTTCAGGTAGGTCAATAAAATCTGGTTTTATCTATTGGATAAGTAAGTTAATTTTTCTTATGCATATCAGGTTCACTTATTAACTACTAAAGTCTAGTATAGAATACTAATTCTAAAGTGTTAGCATAGATGTCCATAGATGTTCCTGACTGTGAGAACAGAGGAATTATAAACTTCTGTTAGCTTCATATTCAAATAAATTAGTTATAGAGTATACCTACATAATAACGCATTCTAAGTAAATTAAAAAAATGTATTAAATAATTAACAGAAGCTCAGGTTAGCCACGTGAATTAAGACGTTGCTTAATCCAGTTGGGAAATCTGAAGTTGTTGGATACCCACGTGGGTAATAGGAATTTATCAGTGACGAACACACTTAGTCCCGTCTCGGATAGAAAAGGAAGATACCTGTAGATAATAATAATAACCAATCACACTTAGTTACATTAAGTGGAATTAAAAAATATCATTAGCATTAAATAGTTAATATAGATATGGCAAAGTGCTCCGGCTAGCCATGTGAGTTAAAGCGTTGGCTTTAATCTCAAATAGTAAACCTTGAGTGTTGAGTCCGACTCCCGCCTGGGCAATTGGAATTTATTTAGTGTCGGACTCACTAAATAAAATCCTTAGTCTCCCTGGTTAGAAAAGGATGGTAACCTGTAGATAACCCGTCCCAATTAGCCAGAGTAGCAAAATCTCAAAGTGCTGTTTTGCATGCCAAGTGTGTTGAATAACATCTTTGATTTATGGTGTACTTTTTTAAAAAAAAAAAAACAATTATGGCTCTGGTATATTTTCAATAATTTATTGATTATGTTTGTACTTTTCGAAGCAGAAATTATACACAATGCGCTACTAGTTTAAGGCCATAACTACAAATACGGCAGAGAATAGGCAATATGATAACTACTTATCCACAATTAAAATTCCTTTTAAAGAAAGCATGGGCTGTTTTTGCCAAAGAGCTTAATATAGTTGTTCTTAAGCCCAAAAAGAGGTTTAGAATGTTAAATCAGAATGTGTTTCTTTATTCTTCAACTCATGACTCAGGAAAACAAAAACCTATCTTGTGTATCTAGGAAACATATGTTTTTACACACCTAACCTATATCTTACAATTCCAAAGAGATATAAATATAACAGAGATAAATATAAGTAGATATATAAATCTAAATATAAGAGATATATAAATCTTTCATTATAATATTCACTCCCTAACAATAGTAAACCTCTAAAATACAGAGCTCTGAACCACGAGATTATTTCGATGAAAACGCCAGCTGATTAGAATATAATGGAAGGTATCGATTTTAAAAGATGCAATTCATGAACGGCTGACACAGTTTATAGGATCGGAATGCTGGGTCTAGATCTGGTTTCAATTAGAGTTCGTATACTATGGTCCCCCGGGGGTTCGGGGGTCACCGGCCATTTGCATCTAGCATACTTAAACATTTGCGTACGGCAATTCAACTCTCGATTCATTAGTTCCAAGGACTAATATCCAATAGTCACATTTCCTAGTTTGCATCTTTGCAATAATATTGGTTCTATACAATTTTTGCAATCCGACGCATAATAACGGAGATATTAAGAATTTTCCAAATTCTCCCCCTCTAAACCCCCCTCGCCCTGGTCCGATTTCAACCATTAACGAACTTGACCTTCTTTTTGTATAAAACGATTATATATCCAGTTTGGTAACGATAAGACAATAATTGCGACCGCTAGAGCGGTAACAGACATATATATGTATATATATATATATATATATATATATATATATATATATATATATATATACAGTCTTGAAATAAAATGCGTCATGAGTTAGACCTCAATAGCTGATTTCCCTTAAGGGAAATCTGCTAAAACATTAATTAGAAACACGTGATAGTACTGAAGAACATATTGTAAATACAATTCTTTCTCCCGCCTGGACAATAGGAATTTATTTAGTGCCGAACTCATTAAATAAAATTCTTAGTCCCACCTGGGCTAGAAAAGATGGGTTCCCTGTAGATAACCCATCCCAATTAGCCATAGTAGCAAATATGGACGTAAGTAAATAATAATAATTATAATAATCTGCCAACAACAATTATAAAAGAAGCACAGCAAGGGTTAATTCTTGATACTGCAACAATTGTGCGAAAAATTTTAAATTCCCCTTAACATGTCACAATCACAAACTCCACATCGGTTGGATTTTCCTCCGATATGGATTTTATTCTAGTTTTTACTGAGTATAAACCTTCCCTAAATAATAATAAGACAATTTTTTCATTGTTTGAATTCTGAATTCAAAATAACACCACACCTAGTAAGAAAATTGGGTTATCAAACAGCCTATGTTGTACCCTCCTCTATTCCTTCACTCATTGACCATTCGGCACTGAGGGGCAATTGAGTAGCTACTCGAGTAAGGTAAAAACTATCTTTGGTATGTAATATTACGTCAATATGACGGGACAAGCTAACCACTTGATTTCCCACCAAATCGCCTGGTTCTTCTTGAGCTGTTGGACTAAAGATTGTTTATTTCATTTTCCCTTGCTGTACCGTTTGACTAGCTGATCCTCTAATAGAAAATTACATTTAAATCGTCATACTCTCTACACTGCTATGGAAAAACAATTCCTACGCACTCCCGTATGTTTAACCGTAGATTTAATAAGCAATGTCCGCACTCCAAGAAAGTTGTGTCTATAACCAATACAAATTACCACAGCCATTCGAAGTCCCGAATGTCTTCATACTCTTGTTATTCAACTGAATTAATAGCGAGAGATACGTGATTATTTGACGAAGAAGCAACAAACCCATATTTCAGCAGATTTGCTTTATAGAAATAATTTTCTGAGGTTGTCTTCATATGATTGAATATCAAGTTTATCCATCAGTATTACTAAATCTACTAAAATGCCAAAGTTGTAAGTCTTTCGCTTCTCTATTTTCTCTCACTTTATAAAAGGTCTCAATTTTCTACGTGACTGAAGTTCACAAGACTCATCCCCTCAATACAGATGAAATTCCCAACTGTCTTTAATGTGGGGGTAATATTTCATAAAACATTCCGTAAAAGACAGTAAACTGAAGGGTTATACCAAGCCATCCTCATTTCTTATTATTTCATAGTTTATTCCATTTTTATTTCAACGTACGAAATGCAGGAAGTAGTGTAATCGCGAAGTCGAATTCCAACGGAATTAACCGTTTTTCTCCTCCAAAAATCCAAACTAACTAATTTCAGGTTGCCGCATCAGATTTTGTTTTCCCTTTATCTTACTTTTTTTCTTATAATACATCATTTTCTTTGAACCAAAGCAAATATTTTCATTCTACTCTAAACGTATGATATGTCCCTAAGAAATCGTTTTGCTCTAAAGACTAAGGTAATGCCCAATATACTATAGAAATGTTCCAAAAATACGAGGTGACAACACACATCTATGCCAAATCAATGCTGGCAACTTCTACTCCCATCAGCTGATCTGACGTGAATGAGCACTCACTGAACTAAAATAAATCTTTTACATAACCTCTTACGTTTGCAAGCCATCAGCCAGTACTGTCAGGGCATTAGTATCAGACCTCCTTTCGCTTTTTCAACTTCATTCAACACTACGAGGAAATATCTCAATATTCGGAATAGAAGAATTCATCCAAAAACGCTGACAAAGACTTAAAAGATATTAGAAACCGGCAATAAATAAATAATTACTAAAATTTTCTTCGTACACATTTTAGAAATAAATTAACCAATATATAAATTAATGCTCAAATTAACAACTAAGATCAAAAACATTTTTACAACATGTAAAACCAAATATTTGCCGATCAGAAACTTCTCCCTCATAGCTTAATAACCTATCAAATCATATTTCTAATTATAATTATCATCTATACGACATAAATAAATATATATAATTAGGAAACATGAAATATTTGTTGATTATGGCCTAGTTTTAACTTTGATAGGGTGTCCCAGAACCCTGAGCTATTCTCGGTATTTCTGAAGGAAGTAATATTTGTTTAAAAACCAAAAATGGTTTTAGTAGTAAAATAGTGATAATTCAATAATTTTACAAATTTTAAGGTATTGTTAATGAAATGCTTTCATAAATTCTTAGGTATTATTAATTCAATCCTTTTATAAATTCATAGGAATTGTTAATTCTATGCTTTTCTAAATTTTTCGATATTGTTAATTCGATGATTTCATAAATTCTTAGGAAAAGTTTTAATTCTGGCCTTTTATAAATTCTTAGGTATTGTTAGATCAATGATTTCATAAATTCTTAGGAATTGCTAATTGTATGCTTTTATAAATCCTTAGGTATTGTTAATTCTATGATTTCATAAATTATTAGCAATTGTTAATTCTACGATTTTATAAATACATCCACCTAACCGCAGTGGGCAGTTGCTATAAGTTGATTAATACACCTTTTTAATTGGGGTAATACCCACTGATGTGAAAGAATTGTGTCAAGCGTTGGGTTCTTTCATCGTTTATTTTTACTAACTTGAAATTTGTACTTTAATGATTCCATGGGTGCTGTAAATAATACTGAATTGTATCTCAGTTAATTAATTCGTTAAAGTGTTTCTCTTTCATTTATAAGATAACTCAGGACCTAGGCCTGGCTTTAAATTGTCAAACAATAAATGTTTCCGTGTTAAAGCCATGCGTTCATATGTACGGGGGCTCAGGTTACCCATGTGAGTTAGTAAGCGTTGACTTTAATTCCTCATGGTAAACTTAGAGTGGCGAGTTCGATTCCCGCCTGGGCATTAGGAATTTATTTAGTGACGGAATTCATTAAATAAAGCCCTAAGTCCCACCCTGGCTAGTAAAGGGTGGTAACCTGTATATAGCCCGTCCTAATTAGTCTTAATTGCAAAAAGTGGACGTTAATAAATAATAACTTAACTTCATGAGTCCACATTAAGCAATGATACGTAAATTAAAATTAATGTAGAGAAAATTCCACATCCAAAGCTTAGCTTCTTTTACAAACTCTTTCTTGAACTATTTTCAGAAACAGGATATAAAATACAGCTAAATGCTACTCTTTTGTAAAATAAGGGATTCCATGAAATGCAAAACAGCGTGAGAGCGGTTCCCACTGATCGATCACGAATAACGGGGGTCGGTGAATATTTCAATTTGTGCCCCTTATCAGGGATGCTGATAAGGAAGCGTAACCTTACTACAACCTCCCTTAAACCCGAAGCGAGGGAGCTGAATCCAGGGGTGCGGATATTGATTGGCCAGAAGTGGGTCAGGGGGAGTCGCCAGTAATAAAGTGGTCCTCGTGACTTACCCAAGCCAAGTCTCAATAAACTTATATCTGACTATAACAAATAAAGCAAAAATAAATAATAATTAAAAGTATGAAACTAGATTCGTGAGTTGGATTCCTAGATGGGCAATAGGAATTTATGTAGTGACTAACTCAGTAAATAAAATACTTAGTCCAACCTAGGCGAAAATAGGGTGTTAGCACGTAGATAATCCATTCCAATTAGCAGAAGGTGCATAAATTAAATGCTAATAAATAACATTTTAAAAAACTGACGTGAACACCACATGACTTCATTGAACTCCACTTAAATTATATTAACAATATGTTATCCATAGTTTCATAAACTAAATAAATGTATACAAAAAAAACTTCTAGTACCCAAAGTTTGTATATAATTGGCAGATTTCTATTAGGAGAAATCAGGAATTGAGATTTTACGTAGCCTAAGGCGTTTTTTCGGGAAAACTTCAATACACACGCAAACAAACTTACAGATAGTGGCAGCAACCGAAACCTCTGATCTAAACTTCTTTTTTATGTACTTCTCTATCTTTCCTTTTTACCCTCTGTACCTCGTCCATTTATATATAAAGTCCTTCGCGCAGGAGTTGCTTTAACTAAACAGATTCTCCTTAAGGGAAATCAGTTATTGAGGTCGTACTCATAACGAAATTTTCGAAAAATTTCTTCAAATGTCCATCAATCCTACATAGTAGATGACAAAAATGAAAGTCAAAGTTATATATATATATATAAAACCATTCTCGATATTTAAACGATTCAAGTAAAATTAAAGAGTAATTTCGTTATAATCCAAATTGGACCAGAAGGAGTGGATGGTTACTTAAATGCATGTAAATTCGTAAATATCTCCGTTAATATCAGTCGGGTGACAAAGTTTATATGACCAATCTTAAGTCAGAGGTGTGTCCTACAATTGTTATGCAAAACATATTTACCTAGAATATTTGTGTATAATTTTTACTCATTTTTCAAAAATAGTAAATAATATATCTTGTTAAAAAAAAAACAAAAAAAAAAACACCTCTTTTCAATAGCTCAAGTTCACCTGATTTGTCAATTTTTATAATCAGTAAATAACAATATTCCACTACACAACGGTTTCAACTCCCTTTCCACTAAACGCAATTATAAACTTCAACAAGGATGTTATAAAAGTTATTTGATGTTTAAATATATTTTTAAAAAAATGTTATTTTATTTTGAGATAAGAAAACTCAAGTAAGTGTTAGAGTGAATGTCTACCTGAGACAATGTGCTTTAGAAATGAAGTCAGTCTCCTAGCTGCGGTATGAAACTGGGTCAAGATTCAACCACTTCCTCCCTTTCATAAAAACTCTTTCCTACCATTAACCAAGAACAAGCAAGAAGAAATGTTCTAAATTATTCATGAACAAAAGACAGAAATATATTATATTGGGATTTTATACGAAGTCTATGCATGAGCTAGGTTAAAAACATCTAATTGCAAGCATTAGGAATAACATATAGTAAAAGAAAATAGTTGTAAGACATAAAATAGTTTCTAAAATATGTATTTATTTATTATTTACTTCCAATTTTCTCAAATGCTACTTATGTTTTTCATGTAGCCTAATACTTCAGATCTTTGCAAATAGTAAGTAGCTAATGGTATTAAAATTGAAGAAGTGATATGTATCATTTTCAATGATAGTTAACTTTGTTGTGAAACACCACACAAAATTGAAAGTATTTTTTTTAGTATACGTACTTAGGCAAAAGTACACGCCAATTAATTCCTCAAAACCCAACAGCTTTAATTTTATTCAATTTTTGTTTGTGAGTAGCCGATAAGGAGTTATGGAGATCTAAATAAGTTGAGGGGATCCGTAACAGAAGTAAGTTAATCTTTGACACAATTTCAAAAATGAAACATCTTTCTGAATCAACAGAAACTTGAGAATACCAACTTATCTATATTTTGCAAGGCCCTGAGCCTTTCTTGGATACAAATTTTCTGTAGTAAGGTACAATACAAATGAAAACAAATTATTCGCATAGAATAAACAGATATTGCTAATTAAGGGCTTCTAGACCCACACCTGCTTCAGAAATATGGAAAATCTATACTCAAATAAGTGTTAAAAATGTTTTTGTATATAAAATACCGCTTGTTATCAGATCGAATGTAGGACAACTGTTGAAAAAGGACCTCAAGCCATATAGACTTGTTATGTATGAAGGATACATGTTTGTATTTGACATGTTCAAAGAGTTAGCAACTGATTTTTCAGACAGCTTCTACATTGCTCACTACACTGTGTTAGGAACGGGGGAATTGGATGTCAGATACAGATGTCTTTTATTGCACGAGAATGCAAGATTTAAACATAAATAGTAGATAACCCGTCATGTAAAGTATGAAATATAGATGTTGAGAAATATCATTATACATTATTCTTAATTATTGCAACTATAATTAGCTTTCTCACATCTATGGTGATAAGCATTCGTATCAGAGTAGCAGGTTTTTGAGATAAAAATAATGCAACAACAAATACTTTCTGGTTAGTGATCACTTAGTCACTAGCAATTTACAACTAATAATAAGCGCTATGATTTGAAACTGGTTATATGATTTCTGAGGGTCGTGATAGGAACAAAATTTGCTGTTCAACGGGAACATTTTATTGCTTAAAACTGGTCACTTCAATAAAATTGACAATATAGTTAGGCTTAAGATAAGACGATTAAAACTAAAATAAGTAAATAATTTCGTTGGCTCACAAGTTAAGCGAGCGCTTCGGAAGCTAATCGGGTATTTTAATTAATGAGCAATGTATCATAAAGTTAAAGTAAACCCTTCCACCACCGTGTTCGTGACAGAGATCAATCAAATACGAGTTTTCATACGAGACAGCTTTGGAGCAAGCTCTAGTTTAACAGTGAAAGATAGAATTTCGTCAATACGAAATATGCCTTAAGAGCTGAAGAGGAGAAATTGAAAACTCGAAAAATGAGTTCAGATTGATCAAACAATATTTAGAAGTTGTTTGGGTCAACCTAAAAGGATTTGTTTATCGATTTACTATTTGTTTATCTAGTTACTATTTCCTTTTGATTTAAATAATGTTTGACAATAGAAATCGTGAACTTGCCCTCAAAGCAGCTTGTGACAGGACAAATGTTCAGTCATTCTTTCTTGTCATGTTTGCATGTGAACTTCGGTCTAAAGTTCCCTAACTTCTTTAGTCTAAAATATACTCAAACATCCCTCAGACATGGTCTGGAACTTTCAGGGTCTAATATGCAAATGGAGGGTCTGTTGGCCATAAAATAAGCCCTAACTGGAAAATTTCCTTAATTTGTCCCCGTGCATGACTAACAAAGTCAAGCGGATCCCCATACATGGAAGAATTAAAGTATTTCTTAGATATTATAATAGAAATCTGCCTAAAAATAGCTTAAAACCGTTGACCCTCTGAATACCAACACGATCAATATGGCTAACATGCGACACTAAACCTTGAACCTTGACTTGCCATTAGTTTAGAGAGTATGAATTAATTAAGGAAGTTACAACTCTTTTTAAAATGCAACATTTTTATAAAATATTGCAAAATCTGTCAAATTCCTTTCAGTCCACGAATGCGTGAGGCCAAGAACCGTTATAATTATTGTTTTATAATTATCCATGCCATGCGTTGACCTTGAAAAATAAATAAAATAAGCTGATATTTGTTTAGCTCAAGTTAATTTATTAAAAAACATGCGAATTCCTTTGAAATCGTTTTATGTGTGAAGCATATTTAGGATCCATTCCCACTTTTAGTCATCGCACGATAACATATGCCAATATATCATGAGTGTTTTATTTCGAGCTTAAATACCAAATATTGTTATCAATGGACCAGGACTATGTGAGATACACGAAAATACGCCATT
The DNA here is from genome assembly GCA_019009955.1 of Riptortus pedestris. Taxonomy (NCBI): domain Eukaryota; kingdom Metazoa; phylum Arthropoda; class Insecta; order Hemiptera; family Alydidae; genus Riptortus; species Riptortus pedestris. The sequence continues at coordinate 32,305,234 of CM032230.1, read as the reverse complement.
AATTAACATTTGGCGTCGAAAATGTACTCGATATGTAACCGTTCCATTCGATAATAAATATCTTATTCATTAATGTACGAAATCAAAACAGAAATATGGGGGGGGTCAAAAAGGGAACAAGCTGGTCAAGTAGAGATGCCAGAGAGGATACGAAACAAACAGGGTACTTAAAACGATTTCAAAAGAACCTGCTTCTATTTTTATTTAAATTGACCTTAAGACATTGATTAATTTATTTCATAATAAGGTTACAACATTGATGTAACATGGCGTCAGCGAGGATTAAGATAATGAGTAAAATAGTGGATTTCCCCTAAGGAAAATTTCCTATTGAGGTTCTACTCAAAATGAAAAGTTTCTTCAAATTATGTGTTGGACACAAAAGTGTTACAAAACGATGCACAACAAATGATGATCTAAACCTTTCTCTCTAACCTAAATAATATACAAGTATTTGCATTTTATTGATCTACTTGAGTCACTAAACATCTCACGTCTACCTTAAATTTAAATTCTCGTTTAAATCGAAGTCTTATTACGGAAGAAACAAAGATGATATGAATGAATGAATATGTTTATTGCTTTTAAAATTATACAATTTTATATCAAAGGTTCAGCCATTGACATATTTTTATGACTAATCTTACAATACTCTATTCAATAATTACTGAAGAAAAAAAAACCATTTACTTAATTTTAATAATTATATTATTTGAATTATTTTTTTTTGTTTCTGAATTAAAGATTTGTATATAGGAAAGTATAAATGCAGTTTGCCTTATTCGTGTCCATATTGTCAAAAGGATTGTCTATGGCAATTATATCTTCTTGTTGTGGAATGATGAAGATTTTCAAAAGATTGTTTCTTCTAAGTTGGGGCATTTAAGAATGAAGTAAGGAAGTGTAATTTCTCTATCTTCGCAAAGAGGGCATCGTCTTCCTGGATTAAACGCGTAAAATGTCATCCCAACTATATATCTTTGATTTTTAGTTCCTAATAAACGGACTAGAGCAATTAGCTTAAGTGTTATAAAATGGTATTTTTAGGTTTAGGTACTCCTCGCCTCTGACATGAGAGCTAATTCTTCTGATGTTACTGCCTACAGGTGCTGTTTAGTACTCTGTCAACATCTTGAGAAATGCAATTTTTTTGAAAGCTTCTAAGGAATTCTTTCTTTTTTCATTAATATTTCCAGCCCTTTCTAATTCTACTAACTTTCCTCCTATGTGACCAAGGTAATCTCCTAGTTCATTCGCCCAATTAAATGAAATTGAATAACTGGCAGATAATTCCTTTAGGCGCATGTAGCACAGTCTTGACAGGTCATTTGTCAATTTCTCTTGTAGAGCCCTTCACCAACTCAATATCCTCTTGATTTTCAGTCGGATGTATGTTCAAAGATGATATTAACATCGTTTTATTCTAGTGCGTGGGAAATTCGCTTAGTTTACGCAGCCCCTGCTTGATGGAAACAATTTCAAATGAACGACTAACTTTAGAGGAGCATTCTTCTTCTTATAAATGTTCTCGTAACATTAAAAGTGTTAGCCAAGGAGTTTAGGAATAAATAAGAATAAGCTTTTCCTTTGATGATTTGATAACTTCATAGATACTGAATACCTAAATTTTTTTACGAGCTTCTGATGCAAATTATCTCGAATAAGAGATTTTACCTTGTTAAAGAACTAATGATGGAAAATTTTCTAATCATTTTCCAAACTGCATTAAGTATGCTTTTGATACGACCATATTAGAAATCTGAATAAATAGATTAGAGAACATTTGACCATTTTTTTTATTCAGAGCCAGTATGTAATAAATAGGTGATTAAACAAAAATAATTAAAAAAACTCTCAAGTAATTGTAAGTGACAAATCGTTAAAGATACGGATCTAATCGATATGTCGACGATTCGACGAGGCTGTGACCTTAATACTAAGGCATAGCGAAAAGCTGCTCAGCTGACCTTGGTATACTTTTCCTTTGAACCAGACAGGTTAGCCGACCAAGGTCACAATGCAGGAAATGACATTCCGTTAGGAACCGGTAGAATACAATACTGTTAAATATCATATAATTTAGTTTACTTCCAGCAGATAATTAAACGAAAATAAATCAGACCTGGCTGCATCTTTAAGATGACGACCCCATTTTAGGTGCAATAAATAGTTAGATTACTTATTATATTCCTAATTGCATATATAAACCATTGCTTCCTAATTTGCAATGTGTTTGAGTTTAAGGATTATCTCTTTTGGAATGGTCCAGCTTTCCAGAACAGGAGCTTATTCTTGGCCAATATTCGAAGGCATTCGCTCTTTTCAATGATCTGGCTGGTACTAGATTGAACGTTTTACCTTATTGTGAAAATCCATCTTTACTAGTTTTGGGTTGATTTCTGTATATACCTCCCATAACTCAAAAACGAGTGGTCTTATACTGTTGAAAATTCATATATAAAACTATTATAACATTTGGTTGTGATTGACTAAGGTAGAAGGAGGTGGATTTAATGGAAGCTGAAAAAAAAATTCAAATTCCTCAGTACAGAGAATATTTTACAACCTTTTTGGTTTGTCATAAAAATACCAATAAATGTTTCTTGACATTTTTTCATCCGTTGAAATGGAACGGAGATGTCATAGTGAAAAAACTTTAAGTGCAAATTAGGAAGACAGTTCATTTAATTTAATAGCAGTTTAAGGAAGTTATGCTGCATCCACTTCAAATGATAATCTGGAACCATTTTAGTGGATTTCCCATAGTGAAAATCAGCTATTGAGGTTGTACTCATGATAGGATTATCGAAACATTTCTTCAGATGTCCATCGATCCTACTTTGGAGATGAGGTCCGATCAAAATTATATATATATATATATATATATATATATATATATATATATATGTGTGTGTGTGTGTGTGTGTGTGTGTCTGACAACGCTCTAGTGGTCTCAATTTTTGTCAGGTCGTTGCTAAACTTGATACTTAAACGTTTTATGTAAAAACGAAGACCAAGTTCCTTAACGGGTAAAATCTGATGAGTGGGTTTAAACGGAGGGAATTTCCAAAATACGAAATTCTCCGTTGGATCAAATTTTGTATAGAAGCAATCTTATTACAAATGTAATGTTCTATAAATATTCAATATCTAGATTATAAACTAAGATATTTGCATTTTTTAGTTTTCGGTCTACAGTAAACCCCCCTCCTATTCTTGTCATATTAACAATAAACTGTTATATTATGAAGAACTTTATTTAAAGCCTAAATACCCAATAATGTTCTCATTGAACTTTAACTTTTTGAGATAAATGCAAGTATGTGGCACACGGAAGCCGAAAATGCTTAGTTTACGCAACCACTGAGTGACGGACGTTTTTGCTACTATGGCCAATTAGGACGAGTTAACATTTAATAATACGTCATAAGAAAGTACAATGCAAATTAACGCGCAGGCAGGCATTCTCCGCAATCCGCTTATTAACAGGAGCGCTCACTTTCGTTTTAAAAGTAAGAAATGTAAGCGTGAAAGTGGTCAATTAAGGCAGATTAAAGGTGGATACCTCGCAGCCTTGGGCTGGGACAGGTTCACCGTCCTGGAAGAAAAGGAAGCAGAGCCCCGTGGAGGGATTTCGCCACACAATGCGGCAAGGCTACCACGTGACCCATTAGGATAGGGCGGGGAACCTGGGCCACTGCACCCGCTTCTTCTGGGGTAGGTCCGTTACTCGATGTGGGGAGGCTGGCTGGAATAGAACCTCAACTCCCAGGGAGGCCGGAGCATTGCGGAGGATCCCAGGACGGTTCGAGTCCCGGCTAAAGAATTGAATTGGAAAGCGAACAAGAACTCTTATGCTATGAAGTCCATGTCTGCTTATTATAAGAAAGATTAACTAGACGGACAGCAGGAATAGAGAATAGGGATAAACCAAGATAACCTGGAGAAAGACAGAAGTCCTAAACTCAAACTTTCTTCTGACTTAAAAGAAATAAAAGCCGATTTCTTGAATAAAATCAATTCATGAGGTCAATCTTTGACAGGGGAAAACTCATCTCTCTGGTCTTTGGAGGAGGGCCTAATCACAAAAATATGATATCGCTCAGATTAACATTAGCATATGCATATACTATATACAATCCTAAATCCCACCCTGGCTAGAAAAGGGTGGTAACCTCTAGATAACCCGTCTCAATGAGCCTTAGTTGCAAAAAGTGGACGTTAATAAATAATAACAAAAGTAATAATAATAATATATACAATCAATATAAAAGTATGTATATAAAGAAAACAATGTTAAAGAGGATTGAAAGTGATGGGTAGGTGTACCCAGTTAGCCTGCTGTTTGTTAGCGTTGATCCGTTCATATGTTACATATAACAGAACATGTGTGTGTGCACTTTTTCTTCATTAGACATATAATACAATACAATATTTTCAATAATGGTTAAAAGCATAAAATACCTAATTTGTACTTTGACTAATTTTAGGAAAAAGGAATTTTTAAGATAGCAAACAATCCTTTTTCGAACCAACTACACGTGTGACGAAGTTTTTCATTATCTCTGAGTTATTTTTATGTTTATAATCGTTTAAGACATCCTCAGCGAGATTAGTATTATTTATAGAAATATTTATTATATTTGTTCTTTTTTTTTCGAGATTAGTATAATAATCACTTTTTTCTAAAAAAATAAAAAGTGGTATTCATTTATTTTGTATGTTTTAAGCTTTAAATTATATGAGAATGTTTTAATTTAAAAAAAAATATAGGGTGGTAACCTGTAGATAGCCCGTACCAATTAGCATTAGTAGTAAAAAGTGGATGTTAATAAATAATAATAATTACGACTATGTGTTATTCTTGTACAATTTGTTACTACATTTTTCTCTTTTTTTTATGTTTTATATGTTATTATTTCAACAGGTCGCTGAAGATAAGGCTATGTTTAGAAACCCAAATTGGACCAGTGGAAGTGAAAAATGGAGACAAATGTAAACTGTAAAATCGTAAATATCTCTGTCTGATAGAATAATATTACGCATCTGATGGAACAATTTCATATGATCAATCTTTTTTACTTCCTTGCAAGAATTAAAGGACCTATTGTATTCGCAACAAATTTCGGTTTTCATATTTCAAAAGAATTATTCGTTTTGGCCCTCCTTGAACCCATTTTGACTAGTTTTGGTGCGACGTATGTCCGAACTATGATTATCAAAATGGCTACCCCTAGAATGTCGAAATTTGATATTCAGGATTTTTGTGACGTCTAGATGTTAGTTAACCTATTTTGATCGAAATCGGTTGAGGAAGGAGAATATAAAAAATTTCGTACCTATTAAAATACTAAAATTCCTACACATTTTTCTCTAATTAACGGATTTTTTTTCATATTTAATAACCCCCCCCCCGCCGACCCAGTATTGACCAGAAACGAGGGGCAATGGCTAGAAACGATGCGATAATTGTCCGAGATAGCCAATCTAGATGAAAGGAATTAGCTGAAACAGAAAGCTGACAGGTGAACCTGTTTCAAGCTAATCAGGACCCAAAAAGGAGGTTATGAAACCCCTTAATGCTTATGGCTCGTAATCAGTTATTATTTCTCAATTGAGTTACAAATCATCTAAAAAAGGCCACTACTTTTGGATTCACATGCCACTTCATTCAGAGTTGTTCACAGCATTATATCTATTTTTGAAATAAAGAAATAAGTTCGTTACGCATTGACTGCATAAACTAAGCAGATTTCCCTCGTGCTGACATGACACACTATTATTCTCATATGGCCTCATATTCTCTATTAAAAATAAAAAGCCTATGAGTAGAAGTGGGCTGCCAAGAAAATCTCAATTGATGAAGACACGACTCAACGTATTTGCATGTATCTCATCTAGTAAAGATCTATTGTTAACATTATTGGGTATTTAAGCTTGGGACAAGACGTTTTATAATATATTCCCTTATTATTAAAGAGGAATGACTAAAAGGGGGGGGGGGGGTTTGATGAAGGCTTAAAATTAAGAAAATTAAACATCTCGGTTAAAATTCAATACAGAGAAAAAGTGTAATTCATAGAAACCTAAATTTGCAACATGATCGAAGATATTTTGAATTTTCCATTTCCCCTCTCTAAAAGACACACCATCCCTTCCCTCAAGGGAAATCTGCTAAAATTAGAATAATTTCCTATGCATGTCGATTCTTTAAAGTAAAAGAACTGAACAGTTACTTTTTTTGTTATTCTAAATATACCAAAAATGGAAATTTTGTAGTAGTCGTTTGGGCTTTATGTGAATTAATTTGATTCGACATTTTCACGTGGGAAAAGAGAAATTTCTTATTGAAGTGCTCAGTGAATAAAATCCCGTCTCAAAAAACGAGGCAATATGCAGACTATTAGTCTCACTTTGCCTCGAAAGTACCAGAAGATACAATTTTTTTTTTCTCAAATTAAATTAAATCATTAATTATTTGCAGGCGGTGCATTCTGTCCTAAAAATCTATAAAATATTAGCTAATATTAAATTAAATATCTCATTTGTAGATTAAATTTCTTGTTCTTATTTCTTACACAATTTTTATTAGCGTAGAAATAGATATTAAAATATGAGATGGCATTTCCCAGCATTTGAAAAATGAAGGCCTCTGCTTGACTGATGTTTTGTTTTAACAACATGTCTTCTTATAAATATGGCTAAGTTCAAAATGATTTATAAAATCTCCTTTTTCGTTTTCATCATGAACACTTGAAATTTCAGCCCGGAAAAAATGGCTTTAAAGGAAGACAATTCTATTGTCCTAAGCTTAAAAGGCGTATCACAACTTTTTACGATTTTCTAGCTTTGTAATGTTTGCAAGCTAATTGACATCATTCATAAGCAAGAAGGATGTATCTTAATTAGAAATTTCTAATTAAGAACCAACTTATTTCAAGGATTAATATTAGGTATTAATAGCTTACGAACATAACTAAGATAGAAAAACGTAATAATTACTAAAATTTAGATACGCCTTTTAAGCCAGGAAATTATATAGCGAAGTCAAAGTCATTTCTCATTTGTGGCTACTTGTAATTAAAAAAGAACTGATGACATCCGTCGTTATTGTCTCCAACCTTGAAGCAAATAGGTTTGTGTTCAATTATGGGCAAATCTTTCACCTGACAATAGTTGTAAATCCCAGATTCCTGTAGCCTTTTGGATTTAGGTGTATCACTAAAAGTTTCTTAATGCGTTAAAAAGATTATTATTCGCGGACTAGCCTATCTTAGATCTCAAGAATTTTCTTATCATTATCAGTTGGTAAATTATATATTTCTTATTAATCCTAAATTGAGTATCCCTTTCAGGATACATATAAATATACTACTTTGAATTTTCAATAACTCATTTTCGTTGTCCATTGGGTAGAATCTGGTAATAGGACATGTAAGTGTTTTAATTATTAATAATGATGATGGAGTATTACCCGCTAATGTTTCGACATCGATGGTGCCTTTCAATGTTTGGTCAATGGCATAAAAGTTTGAGTTTGCTCCCCAAAGTGAGGTTAAAGCTAAACCACAGCTACTTGGATCGGAGTGGGAGCAACCCAGCTTTTCCATTAGCTAACTGCTAGCTGGAATGCTGCCATTAGCGGAATTATGTTTCTGTCTCAAATTCATGGAGACCTGATACTTCAGCAAGGCGGAATTAATATAAATTCATTAAATACTTTATTTGCGGACCAGTTTTGGTCACCGCCACAACTTTGTATGCTTATTTTGTTTATTATTATTTGCGTCCACTTTATGCTACTAGGCTGATCGGGACGGGTTATCACAGGTTACCACCATTTTCTAGCCATGGTGGGCTCAAGGAGTTATTTAGTTAGTCCGCCACTAAATAAATTTCTACTGCCAAGGGCGGGATTCGAACCCGCCACTCTAGGTCTACCACGCAAGATTAGGGGAGAGAGAGAGAGAGAGATTAGGAGAGAACTTTGTATGCTAACAGGCTCTGATGACCTTGTAACAGTTAATTGCATGAGGTTACTTGTGACGTATTCATCCTTTCTTTCTATAAAATATTTGAATTTAATCTTATTTCCCTTGGTTCCCATGCAATTTAATGGTCCATAAAAGCAGTTTACAAGACACGTGATTCTTGGCAGTGAGAAATTTGGCCGGAAACGATCCTCTTAATGCGTTATGTTTTCCTCAACAAAATAGATGAGGGAGGATATGAGCTGGAGCAAGGAAAGAACAGCATTTCTTGTGCATTTGGGCAAGAATACGATGAACAATATACAAAAAATGTTTGAGCACCTCAAATCAAAAGTTAAATTTGACAAAGTTTTCATGGAACTAACAGGAAAGAATCGTCCAAGAAGCCGCTGAAATTGCACAATTTTTACTAAAGATATCTATCTAGGAGCTATAGATCCCATTGGCAAAAACAACCCTGGATTCAAGGGTAGGGCAACTCTGCCTACGGCGGTAAACAAGACATATACAAACATATCATAAGACAGCTGGCCCTCAATTTCTGCTGAAATACCTTGAGGAAGCCAGCAGAATGACAAGCGAAACGTTGGCAGAAAATACCATGACGCGGTTATTAACTAAAGACCTCGATAATTATTTTGCAATTCTGTTTTCTCGTTGTGATGAACCTTGTAATACTTTTCGGTTTTAAATCTTACTTTTCTCCTTTATGCCTTAGACTCATCTTCAGCTTCTTCACCAAGTAAGAAAGTAATATTTTAAGAACAGATCAATACGATTTTCGGTTCACGTTGAGAGCGTAATTATTGAGATATCGAATAATACTGCTAATTAAGAAAAACAAACTTTGCCATTTATAATAGAAGGCCCAGAATAATTGTCTTTCCTTTCCAAATTTTCACGTAAAATTGGAGACCCAGGGTTTGTTGCCACCCTTTGGAAGATATCCTTTTGCATTTTTAAACCTTTAGACATTTAAAAAAATAAATGCAGATGGCAGGGAGTAAGACTATAAAGGTTCTACATGCTGATGCTAATAAAAAAATTATAAAGCAAATATAGTGGACCGTTTATATTTTTATTTAAAGAATAAATACTATTATTTTAAATATCGATTAACAAAAAATTAATATTATCTAACCTAATAAACCTTTTTTTTTTAAAAAAACAATGCATGGCGTATTTGTTATTTAGTCGTATTCGAAAAACGTCCAACACAAGCTGGATATGCCTGGCCATCTTTGGTTAACGGTCGATGTTAACGGAATGTTGAACGCATAATAAAGAAAATTGACGAAAAGCTAGTCATGAGTACGACCTCAATAGCTGATTATCCTTCAGGGAAATCTGCTAAAATCAAGTTGATGCACGCCTCTATAACTGCACCGCCCCAATAAACCTTCGCGACAATATTTTAAAAAGCCAAACATTTATAAACCAATAAATTATCGCCGCTATTTAGGTCCTATTTATTTAAGGCGGCCGTTTCCGCTGAAAAGCAAAGATTAATGAGGATCATGAGGTCATAACTGGAGCATGTGTGAGAGGAGCTGGAATCAATGAACACGGCCCTGCCTATGACGTCACTACTCACCTCATACCCCTCCCCCAGGCATTCCCGCCAAGACTCGAGGCGGCTAAAATATCTCCTCTTTTGTATGATTATTTTTGAATATTTGCCTTGTGAGTAGTTCATATAAAAGATGTCATCTGCTAAATAGTCCATGAAGCAATTCGAGTAATTGTTGCTGTACTGGAGTGAGATGATCAATGAATGGCGTGATGCCTGATGACGTCATTCCTCACACCATACACACCTTTCCTTAAGCCTGGCTCAACATCTCTATCGCCGGGTATTTTACATTTTATAACATGCTTACACTAGTTTAATGTAATCTGCCTATTGTAAAAATAGTAATGATAACTCTTTTTACGATAATGGACTTTATTTATTCCATTATAAAAAAAAGGGCTGCGTAAACTAAGCAGTTTTTCTACTGGAAGGTTTACAACACATAAATCTACATACTGGTAACCCCACCGTTCCACATATTAAAGGAATAATTAAAAATGGTAAGAAGAAATCATTCAGTCAATTTACAAGTTAATAATATATACAACGGAAAGCATCTGAATTGATAACGTCAACTCACAACTTGTTTACATGCATTTCACAAATTAAATGTTCAATGTAAACACTAGTTGTAATTTAACGTCTGAATAAAGGTGTTAATGATGTAACGATGGCGTGAGGAGGGGGGTTTACAAAAGGCTGAAAATTAAAAAATACAAATATCTGAATTAATATTCAAGATAAAGAAAAAATGTGTATAACAACATTTATATGCAATAAAATGTTCAATCAAATTGGCTCTACACAATTTTTCAATCCGACGAATAATATCCAATATATTTCAAATTCACTTGCCGAAAATTTTCGAAAATCGCCTCGAAAAGTCAGTTTACGTTTGAATAACCTTCAAAATACAAACAATGTACAAATTCTAAACAACAGAGCAGCCAACATCGCGGCTCTGAATAGATAGAATGACTAGACCGGAAAGAAGAACAATTAATGAAATATATCTGAACATAACATTTTAATTTTATTGAAAAATATTTACTATATCCAATACTGTAAATTATAATGAATCGGAATAATTTTCATCTCAATCAATCAAATTTTAGTAGTCCAAAAACATGGGGGTCACCTGAACATATTTGCATGTATCTCGTATAATGAATGTCTCTTGAAAACAATATTTGGTATTTAAGCTTCGAATAATGTGGTTTATTATTTAACAAAATATTGTTTATATGACATGAGTAGGAAGGGGGGTTTGCTGAAAACTGAAAATATCTCGGTTAATATTCACGTTAGAGAATAAATGTATATAACAATATTTATAGACAATTTAATTTAAAATAAGAATGGTTCTATTTTTTATTTATTTATTTGAGAAGCCACTACAATGGCGATTCATCTTTTGACATATTGAAATATAATTTTACGAAATTAGATAAATATTAAAAATTTTACAATGCTAAATGTTATAAATGTACAAAATAGACGACAATGTACAAAATGGCGATTTTTAACATGCTAAAATATAATTTCACAAAATTAAATAAATATTAAAATTTTTTCACAGCTAACATTTACAAATGTATAAAATGGACAAAACTAAATATAAATTGTTACTATATTTACAACAAAAGGAAAAAATCATGTAAAAGTAATCGATTTCCAACTGAAATAGGATTGGAAAGGTAGTCTTCAGGCAAATTGCACGCAAAGTAAAATATTAAATATTTGAAAATTTGTAAGATAGTCAAACTAATATTTTATGGAGAGGAGGGGACGAAAATTACAGATATAACCGATGTTTATATACTTTTAGTGTTTACTTTAACATTACAGTGGGCATTTAAATCTGGTAGCTATATTATTCGATTAATACAAAAATAATAGTTATTTATTATACAAGTGACGAAAGTAGATCATTTTACAACTCGAGTGAAACGTTTACCCACACTAGCGAAGCGAGTGTGGTAATTTCACGAGAGTTGTAAATTCTACTTTCGTCACGAGTGTAATATTAATTTTTTTCTGTAATCGTGTAATACATGATCAGATCTAACCAGAATATGAACAAAATTAGGATGTTGTGAAGATTATGGTATGTTGTTGGTAGGTTATAAGCATGGTTGTGAAAGGTTATAAGCATAGTTATAAAACAACTAGTGATGATTGTGAAGTAGTGCAGTTATAAACAAGTGCAGGTTATAAACAAGGAAGGTAATTATTATTATATTTAAATTTTAAAATATATTGATTATTTCCACCAATAATTCATTCACATTTCAATTTATTTTGTTAAAATAAATTCTTACAATGTTAAGAAACATTTAAAAGCATTTAATTTCCAATTTCAAATTATTTTTTTAATTTATACTTATTACTAATTAAGAAGGCAATTCACTTTCTTCACTCTATTGCAAAACGTTTCACTTTCTTCACTCATTTCAGTTTAGTAATGTTACCATTATTCAACGATTACAGAAAAAACATACTTATATAACTGTTAACAAACTGAAATATAATTCATTATGATCCTGATGTCTCATCGGGAATTCCTAAGGGATCAATACTTGGCTCCATTACAAACTTGGAAGAGGAAGTTTATCTGTATTGAAGCCCATCCATCCAGAATTATTGAAACTAATCAAAGCATGAAATTATAAAACATGTTTTTTTTCTTTATTTCTACTAAAACGCTTACACGGTTGGAGTCTTAAAGATGTAACACAATTTATTTATCAGATTTTGATAATGGGTTTGTCAAATACATCTCACTAACAGGGTTGTGTTCGGTTTATCGGTTAGCATAGGTTTTCTATACATTCTATAAGGGAACTTACTATTACACAAATCATTAAAAACCTAACACAGTTGAATCAATAACAAAATTTTATACTACGCTTAAATGTGTACGATTGGTTATTGCGTTTGTCAAAATAATGAAATGAATTCTGGGGTTTGTTTATATTTTACTTAATCTTCTTTGTAAATATGAATATATCCTTAAATTAAATTTACCTTCAATTAAATTTAAGTACTAAGAATCTCTCCTAAATTAAATAAAAATCTTATGGCATTACCGCATGTAACAAATAAAAATAAGTGAATTGTAGTATAAAATTCATTCCTCAAGTTCAAGAACTATAAATAAAACAATTTTTAGAAGATTTATGGACTACTACTAAACTTTTATTTAGTGCTATATAACCTGCTGGGAAAGAATTTGTCTTGTTGGCGAGAGGATAAAAAGTGGTCAGCATAATGCGACCCCGTCTGTCTATTTCATTGGGAATAGTTGTTTTTCACACTTACTTACCACCTTTTAGCAGATTTGCCCTATGAAAAAAGGGGTTTGTAATGACACAATTTTCGAAAATTTTCTTCAAATGTACTGCTATAGCAGTCGCTATTTTTTTTTTTTTTTTACCGTTATCAAACTGTACATGTAAGCGTTTCATGTGAAACTAAAGATAGATAAAGTTTGTTAACGGCTGAATTTGGACCAGAGAGGAAAATGTTTTAGAACCAATCTTGATAAACTATTGATTCTCTACAATTGTTGTTCTAAACATTTCTTCGTAGATCAAATATTAAGCGAGTTATTCGTCTTCCTTGTTTAGAGCCCTATTAAACCCCATCGTCTACTCTCGGATTATTACTTACAAATATAAATATATTGGGAGGTGAGACCAATCGTAAAAATACGTGCACGTCGGGGAAATCTGCTTATTTCACGTAGCCCCTGCGTAACGGAGAAAAATTGTATTTATTTAAGAGAACTTTTTTAAAATCTTAGAACTTGTTATTAAATATTACCAGCCTACAGTTACTAAATATGCTAAAATAGTTAATTAGTGAGAACTGACTATTTCCCACAATTGTTATTCTAAACATTAGCTACTTCTCCAACATTTCTGAAGATAATTGAATTTCTTGATGTTTAGCCTTCACTATACCCCACTCCTAGTCACCTTATTACATATTGAGCTATTGTGAAACCAAATGGAGCTTAAAGTTCAAGATTTTTACTAATTACAAGAGCCAAATTGATAACAGAATGTGAGATAGCATTTGCGTGTCGGCCCAAAAAGTGAAAACCTCACAGCCTCCCTTTAACGGATTTTTTTCTTTTAAGTAAACAATTTGTTCTCCATTGATTTGTCTAGAATCAAAATGACTTCCTTCAAAAGTTAATTAACAATTTTTTTTTATTTCATTTAATTTAAAATGATTTCATTTAAAATCGCTTTACAAAATCTCCTTTCCGAACCATCGGATCGAAAAATGTGAAAGAACGTAATTTATAGATCTCTTCATGATAAACCAAGCCTATATAAAGTTTTCTTATCACTAATGCGTACGGAGATATTTGATCGAATATGGTGTGACTAGGGGAGGGGGTTTTCTGAGGCAGAAAATTAAAAAATGCATTATAATATCTCGGGTAATATTCAAGAAAAAGAAAAAATGTATACAACAACATTTATATACAATGAAATGTTCAATATAATTGGTTCTTTTTCTATAGGCAAATTTTCGCTCCGACTAATAATAACGGAGATATTTCAAATTTTCAAAATCTCCCCCTCTAAACTCGTCCTCCCACTCGCTAGATTTCAGCCATTTACGAGCTTGATCTTTAGTTTCACATGAAACTATTATATATTGAGTTTGGTGTCAATAAGAAAAAAAAATGTGACTGCTAGAGCAGTACATTTGAGGAAAGCTTTCAAAAATTACTTCTAAAAGTTAATTTCCTTAACCTCCACAATACAAAGCGTCTGAATTGCAAACAAACAGGTCAGCCAACCTCTCAGAGCTAAACAGTCAGATAAAAATATTCTTGGGCGGAAAGAAAAACAAATACTGAAATATATGTCAATATAAAATATTAATTTATTGAAAACTATTTACTATAATTTACTGCAATTAATAATGAATCAGTAAATCTTATCTCAATCACTCTAATTTAAGTAACCTAAATTGCAACTGCTGGAGCGTTAGCAGATATATATCTTGCTCGTATTTCCAACACATAGTAACTTCGATATACGCTACTCCGTAAATATTCTTCCATAGTAGTAATATCAACCTTTAGCATTGCAAATACGGCTTAGTAATTAAACAGTAACACTTAAAAAAATATAACTCAAAGGTTTGTCTCCATTTCTGTTTATATTTTGACTGCCTCGTAGTTTCCTTCTTCGTCTATTTAGATGACCCATTTGTTTTGCATTTTTCCTGTATATAGTGATTGCATAAGAAATGATGTTTGGTTATTAATGTTACATGTTGTCGTTTAATAATGAAAAGCATCATATCAAATTGTATTAAACTGTATTTTTAAACATATATGCACAGACATTAAAATAATTTAACACATCTAACATATTATCTTTTTTTAAAATGTATTCAACAAATATTGATAAATAATATGTTAAAAAATAAGTTTTATATATATATATAGGGACTATATATATTTGAATGGAGTTCATTTTCGACATCTTCTGGTCAGAGTCAATGGATATTTGAGTACAACCTCAATGGGTGAAGTCCCTTAATGGAAATCTGCTAAAAGTAAGTAAGATTTTTCGAATGGAGTCGAACTTTTTTTTTTAGAAATCTTGTGAATTCTTATAGTCGAAAAACCACATTAGGTAGTTACTTCTCTAGAATTGAATTTTAAATATCTTTGTTTTTTACTGCAAAGATTTGACTGTATGATGCCTTATCAGACATTCTAAGTATTCTATTGTCTAATCATTTTTCCGATTATAAGAACTCAACGTAGTTAGTGGTAGCAAAATTAAATAATGTTTAATCTACAAACCTACAAACAGGTTTACATTAGAAACGGAAATGCCAAAGTCGGTGAGGCATCCAAGAATAGAAAGAGATGAAGATCTTCAAGAACTGTCCTTTGTAAATATTAATGAGCATAAATTTCACACTTAACAAACCCATATTCCTATTATTTCTTATGCACAAAACCAGCTGTAAAAATAGTTGAATGTATTTCTTTAAATTACTTTTTTATTTAAATTACCCCATTAACAAGTAATATTCAAGTCACTATTACTGTATACTTTAGTGCTCGTTCTAGTATATCGTGCACATGTGTGTGTGTGTGTGTGTGTGTGTGTGTGTGTGTGTGTGTGTGTGTGTGTGTGTGTGTGTGTGTGTGTGTGTGTGTTTGAGAGAGAGAGAGAGAGAGAGAGAGAGAGAGAGATTTTAGATAATTTTACCTATAATAACATAAATTTATTAATTAATTCTTGTGCATATTAATTTTTAATTATTTATTTTAATAGTATGATTTTAACACATGTATTATGTTAATTTTTTATAATCCACTCCTGATGATTGTTTTTAAACTTGTTGTTATTTCATGGTATTTTCTTTACTTTTGTTGATTATTCGTGTTTCATTTTTTGTTTGCCGTTCTTGGAGTTGTTTAATTCGTTTTAGTTATTTTTTTGAGTGTGTGTATTTGTTCAGAAGCAATATTGCCGGGTACCGAAAGCTTCACAATAAATAAATAATTTATCTTATCCTAATGAGAAATCAGTTATTGTTTTTTTCCGGTTGACATTGCAGAACTTAAATATCGTTAGCTGTCCAAAACGGTATTCGCGATCAGAGTTTTAGCAGATTTCCCTCAAGGGCAATTGTCGAAGAATGTCACTAAATATCCACCGACCCGGGATTTGACGCTTGAAAATGGTATATATTTATCCGTGAACGCTCTTGCGAGCGCATTTTTTTCTTTATCTTTACCAAACTCCGTATTTAACTAAATCTCAGATACATAAATGGCTGAAATCGACTACTGGGAGAGAGTAGGTTAGAAGGGAGGCATCAGATCGAAAAAAAGTACTGAACCAACCTTATTGGAAATGTAATTTCCTACATAAGTACACGTCTTTTTCTATCTTGAATATTAACCCAGACATTTGCATTTTTTTTATTCTTCAGCCTTCATTAAACCCTAACTTTTAGTTTTAGTTCTATAACAATTAGCGGATTTATCATGTAACGTCTTATTCAAAAAATTAAATATTAAATATTGTCTATAAGAGATCTTTACTAAATGATATACATGCAAATAGGTTGTGTGATGACGTCACCAATTTAAACTTTTTTTCTTGGCTTGAAAATATTTATTCGATCTATACCATACTCGGTATTTAAGCGTTTCAATCAACACTCTAAAGATAATATTCGTTAATGGGCGAAATTCGACTAGGAATAGAGGGGGCTCTATATGTTCAAAAAGAAAATGTAAACTTAAATAAATTAAGAAAATATGGAAAGTTGAATTGTAAACTAGGCTAAGACCTGGAAGTAAGACTAAATTTAAATAGAATAGCATTCTACATGTCTATAGAATGTTAGAATAATGTTAACAAGTTGAAATGTCATCCACAATAGAAAAGAAAATTGTATGTTTGAAAACTTTTACAAAATATGAATTACACTTTAAGAGATTAATATGAGTTAAGAGATTAATTAATAATTGCCATTTATTTTTCGTTTGAATTACTCTGAAAAGGAATCAATTTCTAGAAAAGACTTGAGGGAACAGCTAGAAATCGTCATAGGAATTCTTATCACTTAACATATATATTACGCACTGGTTTAAAAAAGAAAGCCAAGTACACCAGCATTTTAAAGAAATAAAAAAAAAGGGAGTTAGTGGGAGCTAAGTGAAAATATATTACCCCTTTCGCTGATAGTGGTCTTTTAGATAAAAACATGTCAGCTAACTCTCTATATAATTTTACTTATATTC
Source organism: Riptortus pedestris (assembly GCA_019009955.1). Lineage (NCBI taxonomy): Eukaryota > Metazoa > Arthropoda > Insecta > Hemiptera > Alydidae > Riptortus > Riptortus pedestris. The sequence continues at coordinate 32,287,869 of CM032230.1, read as the reverse complement.
GGTTTGTCCTTCTACTTTTTTAAGTCGGTTCGTTAAATTTATGATACCACGTGCTGCAACCAAGACCATAGATACATCCTTTTATATATACCTAGAAAAACCCATAAGAAAGTAATTATGCAGTTCAAAAGTATTTCAATTTATATTAATACATTCATTTTCATAACCAGGATATCCAATTTTTAAAATATTTTAAGTTTTAGAGATATGTTAGACGAGAATTCAGAAATTCTCAACATTAAAATTGAGGTATTCTCTTACAGCGGTCATAAATCGTCGGGGTATAATGAAAACCTTGTTTCTCATATTATATTAGAGAGCGAAATAAAAACGTATTTTTTTAACATATTATTTATCAATATTTGTTTAAAACATTTTAAAAAAAGATAATAATATATTAAATGTGTAAAATATTTTAATTTCTGAGCATATATGTTCTAAAATACTATTTTAATCCAATTTGATATGATGTTTTTCATTATAAAACGATGATATGTGACATTAATTAACCAACACCATTCAATATCAGCTGAACAGCATGGACTTTCTATTCATCATAAATTTAAAACTGACACAAAATCATTCATTATGCAATGACTTCTACAAGAAAAATGCAAAACAAATGGGTCATCAAAATAGAAGATGAAGGAAACAGGAACAGACAGTCAAAATATAAACAGAAATGCAGACAAACCTGCAGATTTGTTTAGGTGTTACCTTTTATTATTAAATGGGTCTTGCAGCGTTAAATTTTGATATCACAACTATGGAAGAATATTTACGGAGTTATGGGTTGGAAATACGAGCAATTCTCAAATGCTTCTTTACGCTTGTCTTCACAATACCTAGTATAAGGATTATCAAAGCCAGCTGACAAAACCAATGCCCACTTGTATGTGTGTGTGTGTGTGTGTGTTTACGATTTGCGTGATAAAAACGCAATCGGTTGAATAAGTTTTATTTCGGATCATGTCGCACCTGCAATAATTCTTAATCTAGATAGATCTAAAGGAACTAAATATGACCTAATGAAGCAATAATGTAAAACAGCATTTGACAGTCAAATACAAAAGAGTAAGTCTTCTGTGCATATTGTAAATATAAATATGGTTCAATGAATAGACTTTAACAAACATTTTAGCAGTATATGCTCGGTATACACATAGTTATATCTCCCCTACACCAATCAAAATATAATAAATGTGTTTTATACAGACACTAATATGTTCTTTCCCTATTATCTAATGTTTACACTTCCTAGTATTCAGAGCTCTATTTGCAACTCATTTTCTTCAAAAAAGAAGTGATAATGCAGACATAAACAGTTATTATTTGAAGAATGTTGACAATAACAGCAGCAAAATGATATTTTCATTTTTTTTAGTTTCTAGGTATCACCTCGACTGGCCCGCATTCCTACTGCAATCCTAGAAATATTTGGACCGAATTCTTAAAATTTCATCAGCGCATATCTCACTAACCGATATTTTATTTATTTTTATGAAAAACAGTTTTAAAATAGCTAGGCCAGCTTCAGAATTGGTAATGTAATCATAGAAAAGGAATCCAATGAGAACAACATTGCAAACCAATTTATATAACTACGCTCAAAACATTGATGGCAAGATGGAATGAAAATATAATGATTATTATCTCTAACAGTTTGCAAACAGCTGTCGACAACCGTGACCAAAGATATATCACAAGGTGTGGAAGCTGTTCAATAAAAGGTCATCTTGCCTAAGTCCATGTTCGGCGCATGATTGTACCTAATAAATATGTAGTACATACATCTTGCATACGTATCCTGCTGTTAATTAAAATAACAAAATTAGGCTGTTAAGTAACGACGGAATACGCGTGCTAAAATTAAGTAATGAGGATTATAAACATATCAGCCAATCCGCATTTGCAATATTTTTTTTTAATTACTGTGATTTTTCAGCCATGAATTTTACCTAATCGGTTTTCACTAGATATACATATAAAATCATCTGACCATAAGCAATGTTCTTCTAGTTTTACAATTAATTCACTTTATCAGCGGATACTAATATAATTATCTGCCTATCAATAACGTTCTTCTAGTTTTACAATTAATTCATTTTATCAAAGGATACTAACATAATTATCTGCCTATCAATAATGTTCTTCTAGTTTTACAATTAATTCACTTTATCAGCGGATACTAATATAATTATCTGCCTATCAATAACGTTCTTCTAGTTTTACAATTAATTCATTATCAGCAGCTACTTGTATAATTATCTGCCTATCAGTAACGTTCTTCTAGTTTTAAAATTAATTCATTTTATCAGCGGATACTAATATAATTATCTGCCTATCAATAATGTTCTTCTAGTATTACAATTAATTCATTTTATCAGCGGCTACTAATATAATTATCTGCCTATCAATAATGTTCTTCTAGTTTTAAAATTAATTCATTATCAGCAGCTACTAGAATAATTATCTGCCTATCAGTAACGTTCTTCTAATTTTACAATTTATTTTATCAGCGGATACTAATATAATTATCTGCCTATCAATAAAGTTCTTCTAGTTTTACAATTAATTCATTTTATCAACGGATACTAAGATAATTATCTAACTATCAATAATGTTCTTTTAGAATGAAAATAAATTAAAATATTTTTTTCGGCCATTAATATGAGAGGATATCGAAAAACCCTATGAAGAACAGAGTTACGCACAGATATATGGAGTTTTGCAAAACATGATTTAATACGTAACGTTTGTTTCATTGAGTCTACAGCAAATACCAGCTGTGTTTCCCACCGTTGACGAGTTTAAATAAATATGACTTTCCTGCAGAAATATAAATATTGAATCAAGTTCGCCTTGGCTTTGAATATATTCTGTACATACATTCTTATGTGATACCAGAAACCAGAGGGCGGAAGTAAAAATCTGGAGTTCCAGACTTCAAAATAACTTCCAAATACTAATTGTAAGAAGAATTTGTTTTATATATATTTTACATAAAGTATAAAGTAAATATCGACGAAGTTATGTTTTGGTTTATACGAAAAAAGCCACACCACATCCTATCCTTTGTATGAACACCGAAATGTATATAGTTTTGTACAGCATTCTCATATGACACCAGTGGAGTACTACAATTAGTACCAATTAGCCAGTTACCATTTTTATAAATTATGTTTTTTTTATTGAAACCCCATTTTTGGCTAATGTGAAACTGAAATACTTGTAAAAAGTAGGTAGCTAAATTTAATAACTTCCAGAATAAAGGAATATTACTGAACTCTATGAAGATTAACCCAAATAAAGGTAAAAGAAGCAACTTATAAAAATATAACTAAATTACGTGTGACGCTGAATAGTTATTACACAAACAAATGGACTAACAAACTGAGTATTGGGAGTAAATATTGAAAAAGCTATTTAAAATACTAGCATAATACGTATCAGAATGAATATATGTAAACGAGACAGCCTACACCATTCCAGTAGATTTAAATGAAATAATATGCGAAATACATGGAAATTATGGGGCATTATGAACCTTTAAAACTTTAAAGGCAAGCTTAAATCAGAAATTAGGTAATTTAGACTGTAGGTACATGAAGTAATCGTTAAAAATATATAGAATCACAGAGAATGAAGGAACATACAGAGTACATGTTAATGAGTTAAGGAACCTGCAGGGATAATGGAGACAAGTAACTTGAATTAATCTGTAGCGTTAATTAAACGGCGGTTATATCATCGGGAAGCACGTCACTGTCGTGAATCCTAGGTTGAATCTATTGACCCAAAGCTTCAGCTCAACATTCGTACAAAAGGGAGAATTACCACCTGGATTTCCCATAACATTTAAAACATCCAAGGAGAGGAAAATTGATTGGCCAATCAAAAAATGTTTTGCAGATCTATTCTAAAGACCTATTACAGCAATTACGATTATCTGCTTCACAGGATAATAAAATAATCAATGAGTGTAATGTATTTGTGAATTATAAATATACCATATTACCGGAATTACAAATTTGACATCTACTATTTTGGTAATTTACACTATAATAAAATTAATCTTTTGAAGGACACATGGAATACTGAACTAGTATGCCAGTGGTTTAGTAATATGGGGCTTAGAGCAGGTTGTCTCAACACCCAATCAACAGGCAGATTTAAAAAAAAAAGTATATTATTCTCAAATTATACTTAAAGTAATTCTACGCGCTAAGTTCAATGACCAGCGGGTCGAACCTTTTAAAGAATTCTTTTCATTAAACGCTATTAGCATAAAAGAATTCATTAGACTGAATGGCTACAATGCAGCATTTCAAATATTCAAATGAAACAAAATTTTTAAAAATTCCATGTTGGTGAATCTTCTTTTTACCATTTGAAAAGTAGTATTTATATCAGGCCGCGACCAATCACACGCGAAGTATTGCACGAAATATTGAAATTAAAAGCTTTTCAACGTACTATTGAAATACATATATGTGTGTGTGTGCGAATAAAGATCTGTATCACGACTTTATCACTCGCCATGCTGTCACAATGTCAGGGAATGCGTCAAGCTGTCTTTGATCCTCCCATCTGAGTAATGCAAGAAACCTTGATATTCCATTTGCCGATGAATCAAAGATTACAGTTTTTTTTTATTAAATCTTCTTTTTGTTTTATAAGGATATATCTTTATTGAGCATTTATAAGTATCTTATTATACATGTTCCTCAATCGTCAACTAATTCTTCTACTTAATTGTTAAATTTATTAAAATATATATTCAATTCATATACACGTAGGTAAATAATTAATACTTGTCAAATTTGCTGAAATTAAAATGCCAACTGTAGAAACATTCTTCCATTTAATTTCATTTATAACTAAATATTCCTTGGGAATGAGATGTTATTTTTTTTATTATCGAGAAAGAACAAAATAATAAGGGAAAATATCACGAGAGAAGTGATGTGCGTGCCTAAAACCTGAATATTTATCATGAAAATAAAACCAAATTGCCTATTCAGATGATATACTTCCGTCCGCAAGTTGTGTGAATAATAAAGTTTACATCAAAGTAAGAATATAATTTCACCAACTATGACGTATTTCAGTAATTAACTTATAGTTCGTTTCTGACTAAAAATTCCGGTTCTCATAGCCTTAATTTAGCTGTTTGCTTCTCTTCAAAATATATATTAAAGAATTTCTTTACATTACGAACGCATAGGATCGTAATCAGCAGGGACTCCATAAATGTAATTAACTTCTTGCAAATAAATTTGTTCAAAGGTGCAGCTAATCAGGTGAGTTTATAGGTGGTGAGGTTATTTTAGTGGATAAAGAAGATTGGTTCGTAGCAAGTGAAATCCCCTGCAACATACTCAAGGCATGGTTGCCGGAACCAACAGCTGTCATCATCATGTTTTAAAGGCTATGCCTTGTAGTTGCAACCATTGGGTCGTTTCTGAAGTTGATCTTTTCGTATTATTATGCTCGCCGAAAAGCATGAGATGGTTGATGTCTTAGAAAAACTAATGTTTGATAGTCTTCAGGACTTGTCTCTTTCCCTGCGCCCAAAAATCTTAGCTTTAAACAATTGTGCAAAGATCGTTGGGTTCCACCACGTAAACATCACCAACCTTTACTCCATGGTATGACTTTTACGTTCACTTCATTTAGAATATTCATGACAGATTTTAAGTAAAATTTGCACAGTATGATTTTGCGTCAAAACTTCATTTCCCCTGCTTCTTAACTATTATAATTCTTCTTGGGAAGAATTATGGAATTTTCCTTGAGAGAGTATTCTCTTATTAACTTAATAATCTTACCTTCAAAAGCATTTGTCGTTGTTGCCTTGATATATACTCAATAAGTTTCACTTGCCTTTTCTCCTTGACATTGGTAATACTTTTCACTTACCTCATTAAGAACTTCACCATTTGATTTATTTTAGTCCAACCTGTAATGATAGTTACGCACCTAACTTCCCATTAAGCAGTACACTCCAATAGAATTCTATTATCGTGAGTAAGTAAAATCGGCAATTTTTAAAAATATCGCGCCTGATAACAACCTCAACAAATTATAACTCTTTAGGAAAATCTGCTAATAAACACTTACTTTTGTGCAGATGTGTGTGTTTCGTTCATTAAACTCTTGGCTGAAATCCCACCAGTGGGATGGAGGTTTAGAGGGGGGAATTTCGAAAATTCTTGTTATCTCCTTTATGTTGCGGATCGAAAAATTGTATAGAGCCAATCTGATCTGACCAATGTAATGGTTCTTATGATTATTAACCGAGATATTTGCATTTTTTGTTTTCGGCCTTCTGTAAACCCCTACTCCTACTCATGTCATATTCACAATAAGCTGTTATATTATGAAGTACTTTATTTGAAGCCTAAATACCAAATATTGTTCTTATTGAACTTTTATGTTTTGAGATAAATGCAAATACGGTAAAACTGCTTAGTTAACGCAGCCCTTGCGTGACAGACTTTTAATTCGTTAGTCATATGCCACTTATATCTATTTCATTGCAGCCAAAACATTTATGTTACGATATTTGTTAATTATTCAAGACACGTTAATCTTTTATATCGTGTGACATAACTGAAGTCTAGTAGCACGAATTATATTAAATAAAAATGAATTGGTGATAAAAACGGATGTTTTTCGTGATAGACAGTCTGAAAAAAAATGACCTAGGTCACAATGACCTGAAGGTCAGTGGAAATGATTAATCACCAAATGACCTTCAGAAGTCATACGAGTTGGAGCCAAGCAGTCGCGGAGGTACTACAACCACAAATGAGTGAATTTATCAAGTTAAAGGGGACAATTAATTGTCTTTAACTAGAAAACTAAATAGCTTCTATTTAAAATAAATAAATTAATTGTCAACAAGACTCAATATAAAAAAAGGTAATTAAAAAATGAATAGTATTTATCTATTAATTAGTTAAGAAAATCATATCGCTGTTCCAGTAGAACAATAACCGTAACTGTAATATTGTGATTGAGTAATTTAGTTTTAATGCTTAACAATTATATTAGAAAGCGTTACTGCTTATGGTGAAACAATGACGTGATTGTATTTCGCATTTAACAGACAACAAATAAAGCGTTAACATTCTGCACCAAAATAACAAGGACAAATGTCGGGGGAATAATGGCGTTATTGATTAAGGGTTGAAAATGAAGGTTATAATGATTAATTCCAAATCTGCTAATGTAAAAGTAATGAATATGTGCTATACATACACCTTCGTCATTATTTTCAGTCACTTAATGAATCTTACTCTTTGTATATAGAAATATATATTTTTTTTTGGACTGCAATTTTAGCAGTTACCTCATTGTTCTTTTAGAACATTATTATTTATTTATTTAAGATGCAGATACGATTCATCTTTTAACATGTTTGAGTATAATAAATATAACATGTCTCTTGTTTTATTATTTGAGTATAATAAAATAACAAGTCTCTGTTCTTTTAGAACAGAGACTACGGGTATATGCTAGACCAATAGCCTTTGTAATGAAAATGCAAAATCTTTAATTCGTATTATTTGAAAGAAATGGCTAACATAAAAACATTTTCCTAAGTACAAGACAACGATTTTGCTGTTAAGTCATAGCCACATCCGAAGCCAAAATATAAAAGAGAAAATACTGCTTAATTATTAATTCTCTCATCTATTACTCAAAGAATAATGAATAAATTAAAAAAACTTCGTAGTTCAACTTGTTTTAGAATTGCTGTGTAAACGAGCAATACAATTTCAAACAAAACTGCAAAGAATACATTTAATTTGTAAAATTTCTAATTAATTTCATTTATCAAGAGTGAACCTTTTTATTACACATAATAAGCAAAAAATAATGTTAAATAGATAGTGCCAGAATTTGTTTCGCACAATAATTTTCTTCATTTCATTCAATTTCAAGAGTTCATTTTCCTAAAGGGAAATCTACCAAAAGAGAGAAAACGTTATGTATTATTCTATATATAAATGAATGAAATGCCCTCCTCCCCGTTTCGCCCCCTATTTGTTTAGAGGCATATAATAAATAAATTGTTATATGATGTAATTAATACAAAATAATGTAAATTTAAAGTGGTCACTCCTTAATTCCACCTAAGAGGTAATATGTTTACTCAGTAGGAGTACCAATACCGTAAATTGGTAATCAATTCCCTCCTCTTCAAACTATTGAAGCAGGCAGACAAGTTTGAGAAGAATTAATCTCAATTATATATATATATATATATATATATATGGGTGTGCAGGAGGGAGATGAAAACACTTTTTTTTTAAAAAGATCTTAAACACTTTCTGCAAGTGTGTGAAAGAGAGGGAGAACGTTCTCACCATAACCTTTTCGAGGTTCACATAGTTGATAAACTAAAATTTAAATACAATTACAAATAACTCGTTCCTAATCTTCGGTTATGTACGAAAGCGGTTTACAAAGAATTAATATTCATTTATTACGTGCATTCCCACGGTAGAATTCCCTGTACCAAAGAAATCTAATGTGGGTACCACGTGCCAACCTTGTACTAGTAATTAATTAAATAAAGGAATGGTTTTTTTGCACTTATTTAAAATTTCATTTGAATATGGTATGTTGTATCTCCATTACAATGTATGGAATCGAAAACTGTCATAGAACATAAATATATACATATGACAAATTATAACAGTCCTTTTTAAATTTGTTATATCTCTAATAAATACAGAGAAATTTCAAATTTATTATTTCCGCCCCCTCTAACCCCTCCTCCTTAGTCGATTTAGATCAAATGTGGAGTTGCGCAACATGAAGAACACGTTAGAAAAATCCTAAATAGGCAACTTCAGCTTTCTAAGGATAGCCGTTTTTAAATTATGCGAGATACGTACAAACGTCACGCTGAAACTAGTCAGAATTTAGGGAACGCCAAAAAGGATAATGCTGTTGAAATTTGAAAACTGGTACTCTTAAAATTTAAGAGTTCATTCAGTATATTTAATAAACTTTTTATTTTCTTGAATGAAGAGAACTAAAAGCAACGTTTATCGCGAAATCCATTGTTCAGGTATTTTGAGATGTGTTTTTTTAAAAGATAATTTGAAAGTATCGAAGGGTGATCCAGGTAAATATTCTAGAACCACTTTTGGGCCATTTGATTATTGGAGTCCTTTATTACGACAGGCATGAAAAACTAAGAAAAACATACAACCAGAACCAACAGCTCTGTAGATTCAGAAAAAAGAGAGAATCAATCTATTGCCCAATATTAAAATAATCACATGCATTTTTCCTATTAAAAATTTTTAAACTGAGAGTTCGGTCTATGACATGAAATAATGTGTTAACCCATAGCCTTTCTAAGATGACATATTCTTGTCAACTGATTCTGTGAACACTGCTTAACATGGTTTAGATAATAAAATAAATTACTAATTATTTACTTAAGGAATATTGCTTCCATACCATCTACAAAATAACTAGAGAGAATAAAAATAAAAATTATTGCTTAAGCACCTCGTTAATACTTTGAATTTGGTTACCACACTAGACTACTAATTACAAAGATAAAGTACGAAGTAATAAATATCGTAAAGAAGATATTTGGTTCATATAATCGACTCAATAACAGCAATTTCAGAGCTTTCTTAATGTCCTTTTATTACACAGTCTATAGTGGCAAACAAAAATTGAAGTGCCAAACTTGAATAATTTAATGTATCTTAATATCATTAATACATAATATGGATGGCGATAGACAGTCTTGCAGACTGAACGACCAAGAACTTTCAATAACCTTTTGCCATTTCCGTGTGGTAACTAGAGAATGGGTTTCAGAGATTGCAAACCAGGAAGTCAGAAGAAATGCATTTCTAGAATTACAGTCTAGAGCCTCTTCTTCAAAATATATTTGCTATCTTACACACTTTCACAGTTCACACTTCTCTTATACTTTTTAAATTCTTTTATTACCGATAATGTGGCGTTTATGGATAAAACGTTTCTTCTCCAAAATATGTCAAAAATTCAATAATACAGTTTTGTATTTTTAACGTAACCAATAGTTGTATGATCTCCAGTGATGAGACAAAGTAAGGATAATGGCACACTTAAATGGATCTCAATTCAAAACATAGATGTCATCAACTTATACATTTCTTATGTTATAAAGATACCAAATCATAATGAGTAATGTGTGGTTGTTTAGAACTTAAATATTCAGTTCTACATAGCTGTTTTCTCATAGAGCATTGACAATGCAAAAAGGTTAAAAAAAAAAGAGAAAGATACAATTAAAATCCCAGTAGTATTTGTTCTTCTTGAGCTGCAGGTAGTAGAAGAGTAGTAATAGCTCAGTTTTAGAGTTTGGTAAAAATTATATAAAGGAATTGAACAAGTTCAAAAGTGAGAAAACATTTAACTGGTTAGAAGAGACATGAAGAAAATGGTAGGACACTCTGAAAAACTCTGAAGACATTTGGCGGTTGAAAAAAGATGTACCGGTACGTACAACGGTATAGTCCTTATTTCTTTGGATAGTTTGGAGTAGATCTCTGTATTGAAGTGGAACGCTGTTTCAATGGTTTTCATACACGTCAAGGAAGTGTAGGCCAATAAATATTAAATATGACAAGAACTTTAATATGGATAGCAATGAATGCTAATTAAAGTGCTTTTTCTTTCGACGTCAAAAAATGGCAAGATCTAACTAAACGAAATTTTCTTTCTCTCAATTTACTACTCCAAACTTAATTTATAACATTCAGTTTTTCCAAAGAGAATTGCTGGACGTTGGAAGGTAGATATCAAGAAGAAAACACAAAATACAGATCTTCCTTCCATGAAAAGTATATCTACTCTGTTAAATATAATGTTCGTGGAAGAAAGGGCAATTTTTGTATTAATATTTACTATTGTACTCACCAATAGTAGGCTATTTTGTCGCCATGTCCAAGGCGGACGTTCCTGTCCAAGAGGTTGTAGCAGATATTTGTGGTGGCCCCCTCTAGCCAACGAATAAAGACCGGCCCTTTCTTAACATCGAAATTGAAGGAGAAGAACTTTCCCCAAGGGTTCTCCCAGTGGAATTGGCGCGCGATTTCGCCCCAGAAGGCCTCCGGATCGTCGAGAGACTCCTGGTACTTGGCCCGGTACTCATCGAGGGTCTTGACGTAGGCGGAGCTGGAGATCTCCGGGAGAGGGTAGTAGACCTCCTTGGCGGACATCCTGGCAACCACTGTTCCTCCGGAGCGAGTCGATAGGGCGACCCCCTACCTCGCCAACTGGCATCCCCCACTCCGCCCAATCTCTCGTTAGTTCTCCCTCTTCTCACTAGATTTCGGGATTCGCCAGCAACTTCCCCTCACATGTCGGGACATAGATTTTGCAATCGTTCAGTGTACCGGAAATAAGATCATGATGAAATACGTTATGTCACAGTCTGGATAAAACGCTCTGAATTCATTACACTCGTCATCGCCAACAAATCGCTGCAGTTTTTTTGTTTGAGGCACGTTCTTCTCTAGTGCTACAAATATTTTATTTGGCCAACTGGTTTATTAACTGCTAAACCACAGAGGAATGGGAACTATAATTCAATATATTTACCTTGCATAGACTCGCAAATTAAACATCGGTTGAGTTTAACTTTAATTGATTTGGTTTCTGTCCTTTTTTTAATTATTTATGACTAAACTCTAGTAACACACACATTAGTGTTTTATGGTTACCCGACCACACAAACATTAAGGAAAGTACAGACATCGACATATTAGCAAAGTGTACTGTAGACAAACCAGACATTGACATAAACTGTGCAGACCACCAAGACATATTTGGCGAATGCATTAAGGCACTACAACAGCAGTGGTAGCAATCTTGGGATAACACAAACGACAATAAACTAAGAGAAATAAAACAAACAGTTAAGGAATGGCCATCAAGCAACAGGGGCACACGAAGAGAGAAAGTTGTGCTGACCAGATTACGCATTAGCCATTCCTTGCTGACCCTCGGACACTTAATGACAAACAAGGACACACCGACTTGTAGACATTGTAACGAAACTTTAACTGTACATCACATATTGACTAACTGTCGACGAAGAGACAATTTAGACATTCCACATGACTTACAGGAACTTTTGACCGATAACAGTAATTACATAGACTCAATCATTAAACATCTAAAAGACATTAATATATACAACACACTATAATCTACAATTTCTACACACTACTCTTCACTTTTTTCCTACATTAGCAGGGGGTATAGACTTTAACATTATTTATTATTTTTTTTTGGTTTCCCTTTCCTCCCCCCCCCTCATTTTATTTATTCATTTATTTGGTTTTCTCTTTTCCTTATTTTTTTTTATTTATATATATTTTTATTGTTTTTCTCCCGTCGATACTTGCATTTTCATTTATATTATTTTCACCACCCTGATGTTTCCATATACAATATTGTTTGTTTCATATAAAACTGGTACGCCAATGAACCGTATCAAAAACCACCATAGTTCACTCCTTTTCCGTTTCTTTCTATTTTTATTTGTTTGCTATTCGCTTTTTTGTGCACAATGGAATTATGAGTAAATCGCCGGTGTTGCGGAACTCATTTAAATAAATAAATAAAAAAATAATTTTATTTATTTTTTATTTAATTTATTCATTTTATTTGTATCTTACTTATTTTAATATTTTATTATTTTTTTTATATTATATTTGAGTAGATAGTTGATTAACGTGTATATATTGTAAAATAAAATGTGTTTAAACATAATCAAACATGTAATATGCCATGTGGCAATGTATTCAAATAAATAACTCCTCATAGGGTTACTATGAGGAGAAAAAAAAAAGAAAACACATGATTTGTGGGATAACACCCGTCCGGTACTGGACATTTGCAATTGACATCAAGGGTTCGACTGGGCATTTTATTTTAAATAAAAATGACTTGCAAAGAAATGTTTTTACAGAATGAATGAAATTAAACAGGAGCTAAAAAATTAATAACACTAAACTAACTAGGTATCGTTGGACAATAATTTGAGGAGTAATTATTAGTAGCCCGTGTAATTTAACAATTCACAGATAAGCAAATAAAAATTTGAATTGTTTTCAAAATTTGGGTTTGGGACTCATACCTTGTTGCAGTGCAGTAAATATTCCCACACGGGGTTGCCTGTGAATATACAAATATTTTGATTTTTCCCACCCAAAACACCAAAAAATAGACGTTTTTGTAATAATTAAGCACGAATATATTTCAGGTATTATAGCAGTCGTTTATTTATTAATTTTGATGTTCCTAATTAAATTTATCGAAAAATTTACGGATCATTTTTTAAATGTCAACTATTTCTTTAGGGCTGATTAGCAATCTTCTGATAGAGATGACATTGAGAGCAGTTCTAGACTAAAATACGTCATGTGATAGTCTGGTTTGAAGTCTAATTTCATTAATCAATTGACTAATATGTCAAATAGTTTTTATTGTCCATCATCGTTAGCCAAAATATACCGTTCTATTTTGGAGGCGAGTGCTTTGTAGTTTAAACCATTTAGTTTCTTTGAAAACTACTCTTTCACCTAATCATCAACTATCAATTCTTGAAAATGACATTCTTGGCCTCATTCTTCACCTATGCCCAATTATCTTACCTTCAAATACATTCGTCATGAAATCGTTGTTGGCTTATAATTTTCCAAATAAGCATCACCCTCATTTTCTTTACAGCCTTGACATTATTTTTGCTCTCAGTTAGTTCATGAAGAACTTCCTATTTGATTGATTTTGAGTCCAACTTGTTATGTTCCAGCTTAAATTTCAGTTTCAGTAGCCGATAAAGACAGTGCCAAAAGGGATTTCAGATACCGTCTATACGAGAAGAAGTACATAATTGAAAAAGGACTTAAATAGGTTTTAAATACATTTTTATTTTTCAGAATCCATTTCTTTTCCCGTAGACTTATTTCAAAAATAATTTTGTTGGCTTTAACTTTTATTTCACAGTATACTTAAAAAAACAAAACATGCCGTACCAAAAAAAAAAAAAATTGTGAATTTTACGGCTAAAGGATGCGTTAAATCGAAAAACACACCGATATAAACTCGCTTTAGATTTTGATTTTCTACAAGAATCCGTCATAAAAAGTATGGTATTCCATTGGACATTCCAAAGTTATGTTCGCTGGAGACGTACTGGAGAAGGCTACGAGGTTGAATATGGACTGAAAAGATTCTTCAGGGGTCACAATTGTGGCACACCAAGTATCAGCCATTTATTAATACGATTGCCGATTTTAAAGGGGGTGGAACGGGAACCTATATACCTCATTCCAAGGTTAAATACCAAATATAGTTATCATTGAGCTAGAACTTTGTGGAACACATGCAAATACGTCGTGTGATGACGTCATCAATTAAGATTATTCGTTCTTTATTCGAAAATGTTTATTTGATCTATACCATACTCGATATTTAGCCGTTTCAGTGAACACTAAAGATCTTATTTGTAAATTCAAATAAAGGATTAGAACCGCCAGTATAAACGATACTGTTGTCATACCTCTGGGAAATGCTGGATGGTAGAGGAACCAATTGATAAGGATCAATAAAAAGGCCTTATCCTCTACTATTGTTTTTAATTTTATGCAAAGTGCACTTTCGGGGTCAGCACTCCAACGTCAGTGCCTGCTGACAAACAAAAACCTTAAGTCAATCTAACAATCATAGCATGGCCAACAGTTTAAGAAACAGTAACAAAACAAAAAATAAAGAATAAAAACATTCTGTCGATGGATACCATCGTCACTGGCTGCTGGTCGAGTACAGCTGGCAAGCGCTTTCGATGCGAAGGCACCATCTTCAAGCCAGTCAAAAGTTGTACTGAGTTAGTTGTCCGTTAGTCAGTAGATTGTATGTGTCTGTTTCCCGTATTAGGTTGTTTACGTTTTAGTCCAGATCTGTTTACTTATCTCTTAGATATAATTAAATAGAATCTGGATCTACGATCGTCGTCGCTTCGTCTGTTGATACTCGTGCGTGTATCCGCCAGTTGGCGACAGAAAATTTGCAATATCTTCCTTATGGATAAAATGTTATAGAACCAATCTTGTTAAGCTTGATTTCCTACAATTGTTGTTCTACGCATTTTTTCGTAACTCAAATATTTAGAGAGGTATTCGACCTACTTGTTTTCTACCTTCAGTAACCCCCCCCCCTTCTATTCGTCGGGTTTTTACATATAAATAGAGAATACGTGGTGATACTAGATCACTTTATACCAGCACTTGGGAAATCTGTTTAGTATACGCAGGCCCTGCGTGACGGACTTTTACATAATCAGCTATTGTCAGTTTACGTATTTAGATAGCGTAGAACTAAAGTTATAAAAGAAAAAAAAGTCCGTCACGCAGGGGCTGCGTAAACTAAGCAGATTTCCCAAGTGAAGTTTTACAATAGGGAAATCTGCCTAATAGCAACTGTAGTAGTAAGGAACCTCTAAACCTAAAACATTATTTAGGGCGTAATAACCCAGTAGTTTCTAGCCCCAAAAAACAGTTGACCTAACCTCTAAACCTATTCACGAGGGACGAATAGTTATAGAAACGGCCGCCAGAGCTCTCGCCGGAAAGTTCGAACATAGCCTACTGGTTACCATACGCAGAATACAAATGCAAATATCTCGGTTAATATTCAAGATACAGAATAAATGTATAGAACAATATTTATAGTAAATGTAATTTGCAATAAGATTTATTCTATACAATTTTTCAACGCATAATAACGGAGATATTTTGAATTTTCAAAACTCCCCCCTCGACCCCCCCCCCTCCCACTGGTCCGATTTCAGCCATTAACGAACTTGATCTTCCTTTTTACATAAAACGATTAAACTCCGAGTTTGGTAAACATCAAACAAGAATTGCGACCGCTAGAGCGTTAACAGACAAATATATATATATATATATATATATATATATATATATATATATATATATATATATATATATATATAATTTTGAACGGACCTCATTTTCGTCATCTCCTGGGTAGGATCGATGGACATTTGAAGAAATTTTTCAAAACTCGCATCATGAGTACGACCTCAATAGCTGATTTCCCTTAAGGGAAATCTGCTAAAACGGCAGTCTCGCAAGGGCTGTGTAAACTAAGTAAATTTCCCACGAGCAGCTTGACATAACTGATCTCCCATCATATATTCTTTATTTCTAAATAAAAATCCGATGTATAGAACTGGCGGATTACTGAAGTGTGAAAGCAAGAAAGTGCGAATAACTCTCTTAATATTTACTGTACTTAATACAGACAAGTATATGTGTGTGTGTGTGTGTGTGTATATAATTGACATTTGAGAAAATTTTTCGAAAATCGCTTCACGAGTGCAACCTCATTAGCTGATCTCCCTTAAGGGAAATCTGCTAAAACTGGATAATGATTCTAGTTATAATTAGAGTATTTCTTACATTATGGGATCTTAGAAGATAATGGATGAGGTTAAACCTGATCAGCTGACTATATTTTATATAACTGATTCAGTCAGTTGTGCAACATACAGACAGTTAGCAGCTGTTACCACAGGCGACTTTTTATTTTGCTAGATTACATATTATCTTCGTATAATGGTAATAGAGGAGAGCAGGATCCCTCATTGCCACCAACTATACAAATTATCTCATGCTTCTCAATTGCCTATCGATGCTGAACTGTTTTGTTTTTTTTCCCATATAAGTATATAGAGACATTCTTGGCTGCTAATCATTCCTTTGTTGAAAAGATTTCTGAATTCAAATATAGGATCCTTAAATACAGAACATATACTTCTATTACCAGAATTGGCGAATGCGTTTTCTACAAAGGATTTTGGCTATTGTCGTTGACTAACGACGTGAGTTTTTAAAAATTCTTGAAATATCCATAGAGTCTACCGAATATATAAAAAAGTAGATGTCCGATCAAAAGTATATGTGCAAAAGTATATGTTGCATTTTAAAGTGGGGCGGGATAAAATCCAAAGTTTCTCCTTTGCAATGAGTTGGGTTGAAACAGTCCGTCACGCAGAGACTGCGTAACTAAGCAGATTTCCCAAGAAACGTTTTACAGTAGATAAATCTACATGCTTGTAACAGAATAAAAAGATGTATTGTTGATCGGAAAGAAAAACAATTACTGAAATACACTTGAATATAATACATTAATTTTATTGAAAAATATTTAAGTACTATATCTAGTACAGTAGTTTATAATGAACCAGAATTATTTTTATTTCAATCACTCTAATATTAGAGATAATAATAATCCAAGAACAAAAAAAAAGTGGGAGAGGATCACCATAATGTATTTGCATGGATCATATCTAGAAAAAATTTGTTGAACAAAATATTTGTCATTTCGGTTTGAAAGAAGACGCTTCATGACATGTTGTCTTATTCTTAACGAAGAAGGGGGTCTACTGAACCCCAAAATTTCGAAAATGGCGTGTGTGCATGAGTACAACCTCAATACCTGATTTCCCCTAAGGGAAATCTGCTATAATGTTACATACCAACAATGTTCATGATAAAGTAATTCACCATCGTTGGTTTGTGCATTTTTCTCTAACTGAAATGAATTTCTACATTTATGCGATTTCAGCCTCCAATAAGCCCCCCCCCCCTTCCCTTCCCTATTACTACTTTTTCTAAACTAAAACTAAATAAAGCTAATCAGAAAAGTTGGAGAAAAAAGTAAAAGAGAGGAAACCCCTACTGCTGCCTTGGGTAAAGACAAATAAAGTAAACTTCATTGATACTGAGAATGCCTTGTGAATTTAGTATTGTACACTAAGCTTGCAGCTTAAGTCTATCTTTCAGAAGTTTCGTCTCAAGAACTATGTTCATGGTTCCAACAAGAATAGATTCTCTTGTCTCGGGAAGTTCATGAAGTTCGTATCTCCTCACTCCAAAGAAAACTTTATTTGTAATAAGGAATACATTTGGATATATTTCTTTATTCTCTTTGTGTGTCCTCTTCAACATTTCCATTTCATTTTTGTTTATTAAAACGTGCATTATTATTGCCTTCTCCCACCCAAGCACTCGTGGGTCCCATAAAGAACTTGCAGATAAGTGAATTTAAATATCTACACAAATCCCATTATTGAGTGTTCGCAGAGTAATGTCATCGCGTGAGTAAGAACATACCATGCGGACAGTTTCCCTAGCATGTGTTGCAGTGTCTCTCTTACACATGTGTGATCGATCGACTCACTCTGACTCTGTATTTGTCTATTGTATCTAACTAATTGAATCCTGGGGTTTTCGAAAAATTACACATACCGATTTCTAGCTATTTAAATATTGTTTCAAGTGGATTTTCCATAAGATATTTGGTATTCTTTATGCTACCAATTCCTATGTCATCAGAATTATTCCAGTTTCTCCTGGAAGTCTCTCCAGCTTTTTCAAATCCACGATCAACTTTCGCATGAAATCATTATTATGCAATTATTATATTTTGTGCTACTATCTGATCTCCCATGAATAAAATTAAAAAAAAACGGGTAAAAGGTAATAGAGGCATTATTTAATCAAGTCATACATCTATCTAAACTTCCAGTTCTTCCTCCATTTTGTCACTTATAATTCCAGATATTTGAATTCGATGGTTTAAGATTCTTCATTTCGTTAAGTAGTATGTAATATATTGACGAAGATTGGAAAAAAAAGAAGAAAAAAAACAAGTACACCGATTTACAAGTACCCACTTGTTGCCTGATTCATTTTCACTTCTTGACTGACTGTGTCCAAGGTGTTTTCCTTAAATACTTGTTACAAGTCGTGTGTCCTATGTCCGTGAAGACAGTAGAATTTATTTAGCGTCGAGCTCACTAAATGAACTCCTTTGTCCAAGCTTGACTATAAAAGTTTGGAATCTGAAATTATTCAATTCTATTAAATACCTATTAAAAAAAAAAACATAACAGGATATGTCAAAATGTGTTGGTTTGTTTGAAAAACGTTATACTAATATTTAGTCGATTATAATTGATTTCCTTACATTTCTTACAAGCAAACATAAGTAACACATGCTTATTGTTATTAAGAGATGAGTAGGAGTGGGGGTTAACTGAAAGCTAAAAACTAATAATTTCAAATATCCCGTTAATATTAATCTTAGAGAAAATATGTATATAACAACATTAAAAGACAACTAAATTTAAAATAAGATTAGATTTACACACTTTTTCGAATCGACGTACAATAGCGGCACAATTTTGAATTTTCGGAATTCTCCCCACTCTAACCCCCCCCCCTCCCTTCCCCTTATCGGATTTTAGCCGTTAACGATCTAGATCTTTAGTTTGGCATCAAACACTTATACAGTATATCGAGTTTTGTAACGATAAAACAATCATTGCGACCTCTAGAGCGGTAAAAGACATTTATATACAGGGTGTACCAAGTTCCCGTGCCACCCCCCCCCCCTTAAAATGCCCAATTATTAGCAGATTTCCCTTAAGGGAAATCAGCTATTGAGGTTGTACTCATGACGGAATTTTCGAAATTTTTCTTCAAATGTCCATCGATCCTACCTAGTAGATGACGAAAATGTGGTCCGTTGAAAACTGTATGTGTATATATATATATATATATATATATATATATATATATATATATATTTGTCTGCTACCGCTCTAGTGGTCGCAATTTTTCTTTCATCGTTACCAAACTTGATATTTAGTAGTTTTATGTAAAAAGAAAGATCAAGTTCGTTAACGGATGAAATCGGACCAGTGGGAGGGGGGGGGGTTTAGAGGGGAGGATTTTCTAAAATTCGATATATTTCCGTTACTATACGTCGGATCAAAAAATTGTATAAAATCAATCTTATTGCAAGTTAAATTTACTATAAATATTGTTATATAAGTTTATTCTCTATCTTGAATATTAATCGAGATATTTGCATTTTTATTAAGTGTGCTTGTCGGATTTTTTCGGATTAGGTCGGCTGTTTCCGTAGGTCGGCGCTCGTGTAACCTAACCTTTCTTGTCTTCTAACCTATTACTTTGTGAGATATAAGCAAATACGTTTTGTTGATGCCCCCCCCCCTTGTTTATTTCTTGGACTACAATAGTTATTTTTCTTTTGCCAGTGTGAGGCAGGCAGATCTGTTTGTTTACATTTCAAACGCTTCCTGTCGGCAAGTTATTGAAATTGACTGAAACATTTCTTATTTCCCTTTGTATTTATTCACTTAATATTCACGGTGGTGTTGTGTCAGCAGAATGTAGATTTATCAATTACTAAACTTCACGAGGGAAATCTGCTTAGTTTACGCAGCTCCTGCGTGACGGACTTTTTTAATACATGGCATAGACTTCGTGTGACTCCTAGAGAATCCTTTCAGTCCATATTCAACCTTCTAACCTTCCCCGGTACTTCTCCAGCGACCATAACTTGGAATATCCAATGGAATGTCCTACTTTTTATGACGGATTCTTGTAGAAAATCAAATTCTAAAACGAGTTTATATCTGTGAATTTTTCGATTTGACGCCTCTTTTAGCTTTAAAATGCACTAATCTTTAGTTCAGAATGAGAACATTTTATTGAAAAATGTTGCGACAAAAGATGTAGTCAACAAAATTACGTTTGAAACAACTCTCAAAGGAATGGATTCTGAATTTAAAATAATTGGAGATTTTAAGGGGGCTGGCACGGGAACTTGGGACACCCTGTATATATATATATATATATATAATTTTGAACGGACCTCATTTTCGTCGTCTACTAGGTAGGATCGATGGGTATTTGAGAAAATGTTTCAAGTATTTCCACCGAAATTTTTTCTTAAGGGAAATCTGCTAAAAGGAGACTATTTAGCTAGGGTACTTCCAGTCTAGACTGCCTTTCATGAAAAAAGTCCGTCACGCAGGGGCTGACTAAGCAGATTTCCCACGTGAAGTTTTACAGTAGAGAAATTTCAGGAAAGTCGAGCAGTTAAGACAACGGCCGGACTAGCTTTTGGCGGGAAAGTCACCCGTCCGTTAGCCGCCCAGATTTAATAAAAATGCAAATATCTCGGTTAATATTCAAGATAGATAATAAAATGTATATAACAATATTTATAGTAAATTTAATTTGCAATAAGATTGATTCTGTACAATTTTTTGATCCGACGTATAGTAACGGAAATATATCGAATTTTAGAAAATCCTCCCCTCTAAACCCCCCCCCCCCCTCCCACTGGTCCGATTTCAGCCGTTAACGAACTTGATCTTTCTTTTTACTTAAAACTACTATACACAGGTAACAGACAAATATATATATATATATATATATATATATATATATATATATATATATATATATAGAGAGAGAGAGAGAGAGAGAGAGAGAGAGAGAAATATATATATATACAGTTTTGAACGGACCTCATTTTCGTCATCTACTAGGTAGGATCGATGGACAATTGAAGAACAATTTTGAAAATTCCGTCATGAGTACAACCTCAATAGCTGAGGGAAATCTGCTAAAAATGGTTATAGACAGTGGAAGGTTATTCATGTGAATAGAGCGTGGTTTCACAAAATAGTACTCAATCTTTATCTTCTGAAGGTTCCTTTTTTTTTTCTTCCTCTAAGTAACATACACGCTCTCAGCTACTATGTTCACCACGTCCCTCGCCACTGTACTTCAACGTTACACGAGCAGAACACGCTGATACCTAATCAACAGAAACTGGATTGACGAGTCTGAGATTACAAAACTAACGAACATATATATCTTATTAAATGACATAAAAACACACAGATAAAATAACAGTTCTATAATAGATTAAAATGAAAAATCGAACTACACTCGTATCTCCTTTATCTGACATTTAATACTGTCCTACGACACGTGTTTAAAGGCAGATTAGCGACATATTCGGCCGCAACTGCTTAATACGAGATAACACCAGCTAATTAAAAGGATGTTCATAAATGTTGGTTTTCCGTTTGATTCTAGATTTTCCTTTATTTGGATTTAGAACCAAATGTAACAGCCGTTGTGTAAGAAAAAAAAAATAGAATTTTTCTAAATTTAAGAAACTGTAAAAAGTCTGTCACGCAGGGGCTGCGCCAACTAAGCAGATTTCCGAAGTGAAGGTTTACAATAGATAAATATGCATACTGGTAACACCACCGCAAATATTAAGTGAATAAATACAAACGGTAATGAGAAATCATTCAGTTACAAGTTAATAGTTATACAACGGAAAACGACTGAATAGAAAACAAGCAGGCCAGCCAACCTGGATTCTAGACCAGATTAATTTAATTTAAACCTATTTACTATAACTAATGCTATAATTTGTGAATGAATCAAAATAATTTTAATCTCTATTACTTAAATTTTAGTAATCCAAAAACAAAAGAAGGGGTATCAACAGAACGCATTTGCATATATTTCACAAAGTAAAGGTCAATGAAAACAATATTCCATATTTAACCTTGTAATAACGTGGTACATGATATAAAAGCTTATTATTAATATAATATCAGTAGGAGGGGGGGGGGGGATTTACTGAAAGCGGAAAACTATAAAATCCAAATCTCTCGGTTAAAGTTCTAGATACAGAAAATATGTATAGAACAATATTTATAGATCATTTAATTTGCAATAAGATTGGGTCTATACAATTTTTCGATCCGACGTATAGTAAAGGAAATATTTTGAGTTTTCAAAATTCTCCCTACTAAATAACCCCCACCACCCTTCCCACTGGTCCGATTTCAGCCATTAACGAACTTGGCATTTATTTTTGCTTAAAACGATTAAATATCGAGTTTGGTAACGATAAAACAAAAATTGCTACAGCTAGAGCATAAACAGACAATATATATATTATTTTGAACGGACCTCATTTTCGTCATCTGGGTAGGATAGATGGACATTTGAGGAAATATCTCGAAAACCACGTCATAAGTACGACTTCAATAGCAGATTTTCCTTAACTTAAGGAAAATCTGCTGAAAATTTCCATAATTATAACGGCAAAGTGGCTCCAATTTAGTGTATAATTCGGCAATGGGTACATTTACCATTTGTTGAACAACAGATAGGGACAGAGAGCTAGGCTTTGCCCTGGCAGAGCTAAGAGTAGGATATATTTTTTTCGCACAGGCATACTTCATTCATACTACTTAACACTACACTTAATTAATACTAGTAGATTCGTGAACACATCTCGCACTCAAGTGTTTCTCTTCAAGTTGGATGTTGCCTACAAGAAAAAGTCCGTCACGTAAGGGCTGCGTAAACTAAGCAGATTTCCCTCATGAAGTTTTACAATAGAGAAATTTCACGAGAGCCGAACAGTTAGTTAAGGAAACGGCTGACCTAGCTTTTGGCGGGAAATTCACTCTCATCCATTAACCGCCCAGATTTAATAAAAATGCAAAAAGTCCGTCACGCAGGGGCTGCGAAAACTAAGCAGATTTCCCGCGTGAAGTTTTACAATAGAGAAATTTCAAGAGAGCCAAGCCAGTCAAGGAAACGGCCGAACTAGCTTTTGGCGGGAAAGTAACTCTCGTCCGTTAGGCTCCGAGATTAAATTAAAAACGATTCAATCTCAACAAAACAACGAGAACACAAAATATGGACTTACCTTTAATGATAGCAGCGCTCTGAACACTTATTACACCAACACTAAATAGTACAGAATATCTATTATTTGTAAGACTTAATACTTCTGTGAATATTAAGTAAACAAATAAAGGTCAGGTCAAATGGTAAGAACCTTCCTGATAGCAAACAGTCTGAGTTGTAAACAATCAGGTTAGCCAGCTTTTACCGGAAATAAAAGGAAATTACGGAAATATATTTGAATATAAGTTATAAATTTTATTACTATCTAGTACTGTAATTAATAATAAACCAGAATAACTTTAATCACAACCATTCCAAATTTAGGAATCCGGGAAGAAAATAGAAAGGGGGGGGGCAAAATACGATTCAGACGGTTATGAGATTTTCACATGATTAAAGAACAAACAGGTTAGCCAGCGAAGGTTTACAATAGATAAATATACATACAGGTAACACTTCCGTGAAGATTAGTGAATAATTACAAACGGCAATGAGAAATCTTTCAGTGAATTTACAATATAAGTTAATAGTCCCTACAATATAATACGACTGGATTGAAAACAAACAGGTTAGCCAACCTTGTAGCGTAGTATCGATAGGTAGACCGGAAAAACAAACCATTAAAGAAATTTATCTGAATATAAAATATTAATTTTATTGGAAACTATTTACTATAGTTAGTGGAGTAATTTGAAATGAATCAAAATAATTTCTATCTCAATCACTCAGATTTTTGTAGTCCAAAAAAAGGGGGGGGGGGGTCAACAGAACGTATTTGTTTGTACCTCGTAAAATAAAGCTTTGTTGAAAACAATATTTTGTATTTAACCTAATAATGAGGTTGTTCATGAGATATCAGCTTATTATTAATATGTCCTTAGTAGGAGTGGGGGTTTACTGAAAGCGGAACTCATTACAAAAAAAAACAAATATCTCGGTTAATACTCATTATAAGGAAACTATGTATAGAACAATATTTATAGTAAATGCAATTTGCAATAAGATTGATTCTATACAATTTTACGATCCGACGTATAGTAACGGAGATATTTCGAATTTTCGAAAATCCTCCCCTCTAAACCCCCCCCCCTCTCACTGGTCCGATTTCAGCCGTTAACGAACTTGGTCTTTCACTTTACATAAAATGACTAAATTTCGAGTTTCGTAACGATCAACTAAAAATTGCGGCCGCTAGAGCGGTAACAACCGCTGTGTATATATATGTATATATATATATATATATATATATATATATATATATATATACACAGTTTTGAACGGACCTCATTTTCGTCATCTACTAAGTAGGATCGATGGACATTTGAAGAATAATGTCGAAAATTCCGTCATTAGTACAACCTCAATAGCTGATTTCCCTTGAGGGAAATCTGCTAATATCTCGGGTAATATTCAATAAATGTATATAACAAAATGTATAGTAAATTTAATTTGCAATAACATTGTTTCTGTGCAAGTTTTCGATCCGACGTATAGTAACGGAGATCTTTCCGAAAATCCTCACCTCTAACCCCCCCCCCCCTCCCACTGGTCCGATTTCAGCCGTTAACGAACTTGATCTTTCTTTTTACATAAAATGACTAAATTTCGAGTTTCGTAACGATCAACTAAAAATTGCGGCCGCTAGAGCGGTAACAACAAATATATTAGCAGATTGCCCTTAAGGGAAGTAAGTGGTGTAAAAATACATTTATAATAGCCTGAAGAATGTAATCATTGGCCTACAATTGCAAATCACATACAGCAATTTTTACAATCATATATAGTTAAAAATATGGATTAACTTTCATTGTAATATATGCTAAATATTAAAAGTATTGACAAGCTAAATAACATATTTTCCTTCATAAAGAGTATATTATTCTCAGTCTCTTAACATTTAATTGTTGTTTTTGCTTCTATTGTATACTGTACATACATATTTAATTAAATTAAATTATTTATTAACATCCACTTTTTGCAACTGAAGCTAATTGTGACGGTGTAGATAACCCACAATTAGCTTCAGTTAACACTCTTTTAGCAGATTTCCCTTAAGGGAAATCAGCTATTGAGGTCGTACTCATGACGCGAGTTTCGAAAAATTTCTTCAAATGTCCATCGATCTTACCCAGGAGATGACGAAAATGAGGTCCGTTCAAAATTTTATATATATATATATATATATATATATATATATATATATCTGTTAACGCTCTAGCGGTCGCAATTTTTGTTTGATCGTTATCAAACTCGGAATTTAATCGTTTTATATAAAAAGGAAGATCAAGTTCGTTAATGGCTGAAATCGGACCAGTGGGAGGGGGGATTTTCGGAAAATCCAAAATATCTCCGTTATTATGCGTCAGATCGAAAAATTGTATTAAAACAATCTTATTGCAAATTAAATTTACTATAAATATTGTGCTATACATTTATTCTGTATCTTGAATATTAACCGAGATATTTGCATTTGTATTCTGCATTGGTCGGCAGGAGTGAGCTGTTTGGTACTTTCCGAAGAGAGCTCTGGCGGCCGTTTTCGTAACTATTCGTCTCTCGTGTATAAGTTTAGTGATCCCTTACTACTTACTACACTTGTTATTGGGCAGATTTCTCTGTTGTAAAACTTCACGTGGGAAATCTGCTTAGTTTACGCAGCCCCTGCGTGACGGACTTTCTATCTATCTACGAGTATATATATACCAGCTCAGGTACCCGGCTTCGCCCGGGGATTCATTTGAGGATGAATGGTGAAGGTATTTTATTAGCAAGGCTTTACTTTGCACAACATTTTGACATTTATCCACCCCAGTGTTTACGGTCTATACCCGTCGTTACTGTGGATTTGTTAATAATAAAATTCAAGGAAAAGACTTCACTGCCCTTCATATTGTCATAATTCCCGTATCCTGTGCATTAAGCATAGATTTCAATTATTAAGGACAAAATATTTACATAGATTTAAATTAATTTTTCCAGGTGAAGTACCTGGTAGTTCATATTGGAAAGAACTTTTTGAGAATATCAATATTTCTACGCTAATTACTTGCTTCATACATTGTTCCCGGAAAAATATTTAAAACAAAAGTTACTATAAATAACAAAGTAAACCACTTTTGTTATGTGCACGTTTGTCGAAAAACAAATAGACAATGAAATATCACGAATTTTTATTCCAGGCGAAATACCGCTATTTTTAAATTAGGCCTCCCTTACAACCCCCACACCTGCCCGTCTCTAGATATGTTGGTATGGCTTATAATAATGAAGGCGTTAATGCTAATACACATACCGAGTTTTATTTAGTTCGGTTGACTGATTTGTGCCAAATAAACTGTTCACTTCCGCTATTATAAACGAGTTATACGCTGAATACTAAAGCGGGAGCCAACAATTTTGTTGGGCACTAACGATTGAACCGAAATTAACAAAACTCGGTATGTGAATTACCATTACTTATTCCATGATTATAAGCTATATTAAAATTTGTAGGTCCAAGTGAGATTGGGGGTTATGAGGGAGGCCTGAAATAAAAACTCGCGATATTTCATTGTCTATTTGTTTTTCGATAAAAGTGCACAAACATAAGTTGTTTACTTTGTTATTTAGAGTAACTTTTGTTTTATATATTTTTTGGGAACAATTTATGAAGCAAGGAATTTGCGTAGAAATATTGATATGGTCAACTGGAAGTACCAGGTGCCTCACTTGGAAAAATTAATTCAAATCTATGTTAATATTTTGTCCTTAATAATTCAAATCTATGCATAATGCACAGGAGGCGGGAAATATGGAGGACAGTAAAGTCATACACAAAAAAAATATTATTAACAAATCCACAGTAACGACGATTATAAATCCTAAACACTGGGACGGGTAAATATTAAAATATTGTGGAAAGTAAAGGCTTGCCAAAAAAAAAGTCCGTCACGCAGGGGCTGCGTAAACTAAGCAGATTTCCCTCGTGAAGTTTAGTAATAGATAAATATACATACTGCTAACACAACACCGTGAATAAATACAAACGGAAATAAATGTTTCATCCAATTTCAATAGCCTGCCGACAGGAAGCGTTAGGTTAGAAATGTAAACAAACGGGTCCCGCCTCACACCGGAAAGAAAACAATTACTGAAATATAACAGAATATAACACATTAATTTTATTGAGAACTATTTACTATATCTAGTACTGTAATTAATAATAAGTCAGAATAATTGTTATCTCAATCAATAAAATTTTAGTAGTCCAAAACTTTAAGATGGGGGGGGGGAGTCACCAGTGCATATTTGCATGTATCTCGTATAATAAAGGTCTCTTGAATACAATTTTTGGTATTTAAACTTCCAATAATGTGATTTATTATGTATCAGAGTATTGTTTACGTAACATGAGTAGAAGTGGCGGTTTGGTGAAAACTGAAAAATGCAAATATCTCGGTTAATATTCAAGATAGAGAATAAATGTATATAACAATATTTATAGTAAATTTAATTTGTAATAAGATTGATTCTGTATAATTTTTCGATCCGACGTATAGTAACGGAGATATTTCGAATTTTCGAAAATCCTCCCCTCTAAACCCCCCCTCCCACTGGTCCGGGGACGAACTTGATCTTTCTTTTTACATAAATCGCTTAAATATGAAGTTTTGGAAGGATTAAAAAAAAATTGCGACCGCTAGAGCGGTAACAGACAAATATATATATATATATATATATATATATATATATATATATATATATATATATATATATATATATATAGATATATATATACAGTTTTGAACGGACCTCATTTTCGTCATCTACTAGGTAGGATCGATGGACATTTGAAGAAAAATGTCGAAAATTCCGTCATGAGTACAACCTCAATAGCTGATTTCCCTTAAGGGAAATCTGCTAAAAGCCATCACCATTCAGCCTCATTATAAGGGAGGCCTGAAATAAAAATTCGCGATAATCCATTGTCTATTTGTTTTTCGACAAACATGCACATAACAAAAGTTGTTTACTTTGTTATTTAGATTAACTTTTTTTTTTTTATACATTTCTCCAGGAACAATGTGTGGAGCAAGTAATTTGCGTAGAAGTATAGATATGCTCAACAATTCATTCCTATTTGAACTATCAGGTACCTCAGCTGGAAAAATTAATTCAAATCAATGTTAATATTTTGTCCTTAATAGCTGAAATCTATGCATAATGCACAGGAGACGGGAAATATGACAATTTGGAGGACAGTGAAGACTTACATAAAAAATTAATTTTATTATTAACAAATGCCAACAACGGGATATTAACCCTAAACACTGGGACGGGTAAATGTCAAAATATTGTGCAAGTAAAGCCTTGCCAAAAAAATACCTTCACCAGCCAGCCTCAAATCAATTCCCGGGTGGAGCCAGGTATCTGAGCTAGTATATATATATATATATATATATATATATATATATATATATATATATATATATACACACACACACAGTTTTGAACGGACCTCATTCTAGTCATTTACTAGGTAGGATCGATGGACATTTGAAGAAAAATTTCAAAAATTCCATCATGAGTACAACCTCAATAGCTGATTTCCCTTAGGCGAAATCTGCTAAAACTCTGTTATCGTAATTTCTCAAGTGCTGGTTTGAAACACTATTGATGTCTTTTCACCATTGTTATCTATTTCTAATTAACATCCGATGACTAGAAGTGGGGATTTCCTGAAGAATGAAAAGAATTACAAAGGCTGAATATCTCGCTTAATATTTGGATTCCAACAAAATATATACAGCAACAATCGCAGAGCACCGATAGTTTAACAAGATTGATTCTATAAAAGTTTTCGATCCGACTCAAAATTACGGAGGCATTTTCAATTTTCGAATTCTAACTCTTAGCAGACATTAACAACTATGAACTTGTAGCGGAAGTGCAGTAGTATAAACTGAGGTAAAATATTTGGTAATAAGCTTTGAATAAAATTGTTCATGATATAACGAGAAATTGCTCAAATGACATGAGTAGGAGTAGGGGTTTACTGAATGCTGAAAATTAAAATATATCGGTTAACAATCAAAATAGAGAAAAAATGTATATAAGAACATTTATAGACCTTTATATTTGCGATAATTCGATCTCTGCAATTTTTTGAAATCCCCTCCCTCTTACTGCTCCAATTTCAGCAATTAGCAAACTTGGTCTTTAGTTTTACAAAAAAGTTTAAATATTGAGGTTAGTAACGCCCCCAATGTGTGTGTGTGTGAAAATAAGTAAATGCAAAGATTTCTCTGTACTTATTAAATATTCAGAGGATTTGAATGCAACATTTTTACTTCCTTGTATGAAGTACCAAAAGGAAGTATTGTAATAATGAAAATTTTCATTTTTATATTTCAATGGAAATATACGGTTTGACCTGAACCCAATTTCATTAGTTTCAATACGACATCTGCATTTATCACCCATAGCTCAAGGCAAATACAACTACCCTTAAAATGTAGAAATCTCATATAGGAATGAAGCACCATATAGTTGTTGCAATGAAGTACCATCCCTTTTATCATAATCAACTAAGAGGGGGGGGGGAGGGTAAAGAGGTGGAAATAAAAAATTGAAAATTTCTTCATATGCATTAGAGGTACAAAATATTTGTATAGAAGCATTTCTATTTATCATGAAAAAACCTACAAATTATATCCTAAAACATTTTTTAATGCTATGGATTGGAATCGAGAAATTGTATATCACTTTCAAATGAAATAATTCTAAATAAAGAGGAGAAAAACATTTTGTCTACTTATTTATTATGAGTATAAGAGACTCATGAGGTGTTAACACCAGAATTTTTAATATTTGTTGTTCTAATTATTTCAATAGGATTTCTTAATATAATTATAACACTAATTATAAATGAAAACAGATCACATGTGATACAAACTCTTTCATGAAAATATTTTGCCACAGTGAAGCAAGACTAAGAGAGAAGCAAACAAAAATGTGAAGAAACCACAGTAAAGTGAATGAGTTCCCCTGATGAGTTATTTTTTATTAAATTTAATAATTAATAAAAAATAACTGTTGATGTATGAAATGTTTTATATGTTATTTAGTTCCACATTAGATTTTATATGTTATTTAGTCCTAAGAAAGATAAGTTTTTTGTTATATGTGTCTAACATATTTTAAAGAAAATTGTAACTGTTATTTGTTTGTCAACAGGGCACTGACGATGATGCACACCGCTTTGCCGTGTTAATAAATTATTATAGTGGAAGCGTAGCCAACAATTTTTTCATCCTACCTACATTAGAAGTCGCTTCCACCTGCCAGAATACCATCTCAGAAGATTTCTGTGAGCTTAACACAAATCTTAGATAAATCCTGAATATTTCATACTAAAATTCCTTTAGCTGTTTGAGCTGGATTTTTTATGTTTCTAACCGCCATCTGGTCTCTACTCAGCTTCATAAGACAACTGAGAAGCTTCTTGAATACAGAAAAAGCGAGGGCTTAGATTGAGAATATGACAGATACGGAAGATCGTATATTTGACCACATATTGTCCAACCAAAAGCCACATGGCAGGCTTTAGCATTCATGAACTGTTCGGGCAAAATATTTTGAATTAGTGTTTATTCATTACTAATTATAAAAATCACAATTTAATGGCCAGAAGTAACACCTTATCATTTCCCGCGACTGAACTAAACAGATCTCTGGTAAATCAAATAAAGAGTTAGAACCGCCACTATAAATGATAATGTTGTCATATCTGTCAGAGAAGGCTATCGTTGCTGGCTGATGATGGCTTCGTTTGACTAATGTAAGTAAACAGACACAGGCTAAAACGTAAACAACCTAATACGATGAACAGACGTATAAAATCTACTGACCAACGACAACTAACTCAGTACACCTCAAGGCGGCTTGAAGATGGTGCCTTCGCATCGAAAGTGCTTGCCAGACGTACTTGACCATCAGCCAGTAACGAGTCTTCACCGACAGATATGACAACATTAACAGATCTCTATTAAAAGAAACTGCAGAAATAGGTACAAGAAAATTCAAATGTTACGAGGCTGCTAGGGAAAAAACTGATAGCCATCATCACTTCTAACATTTTAGTACAAACTTTTTATAAATAATTCATGTAAAAAATTAATTTAATAACTTTTAACAGTTTCAAAAAGACTAAATTAATTAAAGTAACACTGAAGGAAAACAAAAAAACGCTTTATCGGCCTGTACAATGAGATCTTGATTCCCTAATAAATTGGAAGATTTTACAACTCCTCAAGAAAATACAATAAAATAATACTAATAATAAATTATTTTTAACCACCAGACATCTGCCCCAAATTTAACATCCTTCATTAAAAAATGTCAAGTAAATTATAACAACTATGAATTTATTCCAAAGCAAGTACTGTTGCTGTTTTTAAAGTCTTTCATTGGCACATGGATAACTTTAGCCTTTTTCTTTACATCACAATCACTATTAGGTCTTTTTGAATCCGAAGAATCATGATCCTTTTTAACTGGCTCCTTTTTTGGCTCTTCCTCTGATGAAGACCCACTGTCACTAGATTCACTTGATTCAGATGAACTTGAGCTTTCTGGCCTAGTTATTGTTTTCTTCAGCTCTAATTCCCCTGAGTTTACGTAATACCTGAAATTTAAAAACAATGAATTGATTTCATACATCATTAAATATAGCATAATACTCGATTAAAAAGAAACAGTTTTTAAAACCATGGTGGGATAATAATACACATAACTACTAATTTTAAAATTATGATAGTTAAATTACCAAAAACGAAATAAGAATGGTTTCCAGTAATTACAGCAGTTCAGTGTGTTTCAAATGAATTTCAATTTGCAAAAATGATATATCTTTGAAATGAAAACATAATTTTCTTTTGGTCTACTTTAGAAAAAAATGTCTTCAAAAGTTATTGTTATAGATAGGTTACTAAGGGGAAAAAAATAGAGGATTTCTGTAACTAACAGAAATGGCCAAAAACTGTTACAATATGTGTTAACAATTTTTACGGGTGTGACAGCAGGAACCAAAATCAATTCATTCTAAAATGTTATTAAAGGGCTAACAATAATAGCCCATTTTAATTTAATGAATTTTGATCAACACATTCTTTAAGGCCCCTAAGCAGGTTTTAATATACAGGAAACCTAATATTACCCCTCTCTGGCACCTTCTACTTATCATGTTATGACTAGGAACCTCAATTATTTTAAGTATAGTAATCGAAATAAGATTTTCTGAATAAATTAACATTAAAATAAGTAATTATAAGCTATTGTCAAAAATATAAAAAAATGTTCAAAATTGAACCAGTTTTTCCTATATTACCCTCCAAATTTGGTATCAAAGTCTTCTGGAAGGCCTTCCTCATAGGCATCAGTGTTGTCAATAAAGGAGTCATCATCATCATACCCAGCTCCAAGTTCAGCATAGCTCTGGTACCTAGTATCAGATAACTTTAACCTTTTACTGTCCCTTTCTGATTTTCCAGAATGGTCACCACGAGCTCTTCTCGCCTTTTCTTCATTCAAGAGTTTTGTATAATTCAGAACGACATGTCCATCTCGACTCACTTGATTAAGGTCTATATTAAGTCTTATAGTCTTCGCTTGCTTATTATTTGGTGGCTCGCTTGAACTGTTCGTGTCGAATGGGCGATTGAACACAGGCATATCTGACATATAATTCAAGCAAAAATATAAACAAACGTGTTGACAGTAAACTAGAGGTTACACTTATGGTTACTTTCAGAAACAGTGTTGTGCCTATAGAACAAACTAATTTAAATATACTGTTGATATAACAGAGGTTACTTCGCAAGTGATACATATTTAAATTAAGGCAATAAGTAGTCTAATATAGAAACGTATCATGGCAAATCATACAGCAAGGAAAATAATTGTTTACTAGAAATCATATTCGTCTGTTCAACACTTCACTCTAGTAAAATCTTTGCACCAAAATTATTTAATGATACTTGCATATTTTACTTGAAACTAAGAATAATAAAAGGCAAAATCACGATGAATGCAGGACTCAATAAATATTTGGCCTCACCACGAAAAAACTGTCTGACCCTTTGCTTTATTTTTTTACTCAACTCATGACTTTTGAAAATTACATTTTATTGATTATAAATTGCTACGAGTAAAAAGGCAGCTTATATAAAAAAAGACTTGAAGAAGAGGGGACTAGTCTACTGTGGTATACATATGTGTAGCCAACTTCACGCAGGGTGAGTAAAAGAGCTAGGAAACAAAAATAGAGGGGGGGGGGCGTGGGAATGAGTGAAAAGTAATGGGGAAAGACAATAAATTTTCTACCCAGCTTATTTTTATTTGAAACTATAGATCAAGTTTGTTAAAGCCTGATGTTGGAACAGAAAAAATACGTATTTAAAGAAGAAAGGAAAAGTAAATTTGAAAATATCTTTCTTATTTGCATGTTCGAGACATTTTATATAACCTTTTTTTTTAATAAAATGATGCCCAAAAATTGTTGCTCTATGAATTTTTCTCTAACTATTTAAATAACTATTATTCAAATTTTGACGGTCTTATTTGTATTTTTAGCCTTACATAAACCCTCACACCTATACTTGTGACTTCCACTTATAGTTATTTTATCACTAAAAATGTCCTGTTAATAACTTCTAGGCACTGCAGTCCTTCGAGCTCTGCTACCACTCAGTCCATGCCCAGGATCCTCCAAAAAGGAAGGGCCCCCTCAGGACATACAATGAACTCTGCATCTCCTCTTCACCCCCAATGGAAGATGATTCTTTTATTTTCCATGGTAGTCTGTGAGGTCCATTTTCTGGTTGCGTCCCAACCATATTCAAAGTATTAAACTACCTGATGACACAAGCATATACACAGCAGAGCTACATGCAATATTACTCAATCTTTCTAATATAGATACAAACGTTCAGAGAAATCTCTGTACAGATTTAATAAGGTCATTACTCTCACTGCAAAACATTTTCAATTCACATCCAGTAATTACACAAATTTTCTCTCATATTTAGAGACTTAAACATATAAACAAACTATGTTATGGGTTCCCAGAAATGAGAACATTAAAATTTATGCTTAAAAGTACAGATGTTAGTCAGCTCCTTATACAAGTCGATCTGTTCCCCATTTATTCTTATCATCCATTTGTGCTGCTCCCTCAATGCTCCAAATATATTTCAGAAAAGACTCTTCCACACAAAGAGTGCTCTCCATTTTCTTTGGTGATATTCTTATGTTTTGCTTCATAAATATATTCTTATGTTTTTGCAGGGCAAAGAAGCATCTGTTACACAATTAATCTCCATTAACTATTAACAGGAAGCTTCACAATTACTATTAACCATGTAAGACACATATTAAGTGATGAGTCAATCAATAATAACTTCAGAATATGAATGTAGAGTTAGCTAAAAACAGTAGTTTTGAAGGAGTATAAAAATAATGTTCATCACCTAAAGTAAGCCGATTTCCCACTTGTTGTAATACCAAACTGATGATGTCATTTGACATTCTATTCTCTAATTCTTTCATAATGTGAAGCTTAAACTGTACTCAAAATTTAAGCAGGTTGCAAGATGTTTCGATGAGTATCATATGCATAGAAGTGAGTGTAAACTAAAGACTGAAAACAAAAATTCCAAATAACTCAGTTTGATATACAAGTAAAAGAAAAACTTTATAGAACAATAATTATAGAATATTACATTTCCCAAATGCTATAACATATAATATTTTTCAACCAAAGTTATAATAACCCTTCTCTAAACCCCACATGTTCTTTGTCTGATAAAAATAATATGTTTTCCTTAAGGGAGATCTGAATAAGAAATTAATTAGGAAGTATATTTAAATTAGGAAGTAATTTGAATAAAGAGGTAAAGATAAAGCAATGAACAGCTTTAATAAAAACAACAACATATATTATCATTTTTACACATAAAGTGCAAATAATTTTCAATAAATACTACAAAGCAATAACATCACATAGACATTTAATGTTCGGATGTTTTTAAAAACTCCTCATATTTTGCTTCAGACATGAGAGATTTCAGTTCCTCAGGATTAGAAAGGCATATTTTGAACAGCCAACCTGTAAATAAAAATATAATTCATTATTATTTATGAAGAAATAAATGCTGCATGGAATTTACAATGCTCTGGAAGGTTAATTTTTTTTAATCCATGAAGAACACTGTTACATGAATATGTACAAACATACAAAAAATCAAAGATAGCCAAATTGGCTTCAGGTAAGGTCAAAATGGATAATTCCATTGAAAACTGAAAATGTTTGAGATTACAATACTTCCTTTACTTTGCAAAGGAAAGTATATAGATGTGGGGAAATTCATTGAATTTATTATTGTATAGTGTATATTTTGTGTTAAAATCTACAGTTTTAACTGAAAAAAATGGTTTGTTCTCCCTAATCTGAAATAAAAGCAGGCAACTTACCCTTCTCATAGCATGATTTGTTGATCAATGAAGGAGAGTCTTCAACTGAAGTATTCTTTTCAGTTACTTTTCCCGACACAGGTGAATACACCTCAGATGCTGCTTTCACACTTTCTAGAGCACCAACTTCATCTGAAAACAAAATTTTGTACTAATGTAGTACTCAAATACATAACAGAACTAAAAGAGGACAGTTTTATTGGAGAATTATTTTTGTCCTCTAGAAAAATCAGCTCTCTCCTCCTCTCTGAACATCGTGTCAGTCCAGTTATCCATGTCTTAAGTAGAACTCACAGTTTTTTGGGAAAGGGAGCCCAACAACCACAGATTCAAATAATTTGAAATAATACTTTCTCACGCAGGACATGAAGGGCCAAGAATTATTCTGGGATAGCTTTTTGCAGGAGAGATTTAGCAATATGAAGTTATGTTTGTGGAAATCCAAAGAAACATTTAATTTTTCTTCATTCAAAATCTCTTCACTTCACCTGCCTTATGATATTGAGTGAGCACTAGGTGGGGAAAAGGAGAATCAATATGTAGGTAGATGAAAGAATGGCTAAGCTGTAACAGTGGAAGAGTAGCCATTCTTTTATCCACCTACATTAGAAGTCACTCCCACCTGCCTAGAATACCAACTCAGAATACGGAGAATCAATAATCCGATAACAAACCCTATACGTAGATAAGGATCAATAAAAAGGCCTTGTCCTCTACTGTTTTTAATATTATGCAGAGTGCAATTTTGGAGTAGCGCTCCTTCGTCAGTGCCTGCTGATTATAGCTGTGTAGCCTGGACAACAACCGCCGGGCTTGTTATTTGTTGTTGCCCAGTGGTTGTTGTCTATAATCAGGCACTGACAATGTAGTGCTGACTCCGAAAGTGCACTTTGCATAATATTAAAATCAGTAGAGGACAAGGCCTTTTTATTGATCCTTATCAATTGGTTCCTCTACCATCCAGCATATTTCAGAGATACCTATAAATAGAACACAAAAGATTTCCATTATCAACATCAACAAAGAAATAATTTTCATTCACCTAGTGCATTAAACAATACTTAGCAATAAACTGATTTTTATTAAAAAAAAAAAAAAAATGTTTGCTAGCTTTTATATGATTTGAAAACCTCTATAAGGAGAAACGATTCCTAGATTCCTCGGGCCTGAAATTAAAATATAACATTACAAGATATTCTATGGCATGAGAAGTCATTGATAACATAGTAACTTGGTCGAATCCTTGGTAGGGGGGGGGTTAAGACAAAAATAAAAATATCATGGCCCTCTGGTATTATATGGTACTTGTAAAAACATTATTCAAAAGTGCACAGTATAAGTTCCCTGTGCTTGGTCACACATATCTTATTTGCAATACTTTTGAGTTATCGCACTGAACAAAAAGTAATAAAAAAAAAGTGTGTCACGCAGGGGCTGCGTCAACTAAGCAGATTTCCCTCGTGAAGTTTAATAATAGATGAATCTATATACTCGTAACACAACACCACTGTGAATATTAAGTGGATAAATACAAACGGAAATAAGAAATCTTTCCATCCGAAAGGGAAGCGTCTGAAATGTAAACAAACAGGTCTGTAAGCTTTTCACTACAAGGAAAAATAATTATTGGAATATATCAGAATATAACATGTTAGATTTATGGAAAACTATGTATGATATCTAGTACTGTAATATATAATGAAGCAGAATAATTTTTATCTCAATAAAATTTTTGTAGTCCAAAAACTTAGGATGGGGGGAGGGGGGTCATCGAAACATATTTGCATGTATCTCGTTTAATAAAGGTCTCTTGAAAACAATATTTGTGGTTAAGCTTTGAATAATGTGGTTTATTATATAACAGAGTATAGTATGTCTAACTTGAGTAAAAGAGGAGGTTTACTGAAGGCTGAAAACTGAAAAACGCAAATATCTCGGTTAACATTCAAAATAGAGAATAAATGTATATAACAATATTTATAGTACATTTAATTTTGCAATAAGAATGATTCTATACACTTTCGATTGATATTTCGAATTTTCAAAATTCTTATATATATATATATATACAATTTTGAACGGACCTCATTTTCATTATCTCCTAGATAGCTAGGTAGGGTCGATGGACATTTAAAGAAAATTTTCGAAAATCGTGTCATAACTACGGTCTCAATAGCTGATTTTTCTTAAGAGAAATCTGCTAAAAGGCAATCATGCAGGGCTGTGTAAAAATTAAGCAGAGTTCATGAGCAGGAATGACACACGAGTCACCTCATCTCACTATCTATTCTGTATTTCTCTAGTAATAAAATAGTCCGTCACATAGGGCTGTAAACTAAGCAGATTTCCCGTGTGAAGTTTAACAATAGATAAATCTACATACCGGTAACACAACACCACCGTGAATATTAAGTGAATAAATACAAACGATAATAAGAAACCTTCCGACGGAAAGCATCTGAAATGTAAACAAACAATTCTGCCAACTTCTTACCGGAAAGAAAAACAATTACTGTAATATATCTGAATATAATGTATTAATTTGTTTGAAAACTATTTACTATAACTAGTACTGTAATTTATAATGAATCAGAATAATTTTTATCTTAATCAAGCAAATTTAAGTAGTCCCAAAACTGAAGAAGGGGGGGGGGGATCAGCAGAACATATTTGCGTGTATCTCGTATAATAAATGGCCCTTGAAAACAATATTTAGCATTTAAGCTTCAAATGATGTGATTTAGTACATAACCGAGTATTGTTTATGCAACATGAGTAGAAGAGACAGAAGACATCTCATGACATATTGGCTTATTGTGTTGTTGACTTATTGTAATTGTGTGATGAATAAAAGTGAGGTTTCAATGAAGGCTGACAATTTAAAAATGCAAATGTATAGAACAACCTTTAGAACAAGATTGGTTACATACAGTTTTTCAATCTGACACATAATAACAGAGACAATTTGAATTTTTGATTTTCCCCATCTAATAAACCTCCCCTCTCCAGGCACGATTTCAGCTGTAAACAAACTTAATCTTTAGTTTACATTAAACGCTTATATAGCGAGTTTGGTAACAATCAAACAAACATTGTTACCGCTAGAGCGGCAACTCTGTATAAAATTTTAACAGACCTCATTTTCGACATTTAAGTAGGGTCTATTGACATTTGAAGAAATTCTTCGAAACTTCGGTCCAACCACAATGATTACGGTTAACAGAAATCTGCTAAAATCTTAAAGTGTGACTTTTTAAAAGGAGTGTTTCTGGAGACATACCAGTGTTTTGCCAGTGTGTTGTATGGCAAAATATCAGCTTCGGGATTGATTTATTTTATACTTTTGAAAAATAGTGAAAAAAAAATTTATAAAAATAAATTATAAGTTTCTTAGCTCTACCATATAGCACCGTTAAATATTTAGAAGTATCCAATGTATGGCATATATTGGCTCTGAAATGAATACTAATAAATATCATAAATTAAACAAAAATGTATTTCAATAAAAAAGAGAATTAATGTATAAATACCATGTTGAGAGACTTCTGTCCCAATGTCAGGAAGCTGTGCATACACTACATCACCCAAGGCTTCCTAAAAAATAAAAATTGTTAATATTAGTAGTATCATAGGCATCTAACCACAATAAATAAACAAAATTTTATCTCCCAACATTGTACTATTCAGCCCAAAGTTAAACTAGGGGCTTAAAACCAATTTTAAAGTATGAATATGTATGATAAACTAATTTATACACAATTAACAAGTCCAACTAAAATAGGGTTCTAATAATTGATAGATTGGGAAAATTTGAAAATACTTTAATAATTCCAAATAGTATCTTTTATTGTAAATATTCCATATTCAGAATGTGACCACATTTCAAAATTACTGCCTTTATAGGAGAGGATTTTCAATGTTTATTCTACAACTCTGAAGTCAGTAGGTCTTCCTTTTTTTTTTTTTTTTTTTTTTTTTTTTTTTTGTAGACTAGTATTGTTTTTAAACATTATGAATATCTAGAAGAAACATCTAATAATCTGATGTGTGTATTTACATATATGAGATACAGAAATTATTGGGAAAACACTGCATGTCCTTGTAATCCTCTGAATTCCTTGGTCCTGTGAAAATCCGGTTTACCTGTTTACGGGATCAATTACCAGGTGTAGATAGTACATATATATATATTC